>JMRQ01002017.1:0-690933 GCA_000688715.1 Glossina pallidipes | reverse complement strand
TGGTTTAATCATGTCAGTCTGTCCTTCAGCTTATTATTGCAATCCTACATTTGAGCTGAACGGTTTGGAATTTTCGCGTACATTAGCTTTGGTTTATCGATCGATGGATTAAACCACTGAAATGCCCAACAGATTAAAAAAAAAAAATCCCAAATACATCTTGGCTATGCTTTTACTATAGACTTGAAAGAATTGGGACAAGTGGGTGATGTTAAAACAAGCTTATATTAACTTCAGCTTAAGTAATCGTTTCGTTGTTTTGCGTTTGCAATCTCTAGAAATATTCTTTCATAGTTGTAACGATGTTTAATTTTTTTTTTTTTTTTTTTTGTTTAAACAAAAACAAGAAAAGTTAAATGCATTGTAAAGTATAATTTTTAAAAGTAAATAAGACATTAGCCCCTTATTTACTTTATATAGGAAGTATGGAGAGAAACAATGCTGACGTTTCATTTGTTCGTTTAGAACAAAAAGAAAACAAATGAATGAAATTTCTTTGAACTATTTCCTTAAAAATACAATACTCTTCTTTGTTGTGCTGTTTAAATTTAATTCTCTGATAAATATTTATGTTTAATTTTTATAACCTTGAGTAAAAAAAAAAGAAAATAAAACGTTTACATGTATTACATATATGCTTGCAGCCATCCGTCACATTCATATCAGAAAAAATTAGTGATTGTACGCTCATCATATTGATCAGTATAAATAAATCTATGATTGTACGATTGTATACACTGTTGTTTATTACATGTTTACGTATTTACTTAAGGATTCCAGACACAGAAGATAATAAAAAAATTAATTTACGGTTTTCATTACATTTCGTATTTGCTGTATTTACAAGCATGCGAAGCGGCGATATAATAATAAAAAAAAAAAAAAACTCATATTACCTGTAAAAACTTAACGACCGTTGGTGTGCTGATAAGAGAAAAAAAAAATACCAAAAAAATCATTTGTAAACAGCGTGGTACACAACTGTAAACAAGTAAGAAAGTTACGCCAGTTGCGTGAACACGAATTTTAGATTTCCTCTCTACTTAAACGACTTGAAATTCTTTCTCTGCGCTACTCTCCGTTACTTTAATTCTTGCATGAAGAGTAAGCGTGGTTCGAGTTATTGAAAATGCGTAAGAAAAAGGCATGGTTCAAGCAAATGAAAGTGTCAACAAGGAGAAAATGCTATTGAATGCTGTTACGAATGCAGTAATGAGCTTAGTATAACTAGCATCTCCATTGCTGCGGTGTTATAAAAAGCATTTAAAAATTGTATTTTTTTATCAAATGTTTGTTTAATTGAAATAATGAAAATTTATTAATTAGTTAAATATGAAAAATTTTAAAGTTTTACAGACGGATGGCAATTAATACAATTTTACCAATTGCTGATTTCACCTGAACCATAGCGCATCATCGTATCCTACACCACTTGTTGTATTAGAGGTGTGTTAAGTTTGTGCGATTGTACGCAAAACTCAGATTTCGGATAGATCCACCTTTTATTACATCGATCTTATACGAAAAGTGATTCTAAATCTTCTCAATCGGAAGTTTGTCTGTCCATCTGTCCGACTTGTTCAACCTACAGCCCGCAATTTTTGAGATATTATGATGAAATTAGATGCAGTGAGCTGCTTTGGCCTAAAGACAAACAGACATTTGAAAAATAATAGAGGTCTAAAAGGTAAATTTCAACCGAAAGCTATCGGAAGAAGCGTAAATATCTGTACTGAAAAATGACTTCACAATAGATCATTTACTTTTTTTGCTATTGATTTTCTACAGAAATGAAAAAGTCCCTCAATATTCCTTTTACGATATTATTAATTTTATCATATGTACACCGCTAAGAAATCATAACATTTACGTGTATATTCTTGATCGATAACTTCTCACTTCTGTTGATGCTCTCAAAATTCGGAAGAAATTTTAGAAATGTGGCGGTTATAATTTGGTTGCTTACCATTAGATTGGATTACCATGAAATACTGAATTCACGTTGAAGGCCCGAGAATTTAGGCGAAAATAACTAAGATATTTATTTAGAAGATGTTTAAAAGCAGTACTTGATACACTGACATGTCTAACTTTACTAGATATTGTTTGGTTTTGGGCTTGAATAAGGCGGCTTAGAACCATCAGTTCAGCTCTCGAACAGTCATGTGGTGTAGAAACACAATGTAACAGGCGAAAACCGTGAGTGAAATTCCACTAATGGAAAAAAAGTTATGGCGTAGGCTATATAAGCTTTAATGGGGGATCTAGAAGAAGAAAATATATCAACCATTTCTATGTTGCGTACTAATAATTTAGTAATGCAAAGAGAAAAGTCATGTTAATATTTCAGTTACATTGGCTGCTAAGGCATTTTCTTCCAAATATAAAGCTGATAATTGAGTTAAAAATAATAATGGATATTATTCCTCAGTCTATTATCAAAAGTTAAACTTTCACCTCTACATTAGACAACAGATAAACAGATTGCATTAACAATGATTCAAAGCAAAATTTTCAGTCCACATAACGTATTATTTGTATCTGGGTTTCCAGTGCGAACTTGATAATATTGATTGTAGAGAATTGTGTTCGCAAAAATACTAGTAGGTGGTGGATTAAACTTGACTTACATCATCGTTTATTATGGTAAACATGTCTAAGCATAGTAAGGTGTGTCTATCAAATTCTACGTACGTATGTCTAATTTACGAAAACTAGTTTCCTTCTAAACTTGAAATGCGACAAATTTTAGATTACTGTTATGAGTTTTTAACGCTCAGCATTACTATGATGGCTACACTGCTTCGGAATTATGCTTATGGATAGTGTTATGAAAAATAAAAAATAAACAAATAAAAATTTACTTTGCCCGAAAGCACAATGCGACTTGAAATGTCTTTTTGTCCGAAAATGTTTCTTATTTATAATTTTATTGCATTAGAAATATTTGGTAAAGCAAAGCCAACTCCCGAGCTGATGCGCGATACATGAATATTAAATATATCAATGAATATAAATAAATTGCATACATTAATTTATGTGCTGTTTACATAAAATTTTTCCTTTATTATATAATTTCTTAAATAAATTGCGTACGACGTTGTGCTTCTTATCAGTTGATATTATATTGTTTACAGGCAATAAGACTATCGCGAAAAAATTTCGCTTTTGCAAAAAGCGTAGAAGAGCCCTTTCTTGTTTGGAATGAAGGCCATATTTTCGCAAGGAGAATGTAATATTGAACGAGTAGGTTTTTAAATCACTATCGGTTCTATCGGTGAGGCATAGCACGTCGGGCGCACTATTTATATTTTGGGCCATTTGGCATTGGGATTGGAAAGTTTAACATTTTCGACCAAAACTTTTTTTTGAATAATTGTGCCATCATTTAAACACGATTTCTATTATTTGCAGTGATTTGAATAATGTACTGATTGTGTTCGAGAAAATTTCTCTGCTTTCATTTATTACTTTCCTTATGACAAGCTGATGCAATTTGTTTAAGTCGTTCATCAAACGTGGGAGTGAAAGTTTTCCAAAATCAGTTATTGTCCCAGAGACCATTGATGCTAAGCAAAAATTTTTAATGGAAGGTGGACACGTGTTCTACTGTGAAGTTCAGGCAACCCTACACGTTAGTTCCATCAATATATATGATATATTACATGATCATTTTTCCGCGCAAAAGGTTTATTTTCGATGGATCCCACAAAATTTGAGCAAATCTCATAAAAAGATGATCGTTGTCGATTGATGCAAATATACAAATGTTTCTTAAGAAAAACAATGGCATTGCTACTAAAAACGAATTGTGGGTAAGCGTACGAACCGGACGCTGTATGGGTTTTTCAAGATGAACCGTATCAAACGATATTTGTGGTTGCGCGCAAAGCACTTGGAAACAAACAGTCGGCAGTGTAGCGATCGTATTATGTCCCTATTCACTTTTCACGTTATTGTAATTTAATATTTTGCTCTAAAAAGTAGTGAACGCTGCAACTTTGATTTTTATTCTCATAAAAACAAAAACATTTCGTGGCAAAATAAACATCATCAAGCATAATGACTAAGAAATAAACACATCAGCCAACGTTTTGCAGATTTTCTCACAGTTTGGGAGCTAGTTTTTATGTTAAATATCTGCCCAATTCCAACAAGTGACATAGAATACTTTAAGCAACAACAAATCAAGCTATGTGTTAAAGTTGGAAATCGCACTTTGGCACACTGACTCACTTCGTTGCAATTCTGACTAGTGAGTGGACTGAGACAAAAAAAACAACAGCTTGCTTTACAGAAAAGTGAAACGATAAATTTTGATAGGAACGCCACACCATTTTCTTTGCCGGAAGCCTTTAGTGGAATAAGGAAAACAAGCAAGCGCCATCTGGTCATTCTTAACCAAGGCAATGAGAGCTCTAAAGCATCTCTTCCAATGACCAACTATTTACACACTTTGTCCGGGAAAAGAAGCGGCTAATACATTCAAAGACCATGTTTTGGGAGATGTCTTATAAGCAGAATGAGAAAAATGCTATGGCAAATGCCTGGAAAACACGAAAGTGTACAGATCACAAAGAATGATTATTTTTTTTTTGTTTTGACGAAAAACAAAGCAATTTTTAACGACAAGCTACTGCGTCTTTGTTATAAGACTTCCATTCCTCGCTGCTTCCATTTTCCCCTATTTAAATGTCAAGATGATTATCAGAACTTTGTCTAAATATAAAAACATTCTAAGAATTTCTAATCATTCGCATATAAAGAATCGTCAATTGCTTTCCTTTATCGTCGAATTGGCGACCGAATGTCTTCAGTGTAAAGAAAAATATTCAGAAATATTCAAAAGCGGATATCGATATTGAAAATAAACGAAATTTTAGAGCAGACAAATTAAATAAACTTAAGTTTAAGTTAAAGCATTCCTTATGGTTGGAGTGGATTTGTTTGTAAATTACTTTCCGCTTCTTTTTCTCTTTAGTACACAAAGCGTGCTCAAAGAAAAGCTGACTTTTCAAGTTTCGTGGACTACGAACATCGGTTTGCTAAGGGAAGTACATTTCCTGATCAATATCAAATTTTGAAGCTATCTAGGTATGTCTGTCCGTCCAAAAAGAAAAAAAAAGAAAAACGATTTACTATCCATAATCCAAACAAAGATAACAATAAATGCTTGCTATATATTTATAGATATGATGTGATCCTACACGTCAGATATTCGATCAATATAAAATTTTCTTACTTGCTTAATATGTTAAAACTTTTCACCTTGCATTATTGTACCAGTATAGTGTATGTAGTTTCTCTATACATTGTACGACTTTCAATACAAAGTAAAACAAGTCGATTTTTCGGAGTAAGCTGTCTGGTATTTTCTGTTGGCTTTTATTGAAGATTTTATTTTAATTTACCAGTTTTTATGAAGACTTGTTTTTATGTTATCAAACACGCAAAACTTAAGACGCACTAACGTAAAATTTATTAATTGAAAATTGGGTTGTTATGATGGTGCTGATGATGAGACATAAAGATTGAAAGGCACGCAGACATTATAGTCAATCTATAAATTATTCAAATTTTTTTATTTTTTTTTATTTTTTTTTATTTTTTTTTTTTTGATAAATGGTTGTGTTTATAAAAAGACAGAAAGAAATCAACGAAAAAATGTTATCAAAAACTAAACAAGTCAGCAGCATGTATAGTTCAAAGCACTTAAATAAGTTATTTACGTTGTGGAAATAAAAAATGTTTATTTCAAACTTGAAATATAGTTCGACTTAAAAACACACTGCTTTTCCTTTCTTGTACAAATTTTTGCAGATAATTAAAAGTTTATCTGAAAACTAGATTTAAGCACTTGCTATAGGTCTGGGCCTGTTAACCCAGCTCTAGCTACAATTCGGTTTTGATGAATAGACTTTTCCGATTTAAGATTATGCCTCTGCTTAAATGTAAACCTCGCCTGAGGAGAACGTATTTTCCCGACCTCTCCTTAAATGAGGTCAAGACCATCATTTGTCGCCCGCCCGAATGCTTTTACTCATAACAATCTTGATTACAACTTGAAGATGAAGTAAAAAACTCCTTATTAAAGATATCGTAATCAATCTTGTCGATTTTATAATTAACCTGAGTATATGCTATTACCTCAGAAAATTGGTCATCATGTAGCGCTACAGCCATAATATTGAAAATTGGCAAAAATCCTCGCGGCAATATACGCAGTTTATTGTTGACTGAGCAACTAGATCTGAATAAATATGCTTCTCATGAAGGCATAATCTTTTTTTTTAATGTATACGCGAGTGTGTCTGCTATAAAAATTCGGCACATTCGCACTTGTTTACAATTTTAATAAATTTGTTAATAATTGGGTCAACGTTTTGTTTTTTCTCCTCTTTTTTCTTTTTTTTTTTTTTAAGGAAAATATCATCAAAACACGAAACATAACAATTAATTTGTGTAGAGAATTATTGCATTATTTGTCTATATATACCAATACATAGATACATATATATATATATATATATATATATCTATATGTTAGCTATGAGCAAAAAAA
Organism: Glossina pallidipes; assembly: GCA_000688715.1. Lineage (NCBI taxonomy): Eukaryota > Metazoa > Arthropoda > Insecta > Diptera > Glossinidae > Glossina > Glossina pallidipes. The sequence goes on along the minus strand of JMRQ01002017.1, from coordinate 684,371 downwards.
AAGCTTAGATATCGCTCGTACACACACGTTTCTCGTGTGGTATAAAATTTTTTTCTCAAATTTCTATTAAGATGTTAATAATATATGAGATGTATTTTTTTATTTATTTAAAAAAGTATTGTTTTCATTTAAAGTGACAAGTGATAGACATTTTGATTTCAGGAAAATCTTTCAAAACTTTTGCAAAAAAAAAGGCTGGCGGTAAATCCATTGATTTTCTTTGTTCCTCTCTTGGTTGAATATGAATTTTTTCACAAAACCAAAGATTTTGCATTCAATCGATCAAAAATTACCTGGAGCCGTTTAATTAAACAGTGCGCTGTAACGCAATCTATAAAACTTTTTCCTTCAATAGTTTTCTTAAATAAAAATTTAATTGATGTCTACGTCTATGGCTCATTTGAGTAGTGCACTGTATAATATATGGATATAATATAGTTTCCACATGCAATGCAATCGCAGTACGTACAACCGTATACAGTATATACAGTATTCTCTTTCTAATATTTGAAACCATAAACTAAAGGACCAGATTACATATACACATGATAAAAAATATTCCTCATATTTGTTGACCCAGACACGTTTTAACTTCTGAATAGAATTAAATATGTGGTTAGATTAGCATTTTTATGTTACTAGTATTAGGAGTATCAGATTTTTGCATCACCGTTCGGAAGCTGATAGTAGTTTTTGTTATTTAGGAAGATTTCTTTGAGACTAAATGGAGACAACAAGACAACTGAGTGTGAGATCTCATTTTTCTAATATTGGGCAAACGAAGACTCAATGGCTTTATCTGCTTAAATGGCTGAATAAAGTAAGAAGCGCAACTACCAAATGAAAGTTTGCGTATTCAAATCTCAAGCCTGGTAGAGTTTATTTCCGTCATAGCTGTAGTGAGTGTCCAGGCGGTAAAGGCACATCCAGTAGGCTGTGACCGCCACATTCCTATCTATCTTTCTCTTCTCTCTTTTTTCTTCGACCGCCGCCTTGTTACACGAACTTGGGGGAAATTCCCTGCCAGGGAAAAAAAGATTAAAGAAATCAAGAAAATAATATTCGAGGAGTGGGATTTCAATTTGGCAGATCTACTAGGAATAGAGGAAGAACTGTGTTAAGCGAGTTGGTGTAGGTTATGTAATGCCCCCTATTACTGGAGTACATCGTTTTTACACTCCATTACGTTTTATTTTCTATACAGTTCTTAACAGTCCATTAAATTTGTTCTCGCCGGCTACATCTGCGCACATGCATTAAAGTAACGAACGTATCTGCTTAGTTTTGCTGCAGGAGAACTAAACAATACTAAGTTTCTGCTTTTGTATGATCTGCGCAAAAAGCAAGTAATAGAATTATATTCGGTCATGACCGAATCGTTTATAGCCATCGCCGTTATCTTAAAAATGGCAAAGAAAGTAAAAGAACTAAATTTTCAGGCTCTATAAGATGAAGTGCATGTGACTGATTTTTTCTATTTTCCAAATAAAAGTTTTTGTCGCATAGGCGTGTGCTTTGAAAAGTTTAGGTAATTTGTAAACGATATATACATTTTCGGCAACGAGAGAATGTTTACCACAAATAGCCCGAAGTTGCGCAGACTGACAGATGGACAGACGGACATGTTTAGATGTATGCCAAACTTGGAATTGGCCAAGAATTTATATACTTGATAAGGTTTTTGTAGCTTGTTTCTGTGCCTTATAAAGGTATTACAAAAAAATTAAATTATGATACACTATAATATTGGATAGGCGTGGCAAATTTTTTTTCATTTTTGTATAGGTTCCAGTCAAGGTATTTCAATACGCATTTTTTAAGAATTTCAGAATATGTGCAAGTAATTCCACCATATTTTCGTATCCTTGTCTGTTTCAGGCCTCTGGTTTTGGTAATATTCTCGCTTGTCTTTCAAATCTCTTTAGGTAACTTCGCAGAACAAAACCTTACAAAATAAATATTGACTTTTATTTTATGAGAGGAACATGTTTGTATATAAATAAGTAAGAAGCGAACCGATAATGAGTTATCTGCCGTATAGCTTTCGATAAGTTTTTTTTACGACTTCCGGTACGCATTCTTTTAACTCTTTTGGTATAATTAATAATTTACTTAATTTAAATTATTCAGAGACAAATGCATACAAAAAGACAAGTAATTACAAAAGACGTTGAGATTAATTACATGCGACCAAAGCTAACTCCCTGCATGCATGTAACTAGAGAAACTCTATATGGCAAGATCGTTTATAGTCTTTAATTGTGTGTGTGAATGCGCGCGATAAGATAAGATAAACCTTTTTCAGGATCAATATTGGCATTGTTTCGATATGCTTCAGGAAAGGGAAAAGTGCACATATTTACATATAGACGTGTTGACATAGATGGATACATACATACATACGCGGACACACTATATACCGAAATTATGCTTCCACTATTTCTATATACATTATTTATATACATCTTGAGAAGTATTTATACTTTCTTAGATTTTTGAATGTTCAACGTAGGACATTTCGAACCTACTCGCGCTCAGTGAAAAGCTTTCAAACAATATATCGACAGTGCTGGTTTACATAAAAGTGCATAGGCGCCGCCGTTTAAATAGAAAGTAGATTGTATGAATAGCCAGACTGAAGATGCTTACCTAGCCATCGAAACAAAGTCGTGACTCATTACAGAACGCATTTTTCGAACTCACGAAGGGAATGACGAAATTCGCACACATCTTCTAGTACTCTCCCCGTAAGCGTTTATATTTACAAAAGTGAACTTTTTGTTTACTTTTTCCTTTTTTTTATTATTTTAAATTACAAAGCTTTACGAGTTGATTGTAGACGTTCGTTCGTTCGTTCAAAGTTCATGTTATTGAGAGTAATGGCGTAAAAGGGATTTCGAGTAAACATAACTTGAAGCTGAATATTTATTTAAAATGAATAATTCGACACAAGGAAATATCGTACACTAATCAATCTTCTTATAATCTCTGATAATCTCTATGGGTAATAATAGTACATGACCCAAATTTGAGAAAATAGTGATTTCTCTTGATATATTCAGTACCGCTGTTTTGTTTTTTTGCTTTCCCAGCTGACAAGATTAATGTTTACTTTCATACGCTACACCCAAATATAATGGCATACTAACGCCGTTGTTTCATTGGTAACATCGAGGAAAATTGACTACTAGATTCCACTAAACATACTTGTCCAGGCTGTAGATGTTATTCCACTCATCGGCTTATAAATCTATTTTTAAAAAAATCTCAACGTCAAAAATAATTAATAACATTATAAATTTGTGGCCAAAAAATATGGCGACTGGGACCATAATAACATTAAAAAACAAAATACATCCGAACGAAATAACAAGGAATTGCGAGTTCCTTCATGTATTTACCTTCCGGGTGGTATCCGAAATTCGCTTCAAGACTACTTGGTTTGCGCTCAAACAAACAATGATCTCATAAATTATCTGCTTAACGACTCGCAAAAATTATTTCCGCATATATTTAATGGGCCCAAGCAATCAGTTAGTTAACCATCACACAATTGTGATGTGATGTCTGTTGTGACTGACTGGTTGCCCAAGCGAGCATTATTACATTTTGGCCAGCTTTTGCGGAAAGGAAAAACTTTTCATTTGTATGAATTGAGATAATTGCCAAAAAAAAGCAACAAAATATAAACAAAATGTTTATCTTTAATTGCCTTGTTTAAAACGTCAATCAGGCGCGGGAAAATAAAAATTGAAAAGAAAATAACAAGACATGAAATAATTCGAATAATCAGAGATTATGCTAATTGCAATACTTGAAAAAATCTATGTTAATATGCAAATATGTTAAATACATGTTCTCATATACATACATATATATTATGTTTATAAATACATCGATAGTAAATAACAAAAACAAAAAAACTATACTACATCAGAGAATGCGCTCACCTACATACTTTTTGCATAATCTTGGCATAAAAACCTCAGCTTTCTATATACAACTCGTGTACAATAACAATGCAATACATATATATATATATGTAGACATATATAAACAGCCAGCCGTAATATGATCCTCCCTCATGCCACAGAATATTGTTCATTTACTTGATTGGTAGGCAGGGAAAGAGATATAAACGTGCACAAAGTTGCTGTGCTGTGTGTCTACTGCCCCTCTTTTCCTCCACTTTCTCATCATTTTTACAATAACGACGTGGTTATGTTTAATAGTAAATACGCAAAGTTTATGCCTCATGTGTGTATCTGGTTAATAAAATGCATAAAAAAATTGCGCGCCAACATTTTGATTAAAAACAGTACTCTTCAATATGCTATCTCTCACACTTCTACATATGCATATATTCCGGCATAGCGCATTCATAACATGCGCTATAAACTATGAATGTCTGCTCAAAGTCTATTTGATATGGCATGAATGTCTGTCATTCATTGTTTAGTTAAACCTACCAAAGATATGGAAAAAAAGTTGCATTGTCGTTGGTTGGCAAATATTATACAGTTTTATAAATACTTTTTGCAAAGAAAAAAAAAAAAAAAATTCATAGATTCATAAAAGTGTTTATATTAATATTTTACAAATTTATATTTTATTCAAGTTCGATGCGAGGAGGAAAGAGAAATATTTGTAAAGCAAGGACGTGCACTGCTTTTATGTCCTTTAACTTAGGGCAGAAAAAAAAAAACGAAAAAACGTAAAAAACTTAACTATAACCAAGGGAAATAAAACTAAAAGCTTAAACTTTTGTACGATGGTCTCTCGCGTTAGTTAGTAGTTTCCATTTCAGACCAACCACTCATGGGATGTCCCCTATTCGCGTAAAGCGTTGCCGGCTAGCAAGAAGTGAGGAAAGAGAAAGAGAGAAAGAAATATGGAAGTGTTATGCCTTTACCGGCTAAGCACGCACTACAACTATGACGAAAGTAAACTTTACAGCACTGAGATTTGAACCCGCGAACATTGACTGTGGAAGCCGGTTATTTTGAAATAGACTTAAGTCTATCTATTTTAAATATTATGCATTAACTATAAATTTCACCAAAATGCAAAGTTACTGTGGGTAACAGTTTGAAGAACGGACTCAATTTCATGTTGACGTTCATTTTTCCTGCAATAAATTAAACATAGTTCGCTATTCCCCTTCCTTCACCAATTAGTAGACTACGCCATTCATTTTTTCGTGCATGCATAACTTGGCAACAGCAAATCAGCATTCTAATGACCTACTTTGTTTGACAATGTATGCAGTTTTTACATACATATCGTATTTATATATATATATGTATTTTTTTTTTTTAATTTTCTTTGCAAACTAATTCTTTTTGAGTGTGAAATACGTAAACGTATATTGGTAAAAACTATACCATATATAAAATGCTATTAATCTAAATACTAAACCGCCATAAAATACAACCGCTTAGAGTGTTCTATTGAATTTTTCATTTAATTCATTTGGAAACCTGTCAATACATGTGACTTAAATAGTCAATATGTGAAATAGTTTTCATTAAACTTTGTAACTTGCATTTAATATCACATTCGCCACGTGCCCACATTTTTATTGTCAGCTAACGCGTACAAATTATTTGTTACATTTGTCACTTTGTGTTTTATTGGTTATTTATGCGAATTTGTAAAATGTATTTACTAATTGACACAATACATGGAACTGTGGATTTTTTCCTTTTCCATGGAATAAACAAAGAAGCTGATGTGATGACCACAAAACATTTGCCTTTCGTTTTGAAAGCATAATCAAATTGGAAGCAAATTGCCCCTCTTTCTCCTCTTTATCCGATAAATTGACAATTTCTAGACTTTTTATTTAGAACGTCCTAGCTATGCCTTATAGGACTAACGTTTGGTAAGCATTGTGGATTCGTAATCATATATTATGTATCGAACTTCCTTGTGCCGATCTGAACATAGCAACAACTGTCCACAAAAGTTGCAGAATATGCTTGTGATTGCATTTCTAAATAGTCTACAAAATTTCAGTGATTTTGGATCCTCAGTTGTTGTTGAACAATCGTTGAAACCAGTCGATGTGAATGTTATTGTGGAAATGAAAAAAAAAAAAAAACTCAGCATTGGGCTGTTATCAAATATCTGTCTTATAATCGTCATATTCGTTATATAATCGTTGCGCTAGCAATTCAATGCAAGCTGTATGGTTCACCTACATATGAACAAACATAATTAAGGTCATAGTGCTCAGCGCTTTAGTCATGAAAAAGCTGACTCTACCTTGGCACGGGGGTCCCACGTTTGCAAGACTGCTTCAATTGAAATTCGAATTCCTTCCCCACTCAATGTAATTTTCCACCATAAATGGCAGAATTTCAGAAGGGCACTTCAGAAAAAAAAATTGGATAAAAGGTTGAGGGCATTGCAAAAACGCAAGTTGATTTTAAACATCGTCATAAATCATTCTATAATGAAGGTATCCACTTATAGGAGAAGAGATAAATGGATTATCATTTTTTGGGGGAGAATATAGTGATGGGTTACAAGTTCACTTTCCAAAAAAATATTTTGTTTCTTCTTGGATCTGAAACTTTCAAACAATCCTCGTAATATTAATCCCTAAAGGATTAACCAATTTTTATGACCATATCATAAACGAATTGGGGGGATTGTTAAAAGCATGTAGAAATGTATAAAAACAGAGTAAATGATATTAGGAAAATCGGTCTATATGTGGTGCAATTTCCATATTTTATAAAACGCTTCCGGCATTTAAAGGCAAAAATTTCTTGTTATTAGCTTCGTTTGTCATTTTTTGAATTTTTTTAAACGTGTTTTTATACCCTACTGCTTGTGGAAGGTATATAATAGTGAGTTTACGCGGATGTATTAGCATTCAAGAAGGCTTGGCTTCATTATTATTATTCTAATCGTTTCAGTTTTTGTGCAATAGTTTTGTGTCCAACTTACACAAATCGGGGGAAATTGTCGAGACATTTTGACATTTTTTGTTGTATTTAATGGATTTTTATTTTTCAAATTTCTCGTCCAAACTCAATAAAAAAAACCTCTTGGAATACTAGATAAATATCGAAATTCTTATTAGGATAACTGTTTTTTTTTTAACAATCCTCCTTACAAACGATTATACAAAAAAAAACCCTTTAAAGGATAAATAGGTATAACTTCTACAAAAGCAAGTTTAAATCTCACAGGCTTGCTTTTAGTTCCATCCTTGTAAAGAGTATTTTATGACGAAAATAGAGAATTTTATGATAAAGAATTACTTTGCGTAGGGGATCTTGTTCATATGTACGTTTTTAACTCCTTTGAAGTGATAACTTCCGGTAAATTTCACACATACCGATGTACGTAAGACATGTATACGCAAAAACACTAGTTTTCAATGCGTACGTGAGAACAGATGAACTTGAACTTCTTTTTTGTGATGAAACCAAGCTTATGGCTGTTCACCCCCATATTGTAAATAACGTACTAAATGCATTGATACATCATTTCACTTAAATTTATTTTCTTTCTCTAAAAATGTGTTGGAGGACTGTTAAGAACGATGAAACATTAGGGGGGAGATAACAATAAAAATGTCACGCACTACTAAAGTGATTAGTGGTATGTATCGACATCATAGGTAATATAATTTAATTAGGGAGAATTAACCGCAAGGGAAGGCTACTTTAAGCAAAATTAATGCGACATTACAAGAAATAACGCTAAACACTTTAAGACAAATACGTAATTAAAAAACTGTAAACATTTTACAAACCATGTTTCGGTGACTGAGACGTCTGCGTACGTCGAGAATATAATGAGCTAATCTAAGCATTGCCCATGCACGAAATAAGACGCTATATAGGAAGTGGTGGAAACAGTGGTGCAACTTGAACCACTTCATCCTCGGGCCAAGGAAGCTCGTCAGTGTGCCAAATTTCATTAAAATAAAAAAGAGAAGAAAACAAGTTGGACAGAAGGACAGACAAGCTTAGATCTGTCTCTGAAAAAAAGGCAGGTCCATCCCAAGGGCTGTTGCAAATGTCCGCACAAACTTAGTATAGCCTTGTGGTCTAGGCTATAATAAAAATATATAATATTATATATACCAAGTATAATCTTTTTGCCTTTCTCTATGAAAATGAAGAACAATAGAATAATGATGAATGCATTTTACACGTTTCACTAAAGGAAACAATATATTGGTCCACCCACCGTTCTATTATCCTAGAAAGAATATAACTGCTTTCAAACAAGATGCAACTTTTCCAAGTTGAATTGGTTGAGAGTAATCGTTTTATCTTAATAAGGCGGAATAATTTTCATAAAACCGCGATTAACAAACACATAAAGAACTTGTTTGATTATATATAGTAAAAAAAATAAAAAATACTTTAAACACAGTTCGCCGTAATTCTGACATTTCAAAACTTTGCGAGATTGTATTGAGACATTTGTTTCAAAATTATTATTGTTTAAACAAACTTATCATAAACGTCATGCTTTAATTACGCCTCAACATAACATTGTTTTTACGTAATTGTTTAAGACATTTCTAAACCGCCTTGTACGTTACGTAGACATCGTTATCGTACAAAGGTGTTCATAAAATTTTCAATATCGCTTGCATTTAATTAAGTTTATTAGCAAAAGTTCACATAAAAAAAACAAGTTTTAAGTAAACTAATTGCTCAACTTCTATAATAGGAGAAGAATGTATTAATTTGACGTCAAATCGCTGATCAGTTTGCATTTAAATGCGAAATTATGTTAAATAATAATTAGAATCGTGAGCGGATTAAGTAGAAAAAAAAAGAAAAAATTGAACTGAATAACAATAATATTATTAATAATAATACTAAGTGCAATACAACCCGCCACTCTTATATGAGAATTTTACTGACTTTGTATAATAATAATTAATTAAAATTGAAATCCATAAATTGCTTTAATTAAATTATTATAAAAGTCACGATTGGAAGGAAATAAAAAGATCTTATTTACAATTCATAGCTTTTCTCCAACACCCATTTGCTGCTTTTCATAAATAATAAAACGCAATATTTTTCGCTTAAGGTAGGAACTTATATAGTCAGTCTTCCTACGACGAGTTCAAAGGCTTTCTTAAGTTTCTACGTGTTTTTAATTTCATTTCTTTTTTTTTTTTGTTTTTTTAAATTCTTTGCATTATAATTTCAAATAATAGCTAATGGTTTTCAATAAATCACATTTGCATTGATTTCCAGTTCCAGTCTGTAATGGTTATTAGTACAAAACGAGCTTTCAATTATTCAAAGAAGTCAATGACAGAGACTTTTATTGAAAAAGCCCTGCAGTGGTGAAAACTAATAATTTATAAAATTGCGTTTTATTTACAAGAAAGAAAAAAAAAAAAGGAAAAAAAAACATTATGCGGTTATTGCCTGTCTAACCTAATTAATTTGCAAACAAACAAAAAACAACATAAGGTAAACTTTAGCATGCATCGTTCGTAGATTATATAAAGTTATATCAAAGTCGGTATCCTGTTCGTAGCAACCGCACCCAGAAATACGCACTCCACAAAGCATATTATATATATATATATATATATATATATGTATATGTGAAGACTGCTTTTACTTCTCCTTTCTTACGTATACTTTATAATCTAAAAATACGCGTTCGAAGAATCTTTGAAAGTAAATTTTTGATTACTTAGCATAATATGCGTTTCGGAATTCATTTATTTATTTTTATCCGTTTGTTGTCGTCTCTTGATCACTACGCTAAGCAGTAAGTCTTAATATATCTGTGCACACCTGTTCTCGACTTAGCTGTCAACCTCACCTGGTCTGTGTGGAAACGCACTGCTAACACATAGGTGAAAAAGTCGCGATATTAATATATGGATGTCGTCATCAGTAGAATACCTAAGAAGTACCACCCCTTACACAACACCCGTCAAGATTTTATGTGATTTCCAGCATTTGTGTTAATGGTTTTACTTCGGCAACTTTGGAAGTAATAGAACAATTGATTTTTGTGCGTTGTTCAAACTCAGCGTTGGCTTAAAAAGTGTTATAGCGACTCTGCTCATTGCAAAGTAACAATTTATCGGCAGCGGACGGACGGTCAAATGACGTGGCCGGCTGAGAACATGTCAAAATAATTCTGTCAATTGTTCTTCGCAGTTGAATGACATGCCAAGGATATTAAAAGGCAGCGTATTTCACTACTTGGACATGGGAAAGCTGTATTTCAAATGGATATCGTGCTAACTGATAATTGAAGAAAAACATCAACGTGTTATTGACTCGGTGGATTTGTCGGTGCTGTCCAGCCGCAATAAAAAGAAAACTTTGTGTTTAGTACAAGACAATGGCGGGAGATGTGGCGTCATTACTTTACTTTTAAATTCAATCTACCGTCAATGACCTTTCAAAGGTAGCAAAAGAAAGAAAGGAAGCCAAGAAAGTTGTGATCTCCACGTTTTGGGATGCGCACTTGAAAAGTAGCGAACGTTACATTCCTTGAACGCTAAAAGGCAGAAAAAAACGTATATCGCGAGCGCTCTCCCCTAAGTGAAATAGTGTCAAACGCAGTGTTCGAAATCGTTTGACTTACAATTTAAAATAGGATTTTCTGATAAATTAACGTATTTAACCTCAAAAGCTTTGATTTACTCAAGCACCTCTATCCTTAAATTCATAAAACTACACTAACTTTCCCGAACAAAGCGAATAAGAACGAGATTCGAATGCATTATCGTTGACAGCAGTTTAATTGAGTTTAGCCTTCAACTGCACGACTCGCTATTAGTGGCATTTACTTCTTTTTTGACTTTAATCAAAATGTACATAAAAGAAAGCTTTTTTCTCATATATTAAACTATCTCTGCGTCAATGCTGAACTATAGTGTTTTCATCAATCACGCCTAGTTTATAAAATCTTATTAATATAAAACATTTTTATTAAAAAGTAAGGCAAATAAATTTTCTCTTCCATGCACTGTTTACCGCGTTATACGAACTTTAACTGTATAAAATTTTATATTAATTCTACCGCCTTCGTTTCATGTCCAATTATATATATGTGTCTTAAGAGCTTAATGCATAATTTCGCAACATGTAGCATAAATTACTGATAGTATGCTACCACGCTACAGCTCGACTGCTCTATGTTGTAGTAGTATAGCAGTGTAAAATTCTGAAAACTGACCCCACACACGCCAAATTTAGAAAGAGAGAGCAAACGAAAAAGAAGAAAAATTATACAAATAAACGATTTTATAAAACAATTTATGTTAATTGAGTCATTTCTAATATAAATGCGTACGCATTTAAAAAAAAATTCCACTGCATGAATTGTTTATAACATGGTGGAAAATTTTATTTTATAAACACCGTTCCAATCTGTACATAATAAGGTGGTGCGTAAATATTTCATAACTAGAGAGATACATAAACCGATCATTAAAAATAGCCTACACTATCCTCGCGTCTAATAAAATGCATTCTTCATTCATTTTCGTGATAAAATCCTGAAAAATATATATTTTTTTATACATACAAGGTTTACTTGCCACGGAGAGTCCTAAAACGAGAGCCGATATAATCCAAATTTAAAAAAATTAATTTTCTATCCACAGAAGATATCATTCTTCTTCTATGGTGGCCACGGGCCACCATTAAACACCCTACGCTTACTTATATAACGATTTTTCAAAATGAGGCATCGTATGAAAACTGGTCGAAAAAGTGGTCCGATCCGTACCATCTTCAATAGCGTTCGTCGTAGCGTTTGGATCAAAACACGCCAATATATATCAAATTTCATCAAAATTTCCCAATAATTGTGTTCTATAGGCTAACTACAATGAGACGAGACAGACAACAGGGTTAGATTGCTGCAGAAAGTGATTCGGAAGCGAGAAGGTGGTGGTCGTTTTGGGTCTTGCATACATCTGTACAAACGAATATACCCTTATACCGTAAGTAGTGTAGAGTATAATTAGATTTTTTTTTTTGCTGTATGGAGCCAAATCTAAAAAATATACCTACAATGTCCAAATTTGATGCAGTTAATTTTTATATCAAATTATGAATCAATTTGCATTATAAAATATTAACAATGTATGTGTGCCATATAAAGGCACACTTGTCGTATAAAGGGTTTGTCTAGTTTCAAAAGGTGGTGAAGGGAGCTCAATCTGAATCTGTGTAAATTATTTGGACTAATTTCAAATGACGAAAAAATTCTTTACCCACAAATTGTTTTAGCGACTTGATCAAGCAAGATCACCTTTCTAAAATAAATTCGTTAAAAATTAAAAGCGAAACTCATTTAAATTAAAAGCATATTATTAAAAATTTGAAAAGCATCGAAAAAAATTAATTTTATCGCGAACTTTCTGCCTCATCTAAGTCTTTCTAGCTGTTAAGAAAATTTAAATACGACAACTGTTATAATTGCTGACAATAATAAATAATAGTAATGTGTCAGATGCAGCATCATCATCAGTTTTTGATTGACGTCACAATCATACGATGCGATTTATAATAATTATTAATATATATATAAATATATATAAAAGCAAAAGTCATTAATAATTACAGTTTAATGAAAAAAACGTGAGAATTTATTTTCAAGTACTTTATACGCTTATCTCACAAGGAGATATAGCGTCAGAGAATATATATAAGTGTCCTACCATATGTTTGAATCCTGATGTGTGACTCCGTTACTCTACAAAGCACTTATGAAAATCTGATCCTATTTCGATAATATGAATGCCTCTGTTTCGCAAACTGTTCTATCCCTTGAAATCTCAAATTATTCAAAGTTATTCAGTTAATACGTCGAAAGTGGACTAATATTCACTAGTCCATGAACTATTCTAATAAAAATTCAATAATTCATTTGTAAAAGGACTCTATTACTATGGGACGCAAAAAATCAATTTTGATTTCAAAATTTTCATCTCTAGCCATTGGATTAAATAGCATAACCCATTCTAGAGGAAGTTTTTGGACGCTGACTCTAAACTCATTTGAAAATTTTTAAAATGTATGGAGTAGCAGTACATCGCTTCGTTGTTATTTGCTTTTGCTTCTAGGTTTCCTTTGTCTGAAAAGTATTTCTCGTTAAAGTTTACGAAACGATGTACTTAAAGTCAAGTAACGTTGATTACTCATTAAGTAATGTGATTACGAATCGATTGAGATCAATTGGCATTATTGACTACGGATACTCTTTTTTACTATTATAATAGATATGTAACGTAAATTTTTACAGTCAAATAATTATTATCATTATATATGAACATACCAAAATTCTACGTAAACCGTCACGTTGTACATGTATGACGTCGTTCTATTGACATCCTAAACAGAGAATTTAACGGCATTCTAGGTTTATTCGAAAAGTCATTTTTTGTATTCGCTGAACTAATACTTTTTATATACTTATGTGGTCGTAATAAAGGCATGATTTTTTTTTTTATCAAAGTCGCGCCAGCTGCACTGCTTACCGGAGAGATGCTTATATTAAAGAGATGCCACGCGGATATGTCTCCGGTATTGCCAATTTTTTTTATTTTATATGAAAACTATTTTATTTTTTCATGCTTTCGTGTTCTTTACCTACTTTTCTACTTCAAAACGAGAAAAAGAATACAAAAAACGAATGGTCAAGAACCCAAGTAGATCAATGTAATTTTCTAACTTTGGATTGATTTTAACTAATTGACTGAACTCTTCTTGCTAGACTTTAATTTGACAGCTTTTAAAAGCTTTGTGACTTACAAAATTTCACAGAAACAATAGGTAAAATTTATTGACCGATTTCTGACCATATGTAAAGAAACGATAAATTATGCAATTATGCAGTTATGAAAAGCTAAAGTTTTCCGACCGATAAGAGGCGTGCCTTTGAGAGGATGTTATCAAAGCGGGAAACGTCAACTTTCACATTTATATTGACAATAATGTTTGAAATAATGAGAAAAAGAGAAAACTTTATTTTGTTTTCCGAAAAGGCTTGTCAAAGTAAACGTCCATGTTCTAAAGTCTAATATCGAAGGATTGGTACGTTTGTATACCAGTGTAATTTTTGTTGATTATGAAATTTCAATCGACAAATTACGTGCTTTCGTTAAAATAAGGTAATATTTTTCGCAAACTGGCAATTTTCTGGTAGCGAGATTTCTGTGCGAGTTTCTTGTAACTCAGAGAAAGGTATGAGAATATACAAGGCGCCGTCTAGAACATTCTATACAATATTTGCAGCCACATAGCAACGTTTACGCTGCAAATTGCTCAATTAATGGAAAAGTTTTCAGAAAAAAAAAAAAACAAAGAAGTAAGTAAAGGTTTAATACCAAGTAGCAGGCGTAGTACAAGCAACCGTCGTTCCTTCTACAAATTCATCATAGCATATAATAGATATAACACGGCTTCATATCTGTACGGGTGCTAACGTGGTAGAAGGGTTATTATAAAAACGTTTTTTTTTAAACTTGCTTAACATAAAAGCTCTTGAACCACTTTAACTGCTTTTTAAAGTCAATTTGATCGATAAGCTCGACATTATAGGAGTGGTTAAGTTTTAAAGAACTAGTTGTAAAATTAAGCAACGGACGGATGGATATACATAACGCACTCCCGCCCGGTCAATGTTAGAATTTTTGTGTAGTAAAGAAGGTTGCTGCAGCGCTTACTGCACTATTGTAGTGAATCCTTAGTTAAATTTTCCAAAGATTGAATGCGAATAGTCCAACAGGTCTTAGTGCAGCAAAATCTATGTACAGAAGTTCAATATATTAGTTATAGTACCTTTTAATGTTTCTCGTGCTTTTCAAATTCCATTTTTTACTTTAAGCTTTACTAGATCTAGCAATAGGTAAACATGTTGCTGTGTGTGATAAGTTCTCACATAAAAGCTTGAGAATTTGTATTATTTACGTAAATATTTATTTATTGCTTCTTATCGGTTATTTTCATTTTTTTTTTTTATTTATTTGTTTTTTTTTTAAATATTAAATAATTGTTCAATATTATGAAAACAAAGGAATATATGTATGAATTGTACAAAGGGCCTTATCTTACAAATCCAAGCAGACCATGGTTTCTGGGCAAAGTAAACTATAAAGTTTATATATATATATATATATACATGTGAACTTAGAAATAAATCAGGAATTATCAGAACTTTTATTTGCTTTCATTGCTGGCGCTATTGTGTCTTGTATTGTTTCTTATAAATCGAGGTCATATTTTCTTTTAAGTTATAAACAAAACATTTTGCATGAGTTTAACGCGTGTTCTCAATGGAATAAATAATTTACGTTTCAATTTAATTAAACCTAAACTAATGCAAGACTAATGTCTAGAAAACCACATTAGAAATAAAAGCTAACGCACAGAGTTTTTCTACGTTATTGATTTGTTTGTTGTTTTTTGGAAATGTGGTGTTGCACTACTCTCACCACCAATTTTCCTAAACAATATTATTGAACAGTGCGGGTGTTTGAGCCATGTTTGTTATTAGAACTCTAAAAAAAGGAAAAAGGCATAAATTTCCATTCTTTAAAATATTGGGTGCGTTTGGGAGCTTCCTTCTATTTTGTGGTACGCGTAGATTGCGAGTAATAAGCAAAAAACACAGGCGGCAAAAGCGCTCTCGGCTTTTGTGTTATTGCAGGCGTGTCCTCTGACCGGCTCGGGCCATTTTCAACTTCTTTACCAAACTTTAAGGCAATACTGCGGATTGAGCACAGGCAAACAGTTGAACAGACGGACATGCTTAGCGTCGAATTTGACGCTTGGTCGAATACGTTACGAGACCTTTTGAAGGCTGTTTTACAGGTGTTGACAAAAGAGATGAAATTTATTGGATAGGCGTAGCAGTTTTGTCGAGTTTTGTATAGGCACCACAGCATCGTCCACAGAAGATGACTGACAATTTTATTTCCTGCAGTTTGCAACTAACGACCGTTGAAAACACACCGATTAGGTCCGTTTACAATGTGCAAAGCCTTCCAATGTTTCTGCCAAATTTGAAGCGGAAGCCTGTACTTTTGCGACCAGAAGATATACACACGGACGGAAATAATTAAATTGAGTAGGCGCGGTCGCGTTTTTCCATTTTTGTAGAAGTACTACAACATCGCCCATGGAGTATACGTTCAAATTTTCGTACACTTATCCGCTGTAGTTTCTGAATAAAGGGCAAAAAACCAATTTTTTTATTCTTCGTAAAGAATAGAGTTATCCCCACGTTAAGTAATACTATAGGCGATTTGGCCCTTTCAATACTGACCTGCGTGCAGGTCTGCCAAATTTGAAGCCCATAGCTTCATTTTTATGGTTAGAAAAATGTTTACAACAAACATTGCAAAGACGCACATACAGTCAGACTGACTCAGAATTTGTTGCTGATCAAGAATATATATATATTGTAGCGCCTCTTAAGCTTCCTTCTGGGTGTTGCACACGTAATAACAAAATAGATGTACTTTCATCCTTCGGTAGTAGATATAAAAATGAATTTCTTAGCATACGACGGATATCTCAGCCCTAAACACAAAATTAGATTCCTTCTATCAAAGTCGAAGCGTTCAAAAACGAAATATATAAATAAAAGTTAACATGAAATTTATGTTAGGTGTCATGTCTTTCAAGATACTCGCACAAATTGTTCACTAGCCATTCATTCAGTCAACGATGTTTATGTAAGTGCAAATTGATTTTGAAAATTAAAAATTGATGAACATGGAGAGACTTAGTTCATTTTCGAAATCAACAGTGAAGGTCGCCTCAGAGAGAAATATCCTTTTCCTTGCAGGAAATTTTTATACGTGTTATACTTGTAATGTAAAGTAAAATGTAGAGAAAGTACATTACATTCTAGGCACGTTTTCATCGTTCCTAGGTTAAGTTTGTTTGATGTTTATCTACGACTTGCCGCTACAACTTTTCTGTTATAGAGGGAGCGACTTTATGCATTTATTCAGCTGACAGTGGAATTTTTAGGAGAAATTGAAGACATACATACAAACAATGTACATTTTATTGTTACCAAGTATTAAATGCTTTATAAATTTCTTGTTTTAGTTTTCTGTGAAAAAAAAAAGTTTGTAAAGAGAAAAATCTATGAAGAAAACTATCAATTATTTGTTAAAATCAAACATCAGAGATACTTTCACAATAATTTATGAAAATTTATGCTTATCGAAAATGCGAATAAAAAAAAAGAGTTTTCACTCTGAAGAGGTAAATATTTCCAGTTCTTGATGGAAGTTTCGTTTTTTCTTACGACGCTGTCAACATTAATTATTATTAAGTTGGATTAAGAAACTATAGAAAACTATCACTTCGCAACAATAGCTAAAGCAGAGACAAGCACACAAACCAATCTCTCTTGAATGGACATTATCTATAAAGACTTACTTGGTTAAGATAACAACAAGTAAAATGTTAGCAAACATTTCAAAGAATATCGTAAACAACTTTCGCAAAGCTTGTGTGCTTTTTTTCTTTCCACTTCAATAGACAAGACATTCTCACCATTTAAGGCAAGAAAAGAAAATGAAAAGGTATGATGGAAAAGAAAAAAACCATTGTTTTCTAGCACAAATCCTAGACAATAATAATGGTTCACAACGTGAAGTAAAACCGAAACATAATATTGGCCTAAATTACTAAATTTGGTAAAAAAGAAAGAAAGAGTAGGTATTTATCTTAAATTTATCACCATACGAGCAAAAGAAAGTTCACAGCAGACATAACCGAACAAAGCACTAATTTTTTCGTATGAAATGCACATATATATGCACAACCGGCACTAAAGGGTATTTCCTACGGTTTGTAACATCCACAAGATACGCATATTATTATTCTTGTTAAGCGCAAGATATTGACCTACATCAGCGGTGGGCAAACTTTTTTCGTAAGGGGCAAATTTTAATTTTCATATCACCGCAAGAGTCACAAGATTTGGTAGTGCAGGCGGATGCAATCCATTTGCTCCATTGCTATGTGCAAGCAAGTTGAATTATTTGGGCTCGACGACATTACGGGTCCCTTTGTCCATTTCTGCATTGCTTGGAGCGCTTGTGGTGGCAAAAGTTAATCAAATTTGAAAATACTCCACCGAAAATGTATGCATATACGGAGTATTCGTCAACATTTGACTTTTACATTCATTTCTTTACCACTCGGTCCGTTTCCTTGCTTACGGCCGCAAACCCTGCGATAGGAGTAACTTACTAGCACAGCCATAGATTAAGTTCGAAAACATCCACTATAGGATAACAAGTGCATACTGACTTTCAAACATTTCTTATCAATTATTTCGTGAGCTCAGTGGTCGGGTTTTTATCGTATATTCCAAGTCGATTCCAGAAGCGATTAACTAAGTAAGTGTTCTAGAAAACTGTAACAGTACGCAAACCATAGATAAATGGTACAAAAAACAGATACTTAACGTCCTCATTTCGTTATGCTAAGACTATAATGAGTGAAGATATTATAGAAAATTTTATTTATGTTAATTCGTTTACGCGCCCATGAATGAAGGGGAAAAGTTCAAAATCGAAATAATCAAAACTTCAACAACCAGGCTAATAGTGTACTTCGCTGTAAGTTCGTTTGTAAGATATATATATGAATCGCGGTTTGATGCTCTTAACATAGTTGCCGTCGATTGTACGATAAGTGCCAATGTTTCTGGATTTTAGCTTAAAACCCAACCACAGTGCGCGATTAATTAATTAGCGAAAAAAAGACAAACCACGGGGAGTACGTTTAAAGTTCATTTGTGTCATATTTTCCTCAAAGTAACAGAAAATACGAAAACAAAAAATGGAATGGAATCGAACTCGATTCGATATGTGAAAAAAATAGGCTCTCAACAAATGCATTCAGATTCAATAAAAGCAGTTGAACAACCATCCGCTTTGAATACAAACCTTCATTGTATAAAAGTAGATGCATATGGAAATTGACTATACTTTCGAGTTACATCGCTTTCTACGATATTATATATTTCAAAATTTAATACGATTTTACGAGAATCAAAGTTTTCAAAGATGCACTTTTTATATGCACTTAAAAAAAAAACTGAAATTTTTTTTATTGTTATATCACTTGGGAACTTGTACACTTTTTCTATCACAGTCTGTAAATTAAATTTGTTGGCGGATGGTCATCATCATGTATGCTGATGGTCGGTTTCCTTTGTGTGTGGACTTTGCATTGACTTTTTTTTTTTTTTTAATTGTTTGTTTTGATATCAAATTTGTTGCACAAATGCTTCCTTCCATCGATATTTCTGTGTTATGATGACTGGTGTTAAGCGAATTCAATTGTGCAAAACGAATCAATCGAGAATGTTCTATATTTAGCTTAAACAATATTGTTGTTGTTGCTGTGCTTCAATAAAAATAGACTTGCACAAGAATGCGTAACGCCAGAGAACACTTTACTTAATTGAAGTTGCGATTTGTTATGCAAGCATATTTTAGAGAATTTTATTCGCAAATTAATTGATCGCATGAAGGCAAATTGAAGAAAGAAAATTCATTTTATAGATATAAAGTAGAAAAAACTCGCATATGGAAAGTTTAATACTAAAGCCTTTTAACGTTCAGGTCGAAGATGCGGAAATGGACTTTAAGAACCTTGTCTATATTTTGGATAAATTCAAATACTAAAACACCGTAAATCGCTGTGGTGTA
The DNA here is from genome assembly GCA_000688715.1 of Glossina pallidipes. Classification (NCBI taxonomy): domain Eukaryota; kingdom Metazoa; phylum Arthropoda; class Insecta; order Diptera; family Glossinidae; genus Glossina; species Glossina pallidipes. The sequence continues at coordinate 664,657 of JMRQ01002017.1, read as the reverse complement.
TTTATCTCGGTGAACTAACATACTTGTTAAGTTAGGATGTTTTCAAATTCACTCGATTGTTCGGTAGTGCAGACAGAAAGACAGCTCTCTTGACAGCATTCTTGAATGGAACGTGGAAATACTAATTTTTCGAACAAAATCATCTTTAGCGAGAAAACGTAAGTTCATGTTCATGGCTCGTTTAATTGAAAAAAATATCGCATAAGGGTTAGAAAATTTACGATTGCGGAACGAACGCATACAATTGGCACACACCTGTTTCACCTATTCGGCATGGAATTTCGTAAGTGGCGCCGGTCAAGCAATAACAGTTAATGATGATGCTCGCTATTGCGACATCTCATTCATCATTACAACACATGAGCGTGGACGGCAAGGTGACGCTATTTCATCCTAGAAAGCTCGAGAAGGCGTTCAATCATTCAAATGTTTGGATAAACAGCTCGTATTATTTGAAAAACATGCCAAAAATTCGCTTAAAGAGATAAAAGATGGCCTTTTCCTTTTCTATATATACATAACTAACTTTTCACACGATACATATGTCCCGAAGAAAACAGTCTTGTAAAAAAAATACATGTAAAATGTGGTAAAATTTGGGAACATGTCCCACAACTTTAACTAACCGTGCGAAAAAAGTAATAGTGAAATACATATTATGTATTTATAAAACATAAACAATTCATTTTTATAACAAAAAAAAATTGATATTAGTGTACAACGAAAATGCAGTTAATAAGTATAACGTATAAAAATTTAAATTAAAATTAAGAATAAAATTCAATTTCGCGACTCTTCATTGCTGCTTGATAAGGAGCGTGCACGTTTATTGAGGACTGTGGCAAAAATACTATCGTCAGTAGATCTATCGGATTCGTGTAGCGAAACTGTCAAGTTTGCTTCCTTGGTTACCGAAGAAGTCTGTTGCTGTTATACAGACTATTATTAGCAGACTTTCTTTGGGTTTCTCAAATTGCTTACGTTGCAACTTTTGATATCAAGCTCCACAGGACTCAGGAGATTTTACGTTGAAATTTTAATGCAGGCTTCATGTCAGGATCATGAAGAAGAAAATGTTGGAAATTCACTTTCGAGTTCCTTCATTATTGATTAGTTTGGAAAAAGGTTGGGATGATGTATATAACTTTCCACTTGAAATAATTTTATTTTCAAATTATATATTTAGGTGCTCCGCCTGTGAGAATATCATTTACAAATAAGTTTGAAAAATAACTTTTACTTCCCTCAGGGAAAGAAGGGGGGGTTACATAAGTTTTTCGCATCTTTTACGCAAAGTGTTAATTAATCTTCATGTGCATGCGAAATAGCTTTCACTAAATGAATTCCGCCAGGCGGTCAACTGTATCGCACTCTGCCCACTTGTCATCTTTGAGGGAAATTAAAAGAATAGAGGTTTAAAATATAGAAGAGGTTTAAAATATAGAAGAATTAAATCAAATTATCGGAACAGAAATCCAGCTTTCGAAAGAGCATGAAATACAAAAAGAAATATTCATTCATTCATCAAAGAACGTTGTTTATAAGCACAACGAGAAAATGCACTTTAATCAATAAGTATTAAGTAAATAATTAAGGTACAAGTTTTTTCGACTTATAAATTGCGACATTTAGCAGAATTCAATGCTAAAAGTAAAAAAAGTGAAATTATGTAGAAGAGATCGTTTCCCATGTTTTTTGCTTGAGGGAAATTATTTATAATTCAATTTGCAAAAATTTATGAAGATTTCTTTCCAGGACGTAATTAAAAGAAAACAGCAATATTTTATTATATGTTTTTAAGTATTTACAATCATTTTTGTAAGGAAGAGTAAAAAGATTAATGATCGTACACTTTAGCGTTTATTGCAGTTATAATATAAGTGACCTTAAAAAAAATTCACATACAGTTAAGGTATTATCAATTTTAATCTTCATCTATATAAGTGCACTCATTAAATATTCGAGTGTGGGATCAAAATGAAAAAACAAAAAAAAAAATAGTAAACAAATAAAGAAATAAAGAAAAACAAGGCAATGTAAAAATACCTTGTTTTTAACGAAATAAATTTGCATTTTATGCCAGAAGATTTTCTTCTCTTCTTCTCTTCATTTCTTTTTTTTTTTCTTTTTTTTTAATGGGGCAAACAACAAACAAGAAAACAATAACCACTTACCATAGCTTGTTCGATTTTATTATCGATCGCAACTGCACTTGTTCCAGATGCACTGTAACGAAACGAAAAAAAGCAATATAAAGAAAAAACGATATAACAATAATAATAATTGTTAGATAATGGAGAAAAATACAAAGTGAAAACAATTGCTGGCTTTGAACATTGAGACTATAGTATATATGGGAATTTTGATTCGTACGACGATAACGACGATTGAAGTATCAAGAGGGAAAAAACAAAAAGTAGTCTATGTTATGTTACTTAATTCATTTTTATAAAGAAATTCGCATTTTGATTATAGCATATACTAAGGCACTTGTTAATTAATTATATTTTGTAGTATAATTTCAAGCAAAAACTCGAAATGTCTACTTTGGAAAATGCTTTTTAACCACATTTTCCGCTTGTATCAATTAAGAGAATGTAAAATACATTTTTATGCAAAACTTTGGATCGCAAAACTATAATTTGTTCAACACATGTACTATGTCTGTAGACAGTCATCCAAAACATTTTGTATGCAATCTGCGAATTCATTCATCATCACATTTTGCAGCTTGATGCACATATTATGTAATGAGTTATAAGAAAGAAAGTTATATTCGCCTTAGAGCGAACCTTCAATTCTTATAGCGTTGCAAGTCTAATGTTCGTCGTACATAAGAGCAGAATATTCGGGAACTTGATCGACGCGTCAATTTACAAGAAACTATGAATTTGAATTTTTGTAGATCTGTTAGATTGATCGAAATCTAGTCATCTCTCCAACTTCGAAGAGTTCCAAAGGCTTAACCCAAGTCAGTGTTGACGGCTTCAAAGCCCAGTGTGATGGAACTTCCTTTGGCCAGAGCTGTAGTGAGTACTCAATCAGAGAAGGCAAACACTTACCCTATGGTCACACACCGCTAGTCTGCAGTCAACAACTTTCTTTTGGTATTTCTTTCTCTCTCCTCGCTTACTTTCGACTGTCCCCGTATTACCCGTATAGAAGACACCCCAAGCTGATTGGTCATATTAAAGCAACAAAAAAAAAATATTACGAGCTTAGGCCCCACATAAATTTTGGTCATTTGCAAATACCACGCTTGAAATGCAAATTAGAATCCTATTCGAGAAACTTTATTTGTCGATGTCGATTTTAAACGATTTGTTAACATTTTCAAACAATCACATGCGGACTTAAGAAAATCTCACATTGACAGTGAATGTACACTTTTTTTCAAGTTGTTTTTGTTGTTTCTTTTTCTGGGCACTACGAACGTGATGAGGTAATTATTATACCTCGTAATGATATTTATAAAGAGAGATTATGAGAAACTAATATTTTTCTTCTTCTTTTTGTGTATTTGTTTCGTTTTTTTGTCTAATTATATCATGAATTTTTATTGATAATTATGACGTGGACTTTTCTATGTTTTTGTTAATTTTTCATGTGAATTCTATTATGTAAGCGTTTATGCGAATGTTTTTCTGCCGCTGTATAATGTGTTTTTTTCTTTTATGCAATAATATAATTTGTTAATAATATAGTGTGTCTGAGTATAATTTATGTTTCATGTATTTTTTTTCTTTTTTTGATAGCTATGTGTATGTGCAATGTGTTCGCCTAAGTATAAATATAAAATTATTGCAAGCGATTGATTGCTTGTTATGCACTTTTTCAGGTCAATTTAGCATGTGTTGAAAAATCATAAAAATAAATTCATTAATAAATTGCATAATAAATAATAATCAGATTATAATGATAATAAAAAGAAATATAAAGTTGATAAACACCTTGAAAAGAATGCATAATATATTTACTAACCCTTAATATACAAAATCTCTCAATGAATTGGCTGATTGCGGTGTTCCGAATCGAACTACGTTTTCACCAATAAGTAATCTTAAAAACCGTCTTCCCAAGGTAGCCCATATATCATCCATTTATGGTATTTTATGGCTCCGAAATATAACACACTTCTAATTGAGATTCGCGTCACATTTTTTTCAATTTGTTGTTCGTAAGTTTCATTGTTTGTGGAATACAATACATATACATTTGTACAGCGTACAGAAACTCATTGCGAACACAATGAACCCAGGGTTAAGCTTCACGTATGTGGGACGAGGTTCATTTTTGGTTAACTGATTTTGCAAATGTGAAGATTATTGCCACTTTAGAGTAAAGAAGACACATTTGGTATTCCTAAAGGACTTCTTCGTAAACAACAACACCTATTGTGTGAGGCTTGTGGGCCGAAAACGTGGAGATGGCGATCATTGGAGACCGTTAGAGAAACGTGATAACTAATTTTTTGTGGAAAAATTTGGAAGATTTCGGTTTGGATATTATGTGGTTTCAACAAAATGTTGCAATATGCCATACATTTCGTGGCAGAAACAAGTTAATTAATTGGGATAATAGTTCAATGATCGTATAATCTTCAATAGTGTCTGCATGAGTCTGTCACAAAGACAAAGCGATACAACCCGTTCTTGTAAATTATCGTGGAGCATTGCCTTACTTTAATAAACCATGAACTCTCAATGAATTTATTCTCCAAAATTGTTGGTGTTGTTGGTGAAGCGAGAGCAGGTTTATGTGAATAAGTGGCAAAAACTGTTGTTGTCTTTTATCACATTTTATCATATTTGATGACTGTATATAAACCAAAGCTTCCAACCCAATCGGTAAGATACGTTACGTGTGCAACGATTTCATACATAAGTTGCTTGCATATATTTGATATGATTCACGAATTTTCCTTGATTTTGATTTGTGAAATCTTTCTTTCTCTCTAGTCGGTCAGCTCCTACGAAAAAAAACCAATTGAATAAGGGCCTTCGTCAACATTCGAATCGAATTTGATGACTGAGTAGACTGATACTGATCTTAAAATTGACTGATCAATTAATTCAATATAGTCACCAAAACCGTGTGGACTTATGGTTTAAATTTTAACTACTCTAAGTTCAGGATAGTCAACCAGAAGCTGATGAGTTAATGAAGTGTTCTACATAGGAGTTAGCTTTTGTTCTGAAGAAAGTTGCGTCTTGGATAGAATGTATCTTTGTACCAGCAAATGGATGTCAAGTTCGCTATAAGTTTACATTGCAAGCGCAACAGACCTACGACTAAAGTCTAACGACTACAGATTTCTGCAAATAAATTTACAAAAGTTCATTGCATGCACACACAGCGGCTTCAATTCTGTGCTATTATTAAAACCGAGCTGCTTGCAGTAATTAGCAGTATTTGTACTAAACTTTCATCTAGGTTTCTGCGACAGTAGCATTGTTTTCAAGTCTCTTCAGGTTTTCAATTAGATTTTTACTTATCATTTTCTTACTTATTAAATGGTATTAAATCAAAATTAAATAAATAAAATAAATTCCAAGTAATTATAAAGTATGATTTTCAGTTTTGTTCGATAATGAAATGCTTTGAGTCATATAATTCTTAATTAATTAAACTGATTGTAGTAAATCCTTCCCATCTCGTAGATATAATGAATTCATTTTTATTATTCATTTTAACCTTGAATTTTGTGATTACAGTGAAGGGAAAAATAAAAAATATCTCGTTATTTTATTTTTAATGCATTAACAAAAAAAAAAAAAAAATCGATAGATTTTTTACTTATGATTGACATAATAACATATAATTAAAAGTCTTTTTCTTAAGCACTTTGGAACGACGTCGTTTGTTTCAATAACAAGAGCTCGAGAATTTGCCGAAATGAAAAAAAAAAAAAATACATAAAATATATTAGTGAATTCAAGGACTCGACATACATTTCTGTATAGACATCACCGCACCACACGGCAGACATTCAGCCAAGAAACAAGTTATGATTAACTAAATAACGCAAAGCAAATATAATTTAAAAATGGCTAAATTGACTTTTTTTAAAAGAAAAAATTTCCGAGTTTGAAGTACAAAATTAACATTAGAAAAACAAGGCTTTCACGTAGAATGACTTATTAAAAGTGATTTGAGTTTCTCACGAAGGCATAGGAAGCAGTCTTTTATTACTTACTTTCTATCTTATTTATATCAATGAAAAAGTTACAATTTTTAAATCCTTTATGATTACGAATTAGGAGGTTTCCTCCTCCTTCCAAAAAGAGAGATAAATGCGAAAATCCGCTTATTTTCTATGACAAAGGAAGTCATATAATTCTTTTTCCTAGTCTTGAAGTGCATAAAGATGTTATTGTAATATTCCCGGCATTGTTGGATCAAAATTTAATTTGATTATACCCTACAGCATTTGTGGTACGAGAGTTTACGTAACGCCCAGGAGGACTTGAGATAGACTCACCTTGTATTATACCGACCGGTTTTGAATCGCTGTTTGGATCGACCTAAGCCTGTCTGTCCGTCTGCCTGTCTTGTTTTTTGTGCTCAAGTTACGAGCCGCAATTTATATTTAGATGAAATTTATTACACTGGTGTGTTTTGGCCCAAAGACGAAATCTATTGAAAATGATTTGGATCGAACAACTTTCCAACCAAGTCCCATACGATGCTTTATTTTGAAAAATCGTTATATGAATAATTGTATGGTGCCATGGAGTGTTGTCTTGAAAATTTTGACCCCAGTATTAGTTAATCAGTTAGTTAATTATGCTTCGGCCCTAGAAATACCCTTGAAAAATGTATAATTTAGTCAAACAAGGGCAATGGTTTGACTCTTGAAAATACTTTTACCGGGATGACCGAATAATTTTTGCGGTCCTAAACTAAGGGTATGTATTTAATTTGCAACTTGCTTCGTCAAGTCGAACCTGTGTGACCATTTCACAAAAACGGTTGAAGCAAAAAATCAAGCCAACTTCTTAACTTACTTGGTTGGAACTAATGTATCCCAATTTTCCGCAGATGAGCAACTCATAGAATGCGGTGCGTATAAGTGTTACAAACGGATGAACGATGTTTATTACGGTGACGAATACCATAAACGGTATATCGACCCAAGACATATTTTATGAGATATTGCGGATATTTATTCTAAGAAAAACGGGAATACTGACACGATGAAAATGGTAAAAGAATTACACAACAATAGGGCTTAGCTTTAAAAAACTAAAAAGATCTGAAATAAATGCTGTGAAGTGAAGTAGCTCGAGGCATTTGACTGAAGGCAGAAAGTTGTAGTGCCTCTGATAATCTTTCGTTTTGCAGATTAAATTATAGCTGAAATTTTCCAATAGCTTTTTTTTATGTTTTCGTACCATTATGGGCAGGTTACTACTTCAGAATCGAATTGTAAAACATATTGGAGATCAAACGTACAAATTCATTCACAATTTTATTATACCCGGAAATGTTCTCAATGGATTCGACAATTTGCCCAAGCATATCTCTAATGGCATACTTAAAGACAAAATGACTGCAGACACACTTTCAAAATACTCAATTTTTCAGAGGTTGCTGCTATAAAAAAGCATTAAAGTAAAGATACTTTAAAAATGTGGAAACAACGAAAACTTAGCTCTCCTAAGCGTGCATAAAAACGGCTTGAAAAAAAAATAAAGTATAAAATAATATTTTTTTTAAGTGTGCAATAACAACAGCACCATCATCCAACCCAAAATATTTATATTATTTTGTTTGTATGCATAATCAGCGGTTGCGTTTATTGGCAAATGTTATTATAATTCACATATATATCTAGAGTTGATGTTGATGGAATGCCATGACAACAACAATAATAATAATAATAATATCATAATATACATATTAATGTCAACAAGGGATATTGCATTTTCACAGGTGCGGTCATTGACTTCGCCATATATGAGCAATTTTGTTTATAAATGCATAAACAGACACATACACAAACCAATGCGGCGTGTGTCATTAGCGAAACACCTTCAACGATGCTTAATGTGTGTAAAGTGAAGAGAGAGAAGATGATAATGTCCTGCAATTTAATAAAGCAAACGAAACTGAAAATAGACGGTTCGTGTTCATAGTCAAGTCATGTTGTTATTGAAGTTATTATCTTAATCAATATTTAAAAATAATAAAAAAATTTATATTTTCATTTTGCATATTAGTTTAGTAAAGGCGTCAATAGTTTTGTTTTTAATTTTTTTTTTCATTATTAACACATTTTAATTGCGTTAAATGAACTAAAATAAAATTCAAGACAAATAAAAAAAAAGTTAGCATTAATTAAAACGTTAAGAGTGCTAAGTGAAATTGGAATTTGAATAGAAAAGTCATTGAATAACTATCTATAAAGACGCAAGTTAACAACTCCGTTGAATAATGAGACCGTCTTCATATGCACATTATGCTTGCATCTCAGACCTTTATGAAAATATCGCAAACATTGCCGTCTATAGCTTGAAAACAAGATATTAAAAGGGATAGATCAAACTTAAGTCGGAATAATGAGATATGGGCCTATCCCAACTACTTCTGAATACAAACTTAGTGTATTCTTGTACCACAAGTGGTGGAGGGCACAAAAATAGACAACTGTAATAGAAAAAAAATTCAAAAAGTTATTTTAACAGATTTTTGAAATTTGAAATCTTCACATCAATCCGCTGTGGGAAAAAGCGGTCAAATTTGAGACCCCAAAATGTCCGAACGAGAAAATGTGACACATTTCCTTATCTACTTATATATTTATATGTATATATATAAGGGTGATCAAGATCTTGCTTCTTTGAAATATAATACCTTCTGTTTTTTTTTTTGGGATCACCAGCACCAAAATTGACTTTCCGATTCGTTGCTGATCGTTTGCCGCACGAATTAGACGATTTCGACTTGGACGATATTTGGTGTCAACATAGTGTTACAGTGTTGCCATACATCTCGCGACATAATGAATTTATTGGCAGAAAAATTCAATGACAGTGCAGAAATGCCGATTTGAACTGGCCATCAAAATCGTACTATGAAAGTCCAACACAAGAAGTCTTATTTAATCACTATGTATATATACGTATGTATATACCATATACTATGTTCCCATTTTAAAAGTGTTTCAATATTTCGAGATTTTCAAAAATCTTTACTAATTTTTAAATGTTCCTTTTTTTTTAATATGAAGAAAAGTGTTATTTCGAATAGAATTCAGTTTGTTGTCGCTATGCAGTAACGTAACATAAAACATCATTCAATATAAGTCCGTCAGATGACGGATGGCGGATGTAAGACAATTATTGAAGAATCTGTGACAGTGACGATTATTGAAGAATATGACAGTGTACCAGTCTCCAAAGAGAAATGTGTCGAAATTGCATGACATTTCGACAATTACTTTACAAGCTACAGTTGTTTTAGTGGCGCTACTTTTGCTTTCTTCAGCGTTCTTTTGCGTTCAGTTGGCGTCATTAAAACAAGTGTTCACTTGTAAGCTAATGATCGGAATGTCACACATGCGCACACCCACACATTTTGATACATTTCGTATGAAGGTTGGTAATATCGAAAATCATATGAATTCGTCAATAGTCATCCTCTACATCTGTATGTTGTCCTACGACCTTATTGAGTGATGTTTTACTTTATCGAGTCTAGTATGGATTGCTTTCCTCCTGAATGTTGAAACGTTTTGACAAAATGAGTGAATCCAAATCCCTTCGTAGTGGGTAACGAAGGGTTGCTACAGCTTTTTGGTGCGAGGTATAAACTAAGAAGAACAAATGATAATTCTTCCTCTTCATACTGCAATTACCAAAAATGTGAAGAGGTGTGTAAACTTTTAAAAGACGTAGCATTTTTAATCAGCGCAGACCTTCAATTCGATTTGTGCCTTGATCCAGTTGGTTCGAATTGCTACAAGCCCAAAAGTCAAGCTGAAAGTTCTGTAATTTTTTGCTGTATTTTATAGATTTAAACAGCCCCCAAATATATCTGCCATTGCAGAAAGATGAAAATCTTATTATTTTTACCTATAATTTACAATCCATGGCAAATATTAATATAAAATTTGTTGCGAACAGGGATAGACTCAATCGTGCGAATATCAAACATTTGTTTTCAAATTATATGATTTCTTTAGACAAATTATATATAATAAGAATCGTGCAATTATATAGCGAGCGCTTGCGGCAAAATTACAGCTAACTGTATTGACATTTTGTTTCTTGCAATATACAACGTCACATAGAAATGCTAAAGTATCAAAAATCTACACGACTAAACCGCGCAAAAGCAAAAAACAAAAAGCTACATAATGAGGGTTCATTGCAACACAACAACGAGGCAAAGCATTGCAATGCAAGGCAAACGCATACGGCACGAAAATCTCATGAATTTACTATTACCGCTGGCATTTGAACAAATAAAATAAAAATAGAGGAAAAAAAAACGGTGTTTGCCAAAATTTACAAAATAAGGAATTTTGAGATTTCTTTAAAAAAACAAAAAAAAAAAAACAAATTGAAAATTTAGTTAGTATAAAATTGAAACTTTTCTTTTCGGCATCAAAATAAGTTGAAATATTTTTGGAAAATTTTCACAAGTGCACATGAAAAAGCGCTCTATTGGTAATTCGCAATCACTTACTTCACTCGAATATTTTTTTTTTCTTGCCGATTGATATCAACATTTGGGAATTTCAATAAATATCAAGCCAGAAATTTCTCGTTAAGCATATTTTTTTTTTATTTTTTTAAATTGCCGGAAATAAACATTTAAAAGAAATTGAATTCCTTAAAAAAAAAAAAAAAACAAGAAAAAAAAAACGCAAATCAGCAAAATACAAAAGTTTCTTTTATATATAGAACAATGCAAATAACACCAAGAGCGACAAAAAAAAAAACAACGCAAAGTCAGCGTATTTATCTTAAAGAAAAAAAAACAAATATTTGTTTCCTTACAAAAAAAAAAAAAAAAAACAAAAACTCATTTAACGAAAAAGAAAGAGAAAACGACACTTTTGTTTTCTTGTCATCACCATCAACAACAACAACAGCAAATATATTGTAACCGAAATAATGTAAACACTTTAGAAAACCACTAAGAGATGCTGAAGAAAAGCAAAAGGAGGACGAGAGTACTTCGGTTCACTTTGTTCGCATGTGTGCTTGCGGTTAATGTCTTTACATTTGTTTGGTCATTTCTGCATCATTACAAACCTCTAAGAATCTATAACCAAAACGAAGAAAAAAAAAGATGCAAGCTCACATCACTTCACTAGACGTTTCGCTATAATTCTAAAACACTTAATGTACGCGCTGTTGACTGTCGAGTGCTTTCTGGGTGTGTTGTGTATGGTTTTTTCCTTTTTTTTTGGCTCAAGTGTTTATTTACATTTTTCACGCAGTATAAATAACCACTTGAAAATATTACTTTTTTGTTTTTCTTCTCTTCTTCTGTTAATAATTAAATGCAAAACAAAAAATAAACCAAATAAGTCAAAAGAAGAGGCAGAGGAAGAGCGAAAGCAGACAAATGAAACGGAGAGTGTAGAGTGCGGTCAATCGTGAATTTATTGACTTATTTCTCGAAGATGTCTTTGGACCAACAACGATAAATGCGAAATCTCAACTAATCTCTTAACACTTTCGCGGACAGCAAAAATTTCAGCGAAGTACAAAAATCGTGTGATATTCCTAACTCTGCATGCATACATTTTCTAAGAGTCGTTAGAAGATCACATTTTAATCGATATAGCAGCGAATGCTATTACCGTTCACGACAATATAAATCAAATTTTTCACCTGGAATGACGTAAATGCTATTAGCATTTATATAAGAGAAGACATGAGGGGCAATGAGAGAATCCGCTCTCTTTCCAGTGTGCAGAAATTGGCGCATTTAAAGTAAATTTGTAAATACACAGAGAAAAATAAAAATAAAATAACATAGGAACCCCAAAAAAATCAGTCAGTCAATACTTCGGCAAGTACAATTGACATAGCCCGTGGTTATATGAAATTATATGAAACATAATTAGCTTTAATATATGAAAGTTATAGCATTCATATCATTTTGCAACATAAGGAAAGCGATAGCGTTTACGGTCGCAAACGCGCTAGTCAGAACTGTGACCATTCCACTACTGGCAGTTAGTGAAATTAAAGTTAATTTCCGCGAAATTCTGCTGGGAAGGATCCCTAGAAGGAAGGAAGAAAAGATCCATATATGTTGGCATAGAGTTTGAGACCAATAGGTACTATTGATTTTAAGTTACACTTTATTACCAATGACGCGATGTGATCATTAACTAAAAAGAACATATGCCAAGTTGTTAACCTCAATTTTTGTAAACCTGATCCTTCCAAAACCCCATCCTCAAGAAATGAGACACGAATCTACAACTAAAGCACACTAGAGAGAAGCATTAGGAAATCGAAGCTGGGTGTATAAGCGGAACGGAGACTTGTCCACAATTCCGTTCGGTACAAACAACAAACGAACCTTCAATTTTTAGGCCTAAGTTGCCAGAAATTAAATCTTCTTGAAAAGCTATTGCTGATGTTGAATGTAAATACGAGCGAGTAAATAGTTCCCATAACTATTCCAAAAAATGAAAATACAATCGATGGCGATTCCCTAAATAACATAACATTATTAAGCAAGCTCGTAACATTGCAACAAATGCTCATAGTTACTTTTCAAATAACACAATTGTAAGTTTTTTTTCACATACATCGTAAGATCTTATGTTGTTGCCACAGCTTTTCCTTTGCTTCTCTACGGACATTTCTTCTTTGGAAGAAAAACTAATTCAAGAAATATATATGCTATCCATATGCAAGTTAGATTATCAGCAATCGTGATATGTAGTAATTCTAATTAGAACAAAATTGAACAAAAGAATCATTGAAATTCGAAAAGTGGACGTGGGTGTACAAAAAATGGAGAAAGTCGACCACGTCCATCGTCAGAGCATGGAAACCTCATTTCTTTTCCAAAACCTCGCAGTGTGCGTAGCAAAGCTTCATAAAATATATATATTTCTACCAAGTGTCAAATTCGGGCCTCGCCTAAACATGTCCATCTGTCCGTTTGCCTGTCTGTTTAATATCTGTGGTAAATGTACTTCCCGGTGTGTAAAGCGAAGATATCAACTTGCAATTCGCCAGAAACATTGCACGCAGGTTTGAGATGAAAATGCGCGAAATCGGCCAATGGATAGGCCTGAATGCAATAAGAAAATTTCTGTTTTGTGGCTTCTTTGGTCATTGCTCAAATTTTGATTGCTGTTTGCTACTCTACCTGTATTTAGACCTTAAATGATGTAGCAAATCTCCTGCCACTCGCGTAGTCCTTTCCTTTTCATATAATATTTTGATTATGTCATAATTTTGAAATTAATTCAACTAAATTTCTTCTATTGCAGCTTTCCTTTATATATATGTATGAACCAATCAGTGAGTGACATTGATTGCATGTTGGTTGCGTGAAGACAAATTGAACTTCAAACTAACTTTCATTTTCAGTCACATATAACACTTTATCGACCAACAGAGTCCTCCTGTCTAACGCTTAACAATCATCCTTGTCAGCGCCAACCAAAAACCTCAGTAGCTCAAAACAAAATTATAATCCAAATATTTTTAAAATGTATGAAATCAATCCAATAAGCTAACACAAATATATTACTGCGATTTCAGAGTTTCAAATACCATCAAAAACCATTAGATAACTTTACTTGTAGTTTAATTTACGGTCAAGGCATATGTCTTTTAAATGTTCCTAGTTTTGATTTCTTTGGATGGATAAGTTTTATTTTTTCCTTAAAACATAAATTTGCTCAGTATTCAGGTTAAACAGATGTGTACGTCCGTGACCTATTCGTACTTATAAAGCGTTTAAATATTCAATCTTAAAAATATCGCCCATACAATATGAACACATCTACATGAACTCAAAAGCACATAAACAAAAAAAAAATATCTTTTTCCTCTCATTCAATTTTAATGAGCTTCAACTAAAATTTTACTACTATTGTTGTTGTTTATCATTAAAATAAAGATCACGTCATCATCGTTACAAACTAAAATCAAATCTATAAGAAAAAAACTAAAAAAAAAAAAAATCTGGTTTTCTTTTCTATTTTACTGGTGACTGCATTCGCTTTGTTTTTTCAAATTTATGGTTAATTTGGCATATATGTGTATAAGCAAGCTTGTGTGGATATATGTATATATATGTATATGTGTTAGAGAGCGTGTTCACACATATACATAACAAAATGAAAAGGAAGTAAAATCTATGTAATTTATGTTTAAAAATAGATGATCACAACTGACAAAAAATACAAAGGCAAAGATGAAGTGATAGTTACACAAACTAACTGGTAGTTGGCTACTGTTATTGTAGTGCATAAGTGTTTATGTTGAGGTACATATCGCAAACAAAAAACCACTTTTACGGGTTACATACAACATAAGGTAGAAACAGCCCGCTTAACCACCAACATTTTTATAAGACATGTCGGTCTATAAAAGAAAAAAAAGCAAAAAAAGAAAAATATTCATATTAAACACATTACTACTCCACCTATAATATGAATGGGGGAACATCTTATATACATACTCTGTTGAAATTGTCTCTAGAAAATCTACATAGTTACGATTCATGTTGGCAAAGCAACGGCTTGCATGGCATGGCGGCAACATATGTCGATAATATATACGCTAGGAGTTTGAATAGAAAACTTCACTGCTTTCATGAGTATGAAAAAAAGCCTGTAGGCCGCCTCTAAAAACAGACGACAGCACCGATAATAAAAAAAAAACGTAAAAACGTCAGCAACAAACATATTCGCTTTACAAAGAGAAAGGAAACGAGAAAAAGTAGAGAAAATCAGGTCATCACATACTTACTGTTACAAACTATAAGCATTGCTTTAAATGTATGCTGCGACTTTGTATGATGTTTGTACCGGATTTTTAGTGTATCTCTCGAAAATGGTTTAAAAACTCTTAGGCTGGCAAGAAAGCGATTTCATTCATTTTTTTAAACAGCAAGTGAAACTTTTTAAACACACTTGTCCCAAAGTAATTTCCGATCCTTTTCAAGCAAAATCTGAATTAACTTGGAAAATTTGCAAACGAGATTCTACGACGAGGTGGTACCTGTGTGGCGGGAAAAAATTGAAAAGGACAGTTTCCCAGGTCAGCTGCTTTAATTTGTGCTTTTCGGCAGAAGCTTGTAGGTAGTATGTTTACACAGTGATTACGTAGCTTGCTGTCTCTTGAGCAAAAGAGAAACAAAAAGAGTCAGGTTTCGGACTAAGTAGGAACATGGTAAGAATATGACTTTCCTATCGAACGATACGCTTATGACCGATGAGACGACGAGCGGCTACTAGAAATCACTGCAGGCCCGAAATTCGGCTACCGAAAAGCATTTCCCTAGTCAGGAGCCGCCGAAAGTAGTGCCTACCAGATTGCCATTCAAGTAACTATTCCATGGTGAATTGTGGCCAATTTATTATTAGCAATGGTCACTACAGAACACCGCCCCGTGTGTATTAAGCTTGTAGATAGTTTTGCCGTATAAAGAATTTCGGCTACGACGAGGATAAAAAAAATATAATCTTTCTGTCTGTTTGCGGGAAGAGTTCATGCCCGGATCAGACACTTTTTTAACTCTTTCGCCTTAATCGGTCGAAAAACATACATGCGAAATATCAGCTATTTAATTGTTACGATTGCGGAAATTTTGTAAAAAACGTTCACGGGCAAGATCATATTTTGGTGACATAGGCATCGCTACTTTTGATATTAATTATATTAGGTGCACAAACGAATTCTGGTTCTGGCTTTAGTGGTTTATAAGCTATCTTTCTGTGTATACCGTTAAAAGTAGTAATGGTACAGTAGGCTATGGAAGAGTTATAAATTGGTTTGAGAGATTTAATACAAATAATTTTACCCTTTAAGAAAATGGAAATTTAGAAGTGATGTTCAACATGGGCTGAGAGCACATCTCGTGATTGCGGCGTATTCTCCAGACCTGCCGCATTCTGTTTAGCACTAGTTTAGATCGATGCGGTTACATATAGCGCATGCGTTGATGACCATTTCGTATCAAAACCAAGAAGTTTCTATTACGAAGGTATTCGTCATCTACTAGGTAAAGGGTAGAAGGTTATATACATCGTGGTACTGGTGGCGAATATTGGGATTATTAATCTTGATAACAAGTATGTTTTCAAGAATTTGATCAATTTGATCAAAAAAACATTTATTTTCCGTTTGTACACCGAATATTTCCAGACGAAAAGTTCGCAGAACCGGATTCAAGAGACCAAGTTCACGAAGTGCGTTCTATTATGCCGTCAACGGCGTTTCCTATATCTATATCTTCACATAGGGCCAATGGCCTTGTTTTTATAGAAAATTACAAAAGTCTCACTTCAGATTAACGTAGCCGTTCGTTAATGACATAACATGCGTTCTCTAATCTTCCATAACTTTAACTGAAATTATTTGCTTAAAAAGTAAAGTGGAGAGAAAAATCCATAAAAACGTTCATCGTGTGAATATCGACAGTGCTTTCTTGCAAATCCAATAAAAGTTAAACAAACGTGTAACTGTTGCTAAAAAAAAAAAAAACTAACACCTTTTTTCAGTTCGGAAAAGTATGTTAGTAATGTTAATAAAAATAACAATGATGATGTAATTTTAAAAAAAATACTTGTACACCTCAACTTTATTGACAATTGGAAGAAAGCCGTACATATACATATATAAAAAACCGTACATATATATATATATGTAGGATATATTTCTTTTAACAATCAATTACAATGATATCCGTTTTTAATTACAAATGAAAACAAATATTTAAACACAAGAACAAGCTAATCATTTTAGTAATCGCCTAATTTCAGAGTTTTTAACTGATTAACTGACCCACAAGTTTGGCGGTTCACATATATTTCACAGTTTAATTATGCTGGATAAAGACATTTTTCAGTTTACACAAAACGTTTCTTTTGTAAGGTTACACTTTAGTCCAAGAACAAATTGTGCCTTCGCTTAGTAAATCAATTTGCAATGCCTGCACCCCTCTGAGAACTTCTTTCATTTGTATTTCCTAACATTTTTGCATTATTTATTCTTTGCTTGTGTTCATATTTCCAAGTATTCTATACTATTAGTTATGACACATTACATATTTGCGAAAAAACGAACCGCCTTTTACTTGCATTTTATTGTTTAACACTAAAACTACTTCGTACCGTCGATTTGACTCATATGAAGATGGTTGGAATTAGAAAAGAAAAAAAACACTTATACGATATGTATGTAACACTTGAAAAAGTTTCGACGACTTGCATATTTGCATGAAAAGACCTTTAACCCTAATCAGACCACGCGTTTTTATTAACAAATAAGAGCACGAGGAGCCTTACAGGCTGTTATGAGAATCGTGGGAAAATTGGATTTTACTGTCTTTGTTTACAACTTAATATCGTTTAGATATTCAAACATACATACATACATATAAAAAAAATACATGCAAAAGAAAATATTTTTTTGTTGATGCAAGTTATGCATACGATAAACCATCCAACCAATTTGCGATGCATTTACCATCTATTAGCTTTTCAATTAAAGCTTCAACGAGATGAAATGACGCTCATAGCCAGGAACGCCACCCATATCTTGGAGAGGAAGCTGCTTATAGTTCAAATTCATTTATTTATCTAAAAACGAATGAAAGTATCTTCAAAAGTGAAATATGTAAGAAAATCGTCTTTGGCTGTGATGAAATTTTTTGTAACCACATCCTCCTCTATTCAAAAACAGACCAGCAGAAAGAAAGATAAATAACTGGCTGTGGTCCAGAAAGGTAACACACAGTTCCTCAACGCATCCCTATCTCACACTGTGGGCTGATGGACTCACTCATTGCTGTTATAAGCACAAGATTCTTTTCTGATTGTGAGGCTCAGGGCGGTAAAATTCGTCGGAAAAACGAAAATGGTTAATTTGGACATCATGACTAAATGTAAATGTACAATGGCCGCAAAGGCCACTAGTGTTGAATTCTCCTTTTACACAGTTTACTGAAGGACAAGAATTTTGTCAAAATGTTTGCAATACCAATAGCTTCACATTTATATATTTGATTGGCATCCAATTCTGAAACTATTTAAGCATGGCCGTCCGTCTGCCGGCCTGCGTTATGTGCATAAGAAATATTCCCCTGGTTGCAAAAATCGATTTGAAATTCATCATAAACATTGGAAGTTCCTATTGAAAAACTCCAAATCTGTTAAATGTTTGACATATAATGTCATTGTTTTTTTGCTAATACTTTAGGCCTAACAAATATTTATCTACTTTGAAACTGAGAACTGTTAACTTTTCCTGTGCTTTAATGATCGTCTCTATATTTGTGTAATTTAAGCCTTTCAACCTTGGAGTGTTGCTTAATATGCCTGAATGCGTAATTGTAGGCAGATATGAATGAATAAATAAAGTTGGCTTTCTTAATCGAACAATGGATGTATTTAAAAAATTGCACCTTTCTCTCTCCTTTTCTGCGATTGCGGCAATTACACAAATATAAAACGTTGGTAATTCTGGTGTTAATTAATTTCTCTTATCTTTGTTATTGGCTGTTTACGGATTTACGGAACATTTTCAAGGTCGATATCACATTGTATAAACAGTTCATTGAATTTGCTTATATAAGCAAAACTTAACGTTTCAGAAGTGCTAAACTATATTCACGGCGAGAAATGAGGGGAAAAACTTATTTTAGTATTTGGAATTAACATGAAACATATTCATACGATCATTTCTTCATTCATTCAGTTCAATCTTACATGAACAATGTTTTAAGGTTAATTTTTGTTTCCGTATTAGGGGATCAACATTTTTAGATTCGTGATGAACTTGTGAAAATCTCTTCCTTAAGTTTATACTTCTCTTCCAAGTGCATATTTTGCCAAAAAATTTGTTGTATACTTTTAGACGAAAAATCTATTCAGATTTCTGTTGCCTATTTTTTTGTTTATGTATTCGAAATTATCATTCAAACATGAATAATTTTTATACGTGATGTGATATATTTAAGAGGTTCACCGCTTCGCACAGTAATATGCGAAGAAAATCTACTTAGAAAAGTACGCATATACACATTGAATGATAAACAAGCGCGTGTGCAGCACCGGCAGAGGAAGAAAATCCTACAGTAAGGTATGACTTTCCCGAGTGAAGTCTTGATCAGTACATTTAAGCTGTAGCTATTAAAATTTGTAATTTTTGTTTGTAAAAATTTGTTTGTAATCAAAACAAAAAAATTGTATTCGACTTTAGGCGAACGTTTTACCTTCTTAAAGCAAACTTTAAAAGGCTGTAATGTTGAACTAACGTGGCCGATTTCTCTATTTTTGAACAAGTGCCTTAGGATCATATATACGTGGAATGTACGTGGAAGATTTTATCGTTTCATCTCTTGCGGTTTAAAAATAACGAAAAAAATTTTTTTCCTTTCGAAAACTGATGGGGTCTTTTGACTACTATGGGATTTTTCTTAATTATGGCAAGAATGCAGAAATTTTTAAAGCTATTGTCAAATGTGAAGCTTTCTTTTGCGTGCTGCATTCGTTTTGACAAAATGAATACACTTCCATCCTTCGGTAGTGAATATAAAAATATGAAATGCAATAATTCATATTTTAGATGAATGCAAAGCTTCTCTTATCTAGTTGTAGTTCTTTGGGTTATTTTTGAATGATCAGAGTACTAATTTGCTTCAAATGCATCTATATAATAGTATTAGGTAATAAAGTTCTCTGAAATTTACTTTCAGAAATAAAATTTTTTATAACTTTAATCTCAGTAAATTTTTGTACCTTCACAACTTGAGGTACGAAAGTATATTCAATTTGTGCAGATGTATGAAACAGTCAGAGAGAAAAACCCGCCTTTTAATATACTGTTCGTTTCAGACTTACTGTCCCACACAATCTACGCTTGTCTGTCCGTTCAACTTACTAGCCGCAATTGTTGCGATATTTTTACAAAATTTGGTACAATAACGTGTTTTGGCCCGAGGACGAACATTATTGAAAATGGTTCGGATTCGTCAAAGGAGAATGGTTCGACTTGGACCACTTTTTCGACCAATTCTCGTATAACGTTTCATTTTGAAATGTCGTCGTATAATGATGTAGTGTACTTAACGTCGGGCTGTAGCCCACTATGGTCTTTATTTGTTTAAATTATGATTTCCATTTTGTTTCTTATTATTGTACGCTCGCTATGATAATTTTCCCGAAAATTTCTGGTATAGATGTTTTGTTGCAGTTGTTTACAAACTGTCGTTCAGTATATATCAAAGAGATGGATGTTATTTTTCTACGTTTCTAGCTGAATTAATTTGAAAAAAAAAGCTCGGAAAGCTATGAAAAGTTGCTTTACAATAAAAATGTAATAAGTAACAACAAAACAATTAGAAAGCAGTTTGCGAGATTTTGGGAAAAAAATTTTAGATAAAAATTTGTATACGTCCGTCGGTCCCCAGGAAAGGCAACAAAGGAACTTATTTCCGACCCAGGATGAAAAGTTTTAACGCACACCGCGTTACTCCCTACACCTGCCCCTTCCGATTAGCACTTATTCAGGTCGACGGGGTCCTGCTTAACATAACAGCGGTTCGCAGAAATCGCAATTGTGCGAAAATGGGTCGATGGAGTACGAGTATCCTTAAGCTAACCGAAAAATGAGAAAAGGCCATGGATAATGATAGTGCATATTTCGATTTCTAAGCTTCGAACAATTATATTCCACATACAGTGGACTTTTATCAAAAAAAAAAAAAAAAAAGAGCAAGAGTTTATTTGTACACGTATTAAATATATGCATCATAGAATCCATCCGAATGGCTTACAACGTACAAATCATTCCAGTTGACCAATTTCACGATCTTTTCTTCCTCTTTCAATTCGTAAAAAAACTTATGGCAATATTATGGAATATAAACTTCAGATTATCAAATTTGACTTGTCAAAATAAAAGCGACCGTGGCAATCTAAGAAAAATAAAATATTGGTATCCTGGTAATTGTACGTTTGAAGTCATGGGACGGATTTCGCTGACTTTACGCCTGTAAAAACTTAAAAACAAATTTGTCTGTGTAAGGAGCAGAGCGATTTAATAAAATCGAATCAAATTCTCGAGTTGACATCATTTTTTTTTCTTTTTTTTGACAATGTTAATATATAATAGAGGATGTAGGAAAGAAAAATTTCAATTTAATATATTTTGAAAAAATTGGGGAAAGCTCTCTCAGTTGATTCGTTAGTAAGTAGTAGTAGAACAAATAATTTCAAGATATATTTATCTTGAAAGATTGTTGCAAATCATTAATTTAATTAAAATTCTCATATATTTTGCGTACTTACTCTGGCAAGAAATAATCAATGTATTTCATAACAACTTCACGCACTGGATCTTGCTGTTTACCCGAAATTGTTGGATACATATCGAAAGCCATTTTATTTGCGATGCTATTATTAGTTTTCGGATTTGGTGTAGTAGCAGTAGCTTCAGTTTTCATTATCTAAGTGAATATTTTAATAATGACTGTGTGTTGTTGTGTGTTATACGGAATCTTTGTTTTTAGTTTTGTATTTTTGTATTAATTAAGGGTTAAAATGCATTTAAAGACCACACAGAATCAATTATTATTAGTTGCTTGTAAAGACAGGGTGCAAATTACGAGCACCACGAAAGTGCAATTTTTTTTCTTTACAATTTTTTTTTTTTGTCTTCTTTTTAGCCTACAGAAACAATCGGCAATGACAGTCTGCTTTTACATGAAGGACTTCTATTGTTTATCAATTAATGCGTTGATGTAGCTGCTAACAGCGATAAAGTTTTAGTGAAAACGATTTAATTAAACTTTTTAATTTTATTTTTTCTTAACAGATTAATAGATTGATATGTTCTCTTAGAAATTGAATGTATCCATGCATATTTTATAGAGAAGTAAAGAATTTAATTAAAAAAATATATATATTTAATGCCGGTTTTCTTAGCTAAGCAAAATTCGATATTTTTATGCATAAAAAACACTTGTGAATACACAAATTGAAAAAGCGTCAATTGCGTACAAAGCTTTTAGAAAATCTTAATAAGGTAGAATATAAGAGATATGGTAGACTTGTATCTACATTCGTTATCAGGAGTGAACTGATGTTCGCTTAAGGTAACTACCAAGAGCAAATGGCACACAGACGGACAAGCACTACTACATCCAACCGTAATTTCATATTTTTTACGCCCTGGAACCTAAACTTTACTTGATATACATGGAAATACATAACTAAAAAAAGTAAGAGCAGTTGAGGAAGGCCGACCATTAAATACCCTACACCACTTTGTCTGACACAGTTCTCATTTTTGTTATAGAACATTAAAATTACATCTTGTTTCTATATAAAGGCGTATTTTTCAAGTGCGTATTTATAGGGAAGAGGGCCCAAAACGCCACCTAATGTAGTACAAATTTAACCTTTGTGTAGGCGGGATCCAAAAATAGGCGTGAGTCATCCAAATTTTGTAGAGTTTATTTTTGTATGGTATTACTATTATAGGACAATTTTCATGACCACATATTAAATCTTAGATTTTTCTGCTCTACAAAAGATCAATATTCATGGAAATCCGTATTAGAGTAGAACCGAAAGAATAAACCGAGATGATCGAAATTTGACGCAGTTAATTTTTTATGTTAAATAACTAGTATTACATAATTTTCATCATGAAGAATTGAAAATTATACCTTTTTGTCGCATGAACTTCAGTTATATGAGAGAGGGTTCAAAAATTGCCCCACCCTAGTTATCATACCAATTTAAAATGCAGAAATACTACTATTTCGCCACTGTTGCCGAGAAATTTTGTAAATAACTTTTCAGAATAGGACGTTACATAAGAAGTGGTCAAAAAGAGGACCGATCCGAACCATTTTGAATACCAATAGACCTTGGGTCAAAACACATTAGGTTACCAAATTTCATCAAAATATCTCAAGAATTGCGAATTGCAGGGTAAACACAAATTTACATGGACAGACATCAAACGGACAGACAAGCTGAGATGAATTCAGAGTACGATTCTAAATCGATTGGTATAATAAAAGGTGGATCTATATTAAGCCCTTTTGTGTGTTACATACGTCCGCCCTGACTTAATATACCCTGTACCATAAGTGGTGTAGGGTATAACAATCGCTAATCTGTATAGAATCGATCCTTGGATTTAAGCCGAGAACCTAACACACGTTTCCCGCAAATTATTATGTTTTAACGCTACGAATGCAGAAGCACATTCACTCATACTAGTAATTTAATATCGGATAACACTAACCGCGTTATAAGGGCCGCCCCTTTCGCTTTCGGACGTTTTCGGATACATAACATTTCGGAATTTTCATTTCTCTCAATTTTATGATATTGACCATTAGAACTACACGTTCGAATTTGTCTAATCCAATTTCAAACATCACCTTTGTACGCACACACAAAGTTTCGAATATTTCATATTTTCTGTTCGCTTGTATCTTATCACAATTAGTTTCTTGTTGAACTAATAGAGCTAAACTAACAATAAATCGATCGTTTATCAGCTTTTTATGCGCATTTTTGAAGATTTCGAAAACCCAATACGGAAAGGGAAGGATCGAATGCCTTGGCTGTCAGATCGTATGATAATTTTATCAGACTTACTAAACCACCAGTGACTGTCTTTCAAAAAAAAATCGAAGTCTAAAAGAAGCTTTGAAAAAATTTGAAACTTACCCGCAAGAATTCTAGAGATAAGAAAAAATATCAAATACTGTGACTAGAAGCATTACGTTATAAACTTGGCTCACTGAATCTACTGACGGGCAATTTTTAATTAAAATATAGCGAAACACGTGGATCGCTATTATCGCCGAAAACCGACGAATAAGAAGTTCGTTTATCTTCTTTTTTTAAATTTTCTTAATAATTTAGTTTAAATCAAATATAGCATTTGTTTAGGGCTCATCTGGTTGTATAAGGATTTTCAAATTTTTTCCTTACATCTTCTGCGTAGACGCCACGCAGAAATATAGAAAGAAGAAAAAATTGAACGAAACAGATTTTTTTACAAATTTCTTCTTTTTACTTATGAAAAATTTCGAACGTATACATACACTGGCACATTCAATATACTGACATTTGTTAATACGTTTACGCAGATGTTCGTGGGAATGCGCTGAACAGTAGCAGTTGTTTTCGGAAATCTCTGCGATTAAATTAAAGATGAGCACCACTTAGATTGATGAGGCTTCTTGTGAATTTGTTAATTTTTAATAGTTTGAAATTCCTTACGTAGGCATCTAAAGATTTCATCTGAATATAACATGTGGTACATCTTAAAAGAATTTGTTTAAGAAAGCGATTTCCATTCCAGCAATTGCTTTATTTCATGTTACTTTTTCACTTTTCAAATCTAATAAAAATTCTCATTATAAACTTTACACGGTATACTAGAACAGAACAACGAATTTGTATTTTGTATATATTCTTATTTAACACAATGTAACTAAAGCATAAATAACGAAATTTTTCTATGTTAATCAGAATATTTATTTTATTTATTTATATTAATTTTTCTATGCATTTCTAAAATTTCTTTTTAACGTTGGCTTGCTGACACGCTGTTGTTTTGTATATAAAAAAAAAATTGGCTGTATATGCTTCTTCTTCCCATTGTATTTTTGAAATTTTTTGCACATAAAAAACGTTGAAACGAAAATATCTAAAAGAACATAATTCAGCTAAACGATTCAGCTGTTAACACGAGAAAAACTACTGTTAACATTAAACAAATCTTAGAGAGGATGTATTATTATCCAGAGAGTAAAAAATAAGAGAAATATGATAGCCAAGCAGACACATCAACCGTGAACAGTACAATATTTATCCATTTTATACTGAGGCTATATGAATATTACTCTAGTCCGTTAAGTAAATTAAACTCTGGCTATGTGCATATATACATGCTTGTCAGCTTTAGCATGTTATTTATGTAGACACAATTAAGAAAAAGATTATCTTGACATTTTTTAGTAAATAAATTATATCAAACTTAATTCAACATTATGTGTATGAGGAAGCCACAATAAACATACATTATTGCTACTCTATCTGTGACGTCACTTAACAGTGTGAGGGTATGTTAATATTTCCGAATCTGTTATGTACACTAATCAGAGAGTTTTATGTTATTGTTAATATGATTAGTTAATAGGAAAGTGAGTAAGAAAGAGAGTGAGTGAGAGAGAGAGAGAGAGAGAGAGAGAGAGAGAGAGAATTACAAGGCGAGCCTGTTTGTATTTTGTGTATATGTATCGAAAATGAGGAAGGTGTACATTTTAAATACCAGACAATATGAAAAAATTTTCGCTTCGTTTCGTTTATTTAAACGAATTTTAAATATTTTCCGAAAATATTTTCAAGCGCAGCTTGCTTTTAATTTTACGTGATTTTTTTGTTTAAACTTTATATACAAAATCTTATGTTTCCAATTTTCTTAACAAAAAAATTTCACTACGCGTTTCTTACAAAAAAATAAAAAAGCCTAATTTGCAACCGAGTTAATCAAATCTTTAAATAAAATATGCGTTTCTTTAATTTTTTTTATATCTTCTTTGTACAACAGGCAAATAAAAGCAACACAAACGTTAAACGTGTTTAAATCTCAAGCTCTCTAGCATAACTAACTGACTCGACTGCGGTATGTATATAAATTTTGTATTGTTTGCTTTTTTTTTATTGTTGTTGTTGCTGTTGTTGCAGTTGGTGTCTTTTGTTCTCCAGACAAGAGTTTTTTTTTTTTTGAGCAGAGTTGGTTGTATATACATGTACGTAAACGTTATGTTTGGATAAATGTAAGAAACAGACGTACATTTATTTTCAAGTCTCTAACTGATGACGTTCTTTTGTAGATGGATGCTCTGTTGGAAAAAGCGTTTACTGTTTTTTATATAATAACGACAGCATTTGCTTACACCAATCACCAAACATTCAGCGAACCATTACGGAAATTAAAACTTAGTAAAAAAAAAAAGACCCATCAACTAGGGAACATGCATTACATACTTTTATTTATGTATGTATATAAGCAACTGAATTAAGGAGCGAAAAAAGGTAAAACAACAACAGAATATATCCATGATCCTCAAACATATTAGCTTATGTTATTTGGTTAAGTAGCTAAGACAGTAGCGTGAGTTGATACCCCTCCCCTTTCCAAAAGTTTGTAACGGCAATCTTATTTCGCAATAGACTTTTTCCAACAATCAGAAAATTCTAAATATGCTCTGGTGCTTTATTTCTCACTCTGTTCAGCTTCTTCTTCATGCTTTGTGAACATTAACTATTTCTGCTCTCTTCGTTTGCTGCGATTATTGCATAGTTATTGTTTTAGCAGTAGTAGCTTGAAAAAAAATCATTTTGAACATAATTTTTCAGTTTTCATATTAGCAGACCGCAAATCGTTGCCTATTCAGTATATGCATTTTGTGAAGGGTTTCTTAATAAGTTTTCTTCTTTTTTATTTAGAATGTAATTTAATTCCAATGCAACGACACATTCTGATATGATAATCCCGTTATTTGTGTTCAAAAGGGCTTCACTTAGAGAAATTGTAAAAATGAATTAAATGCTTCAGTTGTAATAAATCAAAACTTCTATAAAAAATTATTTAACAGAATGAAATGACATGAGCGGACAGATACAATAACGATATTATATAGCACTTAAAGTAATAAGAATAATTAAAGAAATTTATGTATTTATTTTTTTTAATGTTTTGCTTAACATATCTGAGGCACAGCATCTTTGAACTTTAATTAATTATTATACCAGATATTTTTATTTTAGATAGATTTACGTCGAAGGGAAAAGTTAAAAACAATAAAGTTAAAACTTCTTTATGCTAACGATACTATTACGTAGATGAGGATAATTATACCGTTATGCTTGTTAAAGCATAGAAGAATTTCCAATTTCTGAGTGTTGTTAACTTTTTGTTATTTCTTTTTATTATAATAAGGGAGCTAAACATGTATTTCGCTGAAAAAAATGGCACTTGGAAAATACGATCTCTTCTTCTTCAAGGCTAAATATAAACTGTGGTTACACTCTATTTTATCCCACGAAAAAAAAGCTAGCATAATAGTGAGGAGGATATATTAGCTCTTTAAAGTAGTCCATCTCTACAATTACGCAACAAGTGCTTATGACGAACAGAATGTAGAGAATGTGAATTTTCCAAAATTTCGATGAAAGCATAACTTTTACAATATTTTGGAAAGGAAAATGCTTAAACAATATTGCCTTCATTAAGAAAAAGGCACTCGACAGTTAAACCGGTGTTAGGGCGAGCAACATAACACATTAAAGGCTTAGCAAAAAAAAAAAAAAAGGAAGAAAAATAAGAATTATTAAACAAAACCATCGACCTGCGACTGCTGAGAAAAAACATTGAAAAGACTACAACAATGTATAAATGAGGAAAACCACTACATAATCGCAAAAGTAAAATTGAATTAGTATGAAGGTAAATGGCCCACAAAATGCACAACAATCATTAAGTAAAAACTAAACGAGAAATCGAAATCAGACCATGACGAAATAAGAAATATAAAAAAATAACAAAGAGAACGAACACTATATTATAACTAACACACAATGTACATAAATACGATGGACGTGTGTAGCATAAACTCGTATTGAGAATTATTGAATTTTATAGCTTATCAAAATGAAACGTGCCTAAGCCAATTTTTTTGTAAATATTGCGCTCATGGTTAAAACAAAAAAGTAACATGGCGTTGCTGTTTGGTTGGTTGATTGCTAAAAGCTTTATTCAGCACAACTCAGCTGAATACAAGTTTTCTGCACGGGCAAATGCTGCTTGTATTTGTGTAAAAATTAATATACATTGAGAGTTTACGTGAAACCATAAAAAATCCCATATTTGTTCACATTTAAATGCTGTACGGGTATGTAAAACAAGCATAAGCCAACAAAAGAATTTTTAGTATACACAGCATGCTTTTATCAGCTTAATCAAAGTCATGCGCAATGCAAGTATATCAAGAAAGATGTACATACACAAATAAGCAGATACTTATTAGGTGAGAGAAAAGAGAGAAAATTTTGTCAAAATGTTATTTAACATTTTTCGTATGTACACAATAATAATTCAATGCTAGCGAGAGTGTGCAGCTTCTAGTTTTATGCGCTTCTCTCTTTTTCTCATGTGGTATATTGCAGATAGCTGAAAATAGCTATTACAGAGTTGTATGCAACCATAAGCGGCCAATGTGCTCTGTTATACAATGTTTCCTTTTTTTGCCTTTTCATTATGACAAAAAAGGCGCGCAAAACACATGTTTTCGTCATCAGTATTATACATCACGGAGCGGTAGCAACTCAGTAAATGGTAATGGCGCTCGACTTGTTAAACAGCTGGCTTTATTGAACGATAAGAGGGAGAGCTCAAGTTTAAACATATGATTGGCGGTGTATGTAAAGAAAATACAGATGGATACATATAAGTGCTTGATTGCACACACCATCGTTCACCCGCTACTCTAATACTAGCGGCATTAACAGCTCATCATAAGCACTTGTAAAACTTATTGAGATGTCATGTGATGTTTGGGTTTTTTTTTTCTTAAAATTTTCACATATTTATGCATAAATATATATGTGTATACTAGATACCATACATCATTTCTTAATGCATTTTCCTGCAGTTTATATTGTAGCTCGACGTGGCTTGATATCTCTGTATATAATTATTTGCTTATTTGCATTGTTATTTAAACAGTTTCTATTTTTTTTTTTCATTCTTATTTATTTATTTTTGCTTTGTTTATTTTGATTTTCTCACTTGAATTGAGGTTGAGGCAAACGGAATAAAAAAAGTTTCCCACTAATTGCTTAGCTATATGATTATTTACATACGCTACTGAGGGAAATACGAATGTGAGGCGTTGTTGCGTATTTCGATTATGCTGATAAGCAGCCAAATGCTAAACTTAATTGCTTTAGCTTAAATTGAATAAATTAAGTTGGGAAGAAGGAACCATTTCTGCTGATCAATATTCTATTGATATTGATTTAGTTTATTACAAGTTACTTTGGATCAGAGTGTTTTTTCTCGAAAACTTACCGCTTAACCGACGTTACTAAGATTATTAAAGGAATAACACTTACCTGAAAGAAAAAAAAATTAAATTAATGAATATATTATAAAATATTAATTAATATGATGTTGTTTATGAACGATTTCTGAATACAATACGAATCATATATTTCGTATTATGTTAGTAAATTCCTTATATTGACGACCTTGAAATTAATGAAGCCAGTGCATGCGTGAAAGTTTATCTTTTAAAGACTTTTCAGACTGTAGTCTACAAATTCGCTCATGGGCTGGGAGGCGATTTGATATGTTTGTTAAAAAACATTTGATTTATGCGGCTGAAGCCGCATTTAGATTCCTTACGTCGAATATTTAATTCATTTACTCGATGAGCTCTGAATAGCGTATAGTTTAAGGTGCAATTATTTCTTATACGGTTTAAAAGCAATGGCTTTACGAGTAATCATACCTATTGAACTTCGTACCATATCTCCGTTTGTCAGCTTTAGTGTTATGTACTACATTAAATGACAAACAAATTTTGGCAAAATTGCTCTTAATTCAGGTTTTTTTTACAAAAAGTACTTGGGGAAGTTCCTAAAATTAAATCTTTTTGCCAAATTTGGAAATGTTACTTGTTTGATTCTGCCACTTGATAAAAAAGGGTAACAAAAAATAAATGGGAAGACAAAGGCGACAAACCAGTACCGGAGTAAGAAAATGAATAATTCAACATCATAAAAATAAAAAATGGTTACGAGAGATATCGAGATCTCAACCAATCGATATGCAATGTAACGATACAAAACCTAAAAAAAGGATTGAAAACAAATCACGGGTAGTCAGCAATAAAATTTTCTCCGTGGGTAATGAGTAATACATTCTACGGCAAGTCAATATCCGTTTTCAAGCGCGAAAACTCGCCGAAAGGGATTTAGCAACAAAAACTGTTGCCCACAAACAATAAGGAATATATTAAAGAAGGCGGATTTCAATGGCAGAAGAGGAAGCCATAAGTCACTTATCAACAAAAGGAATTAGAAAGGCAAGACCGCGATTCGCCAGGGAACATCATCAATTAAAAGATTTGTCATTTTGTAGGAACGTGCTAATCAGTGATAACCTTTTTCGGCTCAAATGGCACACTCAATGCACGGAAAAGGTCGAATGAAGCGCTCCTTGCCAAATATATGAAGCTAACAGTACAGCACGATGGTGGCACGCTAATGATGTAGGATTTATTTTTTGCGTCTGGGCCGGTGTGCTGCATTTTGTTGAAGGCATTATGGATCAGCACGTGTGCCTTAATATTTTGAAAGGAGGTTGCTCCTTTACTTTTACCAAGCCAATAACCCTAAGTACAAAGTATACAGTATGTGATCCTGGTTGTTATATAATTGCTCGCATGCCATGCATATACCAGCCCAGAATCCAGATATAAGCCCTATTAAAAGTTTGTGAGACTATCTCCGTAAGAAAATTCGCCAGTACTCTTTAAGCTCCAAGAAGAACGATTTGAAGAAACTCTTCAGGACGAATGGCAAGAAACTGAACCAAGTATGCTTGCGAAGAACTCGCTCAAAATATACCAAATAGATTAGAAATGGTGGTACGCATACCACATATGAATATTTAAGAAAATATTAGATTTAGATAAAGAGTACTAGTTTGGCTTTGACATTGATATGAGTAGTATTTCTTGTGTTCGCTTAATAAAGAAATTAGAAATTAGTTAAACTAATAAAATTTTTAGTAACTCTTTTTCAAGCTCTTTCTTCTTTGATATTATGAAGAACGATTAATACATTATTTTAGGTGTACGAATTTGGGTTGGTGCTACTACTGTGTATACATATTTTTCTTGATCAACACCAAGTTCTGATTCGATCTAGACGAGTCTGCTCCTGTCTTATTGTTGAAGATTATTCTGTGCGATGTGCATACACATAAAGATATATTGTGTGCAACAGGTGCAGCAAGTGATTAAATTTACATTTTTTTTCCTTTTGTTCTAAATTGATTTATCTAAAACTTTGTAGTACTGGTCTAGTAATCAATAGAAGATGGGGCCTCAGTCGAATATGATTTTCTTACTTGTTATACCTTGTGGTTGTACTATTTGTGTTTTTGGCCGAAGAACGAATCGCAATGAAAACGATTCGGATCGGCCTTCTTTTGTGACCACTGCCCACGACACGCCTTCTTACTTTGAAAAATCGTTATCGCGATAAAAATGCTTGAGAGTTAGCGTTTCCATATTCTGAATCGTTGTAAAAGATTCTGATCAGATGAGGACATTCCTTGAACCCTCTGCCATATAGCCTAATTTTCGACATTGCTTGGTGAAAATTGGTCTAAAATAATAGTAAAAATTAATCTTGCCAAATTGGCACCAAGTAGAAACTGTTTTTCGACTTCCACTCCATTACAAGTTTCTAATGAATCCTTACATGGATTGGGGTCTAGTTTAAACAATAGATTTACCTGATCCAAATCTACGTCAAATTATTATTATGAACCAATTTTCACAACGTAGGACTAGTTTTATTGACGAGAGTTAAAAATTTGCTCCAACCGATCTAGATTTCTTACATCCATTTAGTATATCGACCCGTTATTACTCGGCGGTTTATGCTGAGAAATTTTCAAAATAAGGCGTAGTATGCGAAGTAGCCAAGAAAGTGGTACGACTCGGCCGGGGATCGTCAGTGCTCTAAATTTGATCAAAAAGCATCCCGAAAATTGCGGTGTGCATGGGGTCAGACATCTAACGGGTATCGATTCGAAAAGTGATTCTGAAATCGGTCTAATAAAAGATGGATTTATCTTAAACGTTTCTGGGTGTTACTTACATCCTCACAAATTTAATATACCTTGTTTTTCGGACTAAAAATTAATAACAACTTATGACGCACTAAGAGAGATCGAAATAACACCTAAAGGAACATTTCAATCATTGACCGCATTGACAATTGTGTGCATTGCAATAGAGTTGAATGGTTTTCATGGAACTGATGATGAGTTCAATGAACATTTTCTTTGAAATGCACAAGGCTTTGCTTTTTTGGTTTATAAAAGCAAACGTTTGTGTTAACTTATGTAGAAGAGAAAATTGGTGCA
Source organism: Glossina pallidipes (assembly GCA_000688715.1). Taxonomy (NCBI): domain Eukaryota; kingdom Metazoa; phylum Arthropoda; class Insecta; order Diptera; family Glossinidae; genus Glossina; species Glossina pallidipes. The sequence goes on along the minus strand of JMRQ01002017.1, from coordinate 632,240 downwards.
TCATCAGGAGGTGAATGGAAATCATTTGTGATGATACGTATGAAAAATTCACTCTAAGATGAATGTATAGTTTCTTGCACTCTATAACAGATTTATTTTAATGTATCTAAACATAATACACTCTATAGCAATAACCTAAACTCTTGTCGGCTAAATAATAAAGACAAACTTTCAATTTCATGCCGATTAATAAAGACACATATCACTTAAATTTATGACACAATTATACAAAAACAAAATGATTTCCGCACACATTTCTCTTAATTCGTAGCATTGTAAACAACGCCGCGTATGTTGTAAGAGTGATATAAATATCAAAAAAAAAAAAACTTATTTAAAGACCAGTAGAGTTACGCTTACATAATATAAGTGTTACAATAGTCGCATTAAAAACAGCTATTAATTTAGTGATATTTTGACGGTGTAACATTTTCGAATAAAAATTTTATTTATATTTAATTAAAAATAATTTGAACAAAAACTATTTTCCTGATCATTGAATTTAATGTTAAGCTTTTAAGTACTTTGCTGATGGCTGAAATTGTTTGTATTATAACTTTCTAAACTCCACACACATAGAATGCTGACAAATGACTCCTATATTTTGCTTTGTTTCCTTGTCTTTTAATGTGTTTTTTATATTTATGATCGAAGTAAATACTAGAGTGCGTGTCCTCAATTTAATGTTTATTTTATGGTTTAATGACACGGTTTTCTCGTATTATTACTGTGTTCATTGTTGTCATTACATTGTATCAGACAATGTAAATTTTTCTTGTAGTCTTTGTTGCGGCTTTTCCTTTCTTTCTTTCTTATTTCTCTTTCTAAGAGTAAAGTCGCACAATTACGGACAACTCTTTGCAAATACTATTTTCAAATTTTCTTGAGTAAAAATTAACCGTTTTTGGAATGTTTCACGGTATATATTTCGAATAATTCATTCGTATAAAATTTCTTTTAGTTATTTGTTTATGTCTTTAATCAAGTGTTTACACGCAATCTATTTGAACACTTTGAGTAGACGTTCTATGTATGTGTGTATGTATATCTTAATAGCAGTATCTGCCATATTATAACGAGTAAAGCTTTTATTTCTAGAAAAGAAAAAGAAAAAACAACTTGAGATGTCTCTAAGCTTTGTCTTATATTCCGATATAGTTTTCATATCCTGCTCCGCTTTTTGTGCAAGGGTCTTTACATTTTACGCGCATGTATGTGAAACCCAAAAGAACGTGCGATAGTCTCAACTTTTATCATACCAAACGATTGACAATCATTTGTCTGTTCGTCTATCCGCCTTGTTTCCCTGTTTTCTCAACCAACAGTTTGGAGTTGTTGGAGATATTTTGATGAAGTTTGGTACACTAACGTGTTTTAGCTCAAGGAAGAATGTTATTGAAAATGATTTCCACCAATTTTCGGACCAATTTTTCGAAAACTCCCCGTGTAACGCATTACATCTAAAAGTCGTTGCATGAATAATTCTAGTAAGTGAAGCGTTGGAATATACTTAATGGTGGGCCGTCTTCCACTATAGCGTTTTTATTTGCTAACAAACATTTGTATACACATGATCGGAGGACTTACTATGTTTTACGTTTTTAAAATGTCCAAGAAAGATGGATGGACCATGCACGCGAGAAGAAAGAAACCTAGTGTGAAGGCCAAAATGAGGAACGATTTTGGTTTAAGTATCTGTTCTATAAGCACAACTTACAATGCAATGAACAGTACAGGAGAGTTAGGTTAACTTTAGTTACTATAAACAGTTCCAGAGGGACGTAGACGGGAGAAACAAGTGGGTAAATTTCGAAATTGCGGCACTAGTAAAGAAATAATAAGTCAAAGAATATGGTTACGATCATCAGGGGTAGGATTCACGCGTTCGTAATTTGTTTATTGATTCCGAATAAGTTTTTTTTTGAAAACAGCGTCAGGTTGTAGCGATTAAATGAAGTAAGCGGTTACCCTAAGGAATGAAATTTATCAATCTAGTCTGTTATCGATAATGATGATATGATGATATGATGATGATATATTATAAAGTATATAAGGTGGTGGATTGGAATAATGAAAGTCTCTGTATAGATAAATAAGAGATAAATTAAAGGGATAAAAGTTGACTCAAAGTATCGGTTAGTTCAAGTTAGGTGAACATAAGTGAAATTGTAACAAAAAGAACTGTAAGAGAAACTAGGTTATATTTCTTCAAAAAATTCCAAGTCTTTAGATTGTTGTAAAGCACTCACCCAGCAAAACGTATGCAAGCATAGCATTTCAACTTTATATGGATCTACTTGAGCCACTTGACTCGAAATGTTAACGTACATAATATGGTCTTTGGGGTCTCTAATGCGTATTCGCGGAAATGGCAAAATTCGTATGCGCCCATTTATAAGCGATAATTATGAAAAGCCAATTACAGCAGCTTAAGTTCCAAGAATTTGTGAAAATGTTTAGCAGCAACATTTCGCTGAAAAAATGATTCTCTCACCAAACTGTATGCAAAATTATTCATAATTTTTGCAAAATACAAGCACATACGTTTGCTTGATTTTAGGTGGTGGCGAAGGCTTTGAAAATTAGCCGCTCTAATTTGACTTATTACTATTTCACAATATTGTTAAACTGAAGCTAATTTCATTTTGTGAATTTCCATGAGTCATATATAATAACATCAGGCAAATTACTCGTGTGAGTATTAAAATCGAGAATATAAAAATGAATGCTTAGAGTGATGTAAATGTAAGTAACAGTGAACTGTGGAATCTCACAAACAACAAATGGTTTATGCTGCTGGTAACGTTATTATTATTGTTGTTTATCCATGGCCTTTTTGATGATCGAAACATTTTTATTGCATTTTGATACCAATTTTCATCATTCCATGTTTTGCATTGCAAATCAAGATGTAGCTTTTGAATGTAGCAAATTGCTGCTTGCACGTTTTAATAATATCGTAGGTGTGGGCACAGCTTTCAAATTTGTGAATAAAGAGAAATTATCGATTGGTATCACGTTTGAAGTCATTAAAAATCTTAACCGTAGAGAATGACTCCATTGCCCCAATATAAGATGTATTGGGCGTCGTGCACTGAGCTTGATAGCTAGCAAAGGCAAAGTGTAGTGATCGAATTATAACCCTCTAAAAATATCTCGTTTCTTGAAAAAGTTGTCACCGTTAGTAAGATTTTAGACAGTTTTTGGAACTCTCTGTATCGTATTGACTAACATACTATAGCTTATTCGAACCTAAGATGTGCTTGCCCTATATTGCTTTTCAAAAAAATCGAAGAAGTTGTCAACTCAGTGTAATGAAAACTATTACTCCACGTGCTTGCCGTAGAAACTACCACACTTTACGATACCCAACTTACAAATCTGGGAATGACAAGGCTACTCATAAATCCTATTTATGCAAAACTTAAAACATATAAAACAAATTTAATTTTATAAAACAACGAGCAAATTCGTGATTATCTTCAATATTGAAGACGATCACTTAGAAAGTAAATAAATAAAAAAATGTGTTCGAAATATTCCAAATCGAGGGTAAAGTTGAAGCAGATATAAAAACAACAATTAAAGTAACTGAAACGAATAAAACTATTACTACTCCTACTTTACTAAACATAATAACGAATATCATATAAAAATAAACTTCACGTTAGTTATGGCATAGTTTTTTTTTTTTGTTGCTATTTCAGGAAAGCGTGTCAAAGAGGAAACCGTCTCTCCCATCAAGTGAAGGAATACAGAAAGAAAAAAAACACCATATTGTGTAAGTGTTTTGTATTTGTGAATGGCAAACATTAACAATGGCAATAACTAACTACCAACAGTGCAACAATAGCAATGAAAATTGAAAACAATAAGCAGCAACAACATAGATACGATAACAAATTATGAACTGGTAAACATGACATTACAGTATTTTAAAACAAAAACTAGGAAAGAAAAGTCTAAAATTATGTTTATATATATATATATATATATATATATATATATATATATATATATATATATCTGCATATAACTATATACATATATTTATATATATGTTATATAAATATAACAAAACTTTTTTTTGAACAAGGACGCAAATTTATATATGTATATACATATTTAGTTTTTAGTGTAAAAAGTATCGGGCCTGATAAAAGCCGCACAAATGGCATGTGAAATTGACTTGAATCGTTTAAATGAGAATTTCTCGAAAGGTTCAATAGTTTTTAGACTACGTAATATGATTGCTAACTCAACGTATGTTGTGGAAATAATTATGCACTGTAGAGGTTCCTGGACATAATATATGAAGCATTTCGTTTGGAAGTTATATAAATCATTTTTTGAAAACATCACGCGAATAATTGCAACGTAACAATATCTCCTATGCAGCGAAAAAATTTCAAAATTTCATAATAACAACGTATGCATCTGCAACCGTAGCCGAATAGAGAAGAATCGCGACTACCAAGCTAGTGTTGGCGGGTTCAAATCGCAGTACTTTGGTCGTAGCTATAGTGAGTACTCGGTATTCGGTAAAGGCATAACCGATTATCGATTGGGCATACACCCACTAGGCTGCGGACACCACCTCCCTATTTCTTCCTCTTTTCCTTTCTACAGTCACCGTATTACACATATGAGGGACATTTCCTGAGTGGTTGGTCGTACGATCACGACTTTAAAATTTTATTTTAAAGATGCAGTCTAGTATCAAGTTTTCCTTTTCAATTTCTTGTGACTATTATTGCATTCTTTTTACGAAAAGGATTATTTGCCCCTGTTCGCAATTTACATTGTTTCTGGTAAGCAACGCAACAACAAAACACTTTGCTGGCATATGCGTGACCGCATAGTAATCTCGGGAAATAAAAAAAATTCCCTCAGCGTCTAATTTTATGCCATTTAGTCGATAAGAGATGAGTCGTAGAAAACGGAATCATTCAAGCATAAGTTATGTGTAATATTTAGGTTAACCAGCTGAGGTTAGAACACGAAAAGTGATTAACCCTAATCTGTAGATAATAAGCCTTTGGGTCACATTTGAACTCTCGACTTTTTGATTATTTCATAAAGCGTATCCAAAAATTTTTTTTGCTTTACTTCAAATTGTTTATCAACACTAAAAAAAACTATTGGTAGATTTCGAATGATGCGAATATTAATCCTTCCCGCAAAATGTGAAAGGGAAGTGTTTGCAGTCATATCTTCGATAGGAGCGACCCAATGCGAGACAAAATTTGCGACAGAGAAGCGTGGATAACATTTCGGAGCAGTAAGCTGCAGTATCACATTTGTTGACGAGCTACAAACTGAACTAAAATTTATGCAAAGTTCGCATTAACAAACTATTTTTTTTTTTTTTATAAATCGAAATCAAAAAAAAAAAAACATAATTGACCTGTGTATAATCTTTTATGATTATATATATAGCTTGTCTGCATAAATAAATGGAAATGATCGCATTTTAACTATTGCTATTATTCTCATAAGAGAAAGGGAACATCGTGATATGATTTGTTATAAAATCACGTGTCAAGTTTAGAGTTAAAAAAATTTGTGATCTCTTTCTCTCTCTTTCTCGTTTTGGCTGACTCAAAACTTCGCTTTCTTATTAAGTGCCTCATGTATTGATCACTATGATAGTAAATAGATAACAGATTATATGCAAACTCTTTTGCAATTCTTCACACATCTGGCCCAGCAGCCGCTGTGCCCGCCATGCCGAACGTTTTAAATCACACGCACTGAAAAATATTATTCCCTCCTTCTATCCTTCTTTACCTTCTAATTAGATAATCTTATCCTACAGACCCTTTCACTAAGCCAATAATAGTAAGTTTTGACGGGACATTGCACTCGTCTGGAAGAGGGTCTCACATAAGCTGACTACGTTCAAATTTAACAAAATAGCCGTAAAATGAAGTAAGCACCGACGGAAAAACGTAACAACAAATAATCAATGGCCATGAAAGTTTGGGTCTAAAGTGTGGATAATTGCTTAAAAGAGAAATTGCACAAAAGCGAACAACTTGATATGAATGATTTCTACCGAAGAAGAAGAGATTAAGCAGGGAATGGAATATATATACTATATGTGTACTTGGATGACCATTCACACATTCGAGGTGTACAGTTAGATTTTACACTTATAATAAATACATATATTGTAATAAATACATACTTGCAATAAACAACGAAATGCAACAACTTTTATTTATAAATAAAACGACCGACTAAACAACTGAACTAAACAACTAATTTAAACATAAATACATAGTAGTAGTGCCCATGTGTTGCTGGTTTAACTAAAAATATACGAAAAAAAAAAAATCAAAAAAAATCGAAAAAACCAACCAACCGAACAACCCGCAACTAAACAACACTATATTTATATATTATTGCGTATATAAAAAAAAAAATTTCCAGCATTACGAAATCTTTATGTTTAAATCTCTTGCACAGAAACAATAACACCAACAATAACACTAACAACAATCACTCTAATGGTTTCTGGTTATTTAGTATGATGGCTTAAATATATATATACATATGTACATATATTTGTATTTGTGTATTTATGATTCCATTGTTTTGTTATTTGTGCTTTAAAGGCTTTTTTGTGTTTTAAACGTTAGCACGAATTTTCGATGTAATGGCTTGACTTTGGTTTCTGTTGTTGCCTTAGAGTTAAATTTCAGAAAATAAGCCAAAAAAAAAAAAAACAAAAAAAAAGAAAAATATCCCCAACCATTGTTGTTTTCATGTGTTGTTAAGATACGATATTCTTTTGGCATATTTTTCTTAGAAATATTTTCCTTTTCCCAATTTTTATATGCAAAGCAACTTAACCATTTGATTAGATGGCGCTTTCTTTAGCTGCTTCAGTGTGTGAGCGAGCGAGTATGCCTTCGCGCATTTGATTTCATTTCTTCATATAAAACGATGTTATTGTTGAGTCAACATAAGTCATCACCTTCATCACCGACATCATCATTGCTATCTTCATGACGAATGAAAAACGTGAATGGCTGCCTTTTTTTTTTCTGTGCTTTGAGGCTTGATATTTCTTTCTAATTTTGTGTTTTTTTCATTATTAACCGCAAACAAATTGCATTTCTACCACCGGCACTTGATCACGTTTTATGTTTACGTTGCTAAAGAGTCAAGTGAAGGTTCCATTTCAATAAAAGAAAAAAGTTGGGTTTTTTTTCTCTTTTAGTTATGTTGAGCTTTCATCAATTCGCTTACAAAGAGTCTTGAACTATAATATCAAATTAACTGTTAGCACTTTTACTAAAACTATTTGAAAAATCAAGAAAGTTTTAATAAGTTTTGGCAATTCATCAACCGCGGGCGGGTGGTGCTTTAACAGTCTTTATGGATTTTAGGAGATTTGTAAGTTTATGTTTCTTTCTTTTTCAAGCTTAAATTGTGATAGTGACAATCTTGCAAATCTCTATATTGACTATGAATGGCGCGCACAAGAGGCTATTTCAAAACTTTTGCTACGCCCAGAAGATAACCTCAGAGATCTCATTAAGTATATATTTTCTTGGTTATCGTCAAATTCCAAACCGGTTTAAGCATGTCCAATCGCACGTTTGTCTGTCCATCTGTCTAATGTCTATGGTGCATGTTCATCTTGTCGCAAAAATGCAACTATCGCATTCAAATTGCATTGGAAACTCTTGCATGCAGGTTGGTATTACAACTGCACTAAATCGGTCAAAATAAGTGCACGCAGTACAACATAAGCTGAGATCACTTCTGTTTTCAAATATAAAAATATGATTTCTTCTTTGGCTGTTTGTTACAACGATAAAAATTTGCATTTATATCCTATGGGTGGTTTCGCAGCACCTACGCAAAAATGAAAAAAATCGGCCGAGCTTACTCGATATTATAGAATATTGAAACTTGATTCTTTTATCATAACATTTGCTGTACCCAGAAAGAAATATCAGAGACTATATGAAGTCTGCATTAGTATCAATTAGTATCAAATCTGAACTGTTCCACGAATTTTTGTCAGCACGTCTGTCCATTTGCCTTTTAATCACTGAGATAAACGCACCTATGATCGCAGAACTGGAGATTTGGCGGAAACGTTGAAGCCGTTGCACCCAGCGTGACATTGAAAAAGCCGACATATACTCAATCGGTCTATTCTGGGTCTTTTGCTCATAAGCTACAACAACGAACATACAATATAAATTTCCATTTTTGTTTTACAAAATTAGAAAAAATCAGCCATGGCCAAGCAAAATTTCAGTTTTTTGTTTCCTTTTATTTTTTTTGCTTTTTCCTATTGTTCTACAAAAATGAAAGTAGCGGGTCACTGAAACAACTGTAACTTGTATATTTATAGTCGAAATGCACATTCCGTTTGAATGTTGGTATTATTCAATAATCATAGGTGACCTATACATAATCCGAGACTAAGCTATTACGGATTGTGACGCCCCTACCTGCCCATGCGATGCTTTCGTGCGGATGCCGCCACTCACGCTAAATGTGCATATTGGCAACAGATATCATCGATACAACTCTTTTCCAATGGACAAATATATTTTGTGTACAGCCGAGTATTGCTTGTCCCTCTGTCTCCTTTAGGAAAATAGAATGCTTCTGTTTCTTTACCTTCACTAGAGAAACGTAGGTTTCTTCTTGGTGTTTCTTTGTTAATTAAGTTAACAAATGGTGCTATCGATTTGCGAATCGCTTCTCCTGGAACTTTATCTTCATAAAGTTTAGCCAATGTAAATATAATTCAACCCGTTCAGAGTTGTTAGCAGAAACGTATTTAAACGAAATTGCAATCTTAACATCTTATTATGATTCGAAAACTCACTGGTGTTGCTTACTGTTATCGGTTGCCAGGCTTCTGCATGTTTGCAATGGCTTAGAGACACGCTCGCAACCCGGATCTGCACCGGCTGTGGGTGTTTTAGCTCAATTTCATGTGCGAATAAATAAATAAGAAATAAGAAAAAACAAGCGAGCAGTGGGTACAGAAAGTTTCGAGATAAATGAAATATTGTTTCTCTTTCTTTTTTCTTAAATAAAATTCTATGTCAATGATCGTTAAATCATCATAAACAATAATTACCTAAATAATTTTAATTAAGTGAACAACATTTTTGTAGTAATTAAACATGAAAGCAATTAATATGAGGATAAATTAAAACACAAATATATTTACTTCCAAAACATGAAAACCAAACATTATTTTCTGTGCTTTTCTGTTTGTTTTATTTTGCCTTCGACCAGATGTTTTTCGATTGTTGGCTTTTTCGAAATTTAATTGAAATGGAGAGCATTAACAAAAACATATAAAAAACCGAAAAACAGCAGCAGGAATGAACTTCAAAATAAAATGTTTTTTTTTTTTTTTTAAATAACATCTGGGAATACTTATATACTTATGAGAACGCGTCGCGACTGTTGTTTTCGATAACAAAAAAAAGAAAGAAAAATATCAGCAGAATGATTGGCGGACAAGTCACCACCCACACATCAGTCAGTAATAAAAATATATTTTTATAAATGTTTAAATGCAAAAGCATGGCATGACTGTTTTGAGAATGTTTTGTTTTCAATAAACCGTGAAAAACAAGATGCGATTTTGCTGCGCCAAAACGAAAAATTTCCAAATTTATATATTTCATGGTCAAATGTATGCAAGTATTTGAACGCACACGAGTAGAATACAATTTGCATTCGATTCTCATGTTTATTTCACATATTTTTGTTCAAAGTTCAAAGCCCACAGTCAGATAAGGTACATAACTATATTTAGTTTGTTATTTCCTTTGTAAACTTGACTAACACATATATAAAAGTTTCTCTTCTTGATTCTTCTTTACTGGACGCTAGAATATTCATAATCGCAAAAGTAAGAGAAATTCGACCGTATAAAAAAGGCGTAGCATCTGTGTAAGCAAGGCTACTGCAGCTATAGCAGACGAACTAAAATTAGGTTAAACTAAGGAAGACCACTGTATTGGACCCACGGCCACCATCAAATACCCTACATCGCCCTACAGTTATTTTTAAAACGACCTTTCATAAAAAGCAGTTGTATTGGAAGTGGTCGAAAAAGAGTTCCGGTCTGAACTATTTTCAATAGCGGTAATCTCTAGGTTAAAACGCCTCAGTGTACCAAATTTCATCGACATACCTCGAAAAGAGCAGCCTGCACATGGATCACAAGAAAATTAGTCGGACAGACAAGCTTAGCTCAAGTCCTTCTGGGTGTTACATACACTCGCGCAACCTTAGCATACCCTTGCACTATTAGTGGTGCAAATTCCAATAGTCTTTGTAAAGCAGACTCTAGAATTTATGTCGAAGAAATTGGTAATATAAAGAATTTAAGGGGCTGGGAGAAAGCGAGGGAGAAGAGAAATAGCGAAAAGTCGTATCAAAAAACTCAAATCTTTTCTAGGTTTAGTATTTGTTTGGAATATTCACAACAACACACCGTTAGCTTTGTTCTGCAAAAATTATTAGGGTGCTGGGAAAGTGATTTCATTCTTTCTCAACAGTAGATTTAATTTTATTTTTTACACTTGAGCCGCATTTTCATTATATATTTGAACGGCTTCAAAGGATTGGTTTTGAAAAGATTTGTTTGATTCTTTTTTTGGAGCGTTATGAGCTATGGAAAGTCGAAAGCAGCAAAAGACGGCATATTTTAGTTTTAGTTTTTTCTTAACGATAAAAAAATTATTGAATCTGCGTAAAAACGATGATGGCAATGTGGAAGGCCAGGACCAAAACTGGTTTACAAAATTGCTTTTCCACAATTTTGATATTGAAGATTAGTTGAAGCTGATGAAGGTAAAATGAGGCGATTAACTGATGCAAATCAACAAATAATAGCGATCGTAAGATCGCTAAGAGATTACATTTATCGCAGTCGACGGTTCATAATAATATATTTATTCACTATAAAAAATTCGTCTTTCATTTTGCCCCAAAAAAATAAACAAAATGACTTGTCGAACAACCCAACCACCCATTATCGATGTGTTTATAATTGCGTGTAACAAACGCAATCCAGGCTCATACATCGTATATTTCTGGTATAGAAGGTATTCAAAATTCGGTGTAACGCAATTATTCAGCATTTGAATATTCATTTTGGTTTTGAAAAAGAATGCAAGGATAAATACATTTAAACACTCGTCAAAGGCAAATATCACCTTTTCATTCTCTTCTTTTCAGATAAAATGTTTTTATCGTTAAAAAAAAGTATATTTATTACGATTTGCTTTATGTCATACATTAGATAGGTGCAGAAATTGAGTCCCTTTACACGAAATATTTGTCGGAAAGTGATGTGATAGTATCTTAAATTACCTAAAGCGCTAGGCGTGACCAATCGTAATCAGCTCTATAATCGCAACTCTAACTCTACAGCAGATATTAATCTAGAAGAGGATAATCTTCAATCTGTAGTAAGCAGACATTCAATCAAAAGTTGCCAAAGGGAAGCGTAAGGAATAAATTCACATTAACACTCTCTATGTGATTGCATGAAATTGGATGTATAGGCGAAAAATTCCAAAGACATTATTTATGTTTCCAAACCTTCTATTATATGGATAGAAAGATCGAGTTCATGTACTAAAGCACAAACGAATATCATCCGCAATCTTCACTAACTTTCAAAGCGTGGAACTAAAAAAATTTGGGATGACAGGGTGAAAGACTACTCGAAACATTTAGCGTCAACCAATTTACGAAATGTGTTAACTTTTTAATTTATGGAAACTTGCACCAGACTACTTTAAAAAATATTTCAAAAAATGTTATCATATCACCAGATTAGTTTTTCTCCTTTCTTTTTCTCTATAGGTTCTTATCTGCTGTTATTAACTAAGCTTCAGTCACAATTTTTTAAGAGGCAATAAAAATATATTCGCAAAAAGAACAAAGTTATTATTAGCTTTAAACATGACAAAATTCAAGTTCCGTATATTAAGAAATATAAACATTTGGTCTCATTAAATTTTGCCTCATTTTGTTTTTTTTTTAAGTTTAAGTTTTAAAAAATTATGCATAAACTGGCGATAGCGTTGCTACGTGATGAACGTTTCCTTGTTGTTCAATTAATTGCTTGCGCGCACAACAAATTACACTCTTTTCGCACGGACAGACGTACAAACACAAAATAATTATACAAAACCATTTCATTGTTTCATTGCTGAAGAAAAACTACAAAGAAGCTGATGCTGTCGTTAATCTTTCGCACGCAGTAACTTTACTGTGTCTTCTGGTGGTAGTTGTGCGTGGCAACTTGTGGCAAAGATTTGTTATCGTTAACAGAATGTCATTTTTCTTTATGTTAAGCGTAAGAAACCACAACAATTTCCACAGAAAGGTTTGGTTATGACAAAACAACATATTGAGATAGTCGCTTATGACACTGCGTCATCAATTGGTGAGAATCTGATGCGAAAAGATTCATATATTAGCCACAAAAAATGTTCTCTTAAAGCTTTAGGAATTGGATCAACTGACAGATACAACTTTCATTACCGCGCTAACGATCACGCAAATGGCTTCACTTGGTACCCCTGCGTGTTATGCCGATTCTGGTTATCTGTAAGAAGCATTGCGATTGCCTGGAGACAAAAGCCGACGGCAGGCTCTGTCTTCGTGACCAGTGCTGTATATAGAATCGAAATATGGCTTTACATTATCGATACTATCGATTTTCTATCACCTATTCGGACCGTTGTCTCTGTTTAATCACGAAAAAGGCTTGCGGCCATTAGAAAATTTCTATCAATTATTATTATATAAGACCTTTCAGCATTCAGTACATCAATATCAATCTGCTTAACATCGATTCCTTGGAATTAAAATAATCTTATTTATAAAGAATTTAGTTATAGAAGTTAGTTATAGATTCAGATGAACCAAGCAACATTCAAGATTGAATTATAATTGCAACTTCAATTAAAGTTTAAAAAAAAATGAAAACAAGTTTAAAACTGGAAAGATCCCTATATATAAATAAATAACTTGAGGGGGGCAAAAATAAGGCGGAAACGAACATGTGTAATATATCTAGTTTTGAAGCACATACACAACCGATTTACATCAAACTGAGAGTGGACTATGAAATCCACGCAAACATTCAAACGTTGGTAGCTGACTATAGCAACAATATTTATAGCACATTAGCGGACCGTAGCGCGCGAGTATTAAAAAAAGAGTAAATTTAATGGTACACAAGATGTTCAATAACAAGATTAGGTTATAAACACGTTTCAGATTTAAAAGCAGCTTTTCAAGGCGTTACCATGAAGATAGGAACCTGTGAACAAAGTGTTAAGGAAAGCTTAAACGACGTCATTTCTAAAATAACAAATTACGGTTAATCCTGTGAAAAGACTTTATTAAAATCGGTGAAAATAACCAATGCGAAACGCTTTTAGATGTGACCTTAACAACAGCGCTAATGTATTCAGGGAGGTTTCAGGACAAGTCTGGGCATTTATAAAACGAGGATACAGAGAACATCAGTGTTCAAAAGAAATACATTTTTAAACTGATGTGTGACCCTAGGCTTTTAAACGGTGCGACATCAAACGCAAATCTTGGCTGGTTATGACTATGCATCATACGAATGCGTTAAGAGGAAAATGAATGATGAAAATCTTCAGGCAAGACAAATCAGGCAGAACAAATAATGGCTAATTGAAAGACGGGCTTCATTTAAAAAGATAAAATAAGGATCAAAGATCCTATTAGTGATGTGATCGATGTCGTTACCATGCAACTTCTTTTTGGTAGAGATTTCTTCAAGATGGTGTAGCAGAAATAAGACAAGACTTTTTAAGTTAAAATCATCAACCACAATTATAACTAATATATACCAAATATGCTAAATATGAGGCGTAACAGGAGAACATCCTTTGGAGATGTTTCCCAATTTCGAGAAATATAAATTATTATAGACGATAATGAGGTGAATATTAATAAGCCTCAGACTTGAAATTTGAGAAAGACAGGATGAGAAGGCACGGAGAGTATACAATTTTAAGAGAATCACTATCGATCTATACGTAGACAAAAATCTTTTTTCGGGGCTAATACTTTATATAAGATTTAGTATACGTCAATGCTGCACTAAACAATACATAATGTGCCGACGGACAGGGCCCAAAATCATGTTTATTGTAAACGGAAAAAATGATCTGACATAAAAAAACTGATCTCTCGATGTCGGGGTACATATTTTCCTATACTGTGTACAAAAAAAATCGTAAGAACTAGGGTTTTAGTAAAAAAAGCTTGGCTTTAATCTTAGCTTGTAGTTTGGCAATTTGGTGATTGATTTGCTTTCAAATCACTTTTTCGTTTATTAATTAATTTTATTGTATTTTATTATGCTTGCAAAAACAAATTAAAAGTTATCTCTAATTTCATTGATTAGATTAATTGCGAAATGTTAGATATAAATAAATAATTCCGCATTTTGTTAATTGTGTGACAAGGTATACACCGTTATATAATGTACTATTGAGAATCAAGTATGCGGTTTGAAAAATGTTTTTAATTACTTTCACACACCTTAACACACAAATAGTAAATAATAAACAAATGATCGTTGAGTGATTAATCACCTTATAGTGAAAACCAGTTTTACAAAAAAAAAAAAAAAGAAAAAAAGAATTGGAGAAATTTATATTTCCTTTACGAAGGAATATCAGTAGTACGGCGTTCCATACGTTATGATCAGGAAAAAGCACACATGACAGATGCGACATTTGTCTTAAAGAGCGGAACTTCTTATCTGTTTGCTTTGAATTTTTATAAAGTACATAAGAGTATACATTTTTAAGTGTAGACACGTGTGATATATTTATTTATATCAACTAAAATGACTTGAGGTATTTTCATTTAATAAGTAAAGAGTGTTATTAAAAATAAAAAAGTCTGATGTAAATCAGAATACTGGGGACAAACGGGCAAGCTATCAAAGCAGCATTTTGCTACGAATATGAATTTACGATTAGTTGCAGGTACCTTTCATCACTAATAAAACTATCCTTTTAAGTCTCGGTTGCGATTTCTTTGAAAAAGGTGCACTTAAATTGTGTCACAAACACTAACTATACGTGTATTGACAAATATACACGATATATATAAAAAAAAACCATTTATCCATGACGAGTATACTCGTGACTAACAGCTAACTGGTTAATTAATTTTTTTGTTTTTATTACTATTGTAACTGTGATACCGTATAGGCCAATACGGACAGAGCTTTAAGGTATCTCGTTATCACATGCAAGAGGGGTTATAATAATATGCATATATATAATAAAATTCCTAATAATCATTTCCTGCCGGCAACAAGAGAAATTTACGTGTTTAAGAATGCGGTTAATTCTCTTCTAAACGTATTCAACGAATTATCAAAAGATTTCAAAGTCAACTGCGCGAACAATAAGAGATCGGTCAGTCAAGAGTGATGGATATATTTGGTATTATTATAAAAAGGAAGCGAAGGAGATTACTATTGGAGACAAAATGTTTACGCACACGCTTTAAATCCTAGAAATAGCAGTCAGTTTTAAAAAGTCCTACGGTACTGCAAGATCTTATCATGATCTTAAGTAAAAATTTTACTTGAAAAAAATCCCTTGTTAATTGAGAGTAGTTTCCGCTGGAGCCAAAGCTTATGCAAGATGGACTCTTTTTTTCATAATACAAAGTCCAAGTTATATTTAAATATTTTTAACAGCACAAGCAAGTGACATTATTAAGGTTACAATAAAAAATCATATTTTGCAATTGCAATATGTGTGTCAACAGAGATTACTTCAAAACTTTTTGAAGGTGTATCTGCTCTATTTCTTTGGTATGCTTCAGGATTTTCTTTCTTTGACAAAGATCGCAACTATTAACAAATTATTTTTTTTCTTCATGTTTTTGCATATATTTTTTCTTTTTTATACAGTAACGGCCAAGAAGAAGAAAACAAGTGGAGAAAGGGAGAGATACGGAGAGGTGGCCGCAACCTAGTGGGTCTGCGTCTCCAATCGCTAAGTAAGTCGGTAACTAGCTGAACATTCACTATAGCTACGATCAAAGTAAGCTCGACCTGAGTTGTGAACCTGCGAATATTAACTTGTTAGTTGCGGTTCTTACCTGTTGGGCTGCTCTTCCGAACATATAGATATTTTAGTAGACACTATCGGACCACTTACATCAATGTAGATATATGTACTAACTATGCAGTTCGCGCATACCCTTGGGAGACCAAGGAAACAAAATCTATAGCAAAGGTACTAGCAGGATAATTTATACTAAAACATTGAACTTTCAGCTAATGGCACTAAATTCAACAACAAAGTGCTCAAAGAAATCTGCAAACTCCTGCATATATAGATCAAAAATTTTCTACACGTTACTATCGCAAAACATTAGAAAGCATAGAACGCAGCCGTGGGGTAGCCGAGGCGTATTTTCTTCCCTTTGTACAAAGTAATCAATGACACAAATATATCCCATATAACACGTCATCTCGCCACATGCCGATACCAATCGCACGCTCTTTAAACTTATTATACGCAGACTATCGTACATGCATGCGATATTGCACATAACAATAAGAAATAAGATAAAATTGATAATTATTTCGTTGAAATGAAAACCAAAAAGGTGAAGCTATTATCACAATCTAAATTATAAAGACAATTGAGATCTGCTATTAACAAAAACAGTATAATTTTAGAAATAAGAGAGAGAATAAATCACACAAGAAAATAGGAGGAGAATCTATATTGCACCACGTAAGCAGTAACCACTTCTTCAATCAATCATTTACTGAGAAAATTATATTATTCTCACCCTACTTAATGGAAGACTACTATAGCTGGCTCACGGTGCGATCTTTTCCCTTTTCATACTCCCTCGTAGTGTAACAAGTGTCAGTCATTCATTGCGTTTGCTTGCGGAACATGAAAAGTTTCAGTTTCCAATACCAATCCATGGGAACGTCCGAAAAACAACTAAAGTACGGAAGGACAGACAGGACTACAATTTTACCCTAATCAAGATCATATGCAATTTTTGACGTTACAAACCAAATGACAAACCTAATCTTATCTATTCGTTATTAAAACAGACATTTTACCATCTTCGAAAACCACGCCTTATATTTGATTTGGACTGAAAACATAAACAAAATTACCATAGTACTTCACTATTCACATAAAGAAAAGTGAGACAAAAAAGAAGAAGCGCTAAGAGTTTTACAAAAGCTTCACTTCCATATTAAGCCATGAAAATATAGGAAATATTTTTCGCAGCTAATGTAATAACATGTACATAAATTCAAACTTTGTTGTTGACGTACGTGTAATGTGATGAATGTAAACAATATAAGCAGAAGAAAAAAAAGAAAAAGAAAAAACTCACTCATTAGCACTGAACATGCGTACTATATGTCGCTGTAAACAATGAGCGACATTTGACGTACCGTAGCCTGCAACTGGTGGTGACGGTGATGATAACAATAAGGTAGGCGAAGAGATGGGGGATTGCGGTGGTGTTTGATAAATTTCCATAAGATCGTCATCTTCAAAGAAACCGGATGAATTACTGGAAGAAGTGCGAGGGTATTTAAGCATTTTTGTGCCACCAAAGGTGGAATTGTAATAGTAAACGCAACTGCAAAGTGTAGTCGAACGAGTGCTAGTAGCGATGGGAGATGTGTAGATTAAGTTATTTCTAGAAAGCTCATTAAATAATAAGCGATCGTTGTTAGTTGTGGCTGATGATGACGTCAATCGAGAGGCAGCCAAGGAATGACGTTGTTTTTGAGGATCACTAAGGTTACAATTGTTTGAATTGCTGTTGTTGCAGTTGTAGATATCGCAGCCAGAATTTATCGTTGAAACACTGTCAGCAGCAACTGTGGCAACAGTGGCGGTGTTAGCAGATAAAAACATCTATTAAAATTTTCTACTTTTTGTCGTGCACAGAGAGATGTATAGCGAACACCATTGAAAAAAAAAACTTTTCACAAGTATTTTTTATAAATTGAATTCCAATTTTTTTACAAAATTTTATGCACTATTTTTTTAATAAATTCTTTTTGTGCTCGAAAAACTAGTTGTAGCAGTATATTATGGAAATCGTTTTCTAAAAAAATATATGAATTTTATTATTATTCAAGAGAGCAAACACGACCAATAAAATGAAAACCTGACTGACTCGTCACTTGTTGCATCGATTAACAAGCACCCGATAATTTGTACTTGTTGTACTCAGCGACGAGTGATTAGTAAGATAACACAACCCTGACATGTATAGCCCACTTTAAGAAGGTTCCTTAAAGTGCAAGCATTCTTGACTAATGAGAGATTTTAATTTGATTTTTTGATCCCTTTGGCGGTGATATCTTTTAAATTTAGAGCTAGACACGAGATCAGCTCTGTATATAGTTTAAAAATGAACTCACAAACCAAAAAACTCGAGTGCAATCACAGCTCTAAAGCCGAAGATTCTCTTAGTGGTAGCCTGTGAACTGCGAAAATATTGAACTCAAATATGATACAAATTGATTGAGGGGAACTAATTATTCGAATAACACGCAAAAACAAAAATCCCAAAAGCAACTTTCATATATTAATTTTTTTTTTTATTTTTTATATTATTTCATATACGTTGAGGTAGTAGGTATAAAAGATTCGTTCAAGGCGAATATCACACACAGCTTTCTTATTTTTATTTTTCTTTTGAATAAATTTCAATAACACACACGTTTTCAAAAAGAAAAAAAAAAAAAAGAAGCAAAATAATTCAATATTTCATGAAAATTTTTTACATAATACTCTTTTTTGTATAACTTTTTTTTCTTCTTCGTGTTTTTGTTAAAGTGTCACCGGAAGTTTTCTAATGCCTTTTTTTTATTATTATTATTATTATTTACGTTATTTGTCTTCAGTAATGCACGACAAAATAAAACTGTGCTGTTCGCAACACTGAACTACACACTGTACAAAATTAACAGAAAAACCAACAACACACAACACACTCTACTCTCTTAAGCATTTTATTTCATGTTAATTCGTTTATAAAAGTTCACTGGGTTAAGCACATGCCGCCATACCACCTTATACTTACTACTACTACGTTTTATATTATATATATATATATGTATAAACATATATAGGTGTATAAATTTTTATAATGTATTTGGGAATATAAGAGAAGAAAAAAATTATACAAACGTTACACGTATGCATTTAAATGCATTCATTAAATACTTATTCGAAATGAGTGCGCTGGTCTCACTTAAGTACGTTTACAATAGTCGCTCGAACTTTTGATATGAAAACGACACGAAAAGAGATAAACAAACAAAATCTTATACATATACTATTTATATTATATTAAATGGTCGAGAGAGTGTGTATTTCTATACGCGCCTTGTTCTCTTGCTCTGATAGACTGACTGAATGAAATGTTTAGAATTTCTAATTAATTTTCGTTATTATTGTTACGGTTGTTCTTGGTGTTGTTGTTGTTGTTGTTGTTGTTGCTGTTGATTTTGTTATTGTTGATAATTCTCACAGATCTCGAGATCGTATATAAAATTTGCATCTTTAGACTTTATGACTCTCGATTTTATTTATTTACTTTTTTACCCTTTTCGCTTTTACTTTCCTGCATGTGAGATGTGTTAAGTTCAATACAGTGTTGGTAGCAATAATTAAAATTATTAACAGTGTTGCAATTAATTTGCACTATAACATGATATGATAGCACATGGAATGAATTATGTGCATTTCATTTTATTTTCGATAATATGAGAGGCATACTTTCTTCCTATTCATACTGAATATCGCTTACTTTCAATTAATGCCATTAATGAGCCATTACCAAGGAAGCCTATTCACTTGGAAACATACTATTGTGCAAGTTTTTCTATATTAAAGTACAAGTCTAAGTACTAAGGTATATATATATTTTTTATTAAATTTAAAGAAAGAAATGAACAGATCTTGCTAAATAATCGTTTTTCAGCCTCTTAGGTTGGGCCTTGTGGTTATTTTAACAGCTTGGTGCTCTGGTTCGAAAAATTACTTTTATCGAAATATACAAAGATGCCTATAGAAAAGTGATGAATTTGATTAATTTGTGACGTTGTCTAATAATTAGAGACGAAATATAGCTAACTTACATTAGCAACGCATGAAGACGATAGCAGTAGAATAAGTAAATAGTGTTTGAGGTAGAACAGTGTAGTATGGTAAGTAGAAAGTACTGTTCAAGGTTGCTGGCTGAGAACGCAAAGTTTATCTCGTACGTTCGACTAGCGATTGCAAGCAAGAGCATCGACGAATGCAAATTAGGTTGTTAGTTACGGCTGAAGTTGAAAATCTTTATTGTAGACTGAAAGAATCATAACAATGATCAATTCATAAAACATGCGGATGAAGATCCGCGTATGATACAATTTTTTTTACATAAGATGAAGCTCCACAAGATCCGCATCAATATCCAAATAGGCCGAGGATCGCGATTAGCAACTCAAAGGTGGCGAGTTCAAAATTAAAGTGCGTTAGAGTTTTCAATACAGCCGAGCATATGATCTAAGTTATCCGGCAGCCTTTAAAATCGATTAATAAATAAATAAAAATGTCAACAAAACTTTATAGCAACGAAATTATGGCAGAAACGACGAATAGGATGATGAATTTAAAGTTAATTGCCCATAATCGTAAAGCACACATATTCACAATTCACAAATCATGACTTACTTATAAATGCATATTGCATGCGTTCTATTTAGCAAAATCTGCCTTATAACAGAGCAAGAGTTTTCACTAATCGTCTCAATATTTCACACTGAGCGGGTATGAAGGCAGCAGTTACGAATAAGTCATTAAAATAAACTCATAAATTACTAATGCTTTTTGGATTGAGATTAACAAAAATTGCATTTTGAGAATGCAATGAGAACACCATCAGCACACAATAATATAGATTTACTTTCAATACCCATACTACAGCAAGAGATATGTAACAAAAACTTTTAAAATCACCTGAGAATAAAGAATGATTATATACCAGACGGAGAAGGATAAAGTAGTATACAAAATCTGACAAAAATATATTAATCTATATCTTGATTACTTTTTGGTTCAGTTCTGTTATTGAATACAATTTGCTAAATATATTATTCTTTAGGTGTATTGAACGGTAAACGGTAAGATGATTAATTCTTCAAGTTAATTAATTAAATTTTAACCAGACTTAAGTAAGGCTGTGTTAAATGCAATAAATGCCCTTATAAGACTGTAAGGGGAGTTGTCTAAGTTGAAAACGAAAGGCAGATGGATAGATGTTGGCCAAATAAAGAAGTGATTTGGAATCACTTAGCATAATGAGAAGAGGAAAACAAACGCAGAGCAAACCCCGTAAGTCATACGCACACACTTTATTGATTCGTTTGAATTTGATTTTGCCCTTTATCGACGTGTCTGTCGTTTGGTCGTGATATTTCTCAATAAAAATTATCAGAATTAAAAAAATCAAGAATTAATGTGAAAATTTGGTTTGCTTCGCCTAATTTTTTTAAACTACGACCAGATCGTCCGTCTTTCTTACAAGAAGTAAGGCTTTCTATTGCAAAGCGATCTAACTTTACAAAGAAAATGAGCCTTTAACAGTAATTTGAAATAAATGTTATCTGTACTGAAATTGGATCAAGTAGGTCTGCACTTGGAACTTATAAAAAGCGGTCATAAAAGCCAGTCTAGTTTGCTAGTTTAGATGAAGTATAAAGAGGAACGTGGACAAGCAAATTAATTGGCCTACGCCAGCCATTTTTAGCTCCCTCCCAGATAAGAGTTTTTATGAGAAGTAGGTCTTTAGATGGAAATGAGATATTATCTCTAAAATAAATGGAGATATATTACAAGCGAAGTAGTGTAGAATATTTAAAGACCGGCCTTGCTTTTGATTTGTACTTTCAGCATGCGCCAATAAAATAAGAATATGAAAGAAAGAATTACACGCTTGTTTTTTCAAATCGGAAACAGTCAATTCGCAAATTCTGAAGCATAACCATGACCTTAAAGGTAATTTTGATTTTTTTGTAAAGAAAATGGTGAGGACGTAATTGGGATTTAATTTCTATCTGCTCACCACCATCTGCTTTAACTTGGACATTTTGTAAGATATTGTAAGTTTCCTAGGGTTTAGTTTTAAGAGTTGACGTTATTGTATAATGGAATAATTTGTTCTGTTTATTCCTGTCAGGATTTAAGCTAATCAAAAGACATTTGGAATATATCGTTCTTTCAACCTTGGAGTAGCGCAACTTGTCAAAACGGTTTAGACACAGCTGAGGGGGATAGTAATCTTGGCAAAGGCTGCGAAGGAAGTGAATAGAAAAATTAAAGAGCAATCCATCAAATCGTTATTGTAATGGACAAGCTGGTCTTCCAATAAAATAATTGGTATTACGAAGAAAATCACTTAAAAGATCGAACGTTTAAATTAAAGATTTTTGAAAATATAAAACATATTGCGCTTAAAGTAGAATTTGTTTGTGGAATCAAGCGACGCTTTCAACAATAAATTGATTCACGTTTCGCACCCTTTTCGATTGGCTTACTTTGTAATTTATAAAATTATTTCTGTAAGGGGTACTTCACAATTATACACTTTCCTATACAATTAATATGTACATCACAAAATGAAAATCTCTCAAAAGTCGTAATGATTCATGAAAATTTTAATTCTTATTGTTCACGCTGTAGCAGTAATTAACACTTTTAACAAATATGAAAATAATATGAAAAACACCAAGTGAGCAATCAACTGACACATTCTTAGAACACAGAAATATGATAAGAAATATAAAGGTGTGTGTTAAAAATGTTTTTTATTACTTTTTTTTTTACTATTCCTATATATATTTTCAATTAAACTGATGTTTGTCAAGCTTACACAAATGTTAATTAAAACAATTTATTTAAAATTAAAATTTTATACAAAATTTAGAAAAACATTTACATTTGTTTGAAATTTTTGCACAATTTACAACAAATTCACAAAAAGAAACTTAATTTCTTGAATGGTTGCAATGAGTTTTTTTTAAAAAAAGAAAAAATATATGTATTTTTAGTCTATGAGCCAATTTTAAAAATATATTTTAAAAGCATTTTCATTTTCTTTTTGTTTTTATGGCAAAGAGAAACGCAAAAACACAACAGGATTAAGGTGTTTTTAAATTTATGCGGTATAGCGTCTATGCCAACACTCCTAACAATCAAAACATATTATGGCAATAAATTGCATACGAAAATTTTTTTGAAAAAGAGAAAAGAAACCATTTAATGTTAAAATCGAAATTACACATAAATAACACGCAAATAATTACTTATACGTACAGGTGGTCGAGTTGGGCATGCATTTCTTTATGCAAATGAATAGCCGAGCGTGTGCTTGTTGGTACTCAACAGTTGTTGGCGTTGTTGACGACTGTAAGATTATCTATCAGGCTTTTCAATTACCGGGGGGGGAAGAAGACAAGACAGAGGTTAAGTTAAAAAGATAATTGCTTTTGCTTCTGTTGCATACCACATGTAGTGCATATAGATATCGATAGATTGCTTAAATATTTTGCGTGGCATGCATGCACGCTGTTTAATGCATGTATGTTTATGTGCATTTGCATATTCGCTTAGCGTGGATATTATGTTGTCATTCATTAGCATGCGCATTGTATTGTGTATTGGGGCTGACAACTTATGCGATTTTTTCGCAGTTAATTGAAGAGAACAATGAACATGTTACTGTTACTGTGTTTTTACTTTTAATTGACTTGAACACTTAAAAAAGCTGTTGCTTATTAAAATGTAAATAAACTGTTTAGCGAAAGAAATTTGCATAAAAAAAAAACAAACAAATGAACATGATATTCATTTACAGTTAGTTTTTCAATTCTTTGCTTGGGTTTTGGGGACGTAATCACTCTGTTGGGTTATTTTCGTAAAACACAACAGCAACGCTAAACCGTAAATAGATATTTTTTTCCACAATATATTTAAACATATCCCAATTAAAAGGAAGCATACGCATTTCCATGCATCTCCAACTTTTAATAAACGTAATGTAAACTTTAGAGGGTGAATACAAAAAGCAAACAAGTAAAAACATCACATACTCTACACTACGTCCGCACGAACTAATACATAACCTTGTACCTCGAATGACACGAGGCGTAAGAAGCTAGAATACATTGCATAGTTATTTGTCCGCGCGAAAATCTATCTCATGGATAAACAAGAGTGCACAGGCTACTATTTGCCCCATCCTCTTTTTTCTCTTGAACACTACAGAACATGAACCCGCAACATTTTTCAGCCTTTCGTCTTTCTATACCCAGAGGAAGAATAAAAACGAAATATCTATCCACATTGTCTAATTTTACTTCTCTTTCAGTCGCAGTCATTGTCTTGCGCCAAATCTGGAAGCATTTGAAAATCACACTAAAACTAAAAGGTAAAAAGCGCTTTTCGCGGTGTAGTTAATTTTAACGACCATTCTTTTTAGAGGAGAAAGAGAGCTGACTCGCCAAAGTACGAAGCGAAAAAATCGCAGAACACAAGTGGTTTTCCTAAATAAACCAGATATCTTTATATTTGTTGATAAGACGCAACGACTCTGAATCTCATCAATCATCATTACTTTTTTTCGGAGACAAATTCTCGTCCTTCGTTCAAAGTTCATTATAATACAGGAGAAATTTCGACCTACAGGTTGAACACAATTACGCAGATATCGCACGGTTCGGCGGAACTACCAACTTAAAAACTTAAATGAATCCGGAAATTGATTCCATACTTGCGCGCCAGCTTAACACGCTTCACAACCAAGATGGTGGAGGATATAGAAACTTTAAACTGTTAAAGTGATGTTATGCAATATACGTATATTCTGGTACAAGTTTTTTTGACCGATTTGATAAATAAATATTCCTTTAGTGCGAGAATCTCGGTGGGCTTGGTGCTGTGCAAATAAAATTAAAATGAATACATTTTTATTCACGGAAGAGCTCGGAAGCACCTCTTTTTACTGATAAGATCCGTTGTTTTCGTTCCCAAAATCAAAAGTTTTGAGGCGAGAGAATTTTTCCAAGGTATGATTTACATAAGATTGCTTTTGTTCTGTTCTTCTTAGCCTAATGTGTATATATTTTTGTTGTAACTCACTCTATAGAAGTAGTGTCGAAATTGATTATATAAACAATTACCTGAAATGAGAAAATTAGAAATGCTATAATTAGTCGAATATCAAAAGTCATGTTTGTTTATTAAAATATTCAAATAGAAAACTGTGCAGAGAAAATTTGAAATTTTCTTTAAATCGCGTATAAAGTGTTTAAATGGCAATTGGCATATAATAAAATATAAATTTTGCGTAAATCAATGATTAACAAACGTAATTAATTAACGTAATCATACTAAGAAAGATCTAAATAAGAAATTGCTTAATGAAAAGCTAAATTTGGCATTAAATCAAAAAATTATTTGGCAAGCAAGGAAAACACTACAAAGTACGAGCTGCAGATGAAGAAGAATGATCGGCGGATCATAAAAAATTGCTTAAATTTTATATCAAGAAATTGAGTATTAGTTAAATATTTTCACAAATTAAGTGACAATAATTACCGGTCAGTAGGATGCATAGATTGACATGACAAAGCTTTAGGTGCCACTGTACAAGTTTTATGGGAAGGTAGAAAAATCTGAGAGATGGCAATAGATGCAAAGCGAAACAAATAATTATTCTCGGGCAGTGCTGACCTTGCACTATATTTATTTTTATTATAGTCTGAATGTCTTCCGTTTCCACATCAACTGCACAATAGTGAAAGCGCATTAAATTATATGCAGGTGTACAAGTGATGATAGATTAAGATAAACAAAATATTTATATACATATATATTTATATATGAGTGAGTGAGTGAGTGTGTGTGTGTGTATGTATGTATGAATACGTATATTCATAAATTTATTTAAAAGAGGAGGATGTCAGATTGTCAAAAAAAATTCACCTAAAAATGATGACTAAACAGGAATATAAATGTCAAGAAATCCCGTTATTTATTTTCTTTTTTTATTTTAAAAGAAATTAAATCTGACATTTCAACACTCAATAACTAATTACAACACAATTCATTAAAAGAAAATAAAAAAAAAAACGCTATAAAAATGTTTACACTACACACTACTTGGGAATTTATGTACATTTTTGTTTGCTGCGCCTTGACATAATTTATTTTGAACTACATTTTCGCCATAAATTCGTTTCTTTTTTTTAAAAGAGAAATTTCCTTTTTATAGAAAACCAAAATGAAAATGCATAGCAATCTCGTTTTTACATCAGTATACGGTATTGAATTGTTTAATAAAAGCTTTGTATGAGTGCACGTTGCAGACTGCTTTGATATGCTTTGTCGCCTTTGTTAATAAAAATGTCATCAAAGCAATTCTGTGTATGGCGGTGTCTTTTTTATGCTTCTCGGGAACGTACAATGAATTTTCAAAAGCGATAGCTTCAATTGGATCTTGAAAAAAAAAAACCATTCTACCGCAATGACGTTATTTAAAAAAAAAAAAACCATGTTATGTTAAACCTTTATATTTATAAATTTATATGCCATCATATTGTCTAGTTTTTCACCATTTTGTCGATGTATTTGAAAATGTCTCATATTATTGAGAAGGCGCGAAGCAAAACGAAAAAAAAAAAGAAGCGCCCCCGGGTGGGCTCGAACCACCAACCTTTCGGTTAACAGCCGAACGCGCTAGCCGATTGCGCCACGGAGGCACATGATGATTGCCTGTCACTATATTATTATAAATTCTAACGCAAATGCGATGTGTAGAAGAAAAATAAAATGCATAAATTCTATAAAATTAGAAAGAGAAAATAGCAAAATTTCAGATTATGAAAAAAGAAAATATATTACTAAAAATAGAAATTATTTACTAGTATTACTTGAGGAGCGGTTGCCATTTATTAACGTCGCCTAATATTAGGCAGCTTTTTGAAATCGCTTTAGTGAGGAATTTAAGAAAAACAACTAAATATTCAGCTCTAACCGAATCTTTTATACCCAGCACCTTTCCCAAAAAACACTTTAAAAACACAAAAAAAATTGAAACATTGAGAGGTCGCAGCTGAGTATTTCCATATGTGTATAGCGAATTATGCATGGCAAGTTTTGTCGTGTGTCGATTGTAGTTTATGACCATTGAGCCAAAATCACCCAAGATAAAAGAGAGATATTGTTGCACTGCAGATGTGCCTATTGACCGATTTGGCCTGATTTTCAACACCAATTTGCGTGCAAGAACTTACAATGCTTCTACCAAATTTGAAGACGATGTCTTTATTTTTACGAATGGGAGAGTGATTCCCACAAATGGGCAGACTCATATTCTTAGGTGATACTGATCAAGAGAGATATAATTTGTAGAGTTGCTGAAGCTTTCTTCTGCACGGTACAAAGGTTTCGGCCAAATATATATTCACATACATACGTTATACATACATACATATATATAATTTATGCAGTTTCTGAAGCTTTCTTCTGGGCGATATTAAAGTTTAGAAATTTTGGTCACTGAGTCTGGTCGATTCTTATGTAGGCGCTATGTGAACATTTTTATACATTTATCGACTGCAGTTCGTAATGAGCAAGCCATGAACTCTTTCTTGGATAGCTACCATCCAGTTTGCTTTCATGGGGTAGCAGGAGTTTATCAAAGAAAGGTGCAATATCAAATATAAAACTATATACAATTTACGGAAAGTTGAGGAGACTAACGTGCTCGTAATCGTAATTTCAGCAGACGAATGCCTGTTTTATAAATATAATATATTCGCTTTCAATTCGTATTTCCATACGTTTGCAAATTCAATGCAGTATTAAAACAGTCTTTTATTATCGAACTCTCTTATTTATCAAACATAGTTGAATGAACTTTATTTATATAAACGTTCTCTTCCACATCAATGGCTCCCCTGATGTTATTGCATTTTTTATGTATATATACATAAACTCTTATGTGTATAAGATCCATTGTAATCGAACTAGAATATTATTCTTAGTGTCTATTTTCGATCTTTTTTATTCTCAAAATGATTGTTTCATGTTTATGTTTTATAATTTATTTTTGTATATTATAGTTTATTGGCGGAAGTAAAGTGGGTCACTTGAAATTATCAAATGGGTCACTCTGTCCTAGGTTGCCGACCGCTGATATAATACAACTAACATTTGCACAGTCGCGCGCACAAATCTCAAGTACGGTAGAGTTTTCAATGCAGGCGAGCGTACGATTTAAGTTATTCGCCAGCCCTTCTAAATCCATAGTTTGTAAATTGATTTATAGGTAAAAAAATTTATAGGAAACAAATATGTAATACACAGAATAAAAATTCGATATACCCCGACGTGGTGAAGTCTCCGTCTTAATTCATATTTTTTATTTATTTTAGGACTACTTGATGGAGGTTTCCAAACCAATAAAAAATATGTATGCACATCCTAAGCAAAGTCTCGATTAATCTTTGAGCAGTTCTGTAATAACTTCACCTGGATTAACCTTCGAAATCTATATGAAATTATAAAGCCAAATACATGTACATACTGGGAATAGATTCGTAAGAGTATTTCTGCACGTCGCAGATGTATTTGCTTGACTCTTTTCATATGCAGATATAAATCCTATGGTTATTGCATTTGAAGAAGATGCCTTCCTTTACGTTCCACAGTACTGGTCAGTAATGTTATGAATTTTTAGCACGTGGTCGGTCACTTCATCAAAAGGAAAATTTTTACAACGAATGAGTCTTAGTGAGAACAATCCTTGATATCAATTTTAAAATATATTCGAAATTGCAAATAAACTCAGACTTTTGTACTATTGTCGGCAAACCGAAATTTTGGATTCAGATGTACGTAAGTTGTAGGCTGAAGCATCGGTAATGCTACAATTACAGTGACAATGAAAACAGAGTACAATGAAAAAGAAACTGCTACTAATACTACGTATACGTCGTCACTATTTACATCAAAGTCTTTCATGTAAAGTTTCATAACAGACGTATAAATAAGTTATGGCTGCTTTTTGATAGAATTGAAAAAAAGTACTTGTTACGAAGTTTAATAATCATTAACCAATATAATCCATGGTCTTTTACCCTTTATTGGGTAGCTTATGAATGCCCTCGGAGTAGAAACTGCAGGTTGGCAGCATGTTAGCCATCGACCCATTTTCGCTCATCTTCATCAATTTTTGCGAATCGTTGATAAGCTACATAGGACTGCATCGACCTGAAATCGGAAGGCGCCAGGTCTGGAGAATACCACGGGATGCGTTCAAAGTTTTCAAACTAAATCGGAAATCACTTGCTGGCTTGGTTTTGTTGAGGACGGACAGACATATGCGAATTTTCATTCTTGTTAAGAGTCAAACTTTTGCCCAGAATCTCTCACTGCATTTTCATCACTAGCTAACTTAATCAGTTTCGCACCATCAGCTGTATTTTTTTCCAAGTTAAACCTATTGAAAAAACAGAGAAACGCAATGCCATAAATAACATTCATCCATGTAAACATTGAACAGCATCTTGTAACCGACTGATATACACCATCCCAACGTCAATATCTGAGTTATCTATACCTGAAATTTTAGGAAAACTGAACACATCAAGTATGTTTTATGAAGCGACTAATTCTAGGAATTCTGGAAGGAGGTTATTCGTACACCTAATACACCTAATAATAAACTCATTCCAATTAGTTCAAACGGTAAATGTAAATCTTATTAACCATTTTTAGTAGAGAAGGTACCTCTTTAGATATGTAAAAAGCCTACACAAAAGCAATCAAAATAGTAAGACTTAAAAAACGCCTTCTAACTCTGCATATAAATAAATTTTTAACACCAAGTTTAAGAATAATGCAAATTGAAGAAAACATTTAAAAGCTACGACAGCAATTATTTAATCAATGTGTTGACAATTGAGAAAGCAGGCACAAACTGTGTAAATATTTGTATAGAAAAAAGTTCACATTATGATAATAATTTCGTCTTATTAACTCTACTAACATATAAATGCTTAAATGCTTTTCTACAGACCAGACCTAATAATAATAATGATGATAACAGTAACGACGACAACAGGTGATAAGTGCTGGAGAAGTAACAGGAACACAGAAAATTTAAAAATGAAATATTTTTTTCTAGAATGATAACAAGAAACGCAAAATTGATAACATGTAATACACAATTAAGTAGAAAGTGGAGGCATAAGCGCTGCTATAGCATGATTCTGATAACAAGTTAAGTGTAGTGTATTTTTTTGTGTAGTATTCAAAAGCGTTATCATAATAAAAACAAACAAAAAAGCAAAAAATGAAAACGAAGTGATAACATAAATGCATTATTAAAAAATTTAAACTAATAATCAAGGATTATAAAAAGTATTTCGATTGCATAAAATAGCAACAAGTAAAAACTCCTTGTAATGGCAAATCGACTAATAAAACGACAATACTCACCCTATAAATTCTTTGATAAAACAATATACTTTAAATAAACCACGATCAGTATTGAGTAAAACATCGGGTTTCAAAACGGGCAAATAACAATTGCATTGTTGGTGCGGCAAATGTTGATGATGTAAGGGATGTTGTTGTTGTTGTTGTTGTTGTTGATGTTGAGAATGATGTGCCACTGGCGTAGAAGACGACGCCGCTTGCTGTTGTTGCTGCTGATCTAGACCCGTTTGAGACGGGTTAGCAGCCGCCATTTGTATTTGATCATTGCCTCCTCCTGTTATTGTTCGAGCGCCGCCCGTGCTTTGGCCACTTACGGCATTTGCAGCGTTGACGATATCATTGGCGGTGCTTGTTGCTGTCGTCGGTGTGTTGAAAGGGGCATGTATTGCAGTTTTAGTACAGCCACCATACATTGTCACATTTAATCAACAACATGTTAAACTTCAATTTGAAAACACGTGCCACAAAATCGCCTTTTTTTTAAGGAGTTGTGATGGTTAATATATTTTGAATTTTGTTTTTTTTTTTTTAATTTTTACTTTCTTAATTTAAAAGTTCGTGTTTTCTGTTTTCGGTTTTTATTCAATTATTTCTAGAGTTTCGATTTAAGAGAAAAATTTATTATATTGAAATGTATAAGAAAAGAAACGTAAAAAACTTTTCAAGCTTATTTCATAAATAACTTAAATAATATAATTGAAAATATTAATAATAAAAAGCAAATAAGAAATAAAATTTTAATGAATTCTGGTAGTAATTTTGTGTGAGTTCATGAATGGGAGTGTCTTGTACAGCTTTTGTGTTGTAAATTGAATATGAAAGAGAGAGAGAGAGACAGAGAGAGAGCCGTATCCAGCTTGGATGAGATTTTTGAATACCTGTGGCACCAAAAATCTTATTTGAACGAATACATTTACAAACATAGATACTACGTTATGCCGGCAATGTTAGGATTTCATTAAAAATTTCATTATAAATCTCAAAGAAAATCCTGGCAACTTTTAAATATTGCTTAACGCTGAAGTGAAAGCCTTTTTGGCAATTTTTGCACAAATATCTGGAGAAAGAAGATGAGAAATTATCAGTATATACCTTCTATTAACCCTGAAATTGGCAAAGGGCTGTTCGGAAGTCCTTCCGCAGATATGATTTGTCTTGATAAATATATCCGCCAAGTTTCTAGCTATCATCTGCATTTTATATATTTCATATTATTGACAGGTCCATTCTGAAGTTTCCCTTTTTTAAACGATATGTATGACAGGTTTTCCCACGCTTTTTCCCAGATCTATTTGTGTATTAGATTTCACCTTCCTGGCAATGCAATTTTTCAATCGCGAAAATTCTAATAACAGACGGCTGACGAACGCGGATACAGACCGACATATTGCCAAGAATATATCTGTTGCATTTCGGGCAGCTTCCTGTCCTAAATATGTCGACTGTGAGTTTTCTAACAAGTTTAACGAACTGGCGAAGACACAGACCGGCGTCTCGTTGTTCTCGTATGTATATACTTTATGGTGAAAACAAGGGACAGTCGTGCATAACATACGAAATGACAAAACTGTGGATAATTTTAAACCCAGACCATCCCATTTCAAGAAGCCTATTTGCATTTTTTTGTTTTTAGTGATCTCATATTCGCCACATGGCTGTAAAAAAATATTTTCAATTTTCTAATCGGTAAGAACAACACATTCGGGTAATTTTATTTTTGTTTCGAAGTTCTTGTATCTTTTTAGCATCATGCAAGTATATGAGGCCCATGCACAAGCTTGATGAATGTGGATATTCTACAAACCTTCTCCGTCATCTTGCAAAATCCTATGAACAATTAGCTGAATAAATATACACAAGCAAATCGACTGGATTCGGTTACGTGGTGTGATAAAATTATTACAATTCCATTCTTGTGGACAAAAAGATTATTGTAAAACATAGTTTTCGCAATATGGCGGGCAATAAAGCTGTCATTAACAAAAAGAACAACAGGCATTGAGTTTTCGAATCCCATTTTTTTTTAACGAATACACGGTAGTGCGGTGCATATACTTGAAAATGAAATTTTAAATCAAAAACTTTGGTGGTTTCAAGCTTTTTGAAACTAGATTTGATACGGCACGCTATAAAACTTATAAGCAAAAATAAGGCCGGAATACATTATTCAGATTTCTTAAATAAAAAAGAAAAAACAAAAAGAAAAAGAGAGAAACTTTAAAATTTCTATTCAGCAGACAAAAAGCCTCCTATATGCCTACTATATTTCTTAAACTATTTGTTGAAGGTTTTTCGTCATCAAAAAGTAAAATATCTCTTAAAACTTATAACCGCAATAAATGTTCTCTCCATTCACAAACGTAGTCTAAAATAATTTTGCTTGTCCAAAACAATGGCATACATTTGTAATTACGTCTTTGGTGTTACAAATGCTGCGAGTCCTTTGGTAGAAATTTAAAATATTCTGCATTGCTTGCTTCCTATATTTTAGTCCTTACAAGATTGACCTTGAAATCTAAAACACGTCGAACATTCATAAAATATCTGCGTATGATTTCCAGGACTAGGTAAGAAAAATTTTTTCTTAAATCCCGCTTCATTCAGCACCAACATAGTTAGCAATTTCCTTCAAAAATTATACAATTGGGAAAGGTCGTCCTAACGTCCTGCCTCTTTAGGGAAAAATTTGTCAAAAGACCCTCAAAATCCCTTTAAGTCAATCGCGTTATCATTTGCTCCAAGCTTGTTTCCCTATGACCGTCACTTTGAGATGTGCAAACAGTTGAAAATCGCGTGGGCTGATATCTGGAGAATGTGGTCTGTGAGACAGCAAAATGAACTTCAATTTATGCGATTTTGTCATTGTGGTCATCAGTGTTCCGTTGTGACTAAATTAAGTATCCGTTAAGTTTCATGCAAAATAGTGTACACTACATCGCCATATGATGTTTTTAGAATGTCAACCATCTCGGGTTTTTCCATTGTTAAGAATAATTTTTAAGATTTTCCTGACGTGTTCTGCTGAAACCATCACCTCTGCCAGACTCTTGTGTTCGATGTAGAAGAGTTGCCTTACCATAATACGTTTCGAGTCAGTGCTCCACAGTATTTTTTTCATTTTCTTGAAAACTCGACAGTGTGGTTAATAAAATCAACGTAACTCGTAAAGAAATAATCAAAAATGACAGGAAATTTGGGAGGACGCGACGGCTGAAGGTTAGCGCTTTCTATAAATAATGCTAGAGACGACATCTGTGTGTCAATCTAAACAATTATTGGTTGAGGTATGACACATACACAAAACATAAGTTACTTTTGTTGCAACGGGAAAATTTCTTAGTTAAATGTTTCCCAGGGGATTTCTTGTTAAGAGTTCTATGTAATTTTGATTACTTGGCTGTCGCTTTCTTGTAAAAACAGCTCATTTGTCTATAGAATAACATGTACACAATTAACGTTACTCCATTTACTTGTTTGTTACCATTAATTACCAAATTTTTTAAAGAATATTTATTTATATCACATTTTCGGTCAGAGCGAGGAAAGTTCGAGAGAGAAAAGCGATTGTATGACGTAAAGCAACGCACAATACTTCCAAGTTAAGCGGTTTTTGATAAACTTCTGTATGACCTACGCTGTTGTTACTCGAGGTTTCTTCTGGGCGCACGACAGAAGGCCTTATGTTGTGGAAAATTTGTAGCAAAACAATAGTTTTCTGCAACCCCTCCCATATAAATTTTCTTACAAAAATCTAAGCCTTAATAATTTAGGGCGGAGACTGGTCTGGATAACGATTTGGCGTATAAATTTGCGGCGGTAGGTTTGGAAAAAATGATTCTATGTGTCTTAGGTCCCCTTCCCATACGATGGATCTTTTGAAAAGTCTCTCCTTATATTATAAAAAGATATAATTTCTGCTACTTTAAGGCGGAAATAAGTGAACAATAAAAAGTTCTTTGCCAAAGAAATTAACTTCAGAAAATTTCGACCTTTTGCGACCTTGAGAACTGGGCCTTGCGAAAAAGATGCAATTTTTTGTATTTTATGATAAAAATAGCGGAAGTATTATGTTTGGCGCAGTGATATAAAGGGCAAGGGTCGGGTTTGCACACGTTTTTTCTTTTATACGTCATATTGGTATCTACAACTTGTGACGGCGGCTGAACAGGAAACCGCCATTCGGGTTTCAGACGGCCAATAAATCCAACTCCCATTGGCGATTCGCAGATTTTCTTTTAAATTATTTTATTTGGCTGTTTACTCGCTCTGAGCTTTTTTTACCTCATGCTTTACCTTGCTTATCAGGCAACATTTCGTCATGCTTTTTTCGCCTTTTCGGGTTAATCCAGACGTGGACTTGCAATACATATGAATGACAGGCGCGTATGCGTTATATACATATTAGTATTTAGTTTGCGAATTTTAAATCACAATCGAGTTGTGGAAAATCTTGTGTGCTCTGTACTTTCGAGTTCACGCCTTTTCGATTCGCAGCTTCACCTATGTGACAATGTCAATTTTCTATCTTCATTTTGTAAGACTTTCAAACAGCAATAGCCTTACACGATTTGACTAAGTCTTAATAAGATTTAATAACTCCTTGATGGTTATGAAACTATATAGATTATAAGATCTTTTCGAGTATCGCAAATCGAAAGACTAAAATAAGTATACTAACAAGGGAGAATACGAAAATACATTATACAGAATCCACATAAAGTTTCTTTGTCAAAAATAAAAGAAAAAAAAAATTGTTTATATCGACGCACACATCAACTCCCATAAGTGACTTAAGAACTAAAATAACTGTCAGAGTAAGTAAAGTTTTTTCATCTCGAAATGCTGGCAATACATATATTTAGAATTATATGTTTATGCATGGCATATAGACACATGCGTGCATATGGGCGGATATATATGTGTGTATATCATGTTGAGAGTTATATGACACCGATAACAACAAAGTGTAGTAAAAGAATTCATAGCAGATAATAGAAGTAAAGTATATATGTATTGGGAAAGATGCTTTGAATTTAACGAAGCGAGGAAAAACGAAAAAACTGGAAAAACTATTTGTACAAACATGCATATACAATCATACACACACAAACACACATACATACGCAAACAAACACACGCATTCAAGTTGTTGGCTGCCAACAAAATAATAACAATTCAAGACAAAACCACACACTAAAGTGTGTACACGTACACATGGTAGGTACATACATCTATGCATGGTGTTGCAGTAAATTTCCAGGTCAAGGTTATCTACGGAGATGAGAGTTCTGCTTATTTTTGTGTGCGTGGGTATTTTTATGTTTGCATTTGATGTTATTGTTGTGCATTTTCCAGTAAATTGACGAATTCTTTTTTTTTTTTGTTGCTGTTGAGTTTTTCATCAGGAAGTTAACTTCAAGCGTGTAAGCGTGCATGCATGCCTAAGTGGTTATGTCTTTAAACAGATGCATCAACACATGCACACATGTTATAAAGTTTTGCAAACTAATTTAAAAACTTGTAAAAATATATACCTTAGAATTTAATATTATTCATGTACAATTTTTGTGAGAGCTTTCTATCGTTTCAAATAATAATACAATTATGTCTTTGGTCGTTTGAGCGTTTCAGAAAGTGTGTACGACGGTGTTAGCAGAAAATACATAAAACCACATTCATTACTTTGCCGATGTGTTTCGATAGTGACGTTTTCAAAGAACAATATTTTAAGGAAATATTAAGACATTTTTAGTGCCTTAAAAATCTATTTTAGTTGTGTTTTCATGGAAGCTCATGTATTGCTGACCTCATAAATTTAATGAAATGCATTATTTATTATTACGAGCGAATACGTTGTCACGCTTGATCGTGCATTTAACAACAAAAGCAATTAGAAAAAAGTTAGGCATTTTTCAGATATTTTTTGAAGATTAAATTTAAGCCTTTTGCGGTTGACTTAATGCGAATCTCCTATAAAAAAGAATTACGTATCTGAATATACCATAAAAAGCATATTTTCATCGTAGTCATTAAATACACAATGCTGTGATTGCTGAAGATGAAATATGATGAATAAATACTTTTTATTAAGAATAAAAAAGTTTACCGTTGACTTCTTTGGAAAGCTGATATGTTGATTTTGGGATCACACCATTGTATGTGATACGACTATAATATGGACAGTCTCCACAAGTTCATCTATAAATTCTGCGTACATTTCAAGGAACAAAGAAACGTTTACCTAAGGGGATGTCCCATATGCGGGTAACTTGGTGCTTGTCAGAGAGAGCAGAGGAAAGAGAAAGATATAGGAAGGTGGTGGCAGCCACCAGCACCCTAATCGGTGTGTGCCTAAACGATGGGTATTACGCCTTTACCGACTGAGCACCCAAGAAAACTCTACCGTACTTGAAATTTGAGCCCGCGAACATGACTTGGTAGTTCGTCTTACCTACTCGGCTACTATTGCCAGTCTTTTCGATTAATTTGTTTTTCGTTGACAGCGGTTTAAAACGGAAGCAGCTGCTGAATGCAAACCGCTAAAATGACAACTTGCTCTGAAAAGTTATTCTTGATAATCGTTTTCTTGATACCTTTAGTTCTCAGATTACCGTCCATTCGGGTTTTTATAAAAAAATATTAATTACTATTATTATAATAATCAAAATGAAAAGGAAACTTAACTTTCCAAAAGTGCACTAAAGCATTTCCTAATTTTGTTTATTTCGACAACGAGTTTTCCCCTTTGCAGAATAGATTTTTTTGTGGCAATTAGGAGGCGGACAAATAAATTTGTTAAAAACACAGAAAAAGAAAATTTTATTATTCAAAAATACTTCGTCTCGCCGAACTTAGAGCTGACATTTCAAAAAGTTCCGTGAGCAATGAAGGTGCTACGATTTTGAGTACTTTTTGCTTAGTTTTCGAAAAAATGCCAAAAAGCTACAACTACTTGATTGAATTCAGGATTGACGTAGCGTCCTGATACAACTAAAAAATTATGGCACCTTTCATATTTCCGTGCCAATCTCGTTTCAAAAGACGTTCAGGGTACCTTCAGTTTAATTATTTTACAATTTTATAACGGCTTTCTATATAAAATTAATAAAATTTAACTTGTAAACGCACTTTACGGCGTGGGTCAGTATGACTTTTTTGATTGCATTGCGAATTAAGTCATTATAAGAACAACTTCGTAAACACTGTAAATGTAGATTATACTGTAACGGTTCCATACCGCAAAGGTTTCATGAAAAGTAACAATGCGTTACCAACAATAGAGTAAAACTCGGTTCACTCGGTTTATCGATGGTTTAATTTTGCGTACATGTTTTTCATGTAGTGTTCTTTCTAATTATGGGCGAGAGCTTTGTTAGCTTCAAGTCCTAATTGAGGGTAAATTTTTCAGAAAACATTTTTTTAGCTTTAGTGCTTTGAATCTTCTAAAAAATGGAGAGACAAGTTCGTGAACTGAAACAAATTTTATATTTTAAATATCCTATTATCCTTTTATACTCGGAAAAGTTCTTGAGTCAAATGAATCCCTAGTAGACAGTTACAGCATAACTTCTTATCTCTCCTAAAATAAGAATAGAGGTTTTTAGAAAC
Organism: Glossina pallidipes; assembly: GCA_000688715.1. Classification (NCBI taxonomy): domain Eukaryota; kingdom Metazoa; phylum Arthropoda; class Insecta; order Diptera; family Glossinidae; genus Glossina; species Glossina pallidipes. Next base: position 593,997 of record JMRQ01002017.1, on the reverse strand, counting down.
TGTCTCTACGCAGTAATACTTTAGTGTAGCTTCACTGCGAAAATCTTTGAATAGACATTAAACTAAGCGCGAAAAGTGTCAGTTCTTCTGTGATGAAGATCTTGATGTCAATCATGAACATGTAATTTTTCTTTCATGCTTTCGCTGTCCCTAAAGTGCGAAGCAATCACTGCAAGCGCTCACTTACAATTTTCGAGTAAAAGGAGTAATGGAAAATACTGGCAGAATAGAAACGAAAAAAAATGTATAGAAAAAGCACGTTTACATCCCATCTCAACACTTTGTATGCTTTGTTCTCGAAAGAAATTTTTACAAAACGAGCTGTCACATAGCTGACCCAATTCTCACATTCAATTTTCAATTTACATCTTCAAAGAACTTTTTCGGTAAATTCCAAACATTAGATGAATAACAAGAACATCAGTCATTAACAACAATTGCCTTTTTTTGGGTCGAAAGCGAAACTTTTTCTTTTAAATGCTTGTCAATCACATTAAAATCAACATTTCTTAGAAATCCTATGAATCTCTCTAACAGCCGGCGGCTGTGTTGCTGGATGCACGGCCCATTACGCTAAACGTGTCCCGCGAGGCATGCTCCGGTTTTCCTTTCTTTAAAAATACCTTTTTGCGAAAACCTCAATATATGTTTCCTAATATTCTCGAATATCGGTGTTCTATTACCTCTTTTCTTCCATCTCAAAATTATTTTCGAAAAAATTCTGTTTTTAAAGCTGTTAGAAATGATCCCACACTTAGAACAAGAAAATGGATTCATTCTTGGAACTATTTGGATAAGAAATAATTTGAGATCAAAGTGCTTTTTATAAACAATTTGTATAGGACTCTAATCATGATATCTACTGATGGACGAGAAGCGATATGGGGTGGCTTCGACATCTTTTTTTCTTTACAAAAAAAAAAAAAACATACAATAGGTTCCATTCGAGGTTTGTTAGCAAACGAAAATACATAAAGGAACTTATAACGTTTTTCCAAAAATTATAAATGTACCACGATATGATAATATATATAATGCAATAGATAACTACAGAGTGGCACAATTTCGGTGACACTTAACTCTGGGAAGCCAGTTAAGTTCTACTGTAGGCTGATTCAACGACTTGATTCATTTTCCACATCGAACTGCCTTTAAGAACTTCTGATGTTCTGGAATAGTTTGAAATGGATCTCTCCATTTTTGTGACGAGGAAAATTCTTGCCGGAGACGGACACACATATGGACATAAGTGTGGGCATATGTCCGCATTAATTTCCAATTTATTTTATTTATTTATTTATTCATTTTTGACTACAATATACATTTAGTCAGATTTAAAAAGTGCTTACAGGCTTATATTACGATCTTATAAAGAGAATCATCGATCAAAATCACAGCAAATTTAAAATAAACAGGCGAGTTTAAGTCTGAGCAACCGCGTCGAGCAATCGTTATAACGTCGACGAAAAGCACCAGAAAACTGAAGAACACCGGCTCATTGTACTTCGTAACACGGTTGCGGAACTTGCAGGCGAATAGTTTTCCATACTTTTCGCAAGGCTGGATAGCCTGCAAATTACCAGCGAAAAACTTCTAACTATAGATCAAAATACATTGCAATCGATCTATTTTTGAAGGGCCTAATGAGATAACGGGCCGTGAAAATTGGTCATATATGACAATAATGTGCGAAAAAGTTCGTGGTCCAAATGGTCCCATAGCTTTACTTTTTGTTACTTGTGTTTGGAAAGGAATGGTGTGACAAATGAAACAACTTCGAGAAGAGGCTAAGTGGAAAGGCATCGTATTCTATCACGACAATGCCACACACTATGCACATCTTTGGTGCATTTCGATTAAAGTAACACCTGATTGACTTAAGTTGGGCAAAGTATAGAAAAACCTTCACATTTGTTTTTTCTTTAACACATTGACGGAAGTGCAGAAAATTGACAGGGAATTTACTTTAGAATTCGTGGTGATATCCGAAATTTAATTAGAAATGTTTTGTAAGGGAAGTCAGCATATAATTACGTTCATACAATGAATGGTATAACATCCACGACTAATGTTCAACTAGTTGTTATTAATATAATAATAGTTATATAAAATTGAAATGCTATAGCATTTACGTCATTTTGTAACTTATGATGAAAACGAATGCTTTAGCATTTACGTCCACTCCATCGAATGTGTTGATACCTTCGAATGCGAAATATACAAATTTTTTCATTAGTGCTATTGTACTTTATTGAATAGATTCTCAAACATTTTCTTTAAAATGTGAAGGAGATAAACTTCTAGTTTATAAAAGTTTAACTTTTAAGTAATTTAGATCGTGTAATTGGAAGGGAAGCCATTTCAATTAATGAATCTCTTATTTGAAACCTCTATATGAAAATTTGATATCTTTTCAGCATATGTATGTATATATGTAGATGTGAAAATGAATGACAGTAATGCTTACAACGATAACAATGAAAATTCTTTAGAAAAAACCATAATAGTCATTATTCAAATGAAAGACAAAAATTTTATTAAACAATACGTTCCGTCATGAAATTGAAATGACATGCGATTAAACCGATGGTGGTAATAGATATTAGCTTAACTATGAGGGAAAAAGAAGAAAATTTAGTTGTAAGTGTAAATTCATAACAAAATAATCGTTTTGCTGTCATCGAGATAGCGAGCGAAAAAGGAGTGGCAAAAAGACAACATAAGACGACATAGAATAAAAAACCATTAAATATCTCCTTGGAGGGCTTCAGAACGATAAAAGCATTTCAATAGTGAAGTGATGAGGTCATATTATTGCATAGACATTGAGAGTTTTCCTACACTTTATTGTAAATAACCGCATGAAACAATTCACAATAAAAAGGAAATATTATACATACTAGTAGAGTGTAACATCTAAGGTCAACGGGTAAGAAGGACAGTCAAACAGCTATGTCAATAGCTTATCAAAACAATTGTAGAGCAATTTTTTTTTTTTTTTTTCTATATATAATTATTTATAAATAAAAGTTTCGTGAAATCATATTTAATTTATCGCGTGAGAAAAAGTGCAGATTTCTTTAGGTACTTTAGTTACTAGGAGAATTTACCAGACAGCAGGATGTAATAGCAATAAATAACTCCTTAAAGGGCGGGATTTTGTCTGTAATATCTTCGAAAAACTAACAAAAAGGCCGCCTTTAACAAATAATAATAACAAAAACAGATTTCAAAAGTAAGCTACTTAGTAAAATTCAACAACGGCGATTATTCAAAGGAAAATTAAATGCATTGCTAACTAAGCATTGAGGACAAGTTGCCGCAAAAACATACCCAAGCATCTATCGAGCTTTTTTATGTCCCGTGAAAACGGCCTTCAAGCGGCAACGTTTGGAAAGAAACGCAGATGCTAATGCACTGGACACTCAATAATTACAAGTCTTTGAAAGTATGTTTTACGAGTACAACGAAATTTTTTCGCCTGAAGCTTTTCAATTCCTAACTTTCACTCCGTCAAATTGAGTTCCAAATGAATCATAAATTTTTATACCTTACACTTGGTAAGAGTGTATCAAGTTGCTGAGTCTATATGCAAAACGCAGAAGAATTCAAGATTTTACTCATCATCTCAGAATCCTTTTCTGAATTAAGTTAGGCATATCCACTCTGTTGTATCTCTGCAATTTGTTCATGTATTTATTTTTGTGTCCATCTCGCATGTCACTAATTTGGAAATTTTTTTTAGATGAAATGTTGCAGATTGGATGAAAGCTATTAAAGATCCACTGGGTCAAACTACTCGCTTTGTAAGTTTTCGTCTTTTTCCTTTTGCCAAACAATTCCAGCTAAATAGATGGGTTCCATAAACGCAAATCTCTGATAGTTATCTGCCGGAAGTTGCTGAGAATTTTTCCCTTCTTTGAAAGTTGCATGCTTCTTGTCGCGTTTGTGTGTGTTATTAAGAGCGAGATGCTTGCACGTAGGGTAGCAAACTCTTGAGAATTGATCCATATTTTAATATTCTGTCTTAAAGGTTCTATCACAATCAGCTGATCAGATTTGGTGATTAAGCGATATTACAATATCGACATATATTAGTTTAAACGATTTTCGAGTTGCATCTCTAGGCTTAAAAAAGGAAAATTCAGTGGCTTAAAAGTGCTTGAAACAAGTGAAAAGGATATATGAGCCTTAAATGTATGAAAGATGTATGAAAGACATATATCGCTAGAGAATATATATTGCGTATTTATCATGAGGAATCGATACACTTGAAATGTACATTTGCATTTATTGCATGCTCGATGAATATGAATAAATGAATAACTACGAATGTGCGCTTTACATAGGAAATACATTTGTGAAGACATACATATGAGAAACGAATTCATCTTGAATATGTTCTTGATAATATTGGTTGGTCGAGGGCGTTTCTAATTATTTTTGTACAATTTTAAACATTCATTCAGTTTTTCAATTTTAATTTCTTTTAGCCTACTTTTCGATATTATTACAACTTAATACACCCTATGATAGTGCACTGTTTGTCATCACACACAAAGCAGAATTGTCTACATAATTCCCATTCATTACTCTTTTAATAAGAAACCACTAATATAATAAAGTAAATTTTGATCCAATAGATTGTTTTTTTCTTCTTTTTTTTTTTTTTTAAATTATAAAAGTTTGAAGACTTTTAGAAAATGATAAAATTTTAATAACTGAAATAAAAAAAAAAAATTTTTGTTAAATCAAAGAATAATTATTTACCTCTTCGCGAAAATATTTCCGTTAGTGAGAGCAATTTCGAAATTATTTTTGTTTTCCATAAATACTGTTGTCGGTAAACGAATAATAAATACGGCAACGCGAGAATGTAGAAGGATTTCGTAGCTTTAATTATATACTCGTTTGGTTGATAATAATACTTGGCTGATGATGATACTTTCGTTTAGGGATAAAATTGTGAACGGCGGGAAAATTACTCTTGTAAAGATGCGCTACTTGCGGTCTACGGATATTTCACGGCGTTAATAAGCTTTCTAGTAATGTTCGCGTTGTAAAGTGTGTAGGAAAAGAAAACCTTCTGAATGGGAGGAATGGGTTGAGAAAAGTGAGAAAACAGAAAATAATAATAACATTGAGACGAAATTAAAATACCCATCACCTAAGGTAAGGAGTTCTGCAATTTAATGCAATTTTGATAGAATTTACAATAAGCAAGTAAGGGAATAAGTTTTTAATCTCCTAAAGTAGCTACGAAATAGAAGTTGGAAATATTTTAAATTCTCTGCTGTTATAATACAGCATAGGTGACCTGATTGGAACCATCTTTCAATAATATTGTATTGGGCAAATACATCAAGTCAGTGGAACCACTTGATCGGATTAACATTTCAATTCTCTTTCCGATTTCCTGAGCCCAATGGAATTCTTTTCTTATATAAAATCAAATGGTGTCTAGTCAGCATCTTTAGACAGAAATTTATTGGATCTATTATAGTTAATTAATGAGCTGACTTTCGTACAATACTTTCAGGCCATTTCTCAGATTCTAATGAACACATCAAGGTTCCTAAAAAAGGTGTAATTTTGCAAAATATCTTGCATGTGATTAAAGAATTATTGTCTCTGGTTAGCAGAAGTGAGAAATTTTGAAAAATTTCAAATTTTTGTATTCTATATTGCGGGTAGAGCTTAACAATAGAACGATTTCAGCCACTTTGACGAAGTATGGCTTTGCCGCTAGATTAGGATCTTCTTAACGAAAAGACCAGCAGTTACTTGCAACCCAGTTTGCAAATCATTAATAAAAACACTTAAATGATTTTTTAATTTTTGCCTCTATTGGGGCCATTCTCAAATTCGATTTGTAGGATTTAACTAAGCCCTAAACAACTTCAACCTTCCAAAAATAAAAGTATACACTACCGAAGAGAAGAGAAGAAAACAACAAGTCTCTCTGAATGTTGCCAAAGGAACGATTAACTGAATAGACTCCCTTCCTCGGGTGGTGAGCATAAAAGAGTAGCAATACATACACATTAAGAATTTGGTCGGGGGTGGTAGAAAGTACTCGAGTACTAACAAACGAACGGGTTTCTTTAATGGAGGGTTAGTTCAATTTGTGGATGTGAGAACCGTTCAATGCGTCTATGTGTGCGTATGTATAACGCGCACACAATTAGTGTTTGAGCCTTGTATTTCTCAATGAAACTGGCGACGAGAAACAAGGTCATCCACAGATTTTGTGTGTTCTTGTCTTATAAGTTCTTTTTAAGTATATATATATATGTATTTATTATTTTTTTTTTCTTTTATGACGTTTTGTCCTTTTGCACTTCGTATAAAAATATATGTATTTTTTAATTTGGTTTTATAAATTTTTTATATTCTGAAAGAGCACTTTTTTGTAATTTTCTCGAAGACCTTTTTTTCCTTTTTTACTTTTATTACTTTTTTCTTTTTATAGACTTTTGTACTTTTTTTTATATTTTTATTAGCAAAACAAAAGTATTTTTTATTAAATAAAAAAGATTTCTAACAATTATCTCAGCTTAATAAGATATTTCAATATCTAGGATGATGAATATATCGCGTACTTCCGCGTTTTCTTCTTATTTTCTTGTGGTCTTACATTTATACTCTGTAAGAAATATTGCTTTTTGATTTTTTTTTTTTTACAATTTCTTATACAAAAAGTTTTGGATGCTTTTTAAATTTTATTCTTTTTTTTTAATATTTTATTACAGCAAATTTTATAGAATTTTTTTTAAATTTATTTTACTTTTGTTAAAAATTATTTAATATTTTTCCTATTATTTTGTTTAGTTGGTGCTTTTAATAGAAAGAAGCCAAAGTTTGTATTAACGTTTCGTCTCGTTACTGAGGGTAGATTTTATTAATTCCGTAAGGTTGAGAATGCATGAAAGTGTATGTGTGTGTTGAAAAAGCATTTTTCCACCCAAAAAGTCTCTGTTGTACAGTGGAAAGGCAGCCATAGTGGCTGCGTGCATACGTGATGTATTTGATTCCTCTCACTAAAAATTTTCTTCGTATGTATTATTACATTCTCTCGCTCTCTCTTTCATGTTCTAAGAAAAGTAGAGAGAGCTCGGCATTTTTTTTTTTTTTTGTTTGCTGAGAGAAAAAAATCTGTAAACATTTTGTGCTTTAGATGTGAGGCAACAACATATGTATATATTTTGTTTCTAATAATTGATTAAACGGTGGGTGGTTGTTTGGTCAGCGACGAAACTTTAACTTTTGTTTCGCTTCACTCACTTTATTTATGATTATGACTAAATATGAGAGAGAAAGAGCAAAGTTTGCCTCAAACAGGGTTGTTTTCTAAATATTATTTAATATAAATGAAATATCAAAAATAGGTCAGGGTTTTGTTTTCAAGTGGCCTAACAGCGACAGAAAAACGAGATTAGAAAGCGAGAAATACGCGGAAATCTTCACGTACTTTGTAAAGCAATAGTTTATAAATTATAAAGCCCCGATTTGCTTTACATGCATATAGATATACCCTTGCCAATAAACATCGTTCTTACATGTATGCGGGACACCCTTAGAATTTCTCGTGAAGTATAGAAAAAAGAAAAAAACATATGCATGTGTTAAGCTCATCGGATAGCTTTCAACTTTTATTGTTTCATGTAGAATTGAGGTTTCGCAAGAAATACCGTACACCAAGAGGCCCCATGGACAAGTCCACAGTCTTTCAAATATCTATAGAATGTTTATGATAAATAAGTTATATAATGGACTCCATCATTCATCATTATGTCGCAGTAAAGAATACGATGCTTGCCTGCGGGACAAGTCGCACACACTCGCCACATTAATAATTTCAAATTAATAGCTATTGTCATCGAGGACTTTGACATGAGCGAGTTGCTTATCTATCAAATTTAGATGGGTACAACATACCTATGGCTTACATCTTAGAAATCCTAAAGCACGATACGGCATTGGTACGGCATTGGGCAATGTGATTCGCCTTTTTTTTAATTTACTTGTGCAATTAATGTTTCCATTCCAATGTGAGCGAGGAACGGAAAGAGTGAATTTATTGTTTCCACGCCATTTTCAGAAAAGGACATTTGTAAAGTAACTTCGAACAGGTTTGAAAAAGAGGATATCTACAATAAGACTAACATACGCCGTGGTGGGCTTTTATCGAAAGCGAAATTTGGTTAGAGATTTGAAGAAAAAACTTCACTTATCACACAAAGATATATATATATTGATCAATTAAGTTCTTAATCAATGGGACTACAGCTTTTAATGAAAGGATTTGTCGCCTAGTGTATGGAAGATTGCATATATGTACATAAATGTATATGAGTCTATTTAAACAAATTATCAAATAATTTGCTTTTACGTTTCCATTGCCAGCTCTAAACACATAACAACCCTGCTTTCGCATCATTCTGATGATAGGGTACTCTCTCAGCTTCTCTATTCGTTTCTCATATCACTTGCTGAACAATATGCAGACACTAAGCCAAGGCATGCGCTGTAAAAAGCGGAAACAAAATGTCTGCTAAAACAAGTATAAATGAATACCGAGAATCAAAATAATGCTAGCCAAATACAAACAATACAAGTATACGAATATATACGCGCGTATGTATATGTATATATGTATGTAGACAATTAAATATCACCACCCTATAAACACGAAAACATTGTGTGCATCAAAAAACACTTCCATATATTTATTCCCGATCAGGCTGGAAGTTAAAGTCAAATAAACCATGCCCATGTCAAAGCAGGATATTTTTTCATAAAATGAATAATTGATTCTCGTAAGCGTAAGAGCAAGCAACAAAGAGTGTATATACCTCCAGAGCAATATTCTGGCATTTTTTTTTTTTGTTTATAACAAATCTTAACCTTTGTTTTCTTCTAAATATTTACTTAAGTACATTAGGTGAACACATTTAAATATTTACACAAGAATCCTTGACATTTCTTTATGACAAAGGACACTGAAAATCGTTTTTTTTTTCTTTTTTTCTTAAAATAAATTATTCAACGAGATATTACTCAGTTGAATGCTTTTATCAAAATAATGACGCATGTGAAAATCTAATATTTGGAAAACTTACAACACTACTTAATGGGGCAGATAAATATTGATATACTTTGCTCTGTATGAAAACGAATTCAACGCATTTGTGTTCAAATAGAAATAAAAATTTATTTTTCCGCTTGATAGAGAAGACATTTACGGGCAATAAATTGTTCAATATGTGTCCTTGAAAGAAAGAAAAAAAGTTCTATATTTAATAGAACTTTTAAACCCCATCAATGACCCTGTTGTGAGACACGTTAAGTCAATGACATTATCTACGTATACACATTAGAAATTCATTGGCTTTCTAAACATGGCCTTCAGTAATGTCAACCGCAAAGCATAAGATATTTATAGATAAAATTCTTTTATCATTTGCAAATTGAAAGACGACCAAAGTCGGATATGTCAGAATTTATTCTTTCTACACTAATTTGGTATCTTTTATAAAAGTCATTGCGCGTAGGAGACGCCGTACGACAATTGTTGTTTCCAATTGTGGTCTATTCTTATGGTTTTTCTTTGTAAAAATCCATTGCTTACCAATCTTTTTAATATTTTTATATGACAATTAACTTTGTATTATATTAATAACGAAAACCGACATACCTGAAAAGCGTAGAGAAATGAGAGAATATTGAAAACAATGCATTTTCTTTCAAGCGTTTTTAAATAACGCTCTAACATTGCGGGACGACAACAGTTTTTGCCTAAACTCGTCCAAGCATTCCTACTTTCAGATAGGCATAGCATATATTTTTTGTTGCCATAAACAATTTTTCTGATTTGAAACATTTGGGATAGATTAGACCGATAATTTAGGCAACATTTCAAACCAAAAAGTAACGGGAATAGGTGCCACAAATGTAAAGTATATCTCTGCCGCATGAGATCAATACTAAAATTCGTATCGATATTCTGGACTTAGAAGCAATATTTCTTGAACTTGAAACATGTAAAATAAAGCTAATGTTTTGTTTTTCAAAACAGTTTTATTTTCACATTGTACTGTAGACGTTGTTTCTGTTAATCGGTTTGGGCCGCACGAACTTGCAATGTTTTTGTCAAATCTGAATTCGGTGTCTTAAGTTTTGCGATTGTTTGAATGTTTGCCAAAGGCATTCACACAAATGAAAAGAAGTACGCGAACAGATTGATTTAAAATTTTGTTGTTTAAACCAAGATTAATTTTATGACTACTGTCATGGTGAGGCAGTTATTGTTTATTTATAGTCTATATGCTTCTATAAATAATGACTTCCACTGTTATCTCAGGTTAATTGCTGATAAGACAGTTAGCATTTAATTGCTCGGATCCAGATGATATGTTGCTAGTTGAATTAACATGCATATCAATCTCTTCCCATCTCTTCTTTTATGAGATAATCAATTTTATAACAACACGTAAAACATTGTTCCGCTAAAGAAAATTTTTAACATTTGGTGCTGTGACCCAACGATCGATTATCTTCTGTTTTTAGTTAGTTTGACAGTCGGTAGATGTCATCAAAGTTATGTCACAATTATAATTAATAACTATATTGTAAAGAAATAATGAGTAGCAAATTATAGCACAGAAGCTAAACGCCAGAAAATAATAAAATAAATAAAACCACAAACGCGATTACAATGCAACGAATTATTTATTATATAATTTGTTTAATGTACTTTCTCGTGTCTATACCCATCGCCGAAGGATGAGGGGTGTATTTATTACCTCAAAAGTAGCACACATGATCAGTATAACATTCTGCGTCGATCCAAGCATGTCCGTCTGTCCGTAATGTCTGTTGCAATCATTCCCCTGGCCGCCACAAAAATGAAGCCACCGACTTCAAATTTGGAAAATGCATTGGAAGTTCTCACGTGCAGGCTGGTGTTGGAAATGGATCAAACCGGTCGAAGGGCACGCCTACAGTAGTATACTGAAACCACTTATCTTTTTCAAAAGAAATATAAAATTGTTTTTCGCTCATTACTCACAAACTAAGAAAGATAATTCTGCAAAAATTCTCACGTTCGTCTGTCCGTCTTTCCGTGTTGTTCATAAAGTACAACACACAGTCCATATAAATTTCCACTTTTATTTTGAAAATACAAAAACTCGGTCGCATCCACTAACTAATTAAAATTTCGTTCTTTCTTTTCTTTAGTCATTTTTATGATAATGCTGAGGGGTATAAAAGATTCGGTCATGACCGAATATAATTTTCTTACTTGTTTGTGTTTATTTTTCGTCTAAACAATGGTGATGAATACAGCACACAATCACAATAGCTTGTTATTTTATGAGATTTACTTTATTTTCATTTTTAGAGAGCAAAGTCTAGAGAAAACAAGTTTTTATTTAACAGCAACTTCAATTAAGTAAACGCTAGAATTAATTTGTAATAATCAATGAAACCATTTCTTGAGAGATTAAAATTCTTAATATTGTATACAGATCCACATAAGGTGACCAGGATCCTTACTCAAACAAGATGTACTCAGTAGAACTAACAATTCTTTTTAAGGAAGACATACTGAGCTGACTACGTTTTGTTTTCTTCTTACTATTATCGCCCAATTATTTGCTATTGAGTAGTTAGTTTGGGTTGTAGATGACCCTCTTTCTTTTACTCAGAGGCTGCGCTTATTTGTCGCCTTTTTTACTGTTAAAACAGGAACACATTCACAGACGGGACAGACCTGACAAATAGGTGCTTTAAGCCCTTAGGGAATACGTTTGGCCACCTTGATATAAACAGTATTAATGACAAAGAGAGAAAAGCGAGAGAGGGAGAGAGAAGGAGAGTTTGAATTGTTGAAACAAATGACAGGTAAAACAAAGATTTTTTTAGCGACTTATTCTCGTACATATGCCTGTAAAGAGAGAATGAGAGATTTACTGTGGGAGAGCAGAAAAAATGTATACTTATTGTTTGCCTGTCTACCTGCGGGGATGAGTGAAACACACCATCAGCGCAATATAATTATTCGAGATATATATATATATATATATATATATATATACATATATATATCACGCAACACTCGTACGAAACAAAAACAGAAACAACGAAAATACACAAACACGAAACTAATAAAAAAAACACACAAACTAATAAAATTTCACAAACCACACACACATCAACCAATTGACTGGCTAACCTGAGACTAAAGCACTCTCGATGATTTTGCTTTCAAGTAAACAAAAGCAAAAACCATAACCAAACTGTCAGTTATGTGTTTCGACTACACCGTTAGTGTTGAAAACAAGTTAAAAGATAATAACAATTGGAAAAAAACCAAAGTTTTATTTAAAAAGAAAAAACGTAATAAGTGCAAAGAAGTGGAAGACAAATATTATTGTGGACAGACAACACAGTATGCCACTGTAAGAAAGTGAGAAAAATTTGGGAAGAATCTTTTCCTGGGTGATTGAATGCAACAAATGTTTTTGCAAGACGAAGTGCTTTAGATAAGTACACAGACGATCACGTGTTTTGCGATATTAAGGATTATATATCGAAATTGATTGAAGGAAGTAACTGAAGAGAGGAGGTACAAATTTTAACAACACAATGTTCGAAGTAGCCTGCTTGATGTTTATCTGTCCTTGGCTGATATTGGTGCTGATTATGCTATTTGCCATGACGGTATTATAGGAATAAAGCGATGTGTAATATGTTGGATTTTTATATTCTTTTGTAATTGCTTTTTCTTAATAAAATTTCATCATCAAAATATGTAAAAAACAATTAAATAATGTTTTGTTCTTAAAAGAATTAAGCAAATCTTCTTATATTAATCGGATATTCAAGGTCTGGAAACTGTCTATTTTCAAACAACTTAGTCGCTTAGGCTTAAGATTGCAGTAACCAAGATCTTTGAATAAAGAACTTCGATTAGCAGATGATTTCTCTTACAACTAGGTGTTAAAACACAGCGTGTCTTAAGATATTTTCTTTAATGTGATAAAAGAAAGCATAAGTCTTGAGATCTCTTCTTTAATACGAACAATACTTTCGTTCGGTATGAGGTAACAAATGCAATGGAGCAACAGTTTTATTTAAATCCTTGAAAAATTCGAATGCAAAATGAACCTCGCTGCTTGTTACCTAAGTTTTGAAGCTGTCTAGAATTCTAGCAATTATTAGCTCTTTAAAATTGTTCAGAGCTTCAAATAATATATGGGTTACATGAGTAAATTGGCAAAAGTCAAGTAATAAAATGCTATCGCCCATTTTGTACGCATTTCCAATAATCAAAAAGGATATAAAAAATAATTATTGATGTACTTTCCGAACAACAATTCAACAAGACGGGCAGCCAAGCTTTGAAATACTTTCCGAATCGATCGGTCTAATGAAAGGCCAGTCTATCTCAAGTTCTTTTGAGTGTTGCATAAGTCAGCATAAACGTAATACACCTTTATATCACAGCTTAGTGTATAAAAATACCCAATTTTTTTGCTTTTGCTAATGCAGCTGTCGTCAGTTTACGTGGCACTGCGGCCTTTCATCGGTTTGGCCAATTTTCAATTTCAACTCGCATGCAATAACTTCCAGTGGTTTCACCAAATTTGATGGCAATATCTTCATTTTTTCGATCGTGACAATATCTACTACAGATATAACACGGATGGACACTCGGACACGCTTAGATAAATTCAAAATTTGCTACAGACTAAGAGTTAAGATCAAGAGTATATATACTTTATAGCTCTTCTCTGACACGTCCTTCTGGATATTGCAAACGTTTTGACAAAACGATTATATCATCTTTCGGTGCGGGATGTAAAAAAATTTATATAAATTTAAAAGTTTCTAATTTAACTTCTCTTCTCTTCTCACCACTTGACAAAAAATAATTTTAATTTGCTCTGCTGGCAGAATAGACGCGTGAGTGAGGTGTGTGATAATTGCATATTCTTACAAACATGAATATATAAAATTCACGATTCAAAATATATGGAAGAAAAATGAATTTACGTTGTAGATAGTTATAAGGCAGCTAAGTAATAGCGGGCTCCGAGAGATGAGTGTCGATAATGTATATGAAAGAAAAATGAAATGAATGTATTAGAAGAATAAATGATTGCTGATTTTCTGTACACTTTCTATAACTCTTCCACCTGTTTTAATCATTGAAGTATGCTTCCCGTAGCACTGCTATGTTAATCAAAATCAAAGAGAACTTCTACCTATCACTACATAAGAATTGTGCCAATATGCAGATCAAAACATAACAGTAGCAAATAAAAACGTTACCGGCAAACACGACCGCCAAAGGCATTTTCGCCTCAAATCGTTTTTAATTGCAAAAAATTTTAGCTTGTGTTCTCATGGCATACGTTTTGCTGTGGAGTAACTGATCTGGACCATATTTGGTGAAATTATTTTCTAAAATTCTACAGATTAGGGTCTCTTTGTCATGTAGGGATTAAATTTCTATGAGAACTCTTATATGAAGTGGGATGCAATAAATCAGCCCACGTACTCCAGTTGCGCCGGAACTTCATATGTCATACCCATCTATCTTGGACTGGCTTTTGCTATAAAATATTTGCCATATAAAGGTTTATCATTTTACAACAACGTTTCTGCGGGAACGGGATCAGGAAATTGTTGTATCTGAGTTAAATATTTCGCATCAATTTAGTATGTGAAGAAATTGCTACTTTACTATTTTTGCCAAGAAATTTTGAAATTTAGAAATTTTTATATTCTACCCTACTTGTGGTATAGGACGGACATAATAAGTTCGTGCGAAGGATATAATTTAAGCGCACCTTTTATCATACCGATCGGTTCAAAACCATTTTCTGAATAAATTCTGCTCTAGGTTGATCCGTACATAAAGATTTTTGTAAAAGCCTCGCATTCGTCGTAGAAATTGTCCGGTTTAATCCACAATCAACACAGTTCCTTTCTCGACCAAAATACGTGATTATAGTAAATTTCAGCAAAATTTGCGTCATAAGTGGGTGAATACAAACAAATTTAGGGGAAGACATCGGACAGACACGCAATTTTTCGAAATATTTCGCATTAGTGGAAGATATAAAACTAATGGCATATATTCTTAATTTCTGGGATACGTGTATTGAAAATCAAACTTTATCGAGGAGTAGTACTTTGCTATGCATTTGAGTCGAGTTATAACAAAAAAAAAAAAAGAAAAAAAGAAAAAAAATAAAAAATTGTAATATTACAAGCTTTGCTTTGCTTTGAAAGTAAAAGCAGAAAATGATTTCATCATAACGTAAGTGAAATGAAAACTGTAATCAGCAAAATTTGAACAACGTAATAATTTTTGCTTATCAACATCTGAGCGTGAATAAATCGAATATTATATTATGTCTTAAGAATTCTATCAAAGGCAGACGAAGAACGTACATTTAGCAATGTCTTCGCCAAAAAAGTAGAATATAGGGAGAAAAATAAAAATTGGATGACATCACTTCAACTAAAAAAAAAAAAAAAAAAAAAATCTTTTAAAATTCAATGACCGATAATCACTAACAACTAATACGTTACGGCTGAAGTTTTTCACAGAATTAAAATCAATCAAGTGACGCCATATATATACTTAGCAATAAAAACAATGAAAAAGTTTGCTTACATGTACGGCAAACAGGAAATTAACATAACTAACAATTGGGTTTTAAGCAAAAATGTACAATTTAATCGAAAGCAAATCCCTTTCTAGACAAACGATATTTAAAAATTCTATAAATATCTAAATTTGTATGGCATAGCTCTAAGTGTCGCTAACCCTGCCAAGCGGTTACCAAACACTGAAAAGACAGAAACAAAAAGGTCTTTGGAGTTTAAATACATTCGTTGACCCAGAAAGTCTTTACGCACTGACATATTAGATGTGCAGCATTTAAATAATTGAAAACGATAGCACACACGTTGTCGGACGCCTTTGAACAAGAGTTATCGTTGCATGCATATTTAGGTTTGGCTAAATCTTTTAATGCATATCGTTTAGGTACGTGCATATGTAACTTTTTCATGTTCACACACGTAATATTATCCTCGAAGTACGTTATTTTCGGGTGTTGCGTACAGAATGACAAAGTTAATAAAACGTATGCAGTCGGTATGGTAAGCTAAGTAAACTGCAATTTATTTCAAGTTTTGTGCATGAATTCGTAAAAAACGTGACTAAGTGCTTTCAAAGGCAGTTAGTTAGTTGTTATGAGCAGGAAATGTGTGTCGTAAACTTTTCGCAAATTCTTCCTTTGTTGCTTCTGAAGAAGAATAAATAAGAAATAAGTAGAGCATATTTTTAGGATTTGTGTTGAATTAAAAGGCCTACTGTAGTATATTGACCGGGATCTAAATAAAGGTATATTGCTTTATGTTTTTAGGAGCGGAAATACTTAATAAAGTAATGTTTGCATTCTGAATAAAACAAATTTCAGTATCTTTCACATAGAACGAAAACAATTGGGTCATCTTAACACTCGAAGTCTCTACGGCAGAACGTAATTAAAGACTTTTGATGAAATGATCATTAATTTGCTGGGTAACGTTATTTGAGAAAAAAAAATGTTTACGAATCCAGTAATGATTTTAAACGCTGCTGCTTGAAAAATGCTAACTTGCAAATTAGCAAATTTAAACGAAAATGGTGGATGGCCAATTAGAGCCGGCACTTCAGAAAACAATAGCATTTACCGTAAGCGCACACATATTAACGTAAATTACGAGAACATATTAAAGATGAAAGTTTCGATTTAAAAATGCTTGAAAAAACAGTATATTTATTTTCTGCGATAGACAATGGGGCGTCGTCGGATCAGAAAACGATTTAACCAATCTGGAACATCAAGATGTTTTGCCAGTGTTTCAGAAACGCTGAATGCTAGCAAGTCGAAAATATGAAAACCGCCGATGTCAGTCGAATTACACATGAATCTGTCGTTCATTATAAGCAGCAGAGTTAGTAGCTCGCAAAAGTTGCTGAAAACAATCGAACAGGGAAAGTTCCACGACGTCGGTTGAACAGATCTTGTGAGGCAACACTCTTTGATTGTTAATGAGATAAGAGAAACGTTTACGGGGAGTCACGCACTAAATTAATTCGATGAGAAACCAAGAAGAAATAAGTTATCCCTTATGGGAAATGTAAGGGACGCTTTTGCTTTCACGAAAGTAATGAGATTGGAAGCAAAACTCTCTAAGCCTATTCGTCGCTGTTGTTACCTTTATTTGAAAGATGAAACAATGAAGACGTGAGGATGAAACGCGAATTCTTGCATGTGCAAGAGGCCGAAATAACCAAATAGTTCAAAAGTGGGCTGGAGCTGTTGCACTCAGCCGATATTCGTGGTCAATGCAAACATTAATGCAACTTTGATTGGTGAACCGTTTAAAAAAAGTATAATTTTCGAATGCAGAAATTTTTGATGAGGAAAATTCATCTGCATATATTCGCGTTAGGATCAATTGGGTCACAAATTGATCGACCAAGCGCTAAACATATTCTACAATTTCCAATGATCCCTGTGACTATTAATTATTTTTATATCCACCATCAAACGATGGATTTGGGAGCGCATTTATTTTATAAAAAGCGTTTGCAGCACCAGGAGCGGGTCTTCAGAGACACTATAAGGCATTTGTAATCATAATTATCAGTATAAAACTCTGAATCGATATAAGCAATTCTGTTCGTCCGTCGGTGTGTAATAAACATAGTCCTGGTAGCAAAAATTTTAATTTGTTAAAAATATTGTCTAAAGTACAATAAAAACTGAGAGCACATCTATGTGCTCAAAAGCCAAACAAAACTGATTTTCTTATTCACTATTACTTGTAAACTACAACATACTAAACTACATCCTACAACAGCTGCAGAAAAAGCTGGAAGAAATCGGCCAAGCTCGCCCGTATATAAAGTATTAGACGATATTTAGTTTTTCCATTTTCTCTTTTTTTCGGTTTTTTTACTATAAAGATGATTACCCACAGCCGACCATAATTTACTTATTCATTTGTCTTGAGAAGATAACTCGAACAAAAGGATTTGCTTTGGATCGCAAGTACGAAACTAGCTAGTCGTCGTATTACCAGCAAACTATATTCAAGTGTAAAATCGATAAAAAAAAATATGATTCCCACGGTTAGTCATATTAGTCACTCTATACGTAGTGAGTATGAGGAAAGTATATATACCGTTAGAAGAAAATTACATTAAAAAATGCTCTTAATATCACTGAATACTGCCTTTTTCTGGATTCGACGAACTTGAAAAATTCCAAGAATTCTTTCCGTTGAGAAAATAATACAACTTTCTTACAATAAGTCTTGCGATAACAAATAATTTTCTTGTGTTTGCTTTTTAACTATGTTTTTGTAAGGTTTCCTTAGTTACATGCTATTGCAACATATGATGGAAAATTTCTTTTTAATAAACTTGCAAATGCAAAAAAAAAACATTTACGAGAGCAGCGCACATAAACAAACATATTACGGTCGGTAAGAATTCCACTGTCTTCGAGCGTGAAAAGGTAAATAACCTAAAACTGAAGAGCATTAAGCATGAATATGAACACAAATATTTTGCAAATTAACGACGACAAAATGTCTAGCAAGGCAAGTAAAATTAATCAATAAACACAAGTATCGGCCGTTTTCGAGGAATACTTTCAGAGTTATTTTGTTGATGATGATATTATTTTTTTACTTATTAACGAGTTATGTTGATATTTTAGATTTATTGTTCCGGCCGCGTTTCCCTTTATGTCTGTCTTCGTTCTCTCGCCGTTGTCTTTCCTCCCATCTCTTATAGTCAGAATCAATGAGATAAAAAACACGAACAAGGTATATTTGATATCTTCGTTAGGCTCAAATCACATCTAAAAAAAGCTATATAGCTTCATTAACATCACAATACCTGACAAGGCTCTAAACTTTTGTACAGATAATTATCGGCATTATTTAAGAATTGAATGTGACGATAATCCCCATAAGAACACTATTAAGAATCATTTCCTGAAATTAAGCTAAGTTTGTCTGTCCGCCCGTCCGCCTGACATTCTTGTACTCAACCTTCAGAACGTAGTTGGTGAAATACTGTAAAGAAATCTGTCGAGCGTTATCGCAAACGTATTCAATCGAAGCACTTCTCCGGCAATAACTGTATTAAGCAGAGCTGTGTAGGATATTTAATGGTGGCCCGTGACGCACTACCGTTAATTATCGCAAAAACGATTATTTACGAAAGTGATGATTTGTTGTCACGCGACTTGTACAAGAAGTGGTTGCGGATGTCCAGTTATTTGATTTTCTTTCATGATCAGCAAGCAATCAACCACAGCGCGTCACAAATCTGGGAGTATTATCGTTAGAAAATTGTTTTTTAAAAATTATAAGAAATTTTGCTCCTCTCTCTTGATATAGCTTTGTGTGCAAACTAAAGCTAATCTATGCGTCCCATATTAATACAAAAAAAAAAAAAAATAAATAAATAAATACAGTGCAATACATTTCAATTCAAAAGATAAAGTAATAAGACTTTATTACGTTAAAAAATATGATAAATGTGAAACAACGTGTCAAAGACATAGACTTCACAAACTCAAATCTGTGCAATTTTACCTATGCATGAATATATAGATACAAGATATATAGATGCAACCAATAAATTCAGTTGAAACTTAGAAATTTTCTCTTAAAGGAAATTACTGTATACGACAGGAAAACGTGCGCATAGAAGACTTCCCAATTTTTACAATCTACCCGGAATCATGAAAAGATTTCGTTATCTTTGTTGTGCTGGAATATCTCATTTAAAATACTTCGCTAAGTAACAACTAATATCTTTATGAAATTAAACGCAAAGGAAATTCACGCCTTGTACTTCTCAAACGTCATTACATCAATTTGAAGCATGCTTCGTTGGACGGAAGCAATAAGGTTATATCCCACCCCAGTCAACATAAAGAAGGAACTGTTTTTTTTGCGATTCTTACATTATCCATCCGAAAAGGGAGTCCAAACAACTAATGAGCACTCTAGAAAAGGTCTCTCCCCCCTTTTTCCTTCAAAATTTTTTTTAACTGATGATATTTTGAATATTATTTCAATCGACAAAAATACTTGAAGTAAACTTCCAGGATTGTCATAAAGGTAAAAATTAGGCAGTTAGGGATCATACCAGAGAATACTCTTTCTTTATCATTTCCTTCGAAAGGAAATTCTGCAAATTGTTTAAAAAGGATGGTAGTTAATTTTTAAGACTGTAGACTGTAGATTCATAGGCTTAAATGATCCCTTAAATAGTCAAGAATGACAAAAAAAAAAAATTGTGGAACTTCATCCGAATTTTAGAGCGACATTCGGCAGAGAAGTGTTTGCGACGTTTTCAAAGGTTTTTTTTATGTTTTTGGTCAAAAAAATAAACAACTCTTTAACTAGGGGAATCATGTAGATTAAATGATTTTTTTTTCTACTTTAAATTTGCACCAATATAACTCCGCCCGGCAGAGACTCACAAGAAGTAATTCGAGATATGCTTGATGAGCTCCTCAAATGTTATTATTCCGTTACCTTTGCTACCATTGAAAAACAGTTGTAAGAAAACCTCTCTTGTTTAGGTTGTTTGTCTTATTTGTAATAGTTAGAGAGCCGAACTTCATATCCCCATATAATCGCAAGATTGGAAGCAAGTTCTTTAATTTTCTATAGGATTAAAACAAAACGCAGTCGAAATTGGAAAATATCTCAAAGTGGTGATGGAATTAAAAACAGCATTAGAAGCTTCTATACGAAATCATTGTGAAAAGAATGTTGCAAGAAGATTAGGATAATTGTTTCAATAAAAATTTCAAGTGAATAACTGAATATAATTGGAAATCGCGGTCAATCATCAATGAACAGTTAAATTACAGTCAAAGTTTCCCGTTCTTCTGTGCTCCTTCCTTACATTTTAATAAAGTTTCGTGTTTCGTAGTTGTTTTTAATTATTTAATGCCGGTTTTCCCTGACTAATTGTTTTCCAATTAAATTCTATTTTTTTTTTTTTTCTTTTCTTCTAACATTTATTTTTCTAACAAAAAGCTAGACTTCCCGACGCCAATTAAATGAAATATTCTCAGAAGTCATTAATATAACATGAAACACATGTTGCGATTGCTACAAAATGATTCTGTGAATATGAGTTAGTGATCATTTTTAAACCAACGTTTATACACAATTGCCGACGGCGCGGTACACTTAAAACATTCATTGCTTATTTCTATGTTTGTAACAACCATAGATATTTCTCTAACAATGAAAACCATAATTAAGTTCATATACTGTTTACTAATAATTTATAAAAAATATTTTTTTGTTCACTTGAAGTTTACAAAAACAACAAATAAGTATTGCAATAATTTACCTGAAGACCTTATATAAAATTAAAATTATTTTTACATACCTGTAAATAGAAGAAAATAAAACTTATTAAACGTAAATTCAATACAACTTGTGGACAAAAAAAAAAAAAAGAAAAACTAATTTATTTGAAAAAAAAAAAAAATGTATTGTAAGACATAACCGCAAGACAATGAAAAATGTTAGTATTGCATAAATAATACAAATGATTGTTTCGCATGTTGTTGTTAAATTATAAACAATATTTCAAAATTGCTTACCACACACACACACACACATATGTATATATATATATACACATATATATACCCACATGTGCGCGCGAACGCGCACGAACTATAGAAGCAACATTTGAAGGCCTGGCGGGGAAGGGTGGACCCTTGGAAAGGTTAAGAAGACCAAAGAATAATGATTGATAATTAAACTAAAGTTTATTACTTCGGAAAGTAATAGTAGCTGCGGTCATTTTATTATTATTGTTATTGAAGAATTATCGCTCGCCTGTGCATTAGAACAATGCAGTGGAATGCAAACATTTTTAGAACGTAAAAAATAACAACCAAAAATGAGATTACTATGCTGACTTTCTCTTAAAGGTCATGGCCATCTTCTATCCTTGTCTTTATAAAAGTTGTTTTAATACTGCGAAAAAAAAGTTTTATTTCTAAAGGGATAAATTATTTTCCATTATGCCGTTGATGTCGCATAAGTTATGTAGAATGTAAAGCTGACTTAATTACTAAAAACACGCTCAACTTTTTATGTAGACGCCGTGGTCGTGTCTAATTATTCTAATTACTAAAGGCAGAAACTAGAGTAAGTTATTTATGGAGTTTTCGCTAAAACTTTTGTTTCCAAATCTGTCTTGGGTTTCCGAAAGTCCTGGGCCGAAAGTGTAGGGCGGCTTCCACATCAAAAAACCGAAGCAAAAATATTAACACAACAGCTAGAACAGTTTAAAGCTGCAAGGCTTCGTAATGGCACCTAACCAAATCTTCCGTTCTCTCTTAATGCAATTTTAGATATCTATGTAGGCTTTTCCCGTTAAATTATATCGAAAGAAGGAACACTGATTGTCACTGTACTCATTATTGAAAGACCTAATAATTAACTATCGAACCACTAGCAACAGCATATTCTGGAAATGATATACACTTGAAACTTGAGTGCCTCTTAGCGTCACTTAGTTGGCATGTACTTTGGATGTGATAACAGAGAATATTAAAAAGTCTTATTTCCTAACGTTAGGTATTTTCGGTATTTTCGCCTAAGAGTACAGAAAATTAAATGAGGAAAAGAGGAAATATATTCGGGGTGGAACGAAACCATTAATAATAGCGAAATTATCTTGTTAATTTTAATTCGTCTTAATTCCATAATGAATAAGAACGTTGTACAAACGTGACAAGTTCTAATTGGAAAACTCTTATAAGTCGTAAACGGTTGCAAAATTATTGTCGAAAATTGCTTTTTCAAATTTGATTTGACTTTTTAATATGCAACAAATCAAAAAAAAGCTCCGTTATGCTTGAACTTGCCTTTTGATCGACGGACGGACGGATGTCATAGGCGCATTAAAATTTTACAATTATTAAAAATAAGTACATTTTCTGATGCAAATTTTCGGAATACGTAAAGACATGTCCGCTCTAAGTGACTACGAATAAGAAAAGAGTGAAATAGTCAAGTCTTATGAAGAACGATCTGAAATAACGTTCGAACCTTTTTTTTTTTTTTTTTTGCATAAGGTCAATATGTAGAATTATGATTTGTAAAACGTAGCGTATCGTTGATATTAATTGCGCTCTTTCTATAGCTTATTTGACGACATACGTCTCGAAAAATTACACCTCTGAGATGTTTGAAAATATTGCAGTCTACTTTTAGGTAGTCGTTAAAATAGAAAATTATAGTAGATTATCATGAAATCAAAACTTTTCATTCAAACTAAGATACGAAATATTCGCTAGAGATGAACTTGGTTTGGTCTCCTAATTACTATACACTTTATGATATGCTAAGAATAAGTTAATTACATGAAGAAGGAGAAGCAAAGCGCTAATTAAAGAAATTCATTAAGGTGAGAGTAAGCTGGTAATGTTAAGTTAACGAAACGAAGTGGTCTTTAAACTGAAAGTTAAAAAGCACTTAAAATTTCAAAATAAATATCCTTTATTGTATGAATAACAAAAGCAAAACAAAAAAAAAAAGGTGAGCTTATTTATTGTTTTGCTTTCAGACAGCCTAAAGTTACTTGAAAGAGGGTTTCGCATTTAACTCCGAAAAGTTTAATGGCTTTAAATTAAAAATGTAAATCATTTTAACTTTTCCTATTGTACATCAGTTGTTGTTAAAGCGTACAGCAACTGGTCTGAGTAAATGCGAAAACTTTGTTACTCTATGCGTAGAGTGTGGTGATCTGATGAATTGTGGCCTTCTAAGTACATTTCTTGCAATATATGGGCTATGGGCTTAGCTAGGTAGCAGTGTAGCGTTCTCATCCGCAAATTCGATTTTTAAGAAAAAAAATCTTATTGCCGTCTTTATAATAACAAATGTTCTCCCAAAAAGGTAGTGTAACACACGTTATAGTACTCATCTTATAAATTCAATGAAAACTTTAATGGCTTTTGTCGTCAATCAGCAGACACAACAGTTGAGATAACAATGGAGCTATAAAACGCAGAAACTTGTTTTTTCTGGATCTAAAAATACAGACATGACATCATCACTCCAAAAATTCATAAAAATTATACAACAAACACTTTTTCATTTAAAATAAGCGAGAAGGAATGACCTACCGATGTTCGGTTGTAGTAAATAGTCTTTATCTTGAAACTTAATTTTTTTTATTGATTTTAAAAAGTGAAAAGAGAG
This sequence comes from Glossina pallidipes, assembly GCA_000688715.1. Classification (NCBI taxonomy): domain Eukaryota; kingdom Metazoa; phylum Arthropoda; class Insecta; order Diptera; family Glossinidae; genus Glossina; species Glossina pallidipes. The sequence continues at coordinate 569,655 of JMRQ01002017.1, read as the reverse complement.
AACACACGGTCACTAAATAAAGACGGCACATCCTTACAATATGAACAAATTGGACATTTGCGGCTTTACTTAACATCGGGCAACTGCGCAAAGCAATTAACCTTGATTTTTATAAAAAAAAAAAAAAAAAAAATGGGATTTGTTTACCATCTTTATCCATTCGTTACCTTTTTCTTCTATATTTGAATAACTCGTTTTACTCTTTTCTAAGCAAAAATGCATTAAAAAAAAAAAAAAAAATATTACATTCCGCGGGCAATGATCGTTGGGACTGTTGGCACTCTTAATTGCTTTCTTATTTTATTTGTCGTTACGATTGTTTAAGAGTTTTTGGCACTCACTTCTTTGGCGATTCTGCCTTTTTTTTTGTAGTATATTCGGAAAATTTTGATTGAAAAACAGATTCGAAAAAAGGTAACAAAATATTTGAATTATGGAAAAGTCAAGGCATATTAGGATGTATAGAAGAATATCAAATACGAATAAAAGAAATTTGAACATTTTATACAACAGGGATGTTTGCAATGTTTGTTTAAAAGTTTTTGTTATAAAAACATATGCGAACTGGGCTTTTATTTTCAAAAAAACGAACGTGTTGAAGGGCAAACTCTTCCCGCATTTTTTTTGGATTATTAGCGTACCTTTCTATATATCCCCTCTTCTACAGCAAGCTTACACAAATATAATGAAATGTGGTAACTGAGTGATTAGACCTTACGCCAACAAAAATCTGTATCGTGTCGCTATGACACGATTAACGTGGACCTAACGCGCATCGGTTTGTTTCATTCACACTTTGTGAGGCGTCTGCAAAGGTAAGCTTTGTCTTTTAGCTGAGGACAAAAATAGGCAAAAATGGTAGCGTAAAAATCTGGACGAGTGCCATATATCTTAATCGAAAGAGATAAATAAAAGTATCGTAAAAATATATTCAACAAAATGAATGAAATAAATGCAACGATGACCGCTTTTGCGATTACGAGCTTCCGAAGCATAGAAAGTAATTATGGGCCTTTTCAAAGAAACAGAGAACGGCTTTTTACATGAGTGCTCGGTTAGAAACGTCGATCTGCAAACGCAATCATTTCCTGCCACGTGCAGGTAACAGGTAAAAGTTCCTCTGTGTTGCTTCGTCGGCACGCCTACTATCAACAAAAATTCGTAATCAGTGATGTGTGGGATCCGATACGATATTTGCCTGTATATTTCATACATGTGCAAATAATGACACAAATACATAAAGTGGCAGGAGCGGGTTGATTAACGGAAAAAGACGTCCACACTATGGCAAAAATCGCTGGCTTACAACTTTGATACAAACAATTCCCAGGGCTCTTTAAAAGAGGAGCATAGAAAAGACCAATGATTACTTTCTAAGCATTGGTATCAAAGATCCACAAAAGCCAATATAACTACGTTAGACGCTTGCTAGAACTAAGAGATAACTAAGATTCGATCAAAATACATACATTTTTTTTTATTGATTTTTGAATGAAACTTCACCTACCAACCTATCAACAAGCAATTATGTAGACCCGAATAACTGTCCATAGCACAAAAATAAATGCAATTTTTCCGTGGGCAGAAGGTGTTATCGACTTCTCTGACAACCTAAGGATATCTAATATTTTTAAATTGTACTTTAAATATTTCGATTAAGTTTTACATGGATTAAGTGCATATTTACATTTTAAATGTTGAACGATGATATGAAGGCATACTTGAAAGGTTTTATTTAATGCACGCTAATGATACCCAGGTGGTAAGTAATTTTATATCTTTTAGTGGTGACTCGATTTAATGCATGAAATGTGTTTGATTATAGCCCGTATGGTATATTTGCTTAAGCTTTAAAGTTTCTGCTGAATGAGACGCCATTTCTTAATGGGATTAAACTGACTTTTCTGCATAGTATTTGAATAAAACCGGCACATAAAGCACACGAGGCAAGATTACAAACGAAACTTTGAAGTCATACATAATGACATCATATCATATTATATGACATTGCCGCGACAGAGAGAAAGAAAGAAAACAAAGTAATATCAAGCAAGAAAACCTTGATGGGTCATTAGAGAAGGAAAGTTTTTTTTTTATTTTTTTATTTTTTTTTTTTTTGTTTACGTATTACTTCAATACAAATATTTATTGCGTATTATAAAATGAATAGTGTTCATGTATTGCATCACTTTGGTAAAGTTATATAGATATTGCAATCAAATGAAAAGAAAAAAAAAAAAAAAAAAAAAACATTTATTTTGATTTTCAAAATATTTACAAAACCATTATAACACAGGCGTAAAATACCACATTTAGAGGAGAAGAATCAAAATTAACGTCATGCGAAAAATTTTTAATAATTAAATCTTAAGATGTAAAAGTTAGAAATGTGTTGATGTTTGACTGAAGAAACACATGAAGTCAATAACTTTAAGTAAATATAAAATCAGATCAATTATCAATGAAGTAGCATCCGTAATAGTTTCGTTCTTAAAATTTCTTAACTTCAGTTGCGATATAAAAAACAAAAACCATTCCAGAATTTTGTATGCCATAGAACACGAGGATGCGTAACATATGAAAAAAATACTTAAAGTGAACAACAAATTGTATGATTTTGGAACAAAATATAAACAAGAACAATGAGTAATGATCGAGTTGGAAGAAGACAGATACAGACAGATATAAAAGAGAAGAAATAAGGCGGAAGAGAATATAGAAAGAGTAAGATATATGCACGTAGTCACAAAACACATAAAATACGATGTAAAGTTGTTGCTGTATAGAAGTATTAAAAACAGCATGATTCAAATGCAATGCAAGTCGCTCTTGTCCTTTACTGACCTGTTTATTGAAGTGGACATGGGAGACGTTGCGAACAGGAACGCTGCCGGTGCACTTTCCACAGACGCCGTGGAGAGTTTATGGGCAGCTTGTACAGGACTGCTAAACTGCATAGTATTTTCTTGCGTTAGCTGCTGTAATGGCTGTTGTTGTTGTCGTTGTTGTGGTGGTGGTAAAGGCAAACGATTGACAGACGTCCCAAATGCTGGATCATAACTAAATGAAATTCTTTTAGTTACCGTGGTTCCTAATTGAGAACCTTGGCTATCCGGTGAACCACTGTAGAACGATGTGTAAGGTGTGCTACTAGGACTAATGTCATAAATTTTATGAACTGGTGAAGTTATGGGACTTTGCTTAACATTATTTGCTCCTGTTGGGACCATCATTGCGGGTGGTTGCGTCATAGATCCACTAGGACTTATGGGTATTGGCATCGAACGGCTTTGATTAATCCCTGTTGGATACAACAAAGGGGAAAACTGATCGATGGCTTCTTCCAAGTCTTCTCCACCGCTTCCCTGATCCGCCTGAACAATCAAACTAGCATCAGGGCTAGTGTTGGCGGAAAATTCAGCCGGCAACCGATAACGATCGTCGCCCAAAGCCAAATTCGTATAGATATTCGTATCAGAAACGGCTTGCACACCTCCACCCGGTTTTGCCAACCCCGCAGGCCATAAAGCCTCGTCTACGCAAAAGGACGAACGACCTGACGAGGATTTATTATAAAAGTATAAATTCGACACATTAGGATCTTCTAGTCCACCAAAAGAATCTGTAGTTATCCCGGGCAATGATTCATTTAAATTACTGCCAATCCCACTAATATTACTAATATTATCGCTGTTCGAAGTTGTTAACAATTGGGCAGCATATGTGGGCGGTAAATAAGGCGTACTAAAAGCTCTTTTGCGATTATTGACTGTTGCGGCTATCGCTTGCGTAAGGCTGGAGACAGTACTGTGATATCGTAAAATTGAATGCATGTTTTATTATTCATTGCCGGCACAACACATCACATATTTATGCGAAATCAAAAGCATTTCATTCAATGTAGAGGGAGATTTTGATGTCGGAAAAAGTGTAGTTTTAAAAAATTAAGAAATTTGTGAACAATCAAAGAGATTTTGTTTTGTTTTTAAGTGTAAACGCAAGAATTCGTCACATCGAAAACCAAAGGAAATGATGAGAAGTTTTTAAGAAGAGCGAGGGAGAAAGAGAGAAAAAAAGAAAAGAAAAAATTTTTTTTATTACCAATTGTTTTTTTTTTTTCAAACTTAAAATTATTCTTTAAAACCATTTTCCCGATTTAATTTAAACCATGTAAGGAGCAGTACATATAAATTTTTATAAATAATAAGAAAATAGCTTTTGGACAATACGTAAGCAGCGTTAAACACGCCAAATGAATGCAAGAATAAAATTAAAAAAAAAAAAAAATTTATTCATTCCTGGGATTTTCGCAGCTGCATTTGTGTTTTTCTTTTTGAGTAAATTTATAACAAATAAATAGATTGCAGTCGCCTAATATCACTCTTTATTTCTTTTCGTAAGGATACGCCAAAAATTATACCTTATATCCATGGAAGGTATACCACATTACATGAAAGCCCTTATAAGGAAGGAGGCATGTCGACTTACGTGCTTCACACTATAGGAAATTTATTATCTTTTTGAAAACTTCTTCTTATTATTTTTCAAGTATTTTCTTTTTAAAGTACTACACAATTTAGACTTTGTTGCGATACAAGGACTTGCTTTTCATGGGAAAGCTGTGTCCAAAAAAAGAATTTCATCCAAATTCGGGACACTTTTATACCAACAATTTTTTATTAAATAAAAATTAGAATTCGCACTCTTCACGAGAACCTTTGTGTAGGATGAGGTTTAAAAGAAATATCTCTACCTAATCCAAATTTGGTTCATATAATTTTGATGTCAAATTACTTTTGTGGACAAATTTTGATTATGAAGTATTGACAATTAAACTTTTTGGTGGTATACGAGCTTTCCTTTCGTAAAAACGGCTAAATGAGAAGGAATACAGGAATACAAGAAATTTATCCATGCGATCCAAATTTTCAGAAAAATTTACTTATGCCGAAGCACCATCACGCAACGGTTTTTGTTGAGAAATTTTAGAAATTTCTAAACTTCTCATACATCAGCTTCTTCAAAATAAGTCGTTGCATGGCGGAAGATCACAAAGGTGGTCCGATCCCGTTCAGTTTTAACACTGTTCGACCTTGGTCTGAAACTCGCCAAAAGCTTGCGATTTATGGGTCGATTACAAAAAATACAAGCCGAGATATCAGACAGATGGACAGACACTTTTAAATTAAATCAAAAAACCATTTTGAGTCGATCGGTGTAATAAATAAAGGTGGCTCGATCTTACCTCCTTCAAGGTATTATATGCATGCACACAAACTTAATATATAACTTTTACCGCAAGCGGTGTAGGGTACAAGTTACTTGCCAATTGGCAAGTTGTATTGCAAAAGAAACGACTAATGAAAATATATAATGAATATGAATATATGTATATACTTTCATCTTCCTATTAGTAAGCGTTTCCCAACCAGAGCTACTGCATATTGGTCTTGCGACATTTTCGTCGTATTTCTTATGATTGCAATTCTGGTGCAACGTACAGAACACGGGCGTTTATATCGGTAAACTGCAAAATTACTAAGCAGAGTTTCAAATAATTAAGAAGAGAAAAAGGTATGCTAAACAAGTTAGAAACTAGCTAAATATAAAGGCGTAGGCAGAAAAACAATTGTGTTTTTAAAAAATCTTCGCATAAAGAAAGAGTGGATAGGTATTATGGTTAAAGGGTTTAAGATAATATCTCATGCAAATAAAAAAAAATGATTAAGGTTGTGATGTACATCTCTAGATCTTACGAAAGAATTCACTAAATTAGTATACAGTGGTCTCTTTTACATCGATCTGCTTCGCACATTCTACATGTGCAGCGAATTGTATTCCTCCTTAGCGCTGCAAAATTTCAGCATGCAATAAGCTGAGCAAGAAACTGAAGCTGAATTAATTTAAAAATATTGATAGATCACAACGTTAACAAGGGAACTGAATCAAAAAGTTGTGGAAAAATATCTACCAAATCCTATTAATCACTTTAATAATCTCAATGACGAACTGAGAATGGATCAGTGTAACAACTTTAGTTTTAAATTTACAAATATAGCACGTTTTTTTTATCCCTAAGATTTAAAGGCAACTAGACTTATAACTTATGGTCGTCATAAATAAGATTAGAAACCGGAAGTGTTGAGAATTGGAATACCTTCGGGAGAAAGAGATATACACTACTTATTACATGTACATCTACTCGATCAGGTACATATATTAGTTACTAAGCCTGTCACATAGATGGTACTATTAGAAGACAATCCTCCCTCATGCCCTATAGTAAAAATTCTGTTAGTTGACTTCAAACACAAGCATTCTAGTCGAATAACGTAATGAATGTCGGAAGCTTTGTTACCGACAAAATCGTTATACGAAACGAGAGACCGCGGTTTGACTAAAGATGATACAGCCGAGGCTATTGATATCTTTGGATGGTAAAACTATTATGTTGTTATTCCAGAATTTTCAGGATTTTTGGGCGAAAGATATAAAGTGATTTTTACAGACCCCTTTGGAAAGCAATTTAAGGGAGCAACGTAGAGAATGAAAAAATTGGTAGTTGGGTGCCGCAAGACTCTGGCTACACGGTAAATGCAATGCACCGTTCCCCAATATCTTTGTCAATGTTTTCAGAGTCATTGAAGACATGTATTGTCTGGCGTTTGTCGGGATGGAAGTTGATGTTTTGGGTATTAACCAAGTGATCCACAAATTGTGGACGCTTTACCTATTTTACGCAGTTGGTTCGCGTTAGTTATTGACAGAAAAGAATGGAACATATTGCCGGGCCAATTAAAGCATTTCCTGATAAAGGATTCTTTACAAGGCGTCAATAAGGGCTTTGCCGTCGGTTGTGTAGCTCCATTCATCTTGGACAATGCCGCAAAAGGGTCGCTTTTCATTTTTCGCTATTGCTCTTTCCGAAACATACGAAATGAGGATTGGAGAATCAGGTGGCGTACCAAGGCGCACCAGAGCGTATCCTTTGTTGCACTACAAGCCTTATATGAATGGGACGAACCTGTTTCTTGGTCAATAATTAATTTGGCGGATTGTCAGAAGGTGAAACCGCCTTTAATTTTTTTTAAATTTCATCGACACAATGATTGATCGACTAGTGCACCGTGTCTTTAACATCGAAATCCCCATAAACGAATGGAGCGAACGATTTATATGTTGGTGACACTGGCATCTTCACTGTAAGCCCTAACGTGCGAAATGTTGTCTGCTTGACCCATTTTGACCGAATTTACACTTTTTTTTCAATTATCTGTGAACTGTCATCTTCTACCCATACATTCTATCCATACATTGTTCGAATTCAAAGAGTTGATGTTGCCAAAGTTATGTACAACTCCGACATCACATTTTGAAGAAAAGTTACACCACTTTTTTTTTTGTTTATCTAATATATTGGCTGAGCTGATTGTCAGTAAGACGGAGGTCCCGTCGAATTGAATGAGGATTTATCGAACAAGTTTGGTCAACGGTATTAGCGGAACAATTTCTGCGTAAACTTAAACTTCAACGGCGATTTCGGACGGATTTCGAAGACTTTCACTATCCGGTTCCCTAATGCTCCTTAAATGTTAAATTGAAAGAGTTTTTAAGAGAAGTTATAATTTTCGTCATAAGATATGTATGAAATATCATTAGTCGTGCGACGCTTACTTCCTTCGACGAGTTGAAAAATCAGCATAAATCATAAGAAAAATCATAAAAAAAGACAAAATGTAAATCATATTTTCAGACAAAGAATTATATTTCCTTTTATATTAGCAAATGTACCCAATAGATATCAATATTTTTGAGCTAAGGCTTTTTAAAGCTACTTTTTTAACGCGACCTATGTCTATTTCCGCGAGTTATATCTAACTGATTTCTCGCCTATCTTTACTTGATAAACTTTGCTAAGAAGTATCTACAAGCAAATGCTATCTTTTTTACACATCTTGCTCTAGCAGCAGGCATCAGAAGACTGTCTACTTACTGTACACTGTAACTATTCTTCCTTAATTCGTTAATTATGACAGCGAGAAAAAAATAAATAAAACGAATGTACTTCACATAAGACAACAAATCAAAATACAAAAATTACAGTGTATGTGTATGTGTAGAGCATTTATTTCTTCACTTTTTGATTTCGACAAAACAGACTAATAAAGTTAATAGTAATGTAATTAAGTTTCACGTTAAAGCTTAAAAAAATTTCCTCATAATAAATTTGTTGCAGAAAAATGAAACGAAAATATTGCGGGTGTCCCATGTGTTGTTTGGCTAATGGCCAGCCAGGCAGCATTATGGTCAGCAAGTTTAGTTGGCTAATGGTTGTGTTGCTCAAACTAAACCAGCTGCATGCAGTGATAACATTATGGTAGATAGGTAAGCATTTATGTATGGATGTTAATGACCACTTAAATAATTGCGTTTCTCGTCGGATTATACCGCATGATCAGCAAACATGCAAACAAAGCAAAGTTTGTAAACATAATACAAAACATTGAAGTTTTGTTTTTTTTTTTTTTCTTAAGTTTTCATTTTGGCGGACTTTAAATGCGCTGTAATGGTTGGGTTAGGTAGTATGGTTATATTGAGCAATAAATTTTCCCATTAAAAAGGAAAGAAAAAAATGAAATGAAAAAATTAGCTATGGATTGAACCGAAGCTCTTAATACTCGTCACATTATTTTCATTTTTTTTTTATTTTTTTTTTCTAAGGAACTTGTTGTGTATAAACTATATAAGATTTGCAGTAGTGGCCATCTAATCAGAGTAAACTTCTTAATAGTTAGTTAGCAAAATAATATAACTCTATAATGGCTTTGTTTTTGGAACATCATCTCGCGCACCCCATATTCCGTTATAAATTCATTAATATATTTCTTATACCACGTGGACAGAGTTTGCATCAAATCTCTGAAGAATTCATGGGCCAAAGAGTTTTTATTATTTTATAGCCAAGGCACAGCAGAAGCACACAAAACTTCTGAGCCATACCATGCCCGACAACTTTTTTTGATTTCAATATAAAGTAAGTTAGGATTAATAGCAAGTTGGTGCAAGCGACTGTGCCTTTAAATTTAATCCAAAAATAAATGGAAGGACTTTAGGTCCACAACACTTTATTAAAGTATTTAGTTTTCTTGGCAGGGCTACCAGTTTCTGTGATTTTTGAAATTTTGCTTACTAACTTAAATTAATTAAAGCTTGAGGGATGTAGCAGTGGACTGATCTGCAAGTGGGAAATATTTCTTAGTACAAGAAAAAAAATTCTGATTCAATTGCGGGTAATTTAGTACTAATTTTTCCCTTGTAAGCTAATTTTACATAGACTTAAAGCCAAGCAGACAGACAGTCCTGACCGTCAACATATCACGTCACTCAATAGATCCCCAGTCTCATACATATATGACAAGTCCGTTGACAAGCCCACATAATTTCTAGGTGATAGTAATCTAAAAATGTAGATGTTTTAGTGGCACTACTTTTTTAGTGGCTTTGTTTGGTATTCACTCAGCTGACGGTCGATTTAAATGTGGAGTGTAGTGACCAACCCATATTTTATCCATTGTCGCCTATCGCGTGTAAAAATGCTAAACAGCGCCAAACCATTCAAAAATAGCCTAACGCGGCGCCCACTTCGAATACTTGTACGCCATAGATAAATGCTCGGGCAAAATAGTAAATACACCGTCTTCTGATATCTTTTAGGAAGCTATCTATAGTATATCTCACGCAACATCAGGTTTGGCTCTTTCAAAAGGATTTAGTGCACTTTTTTCATATTTTTTGAAACAACCCGCGATTTGGACGACATTATCGATGTCCATAGGGCTTTGTTTTGAAAATTTATATTTTCGTCAGATAAAAATCGCCCTAACATCTTTCAAGTCAATGCTGATTGTTAGCAAAAAGAAAAAAAAACAAAATTCAAATTTTTCCATACATTGTTTGGAAAATAACTTGTAAACTAATGATCCAAATGTCATGAAATTTTGACCCTTATCATATGGATCTTTCAAGCCATGTTTCTGTATGTCCGGCCGTAGGCTTATTGAGTGCTGTATAATACTTTGTAAAACTTATAGAGCGTTTTTCAAATATTATGCACTCGATTGAAGAAAGTTAATGCAAACTCTCTCTGACGGTGTGTACGATCGAATGCATTTAAAAAATATAGCTGTAAGTACACACAAGCAAACGAGGTTACTTAAAAATGCAATATAAAAGTGACTGACCGAAGCTGTTTCTCTTTGTCCTTTTGAAAGTGTGAAAGCAAATTGTCGAAAAAATTAAATAAAGGTGTAATGTTCGTGTGTGTGTGTGTGTGTGTGTGTATGTATCGAATTATCCGAAATATACATACATAGCTTTTAGGGTCAAAATGTATAACCATTTCAGAGATTAATAGGTTCAAATTTCCAATGTTAACATTGAAATATGAGATTTTAAGTGAACTTTTTACACTTTATTGCATTGTTTATGTTAGTTAGCCTGCGCTTGTTGTTTACAACGTTTTGTTTTGACTATCATTTAAATAATAAAGTTGTTTTTTTTTTTTTTTTTGGTTTTATCTTGCTTGAATAATGCATTATCTGCCAAGGCGGTGTTTATTGCAGTTTGCTGAACGGGTAACAGTAGCTTTACCATAATATTGTAAAACTAATGTTAAAAAATGTTGGCGAGAGATATAAGCGAAGAAAATACAAAATGATTTTAATTTTTTATTATTTAATGATGACGATAAAGGCAAGATGCAATCATGTACACATCAAGGCGTTTTAAAAAAAAAACAAATAAAATTTCAAGATTAAAGGATTTATTAATATTTTTTTAATCACTTCGTTACGCTTAGAAGAATACGTCAAAGATCACTGCGTCCGAAAATATGATTTACATTTTAAATACCTATGTTTATAATTTTCGAGATGATTTTTATTACGCTTTCTTGCACAACTTTTTTATTATTCTGCTTTATTAATATAATACACCGATTACCCGATCACAGTACATTCGGCTGCAAAGAACTGACCCCAAGAGTTCGCTACTAATAAGTAGCAACTTATAGCAATCTAATATCTTCGAGCGAATTTTTTCAATTGAATGAATTTATTGAATACAAAATTTATATTAAAGTCGACACTTTTGGAATAAAAGTTGCCCTTATTTTTTGAACACGATCTAATTTTGATTTAGAAACTCAGGACAACTTTAATATAAAGCAATGACATTAAAGATGACGTGCACGACTTTGCACATATATTCTTATCTGATAGCGGTGAGCGGTGCCCTAAGCCAAGAGATGTATCCTATTTGTATAAAGCGGTGCAAATCAGAAAGAAGTGGAAAAAGAGACAGACATAGGTGGGTAATATCACAGCCTCGCCCACTCGGTAAGATTTATGCCCTTACCGGCCGAGCACTAGCCATTCATTCATGCGAACATTGCTTGATAGGTGCACAATACAACCACAAAACGAGAAAAATACAACTACAATAACCGACAAACTATATCTTCGAATTTGTAAAAAAATATGGATCTAAAACGGAAATTTTTGTCAAGATGTTTTTCTCTAAAAGTTTGGTACAAATTGTTGTGTGTAATTACGGATTTCCTAGAAATATTCAACGATGTTTTCATGGGGAGCTCAACATTCGCTTCTTTTTCTTTTTGGGGGAATAGAGTTTTTTTTATATGTGCAACGAAAGTTGACGGCTTGCAGTTGTCTGCAGCTTTAACTCAATAAGCATTTCACAATCTGGAGATCCTCAGGCGATAAACGCTCAAGTGATCCTGTAATGCGAGCTTAGCTTTGAAATTTTTATAAAACGCCCGCCTAATGCTGTAAGGACAAATTTTTAGGCAAAACACAATGTTGCAAAATATTATTTTAACTCTCAGTCGTGTTAAGTGAATTTTAAGTTAAAATATAATCAATCAATTTTGCCTTTTTTTTGAAATGCTTATAAATTTGATTTTTGTCCACTTATTTTAACTTTTAGCTAACCGCTGTTTAAATTACAAATTAACTTTCCTTACGATAAAAATCATACTTTCTTTTTGAGTCTTGTAAATTTCAATGGTTTTATAATAGGGTCATATAATAATATTCAACGCCCCGCAAAGAGTAATAAAATCTTATTGTTTTTATACAGACAATCACAACGAGAGATTCACTAAGAAGAAAAACTTCTTTTCATATAAAATATATAAAATAGTATAAAATGTTTACTTACTTCATTGATATTATTAAGGTTATGGGTAATATGGACTAGTGATTCTTACCTGCAATAAAAACAAAGAAAAAACAAACAATTAATAGATTTTTTCGGTTTTCTTAAAAAAAAAAACAGAGCATTCGCTAAGTTATTTGCTAAGCAGAACTTTTTAGAAATGTTGTATTTCTCTCAAGATGAATCTTCAGTTAGTAATCCCTTTCATAAACATATTAAGTCAAGTCGTAAGTAACTTCAAATGCAGCTAAGTAGAATCTATTGTTCGTATTCACCCGCTATAAGTCACCGAAATGAACGAGTTGTTGTTTTTACTATATGGGTAAGAATTCAGTTAGTCTTCTGTCAACTGTTTCACGTGGTATATGTTACATTTACATACACTGTTTTTCTTAACCTATGAAATGGAGAGTCATAAAATGCATAATCGACACAAAGCATTAGCAATGGCTTTATGATAACTGATCGAGCAGTTAAAAATTGGTTTGTAAAATCCCATTCTGGAGATACGACGTTAAAAGAAGGGCCATTGTTCCATCTTTGACGGCAATATTTTAAAGGCAACATTGGAAAAAAATCCACGCCAATCAACAAGGGGTATAGCAAAAAAGTTGTATACCTCACAATCATCTGTTAAATGAATATAATTTTGTTATTCAATGAAAACAAAATAAATTGACAGTTTTTTATTTGTTTCAACCAATCGCCCGAATGTTCACATCATAGGTTATTAGGGAAAACATGGTCAAATTTCCAAAATTTATGTGAGTTCGTTTTCATTTTTTATTTTAATTAGACGTTGTTTTTATTTTAGCTTTTTTTTTCCTACAACCATGTAAAAAATGTAGCTTTTTTGCCAAAGTTCATTTCCTTTACATTTCCTCTACATTTGCATGTTAGTTAATCGCATTCCTGTAATTAATTTTAAGCAGTGCCATCTGCTAATATTCATCGTCAATTAATGAAGAAGCAATCACTGTAAACTGCAGAAAACAGAACAGCAGAATTTAGGTTTTTGAAATAAATTTCACCATGTATTAAAGACGCAAACCGTAAAGCTTATAAAGCTTTAACATTTATTTCGCAATCATAACATTTTCATTCCAATGTTAAACTTGAACACTGTTGCATACAAAAGCTTTCAAAGTTTAACACCAAATGATTGCTGTAATAGGAATAGTAATCACATGCCTGTGTAAATATATGCATAGGAAAAATATAAAAAATTCATTTGAAAAAAAAAATTCGATTTTTTGCCCAGAAAATTTATAATCTATATGCTTCAACCGTTTTACGACAATAGGAATTAGGAAGATTTTTTTATTAATATAAATGGTTCATAAGGAAAATCGAAAAAACCAAAACGCAATTACCTATAACATGCACACAACAGCTGCACAAATTAGCTACTGAATCGCAGACAATACTAAATGATATGATCAAGTTCAAGAAGTTTAATAATTTCCCTCTCTCTCTTCACTCCTTCGACACAAAATGAATTACGACAAATACAAACAAATTAGCCTTGTTTCGACGACGAAATATGTTGGAAAGAGACAAATATAGTTTCTTTTAATACATTACTAAATAATGTTTTGTTTTATAGCAAATTATTGCTTCATTTGATCACTTTATAATGAGTCTGTAATCAAACAGTAATACAGACATTGCAAATGCACGTGCGAGAGCAAAAAAAAAAAAAAGCAAGAAATAAAAATAAATAAATGAAAACGAAAATTAGTTGATCTCATGTACTCATTTCAAATTTAATGTGTATGCAATTCTTTTTTTGTATATATCTAAGCACAAGTTGTTTACTAATTAATGGCAATACACAAAATTGTTGACAAACCGTAAACAATTTTTGTATGCAAATAATAAGCAACAAAATATAATAAAATAAACACAACTGTTGAAGTAAAAATATAAAAAAAAGTTTGAGTGTAGGGTTACCAAATTTTCCAACAATTTGGCAAAAACAAAAACGTATGTATTTTAGATATACGAAGTTTCTTATCCACCATTATAGAAGGGAGTTTTATCGTTAGGTAATAAGGCTCCTTTACTTACTAATTAGTACCTAAGAAGCAAACTTAAGGAATTGCCTATGTACGACTTTATTCACTTTATTTTTTATTAGGATGATTTTTTTTTATATAGTCGTAATTTATAAATATCGAACCAGTTGAAGAGCGAATCCTATCCTCCCATAAGCAAAAGTACGGTTATAGAGAAATGGGGGAATAGTAAGGGAAAAAAATACTTTTCCAATCCCTACAATCGAGGCAAACGGGTCATGTTTATGCCTTCTCCATATATTAGGGGAAAACCGGCAAACCGGAAAAATTAAAGAACTGAGAAATTTCTTGAAGGTAGGTGGTATTCAAACTTTGGGTGAAGACCAATCGAATTGTTCTTTTTTGTCCAACTAGATGGAAAACACCACAACAATACTTGTTGGATGGAGAGAAGCTTCATAGAAAGGCAACATCAATTTTTTTTATACATGCGCAAATTATTAGTTTTTAAAGTAGATCACATGCTTATAGTAGTTAAAGATCAGAAAGCATTAAAATCCTATAGAGACAAGACAAAGAGAAACAAAATAACACAAGTAGTGGACTTTTACAACCATTTGGTAAGGAAAGGGTTGCGATGTAAATTACGAACATAGCTCCTTAACGAAATAAAAAATTAATTTTGTTTCTCCTTAGTTTTTAACCCAAATCGCGTGCTTTCAATGAACTCAGTGCAATTCTTTGACAGGGCCGTGAGCCAATAATCCTGTACAAGGCAACACAATACCTTTGCGATAAATCTGACAAGCAAAGGGCGTTGCTTAGCAATTTATAATAGTAATTAGGCTCTAAGAAAGTGCCAAATTTCTAATGTTCGCCCGTTTTTACATGGAAGCAGAATTATCGAAAATTGTCCACCAATATGTGATCTCAAGGAGATTCATAGCTTTTAGATAAATAAAATACCGAAAGTTACACAACTTTCTAATAATCGTAACCTACACATTTGATTTATAATGAAAAGAATATTCGATTGATGCGAAATCACTAAAGCTCATTACTTATTGTTTTGAGTGAAAAAAAGTGAAGAACTTCTAGCAGTTAGTCTCAAAGCATGACCAAAAACGAATTAGAAAAAATCTACCGAAAATACCGGCGCGTTAATAGAGAACTTTGACTAACATCCCTTAGATAGCATTCAAAAATCGTGTCCACGCATTTTAATCCACTGATAACTGTTTATAAAGGAGGTGGTATTTATTTCCGTTAAAAACGTTTTCATAGTCTATTTGGTAACACTGTGACAAGGCCTATCGTAATTAATTGAATTGAACTGAACTGCACATTAAGCTTAAGAGATTGCATGCCTCACCAATCAGAACACATGTGCGAAGAGAGGGAGCGAAACATTTAAGAGAAATAAAGAAGCATATGATCATAAATTAAGTGAGGTAAGTGAACACACTAAGCTCAAGAAAATGCACTCGAGAAGTGGAAAAGAGAAGGAGGTAAACAAAAGAACTACAATAATTAGAAAAAAAGTTCGTATATAAAAAATAGACAGAGCAGAGAAAAAAAAACAAAAGAAAAGAAGAGAAAAGAAAGCAAAACTAAAAAAGCAACAACAAATATGCGCACTATTTTTAAAATTTTCTAACATTAAAAAAATATATAATAAAAAATGAAAATAGAAAAACAAAAATAAAAATGCCAATGATTTGTGTGACGAACTCTTATTGTTATTGTTATTGTTTATTTATTTATTTATTTATTTTTTTATTTAGTTTATTTAGTTTACTTGCAATCACTAATGTGATGAATGTTGTTGTTATTATTATTGTTATTTAAGTTAATACCACAATTGGTGAATGACACAAAAGCTAAGTTATTACTATTATCATTGTTATTGTAATATTGAGTATTTTATTACATTTTATTTAAATAGTTTATTATTGTTGTTATTGTTGCTATTATTGTAAATCAATCACAAAACAAATTATTCAATTGTAAAATAATACGTAAAAATAAAAACAAAAATGGCAAAACAAAGCAACTAAGATAATACAAAAAAAAAAAAAGAGCAAAAGAGAGAAACGATAAAAAAGAATAACAAGCTATAATATACATATATATTGCATTTATGTATATATATGAAAGACAGATATATAGACAGATATAAACAAAACAAAAATTATTTGAAAGATGAAAGCTAGCTACTAAAGTCAAACATTTGAAAAATTATGATATGATAGACATCAACACATTTCACATTCGTTTCCTTTTGAAATAAAATTGAAATATTCAAGCAAATCTCTTTTTATCTTAGAAATTAATCTGCTTTTGCAGAAAGACGGTCTCTTCTCTTCCCTCGTTCATTATCTGCCTCCTACCTCCTATCTTCTGCTGCCTGATCGCTTATCTTGCGTCGCATCTATTTTCTATATTGGAATTATTAAAAACACAAAACATTTCACCGAGAATTTCGAATAGATGGCTGGCGCCAAAACCATACCATGTACGTATATATGCATACGCTTGCACTCATTGGATATTCATACATTCATAATTCTAAAGACAAGGTGACCAATCGCTTTCTTTTACCTTGCGGCAGTTTCAAGCAGTAGAAAGTCGCTAATATTGAGAACAGTGTGGGGCCCGATTTATCGCACACGATATCGAGAAAACTCGATCGTGATTTGAATAGTTCACACGATAGCAACTTCCCGATCGAAAGACCTTTCACGAATCGATAAACGGCATCACTATCGATTCCATTCGTTTCTGAAAACTATAAGTCAGCTTATATAGACTGATTACGAGTTTAATACAATAACACTTTAGGATTCTACGTTACATTATTTTGCCATAGATTTCATGATTTTATTTCCAATTTTAATATCTCGATTCCCGCCCCATCGAAATTTTTTTGGTTGTTACGTACATTTCACTTTAAAGAACCTAATCCAATATGGTAGAATGACAACTATCCAGAACGAGAGCGATATTACAAGACGAATTGGATCAGCCGGTATTGCTGTACACACCCATATCCCGCATTAAAGCTTTTGGAATCAAGCATTACATAGGCCAGGTAAAATCGAAATAATTAATAAATTGTGAGCCTGTGTTTCTTTTTACATGTCTAGCTTTTAACATGTAAGCTAAATATTTTGTTTACCTAACAAAAATCGGTTCCGCATGCTTGTTAAATAACAAAACGAGTTGTATTTTGCATTTTCATTCCACTCTGCAATAAATTAGATTTACTTTGCTCTGACAGTGCTGCTGCTGTAATATGCTGCACGGTCACGTTTTTAAATATACTCACTTGGTCACTTTGTTTTAAACCATGTGAATTATTACGTTCGTATGAGATAAAATAAATATAAAAAAACACACAACAATAACTCAAGTGTATTAATAATGATTTATACAGATAAACTTAAAAAAAGAAATCACAAATTAATAAACGCAAAGAATTGAAACTGAAGAAAACAAATCAGCTGTTTACGCTGAAGAACCCAGCTCAGAAACTTTGATCCCCAACCTATAGTTAAAGGAGTCTGCCTTTGGGTAAAAAAGCAAATAAGAAATTACATATTAAGTCCGCGAGAAGGCGTTCGGGCTAATTATAAAAATACGTCAGGAGTCAGTTCGTTCACTTTATTGTTCATTTCTTATGCAGAATATCAAGTCCAGACAATAGAGCTGGACAACATGTGGCTGTCCGCAAAGATAACCCATTTTTAGGAATGGAAATACCGTTCGAACAACGAATCGATTAATCGGAAAAAGTAATCTTTGCTGATAACAACGGGCTGGATGGAATAGGTTGGAATAAGTTGGGCTCAAATTTCTTTAAATTGAAAACTCACGATATCATTAGTTTTGGTGTATCAAGCCCATCTGATTATGTCGCGGAATTTTCTTTACCTACAAAAAAAAGATTCCTTCAAAGAAAACAGAAAGGCCCACACTCTGTAATATCAAATGTTTTGGCCAGGCGGCCAGACAGACAAGCAATAAGCAGGCGTACAGATACGCATGTTTAAATCGATCTGGATCGGAATATATATACTTTACAGGGTCTCTGAAACTTTCGTCTGGATGTTTTAACCGTTTGAATAAAAAAGTGAATATTTCGACTTAGAGTGCAGCTAGGATCACTCATAGCATATACGAGGAAATTTTCATTGTTCCAGCTCCTGACGATTAAGGGCAATGCAAAACTAAAAATCAAATTTGTGTTGTTTTGAAAGCAGAGGTAAGTTCAATTTATATTGATTGCTCTGAGGGCGCGTGCTTTAACCGATTTGACTCTTTTTCAATAACAACCTGCATGCAAGAATCTACCTCCAGTGGTTGTGAAATTAAAAGCCGATATTTTCAGTTTTGTTTACGCCGATGGACGAGAATTTGATGCCGATCAAATAAGTGAATATTTAGTAGTATGTCTGAAGTATCCCTTTGGTTACTAGTGACGGATATAAAAATTCTCGAAGAATAGCACAAATATTTCCTCTTGTCTTTTTTACAAGCGAATGCAAATTTCCATAGAAATCTTTCTCGAATATTTAGAAAATGCATCTAAAACCTCAGAAAGGTGGAAACGTATAGCATAATTTTTTATGCCACTAGACCTCGGCTAGAATATCGTTCGTTTACAATGTCAATCGCTTTGTTTAAGCGGGAGCGTAAAGAAGATATTGTAATGTAATCAATAAAAAATACAAATTTTTTTTTTGAATAAGTAAAAGAACATTTTAAGTAATAAGAACAACGTTATTTAGTTATTACTTGCACGTGTTAGTAAACATAAGAAATTAATAACGCCATGTCTTTGATGAATTCCTTAAATGTAACGCTATCCCCGCAATGTGATCGGCATTAAACTGAACGTTTTCTATGCTAAGGAAGTATGAGAATTGCACACAATTCACAAAGCAATTGTAATCAAAATTGTCAGTTTTTCAAGAAATATAGGAATCATTTTAACTTGTCCGTATAAGATGCAAAACTATATACACATCATTTTGTTTATTTGTTTGCTGTTGGCCGCTTAGTAACCGTGCATTTGTAAACAAAGTAAGGAAAGATAACGCCACTTTTATTAGTTTCAGGAATTTCTTTTTTTTTTTTTTTTCTAAAGAAATGTAAGCTATATTTGCGGACATAAGTATGGAACAATTGTAATTCGTAACTGCCTCTTAGCTACGCTTAAAAAGTCAATGAGCAATTTTATATAAAATTTTGTAATAAATACGATCTCTTATATGTAGAATAACATACGTACAGACAGACATATCATAATATTAAGACAGTTGGGCGATTAACAAGTTCATGTTGCTTTATGTTCTTGATAAACATGCATTAAAATTCTTTCCTTCTCAATTCCATCCAAAATGATTGATTAATTAATCCCTTCATATAGAAAAAAGAAAAGAAGAAAAAAAGCCAACCATCTCTCCAATCAATCTTGCTTTTATTAATTCGCTTCATAAAAAGTTCAGTAAACCTTAAGATAATATCAACCCTTCACTTTCTACTAAGGATTTCATGATTGAAAATTATCATCAATTCGAATGCTGATACGCTGAATCATGCTTTTATTCTATATGAATGGAAGAGGGGGTAAAGAGCAATTTTAATAATGTCAGATGAATCATCATATAATTTAAATAAAAATTGTACTTAGATAGATACATCAAGATGCATTCATTCTTCTATAATATATGAACTTTTAATAGTCAATTTATTAACTTTTGAAATCGACAATTTCCGTATGCGTAATAATAATAATGGTATATACATATATATAAATCACTCCGAGCATATTGAAGGAGGTAGGGGAAAGAAGGCTACTTTTGTCCATATAGACAGACTTATTACTGATACCTAAGTAATAAACAAAAATGCCGCCGCCTTTAGGCATGTTTTCTTACAACGAATATAAAAAATAAAAAAAAAATTATAAACGATTTTTGTAGCTTTTAAGAGTCATTCGTTGGCATATTATAGCTTTCATTAATTATGCCCACTTTCGTTTTAGTGCAGTATTCTAGATGGATCGTTACGTTCGTAAAATCACTGCAACACTAATACAGCAGATCTGAAGTCCTAGTATAGCAAATCTATTTTGGGTTAGCGTATAGGTCGAGGCGACCGCGCGCTTGTCCTTCCCCATCCCATACTCGCTTGCTTGTTACAACTATTTACGGGCAATCCGTCCACAGTCGTACCCGTAAACGAAAAGGCCAGCATTTAGCAGAATCGTGGAAAACTTTAGGGGAGAAAGAGATCTCGATTCGGTCACAAATGCTCTCGAAAGTCTAAAGTAATATACCTATAAGTATGTAAGACAGGTTGAACAAGAATCTGCTACGACCAGCGTCGAAATACTTCCGATCGTTGTGTTGCAATTTACATTTATTGTTTTATTTGAGTTGATGCGTATCATTTATTCGCTTTAAAATCGAATCGAAATTTCTTGCTTGTTTTTCATTTCAAAGGTCATTACCTCCGCTCCTAATGTAATACGCGTATGTGCCTGTGCATGTATATACGTCATAATTGAGAAGGAAATGATTGAAAAACTTTCATTTTTTATTGATTATTAATTCTTGAATTAGGAAATCGTAAGTGGTTAACAAATATTGACAATTTGATACATTTTTCGTCACCTCGCAAATGAATGAATAGTTAATAATAATAAGAACAACATTAGCAACAGCAACAGCAGCGGCAGCAGCACCGGCAGCAAACGGATGACAAATGATTGTTTAATTAAATAAGATTTTCACTTCATTTACTTCGGAACGGAGGCAATGATTGACAATCATTTCACCAATGGATTTCTTATACGTCAGAGGGGTGCGGTATAAATCTTCTTCTATGACGACAACAAAGTTCATTAAGAATGAAAAGGAGAGAGAGGAGGAAGGGAGAAAGGTATATACGTAGCATTTATTTATTTATATACTTGTTTTTATTGCGTTATAATCGATTGTTGCTAAAATTTACAACAGACAGAGGCCGTCGTCAAGTTGCGTTTTAGGAATAATTTCATAAAAATTTCTTTTAAAAATTATTATTTAAGATTGTTATAGACAGATTTTACGAAATTCATGCCAGAACTCAAAATATTTACATAAAAGTGTGCCGATATTCAGCAAAATGAATTAAATTTGTATTTTATTTTTTGTTGGAGATATTTGAGGCGTTTTATATTTGGTTTAAAATAGTGAATTAAAGCTGTGCATATAAACGCATACGTAACGTAATGTAAACATTGTCTTAATTTTTAGAATTTTTCAAATAACTATTAAAACTATGGGCGAACTCACTCATACATCGATTTATGACTTTTTGCAAATTAATTTTAAAAATAATTAAAAAATGAGTTAGTTTTAACCCACACACTAGACGAACTTCCCTCTTAACGCAAATGAAAAAAATATTGTTGCTGCATAGTTACTTCAATTCTACAAAGTAAGAAAATTATATTCGACTCTGTGAACCGTTATTTTTGAAGAGAATATAAAAATTTTTTTATTGTTGTACGTTAGGAATGACAAGAAATAAGACGGACAGACAGGCTTAAAATTACTTCCTGAATCGATAGGAATAATAAAAGGTATTTCAAGTCCGCATGAACTTTCTACATCTTTGTATCATAAGTAGTGTAGGGTATAAAAACCCAGTTCTTTTACTTTTGAAAACAGAGCTGCTCTCAATTTACTTGGTACTGTAGGCATCACCTTCGACCGGTTTGCCCCATTTTCAATTCCAACTTGCAAGCAAGACCTTCCAATGTTTCCACCAAGTTTGAAGCCGATAGCTTCATTTTTAACGCCAGGAGAACGTTTATCACAAACAGGCGGAGAAGTGAACGCGGTTAAATCGATTCAAAATTTGATACTAGTGAAAAATATATAGTCTTTCTAACCGTACAAGCTAACCTCTCGATTGTGTGTAAAAAAAATTAAAATTTAGACTTACATCATTTCCATCTACAACGGTAATCGACAATGTATTAAAAACTTGCATAAACTATTATTTATAGAACAAGTAGGAAAAGGATTTTATTTTATATTTTTCGGAAAATTTTTCAAACCAAATAAAACTTAGACAGAAAAGTTCATTTACAAAAGTATACTACTGGGAGTGTGAGCTAATTTCGAGCCATATTCATGAGTGAACATAACTAATATTATATTGCACAACATGATGTCGCACGAACAGTATAAGTGTAGGTGTGACATTTATGCTTTGTTTCTGTTTAAAGGCATATCTTTGTAGGAGCCCTTATAGGGAGAGATCTGATTTTAGCAAAATTAATCTACTTATTATGGCTCACTTATCTTCTTCGTAAAGCGCTACATTTCAGACTTTATCACATGCCGCCTTCCATAACATGAGCACACTTTTATAGGGAGTGTGATCTTAAAGATAGACCTATGTAGTTTATATGCGGTAGGATTGTTTCTATGTCAAATTGGTATTACAAACTAATTTTGGTTTGAAATCTAAAAAAAAAAAGACTTTTACGCTTTGTCATATGAAAGCTTACTCTGACTTGAACTCTTAGGCACTGTAGAAAGTCGACCAAGTCGTCGCCGTCCAAATTAACTACACGCGATTTTTATGTCAAACTCTTACTGTCATATACTAAAAATTGGGCGTTGTAATTCCATCTAAAGACTTACCTTGCTTAGCAACGATTATATGCGAGAGGAATCAAAATACCAAACCAGTCGATTCAAATTTTTCACAGTAATTTAGTACTCTGGAGTACTATCGCTGGGACAAATGTGAAAAAAAGCCTTTATGTGGGAAGTGCTTGGGAAAATGGTCTAATTCCTTCCATTTTTAATGTAAGACGAGAACACGTCAGCATGTACCAAATTTCGTTAAAATATTGTTACGAAACTTTCACAATTTGATAAAGTGAGTCTGCATGAAGCTGAACAATTTTCTAAGAAATCAAATTCTAAAAATGGTAAAACCAAATACAAAATCAGCCTGTCGCCGTGGCTGGCGACTCGTGGAAAGACTAACTACAATTCGCACAATCTTTCACAACTAAAAAAGAATTAACGTGAAAATGTCATAATGACATTTGGTGTTGATAACTTGCTTGTAAAAAGGGCATATAAAGAGAAGGTAACGATAGTCGAGTCAAGTGAGTTGAATCGTTATATTCGAACATTCAAGGCAAGAAGAAGCATTGTAAATATAAAATACTGTAAATAATTTGTAAATAGATCTCCTAAGAAGCGTAAATAGAGTCTACGCGATAACAAAAAAATTCACAATTCAGTGATATGAGCTTAATCCCAAAAGGTGCCGGCAAAATCAAGAAGCACATCTTGCGTAATAATACCTTAACTATTGCAATCTCTAGCTTAAACACAAAAAACGTGGGCAAGCCGACCTGCTAATATCCCTTTAGTAAGGGATTCTGACGTGATCGCTATGATAGCAGATGAATCTATCTTATGCCTTTCTGGCTGCTATCCACACAACATTAATATCCTCTCTGCCACGACTAGTGTAAGGACGAAATTATAACAAAATAATGATTAGTCATATGAATGTATTGCATTAAATTTGGTGTAGCACTTTTTATACCTCCGGTCATATCAGAGTTGGAGAGTGGATGGGGAGGTCGCCTTCGACCAAAACATGCGGCTACAAATGACATGTAATGATTATTAAACGAACACATTAAAGAGTAAAAAAGGACATTGCTGTGATGCTATCATTGGCAACATTTTTGACCGTGTACAAGCATCTATACCTACAGTTGGCAAGGGCGATGGCAAATAACTGACTTGGCGAGGTTTGCGGAACGACTAAAATTTACATAATAACTTTTTATTGGTGCTTAAATGTTTTAATAAAATCCGAGTTTAGTTGATAGCATAATTCAATTAGAAATTCTTTTTGAATTATTTCTTTTACACACAGAAATATCTATATAACAATCGTGATTGCAAAAAATTTAAAAAAATCTATTTTCCTACCAAATGAAATTTTTTAAATAATTTATTTATTTATATAAATATGTATTTGGTTTCCTCAACTATTCATCAATGCAACAAACGGATTACTATGTGCGCTGTGTGTTGTCATCTTCTTTTTCATTGCTTGCTTTCCGCGGTACTTCATGCAATGCCCGCTATTCCGACAAGAGTGATATAGATAGACATGAGTGCAACTAAACATGCAACAGAAAAATTACAATACAATTAAAGAAAAATGTTGTTACTTGCTGATCTCTATAAGTAAAGCAACTTTTACTGACTGATGGATTATAAACACTGCAATAATGCCATGCAAGAAAGAGTTTACAAAAAAAGCGAAACTAAGGAATTTTTATAAATTGCGGTAGACAAACTATGCCAAAGACAAACAGAGAAAAGACATCAACAGCCTTGGCCGATCGGCATAGAGCTATCAACTATTAATACTAAGGCTTAGAGAAGCAGCTTAATAAACAATAATAATTTATACAACTGGACTTTTATTATAACCCACCACAGTATAAAAGTAACAACAACGTTTTCGTACATAGAAGTAAGTACGTACATTCATTTTAATGGTATGTGCTAACTAAGTATGACGGTGGTTAGTCAATGCCTGGGTATTGATGACTAATTATTAAATTAAAATTGCTAACGTGTATATGCGGAATAAATGCTAAGCAAAAAAAAAAAAAAAAAAAAAGAAAGGAACTGAGTAGATTTTCCTTCATTATCATTACCATTATCGTTACTTACTGTCGATGACATTCATTAAACAAGAGGTCGAGTGCATACACAAATCAGTTGAGACTCGACTTATCTCCTACTTAAATAAGTCCATCAAAATTTAAGTCAAGACAACTATGAAAGCAAACTTAATAACTTCCATGGTAACCTTGCGTTATGTGCGAAAGTTTTCGCCCAAATTCTAGTGAAGCGCTATTACGACCTTCGCTAATGCAATTCGCTTGCTTGCCTTCTTGCTTGCTTTTATCTTCTTCTTCTTTTTCTTTTTTTGTCGTCACCGCAGAGACTACGTTTGCTTTACATTACAGTGCATCTCAAAAAAGAATTAATGTTAAGTGTAACCTTGTAAATGCACCGATTAGGACTGTTTGAACTTTTAGTTGTCCTTTAAATTGGGCATAATTTTCTTATGGATATCTACTAATAATTTGCAAATTACTGACAAAAATATATTGAAAGTTTCAGGGACTTGGAAGAGGGAACTTGAAAGACTTCGTAGGGGAATTACATATTTTTTTAAGCTTTCTCCGCATATCTTTCAAAATTTTCCACAGGAAAAGATTACTACGTGCTAAATCAACGCGAATATCATGGATGATAAACGTTGAGTACGCTGGTAATCACAGCATTTTCACAAAGTGACAAGAAAATGGGTTACTATGCATATGTATCAAGTTTAAAGCCCTATTTTTCTGTAGCAGCAGATGTAGGTTCAAATCCGATTTCCAATATTTTATTTCAAGAAATCTCTTATTTCCATCAATCTAAGATTCCATGTCATTTTGGTAGCTTCGTTCTAAGAAAACTAATAATGCTCCCGGCCTCTCTCCCTCTTATGGAAGGCTACGTCCAAAAATATATAAAAAAATGGGTATTCAAAGATTCGACCAAAGTTACAAGTTACCATAAACGTCTTTCTTGCTTTCCATGCACCTGACAATGCATCCCCAAATTTAGAAATTTACGAAATATCTTTTGTTAAAAAAAAAAAAAAACTAAATAAATAAATAAAATAAAAGTAAAGGAAAAAAAAAGATAAATAATTTTCAGTATTTTCAGTACATGACAGCCGTAGCGCAAATACATTAATATTCATTAAATGTTATGGCAGTTTGTTTGTTTTAACCATAAATGGTTTTGACTCTATTTACACGTTCATTAAAAAAAATATTGCAAAAACACAGACAACTTTTATAGCATTCAGTCATAATTCAAAATATTTCCCATAATTCAAAATCTTTTAATAGTAATAATATATTTTTATTATACACTTATATATTTACCAAAGACATATTTGAAGTTTCAAAGGGAGTTAACTCGTACCAACTTACCTGCAATGAAAAAAGAAAAAAGAATTATTTACAATATGTGCATGCAATTAATAATTTAAGAGAAAAGTTTTTAAAAGTGCTGACATCAAGAGGTAACGAAGCGGACAAGAGCAAGCTAGGATAACTGTATCGATTAAGAGAATCAAAAAGCACATATTCTTTGTCAAGCTATAAATTTTAATTTCTTAACAAGCTTTAATATATTGCTTTCTGCAGATAATTTTCAGAGGCAACGTTTTTTCACAAAGCAAGGATCTACTTGGGAAAGGTGTTAGTGTTTTGTCAAAATTTCTTCAAAGACATCAAAAAACCTCTCTTATAGTGGATACTCTTAAACAAGTTGGAAATATTCAAAGAACCTACCTCCGACGGTAGGCGCAGTGGACGCGTAAAAAAGGCTACCAGAAAGCAACAAAAATACAAAGTAAAAACACTAGAGTCGAACATGGCCCATCATTAAATGCCTTCTATTACCTCATTATTATTCATATAATGACTTTTCAATATGAGGAGGATACAAAAAGTGGACGGAAAAGCGGTATGATACAAATCCATCGGCCAAGACACGACAGCGTACCTAGTCTCACCAGTATTATAGAACACAAAATTTATATCTCGTTTCTATATAAAGACATATTTTTCATGTGCGTATTTATGGGAAAGCTGACCCAAAAGGCAACCTAATGTAGTACAAGTTTAATCCTTACATAGGGCAGGATTCAAAAATAGGCGTAGATGATGCAAATTTTGTAGAGTTAAATTTTGTATGAATTTACTACAATATTATGGATCACGAAGGATCTACGAAGGATCAATTATCGTGAAAATCCTTATTAGGGTAGGATCCAAAAAATAGGCTAAGTTGATCCAAGTTTTGTACAGTTTATTTCTTTGTGTTAAATTTGATTTCTTTGTCGTATGAACTTCAGTTTTCGTTATGTGAGAGAATGTTCAAAAATTGCTCCCGCCGGTCCAATGTTTTCATACCAACTTAGAATGCCGAAGTACTACTACTTAGCCACTTTTGCCGAAAAATAACGATTCTTCAGAGGAGCTAAATGGGGACTGGTCGATATAGCGCATCGATCCGATCCATTTTAAATAGTGGTCGTCCTTGGGTCAAAACACATTGCTGTAGCAAATCTCATCAAAAAAAATTTCTAAAAAATTGCAACTTGTAGCTTGAACACAAATTTACATGGACAGACATCAGACGCACGGACAGCCTTAAATCAATTGAGATTATAATTCTGAATCGATCAATATAATAAAAGGTGGGTCTCTCTTAAGCCTTTCTGCGTGTTACCTACGTCCGCACAAACTTAATACACCATGCACTCACTACAAGTGGTGTAGGGCATAAAAAATGTTTTTCGTATTTAATACGCGGTAATTATTGATCAATGACTTATAACGCTATACCTGCTTTTTGTTGTTTTTCTAATAAATTCTTAACTGAAAATATACCGTCTTATCTTCTTTTTAATAAATATCTATTAATAGCTTTAACACTTGTCTTGACTGCTTGCCGTCTTTTAAATTTATGTTTTTGGTGAAACTTTTATTAGAAGCATGTTGCTGTTAAGCAGTTAATATTGGGTATAATCTTTTCTTTATTCACGATGTTTACGAGGTCAATGCTTCTTATGCAATAATTTTGCATTTTAATTTAACAAATAGCACTGACTTTTCAAAAATCCTAAAATAATAAACTATTGCAAAACTTTATCCCCATTTGCATATATTTTTATGCGGTTATATTTAGAACGTGTCTATGACCAGAATATTGCGTTTGCAATTAGTTAATAAATATTTTGAACGTTAGTCAAAACTTTTCATGACTCTTACTACCACCAACGTCTTCACGTTATGAGTTCAAATTACTAATAATAATAATAATAACGATTAAGCTTTAAAAAAAAAAAAACAACAACAACAACATTTATATTAATAAACTAATCACGTTTAAAATAAATGCAAAAACGTTAAAAGTGAGTAATAGACGGTTCGCATGTGAGGAAAAGAAAGTAAATGATAGCCACAGTACAGTTTTTCTGGAGTTTAGAATGTCTTAAGGCAAAATATTACTTAACGACTCATCATTCATTAGCATTAAATAAATTAAATTAAGCCTTAAAACCAGGACATATCACTCGTTATTCAATTAAACTAAATAGAAGCAAGGTTTGGCGACAGTAAACGGAATAGAGAGAGGGCTTCTAATAGCGATGAGCTCAATATTTATGCTACGTAAAAGCAAATGAAAATCTTATAGCGCAGGAAGCTCGCCCCTTAAATGTCCTACACCATTATGCGTGACACAATTTCTCATTTATTTTCATCATAAAATAAGCAAAATTAAAATAAAAGCTTAATTTTAATGTGATTCCCTATATTGAAAGAGCGCATATAAAATAAACCAGTGATCCCTATAAAATATGGAAAAAATTTATATTTCAAATCCCTGTTGTCTTAACTAAGTTTCATCCCAAAGTACCGAAAGTTCGAGTTTGTTGATATAGAAAGATATATTTGATTTAAAGACGTTTATATTGAAGGGATTCGAAAAATAGTTGCCTTTCGTCCATTTAGTGTGCACTACATACTATTATTCACTGCAATAATGGCTGTTTCAAAATAGATCTGTGCATGAATCCAACTCAACCCATTTTTAATAGGGTAGGCGGCACTTGAAGCAGAAGATTTCAGTTATATATATATATATAATAAAATCTCAATAAAATATTTTGACAATTCTAACAGTGCAGGTTGAACAAAATGTTTAGGCAAATATCAGATATCAGGCAAGCTTAATCGGCCCTGTCTTGGATATATGCAAGAAAAGCGGCATGCTCTCATGAAAAATGTAATAACAACCGTGTAATGGGCCAAGGTCCATTACTCAATACTATTCATGTCGTGACTTTTCAAAATAAACCGATAATTGGGAAGTGGTTGAAGAAGGGGCCCGACCCGAACCATTTTCAATACCGTGATACACGTAGGTGTTTCAAGTTTCACCAAAACGCTTGAAAAATTGCGAATTGTAGGTTGAACATAAAAGTACATGAGTAGACATCAGACGGACAGATAGACAAACAAGCAATAAACTGTCATTTAGAATATTATATCCATCCGCAAAAATTTTAAAAAACCGTTTTATCACAAGTTGTGTAGAGGAGTGTTCCCTAATCACAAAAAGATTCAAATTTAAAAAAAAACCTGCACACTACTCTGCGCCTAAGGAAGTGACAATTAACCGATTTTTGTTTTAGATTGAAATCCGCACCAACTGCATGTCATTTGCCTCTCACGAAGGAGAGGCTTAGGTTGTAACAGAGGTTGCCCTTATTAGGTTTCTCTAGACTTTACATACATCCGCAAATAGCAATGCAAAGAGAAGCAGTTAAAAACCTAAAGAATTCATAAGTAAAGTATCTTAACTAACACAAATACTAGACACGTCTAAAAAGTAATAATTTTTGAAGAGACCATATGCCCAACTAATGCTATTCCTTCTATTAGGCTCAATATTTTTTAGAATATTTGTTATTAAAAAAAAATAATTTTCAACAAAATTCATTTGAAAGCAATGTCTATCTTACACCACAAATGGATTATCATTACTTCAACGCTATGTATTTAGATAAACAATGTGAC
Source organism: Glossina pallidipes (assembly GCA_000688715.1). Lineage (NCBI taxonomy): Eukaryota > Metazoa > Arthropoda > Insecta > Diptera > Glossinidae > Glossina > Glossina pallidipes. Next base: position 539,637 of record JMRQ01002017.1, on the reverse strand, counting down.
AAACATTAAATGAACACATTTACGGAACACTTTTCAGCAATTAATGTCTTCACTGGCGTTGAGGTGTGACTGACATATGACAAGACAGCCGAAAAACACAAAGTTCAAAGCATTCATAAATGAAAACGTGTACGGACGAAGACGAAAGCAACAAGAGCGGAAAAAATAGAGAAAAAAAACAATTTTTTTTTTTTTTAACACTTTGCGTAAAACGTGATATATGACAGGTTTCATTCACATATTAAAGAGTTGACTAAAAAGCGAAACGCTTAAACTGTGACATATGTGTGCCCAGTACAAGGTGTTGATGTGATAGCTTAAAGAGCGTATGTTAATTTGGATAAAAATTTTCTTAAATTTCACTAACTTTTGTTGTCACTCGCTAATAAAATTATCATACATGAGATATTTTGAAAGTTGGAAGAACATAACAAAAAAAAAAAAAAATAGTAAAAAGAGGGAAAAGGAAGATCTTCATTTTAACGGTTAAACGTAAGAGTTACACATGCGAGAATCATTCCATAGGTTTCACAAAATTATGACGCAGTAGGAAATATAGCTGCAAGGTAAGGCCAATAACCTCGTAAATATAATAATAAAAAAAGCAACAAAATATTATGAGGTATACGCGAAAACCGACAGACGTTTGCAATGAAGCCGAAATTTTTTGTTACGCTATAATTGTGAAAGAACCTCAAAAAAAAAAACAAAAATAAATAAAAAAAAATTAAAAAAAAAAAAAATGCTGTGTAGTTACGTACACATCACACACTCAGGTGCACATTATAAACACATGTTTACGTGCAACTAACGGTCGATTGATCTTTGGCTCTTTCAAGCCATTTATGCGCTTTCAGATGCATGTTTAATGAATCAAAGTGTTCAAATATTATGAACCTGCCCTAACGTAATCTCGATATTCAATTATATTATTATTTCTTTTCTGTTTACAATGGGTATGTACGTTAGTAAACAATATTTATCTTCACAGTTCAAAGAATCTGTAAAAAAGAAATATTTCTACTCATAAATAAGGTTATTTGTTGGAAACCTGTCTCCGCCTTGAACCTTCAAAACTCTTACGGACATAGAAAATGGATTGAAAAAAAAAAGAAAAAAATTGGGATAATTCATATTCTGTTGGGCATGTATTTTCAAAAAAGGTACTATACGGTGAACGATTAACTCGCGTCAGGATTAAAATCTTCTGTTTGTTCAGATATTTTACATTGCATTAGTCACATTTTTTTTCAAGATGACAACATTCTTCATTCAAGGCCGTTCCACTTTACTCACTTTCCTACTTGGTAGAGAGACATCTACATGCAAGCTCCTGCATAAAAAAGCGAATGAAGTGAGCGTAGCTGCTTCGGGGAAACCCTTGTTTAACTCAAATTCTTCCTCAGGGGAAGCTGCAAACAGCCTTGCACTACGGCAGTTTCTTAACATTACGACGCTTGCCTGCATACAGAAAATATACTTCAAAAACATTGGAGGCATGGAAAGCGAGAAAAATGCAGTCCACTTTATTAAACAAAATGTAGCGTAACCTAAAACAGAGATCAGCTTAAGCGACGAACACACATAATTCGGTTGATTGGCCTCCTAACCTTTTTGCAGATAAACTATAAAATCCAAGTCTGTGTGGTTAAGCCAGGTGATCCAATTATACCTGTTTGGCTGATTAAGTAAACTACATGCGTATATGTTGAAAACTACAAAAAATGTGGAGTAATGGATTAATTCCTGAAGATAATTAAAAACGCAAATAAAGTTTATGATGAAATGCTGAGCAAATAAAATATGTTGGGGTTCAGAAAACTTTTATACGCTAACCTTTATAGACTACACTTGAGCTATTTTTTAATTTTGTTGAATTATAATTTTCTTTTCAATATATCCTATATAATCTGCTTATCAGCTTATGCGAATGTACATGACACTTAAAGGGACTTCATAGAAGTCCAAATATCATTATAGGAAATGCTTCTGTATCGAATTGCCATTGTCTGTTCCACTGTCCGTGTTTTATGCATTCAACCAACATATCCCAAATATTTGATATATTTTCACGAAATTTAATACATTGACGTGAAAAGAAAGTAAATGATAGCCACAGTACAGTTTTTCTGGAGTTTAGAATGTCTTAAGGCAAAATATTACTTAACGACTCATCATTCATTAGCATTAAATAAATTAAATTAAGCCTTTGACCCGAAAAGAAGTTCTGACAAAGATATATGAGATGGGACCACTTTTACGACCAGCCACATCACGCTTTATTCTCAACACTTTTTCAAAATTTTTTTGACAAAAATAGCTAAATGATAGTTGAAGTAATAACGTGGATCGAATGAATCAGTTATCTGAACTCGATGCCAAATAATCATTTCTATGTATCGTAATATGTTACGATCAAAATTGGATATAATAATAATTAAGTGTATCGAACTTGGACCACGTATGTCAATTTTTTCAGCTCGAACCCATCATATAGCGATTGTCATGAAAAGTAAACGTTCATATGAATGCCCCACTTGCGAAATCAATTAACTCCATAAAACAAAAAGTAGTGAAAAGTAATAAAAACATTTTTTGTACATTTTTTTACGCCGTGTGTTTAGTAGTAACAGAAAACGATTTTCATTGAGCTTTTAATTGCTTTATTAAATATTGTTTCAACTAAATTTTTATTACGACTCATATTAAAATGTAAATTGGCTCCTGGAATGAAGTATTTATTGCTCTATATGGTAAGGGAAATTTTGCTATAAATTTTAGTGTTGTTAATACTTAGTCAACTGTGTATGACGAATACATAGGCCATGAAAAGAGTAGAAAATTTTGTGCTATGACAAATATATACGTCATGATCCGTCCATCCGTCCTTGTCGGATATACTCATAAAAGATTATCATTATGAATGTGCATTTTAAAAGTTTTGTGTGTCATTTCGTCTAACTTCATAGCACACGTACTCTGTGTATGGCGAGTATACTAATCGTCGCTATGTTTTTGCAATTTCAACGCCCATTTTCCAAAGAGGTCGACACAGTTAACTGGCTAAGAGTGTCAATCAAATGCTTTCAAATTAAGATTTTCGTAAGATTCAGAAAATGCAGTTAATCGATTTGGGAAATGTAACATTTTATGGCAACAGTAGGTACAAAAGTTAGATCACACCAGTGCGCGTTTTGAGCTCGCGGCCTTATCAGGGCTACCAAAAACACTATGCTTTTATATGGCAACATGATATAAATTTTGATATCTTATCGCGAAAATAAAGAAAAGTGTAGGTGATATACGATATTGAAATGCCGACCTTAGTTGTTAAATAAGTTCAAACATTGTGCATATGGTATATATATTGAGAATTTGTAAGAAATGCAATCAAATAATAAAGAATTGATTTATTAAACCCACGAACTATACTGAAAGGGGAGATCGGCGATTAAACGAGATTGGTCTTACCTGGCACCCCAATTAGAGGAATACATAGAGAAAGCTATCAATCAAATAACATCTCCTTAGTAGTATCTGTATCACATTCAAAAAGGTAAGCATGACTGGATAGGTTGATGAGACTTGTGTCAATCGCTATGAACCTAAACACGAATAACAAACTGCATCGTAGTGTCAAACTAATTGTTCAATTCAGAAGCAACCACACTAATGAAAGTCAGCGAAAATGGTGTCACCCTTTGTGATGGACAAAATGATATGTGCTTTCCCTGCATGCAAATATTCGGAATAGAAGGTAAATAACAATTTTGGTCATTCCATAAAACGATAAACACATAGCATTCCTTAATGTAAATATATTAAGCTTAGTGGAGATGTACTTTGACTCATTAATTCAATTTGTTAAGCATTAACCTGTTGAAAATAAAAGACCTGTACGTTCACCCTTGGTAACACTTTTGATAAAATAAATTTCCAATTTCTTACGTTTGATCACATCCTAAAACCCTTTGGATGATAATACAGACGAGTACCACACGCATAGTAACTTTTAGATTTATGTGTAATTAAAGAAATGCGGACACAGTGTAAGTTTTATTTATTCATTTCTTCCTCTCTTTTTCTCTTCTTTTGCATCATTGGATTCCTTCACAGTTGCAATACACATAGAGTGTATGTTTATAAAAGGAGCGTGTGTAGGGTTTGATGTCGAGAGTCCATTCAAAGTCTGACTTTGATTTTGCAATATGGACACAAAAGAATTTGTAAGTCCGCGTGCATGTAAGCCAACAAAAATGTGCATGTATATGCATGCGTGTGTGTATGTGTAACTTTGAAATTCTTGAAGTTGATTCAACTCTCTATGCTATTAATGATTATCGTTCGTTTGTTCCTGCTTGCATTGGCTTGCATTCATTTAAATGCGCACATATATGTATGTATGTAAGTGCGGAAAAATGTATGCTATGGTGTGTCTTCTTATCGTATCGTTCTTCTGGTTTCGCTTCTTTTCCCTGCTGTTTTTTCTTCTTCTTCTTTGCTCTTTTTAAAATACTTTATACATGCATGCATACACACACCCGTACGCGTATGTACACATATATGCACATATACAGATATTTAATTTATTAAAAATGAGACATATTGCGATTTCTTTAAAATGAAATAAAACACAATAAATTAACTGCAGCAACAACAACAACAACAATAACCATATAATGATGATAATAATAAATTTATGAATAAATCAACCACACACACAAACAACAAACGTAAACCCCGTTGTCGTTACATTGTTATTGTATTGGGAGGATGGGTTCACTTTTTGTTACACATCAATAATCACAAAACATTCTAATCTGCGGCTTTGATTTCATAAAAAAAAAAATTTTTTTTTGTTTTTTAATTCTACGTAATAACGTTTTGTGTTTTTGTAAATTGATTTGAAAATTAAAAAAAAAAAAAAAAAAAACTAAATGGAGAATAAAAACTCGTAGATCGATATAAAGACTTGAGGAATAATGTAAATATTGTTACCTAATTTTCTGGTAGTCTTTTCATATAATTGGTTACCACTGTATTAGAAGAAAACGAAATTTAAAAAAAAAAAAAAAAAAAAAAATATATATATATATATAAAATAAGTATATTTCTCTGTCAAGGTCAACAGAAACAGAACTTTGTTCTTTTTTTCTTCAAATATTACCATAGTTTCATTTGAAAACGTAAACTGGTATTCAAAATCAATACAACAGGCAACAGCAACAACAATCAACACATCATCAACAACAATAGCATGTTGTGGTTATGACTGTTTATGTATGTCTTCAACTCGTTTGTAATAAACTTTTGTGCATTTACGGAGTAAAAATATATTACGTTTGCAACAAAATTATGATTACTTTCGTTTTTCTCTAAAGTTTTTCAAATTTTATGAACATGATTTCAATTTATGTGGAACAACAAGTTAGCGAAAGCCTGACATCGTTAAATTAACCCAAGCATATATTAATTGGTAATAATCTCCTATGGATTTTTTTTTCTTCTCCGGACGCGTAAATTCTATTTTGTTTTGCAAGTTTGAGTAAAGTATTTGTTGGCAGTAGGGACAGTCAAAAATGTAACAAGATATGCAGGAGCATTTTGTGTCTTTGTCAACTTCAATTAATCCATTGCGTCATTGGTGTAAAGGAAAAGAAGTTACGTAGGAGCGAAAAATAAAAGCAAAGGTAAAGTCGTCGTCTCAGATCACTTCTTATACTTGGTTTTGTACGAATTTTGAGAGAAGGCAAGTTTATTAATTGTTTGCCCAGTCCAATTAGCAACATCATCTGCCATTAGATTGTTGTTTTCATCAATGGTTGACAGACTGACGCTCCACTCGGACGTGCTTAACCTTCTAGCTTGCTCTCGTACCATCTTTAAAGTCTGTGTTTAACTTGTGAACCTTAAGTTGCGGCGTTTTTTTCGTCACCATTACACTTTCTGAACATTTTCGATGCATCTGTGCAAGCATATCAACCATTTTTTAAAGAGAATTTAATAGAAATTCTCTGCTCAGCAGATATATTCATTTTGAAAATTTGTGGACAAAAAATACAAGAGATGCTAGCCTATTATATAGGCTAGGACCGAATGATATGAAACTTTTGTCGATTGAGTCAATCATATAAAAAAAAAAGTTTACATTGATATTCGAATATTCCCCTTATTTTTTGAACATCGCACTTAATACATTTCACACACATTTTTGTATTAGTATTAATATAATATACACTTTTACTATGTTTTTAAAGACAACGTTCATCATCATCTTGGCCGGGAACATGTTGTTGCAACCAAAATGCTTCATCTAATCTAAAGACAGAGGCGAGGAAAAAACTTTAATCACTTTTTCGGTCTAATTTTATAGAAATTGTGACACGGAGGTTGGACAACAACAAGAACAACCCAAAATGCAATTAAGCATCCTTCGCACATTTTGGATCTTCTTTAACGATTTTAAGGTTATTATTTTCCGAGGTTGTGAAAGGAAAAGCCTTACTAACAGTCCCAAAAGTCAATTTATACGACGTTTGTAAAGAAATTTTTCATGATTGTCGTACCTAACCAAAGGGGCGACCGCATTGGTATGTTGCGCGTATTTGTTAGTGAAAGCAGTCAACAACTGCCCAAGTTGTTTAGAAAAGTTAAATTTTCACTAGTTTTACTGAAACGTTTACAGCCTTGCTAAAAGCGATAGATCAGTTTTAAATGAAATTTAAAGAAAAAATAAAAAATCTAGCGAGAGTAAGGCAAAAATCTTAAGCTCTTACTCGCCGCTAGATTGGAATAAATTGACTCTGTAGCTTTTTCAAACTCAAATTATTTCTAGTGATGCGTAAAAAATCGTTTTTCCTCCAAAGAAGCTTCCTTTAAATGAAATTCCCATCCCATGGTAACTGATTAATTACTTTAATTATATGCTTTCTTATAAGCCTTCAATTTTCATGTTATAACCTCGCTATTCTAGAGAATAGCCAACCATTATTTTTTACAACACCAAAGGCAATAATACGGCGTGATATAGGTTTATTACTTTGACCATAGAACGCATAAGTGATTAACTTACGTCGTTAGTATTGAAGAGAGTCGTCATGAAAGCGTAGTGTAAAGATCCATACTATAGAACTACTATAGAGGAGCAGTTGACTTAGAAAATTTAACACGAATTTTACAACTTACACCTTTTAAAAAACGACTTTTACACAAGTTTTTAAATTCATTTGTTGTTGCTTTTTTTACAGTTTTTTTTTTAAGAATTTACTTTTATTGCAAAAGGAAAAAAAAAAACGCAACGTTTGCAACGTTATTGTGTTACGTATGCATAATCGAAAAGAAGAAAGCAGGCAAAAGAGATATTCAGTCAGGCGTTTGTCTTTGGCGCCTAGACGACAAATTGGATTTTAGATTTTTATTTTTATTTTATATATTCTTTTACTTATTTCATTTTCAGTCTGTCTCTCGTTCGTTATATTGTGTTCTTCGGTATTTTAGCAATCATTTTTTTTTTTTTTTTTTTTTTTTTTTTTTTTATTAATACAGCGGTTTTTATTTTTGCGAATGTTTTTCCTGCACAACCTTGATTATATTCAGTAATAATGCGTATTTTAATGCAATTTACCATAATTGAAATTTAATTAATAATTTTTTTTATCGGTAAGCCCGGCAGATGTATTTACGTACTTTCATAATGACTATCTTCTTATTCTAACAGCGTCATACTAGGTGTTTGCAAAAATTTTGATCAGTGCCTTCTACAGGTAAAAATGATAAAGAAATAGGAAATAACGATGCATAACGGCATGGATAACGGTTGAATTCGTTGGTTTCTCCCTTCCTCTACATAAACTAACAGTTTTCCATTTAATGCTATTGATTTATTCAACGTACGCCGACGCTGATCATGAAGCGCTCAAAATCCTTTTTCTTCAAAATTCATTACTTTTTTTGGTTATTTTAAGAAATCTGCTACCGAAGCCGAAGAAACACATTCAGGCGCTTATGGTGGTGCTGCTCCATCATATCCTAATTGTCGGCTTTGGATTCAATGGCATTTTTTGGCCACCTGTTGCAAGAGTTGTCTAGAATACACTGTTGCAGCTCGAATGGGAAGTTCTGCCACACCCAGTATGCTGAACAGATATGGCGCCTCCTTATTACCACTTTTTCAGATCAATGCAGCATGGTTTGGCTGGCACGCAAGTCCGCAAAATTGATCGCTGCCAAACCAATATAAGTTCTTTCGACATGATATCGCCATGTTGTCAAAAATATTGTAAAATATTGTAAAAGTGATTTTGATTAATATATATTTTACCAACCTTGCCTTTTTGAAGCAAAAAAGTGATCAACATTTTTGCAGAGACTTATTGAAAACTTAACTGAAAGTGAAGATCGAATTGAAAAATAAACCAACCAATAAACAATATTCATTGTTTACACGATTATGCGCGATCGCATAAAAAAAGCAAAGCTTGTAAAAAGAAGCTTAAATATTAAACACACTGCTTCTTTTTTCATGAATGTACACACCACCCAGAAGCACTTGAGATAGGCCTAGGTTTTATTACACCAACCGATCACTTTCCGAATCGGTCTAAACTTGTATGTCCGTCCATCCGTCCGTCCATCCACCTTATTTTCTTGTGCTCTATTTTTTGATAAAATTTAGTACACCGACTTCGCTTGGCCCAAGAATGATCGCTATTCAAAATGGTTCGGATTGAACCACAGTTTACTCCATATTTCATGTAATTATTTACTTTGAGAAGACTTTTTTTGAATAACTGAACTTAACGATGTGGTGTGTGGTATTTAGTGTTCCTACGTTTTTGTTATTATATATATATATATGTGTGATTCGCTACTTTGGTTTGAAAATTGTATTGATTCTACTTGTAAAAATAAACATAATTGCCGGTAAATCAATTAAATTAAAATCATCTCAAGCCTACATTTACCCTGTCACTCTATAAAACCTAAGGCTTAGCACTTCAATTATCGTAAAGCGCATACATTTTCTCTTAGGCCTTCCAATTGCATTAAAATAAAACTTTACACTTAATTGAGTTGCATAAGTCAAGAGTTAAAAGGATTATGATGAGTCAACTTTGCTACATATATAGACATATATGCATATTAAAATTTTGCAGCATCCAACAATTTAAAGAAATTTAAAAGAGGTGACATAAATAAGATAATATTGTGTCAAGTTTTCCTTAAAGTACCATCACGTATAGAAATTAATCTTAATTGATTTTTTAATGAAAAAAGCTCTTACTTTGAAGAGGTAAAAAGATAAAAAGGTAAAATCATTTTATTTAAAATGTTTGTCCATCGCAAAGATAATTGCTCTTTTTAGGCTATCTATATAAGCATTCGTTTTGGGGATATGATCATAAGAATCGAAGCTTTGTTGTGGGAAAATTATCAGAAGGTGCAGTGTCACGGAGCAGTCAATCTACTTTCGTTTGCTTAGATCAGCTCAAAATATACCACATGTAGCTGACCCCACAAATAGTTGCCGTTGTGACGTTGTGGATGTCGAAAGCTCTTAGCGGAATTTGACAGTACTACTCTGCGATTTAAGCCAGATCAGTAACGTTCGCGCGTTGACGCCAACCTTTCCGCCTTTTTTTGTTGGTGAAAAAATTGTTTTATTCTGTATCAGCGAAAGCAACGATTGCTCTGAGGAAACGAACTGAAGTTTAATTCTGCGCACCTGATATCTTTACGTTTTCGTAAAAGCATTTGGCTAACGATGGACAATATCATTAATTTTAACTATTTTTTAGTCCTCAGTGTAAAGAACGCGTAAGAAAGCGACATAAAATTTACTGCGTAAAAAGCGATTTAGTATGTATAAAGTACGTAAGTTAAAGGGAAGTCTTTATTTTATTTATTTATTTTTTCAAGCGACCACATGATTATCATGTAGAAGAATACTGTCAAAAGTTCATTTTATTTCTATAGGTTAGTGTGCTGTAGTATTACCAAAGGCAAAATCTATTGTCTGCGAAAGTACGAATTTGCCAACCTCTCTATAAAAAAGATCGATCAATATCAGATCGACAAGCGAGAGAATTTAATAACTTCGTCTTAAGGCACATAAAAGTAATTGTTACTTAGTGATATCAAGAACGGCTCGAAAAGCTATTATGATATAGCTAGTGTATCAGAAGAGTGTATCAGATCAGTTAGTTATAGCGGAAAGAAAGAAAAGGAAACGAGAAAAAGAAGTATGGGAGCGAGTAAGAAATAATTGTAATAAAAACTTTAAGTATAAATATTTACAACTATACGGAGAGGGAGAGAGAGAGACAAAGAGAAAAGTTCAAAAGAGAGAATTGATTAGTATTCATACTCCCCTAACAAAGCACACTCTCTCATTGTAAACTAGACAAAGCAGCTGTTGTTGATGCTGACGTTCAAAAGAGCAACAAAGGCAACAACACTAGTGTATAGTTATTTTTAGACTGAAATAAGAAAAAAAATAAATAAATAAATAAAACTAAGAAACTACGAAAGCCAACACAATACAAAGTTGTCAGAAACGCCAACGTCAACGGCGCTACTAAAATAAATGAATAGGTATATAAAGAAATCAATGGTAGGTAAGCGGCTAGTCGATCGACCGGCAAACTAGCTGATCAGCCGCACGGACGTCATATGTTAAGGAGACGAAAAAACTTAACGACAGACAGAGAGTCGGTCAGTTGTTTAGTCATTGAATATTTCTTCGAGCATACAACAATATAATATCAGCTCGCGTCTAGACTGACATATGAATTGGTTAAGTTAGCGAGACCGGCAGATCGCCTTTAACAGAAATGAGCTTAAATAGCAGATACTCTTCATTTAAATGTCTTGAAAGAGATAGAAAGATGGAAAGAGAGTTTGAGAGGTGTGGCAGAGACACACTATCAGATAGACAGACGTCGGAGGGGTAGTGATTTTTTATAATCATTACGTTGCAATCTAGACTCCCTTTATGGTCTGCATCTATGCCATCGTATGTGTAGGCTTAAATAAGACAGTTCAACCGTCTGACTTTTAGCGTAACAGTCGGTTGCTTAGAGCGGTCTTTTCTTCGGTGAGTGTCTGCATATGCATGTGTACATGATTTAGCTTCAGTTTGCATGACTAGATGCAAGCAATAACATGCATCGAAGCATATATAAAAGAAACCAGTAAAAAAAAAAAAAGAAGTAAAGTGGAGTGTGTGTCTGTAATGTTGCGGCGAATTGTGTTATATCGCGTTATATTTCATCCATGTTACATTGCACTGCCGCACTGCACTGGCTGTTTGTTATTTGCTAAGTGTGTTGGCTGGCTGGCTGGCTGGCTCGCATTGCTATTTCACCGGCATTTTTTATGTTTTCATTTTTTTATTTATTTATTTTATTTTTTATTATTATTTTTATTATTATTATTTTTTTTTTTTTTTTTTTTTTTGTGAAATCTTTGACATATAATTTTCCCTCTCCGTCTCACGTTTTAGAGGAACGAGTGCAAACATCATTATTAGCTACTCAAGTTCATAAAAATAATGAACATTTACCATTTTTTATTTCGTTTTTGTAAAAAAAAAAAAAAAAAAAAAAAAAAAAAAAAAATATTGCAACATTGTTGCCACTCGCTGCTTACTTTTATGTGTTGCTGTCCACAATTACTCTTTTTTTTTATTTCTTTATTTTTTAAAGTTATGTTTAACAAATTTGACCATATTTAGTCACAACTCACCAGCTAAGTAGTTTATGTAAATTTCGTTTAATGATTACTATCTTTTTTTGTTGTTCATATGAATGCTTCATGACTCAACACTTTATGGGTTAATAAGAAATAAGAAATAATTATAAGAAAAAGAAAAAATAATTATTTCATTATTATTAAGAAATTATTTCCTTTTAATTTTTAAATTTCTTATCAGTGCACAATGTCTGTGTACATATTGTTAGCAAATAGCGAAAGTTGTTATATATACATATAGATATGTACACCGCATCTATCACGAGGCAGCTTTTGTGTAATATGAACGTGAATGAAGTTTTCTGTGAAATTCCTCGAAAACTCATTAGATAGCAATTGTGTGCACGCTGAGATGTCACTACTGATTAATTAAAGTGCAATAATAACTGGATTGCTTTTAAATGTTCACACACACAAGTAAATCACTGTTATCGCAAAAACAAAAAATCTTCAATGAAACTGCGAATCAAATATTCCCTCCTCCGTCGAAGAAATCTCAGCACTTGCGAATTGCTATCAAATGGTGCTATCAAAATATAAATAAAATAACTTGCCACAGGCTGGTCACGCCTAGACCTTAGGGTCGCGACAAAGCTTTGCCGCTTTGTAAGTGCAGTGCGTTGTTCATGATACAAAGTCATAATATTGACCTTTAGTATCATTTATTGTACCTCACACCACTTGTGGCACAATGATGTATTAAGTTCGTGTGGATGTATACGACATTCAGAAGGACTCGTTATTATATTGATCTAAGCTTGTCTGTCCATCTGTTCGTATGATGTCTGTCCATGTATTGTTGCGCTCAAACGGTATGTCGCAATTCTATCCGTCCGTGCATCTGAGTCGTCAATCTTGGGCCCAATAGATTGCAATTATTGAGTTGTTTTGGCGAAATTTGATACACCAACGAGCTTTGTTCACAGGACAAACAGCTATTGAGAGTGTTTCGGACCACCTGGGATCGGTTTTTTGGCTAGTTGTCATATAGAAGGACTTATTTTGAAAAGTCGTCATATGAATAACTGTGTTAAACGAAGTGATGTAGGGTAATTAATGGTGAGCCCAGCCCCCCTGTAATGTTTTCACCTGATTTGTCAACATCGCGGCTCAAGAAAACTCTTGCTAAATATTATGATGATTTATTTACTAAGACTTTATTTGCAGATGTCTCTTAGTCACTTGTAAGGAATTCAGATATGGATTTCATCTGAATCTGGTATTGATAAGAAGACATACAATAAGCACTCTAATGGAGATTTCAAACAGAAGAATGTAGCTATCGTGAACTTGTAGATGAACACGAGCAACATTTGGGTGGCTTTATGGCTCTCTCGAAGAACAGGGCAGACACAAGTCTAGAAGAAGAAACTGCAGGATTCTATAAACACGCATCAAATGTAATTAAAGCTAAATAAAATTTAGAATTGCTTTAAGACCCATTGCCGGAATACAAATGTGAAAAGCAAGATTGAATTGAAAATCTACATACTTTAGAGCAATGGCAAACTATTGCAAAACCTAAACTCCCGTGGCTTTCTTTTAGACGATCAGTTTAGCAACGCTTACTTTTTGAAAGCGCTTAGGAGGCGTATTGCAAACGAAGGAATGAACTAATTATATCTTCTCCGATGTCGCATATTAAAATTGATTTAAATGTAAAAATAAGTAAAAATTTTATTAAATTGTCTTAGGTCATAAAAGAAATAATAATAATAATTATAATAACAATAACAAAGATTATATAGATAACAAATAAATGCCCACTGGCTCGCTTAAAGGCGTAAAATAATGCATCTGAAAGAACAATTTAATTGCATTAAATACTAATTAAATAAAAAACACAAAAACAAAACAAAAAAAAAAAAATAGTTTAAAAATAAAATGATGGGATAATTTATTTTTTGCAATGTCAAAGCTTTCCTTCTTCATTATTTTGGATTGTTTGCCTAAAGCTTTTTAGATAATATGCGATAACATTGTGTTCTTTGCTATTTTAAAACAATAATGTCGCTTAATGATGTGTAAAAACTTTTATCGTTAGATATGAAATCAAAAAACACGACTGCACACACACGCACACATACACAATCAAGATGATGGGACAACTGGGGTATTGTTCGAATACAAACGCAAGAAGAGCGAAAGCAACGAAAAACTAAATATAGTAAAGGAAATTAGATAGGTGTGTAGTAAACTAACTTAACAAAGTTTGTTCGCCCCGTTTGTAGTAAACGTGAAATAATTATAACTACGCTAAGGTATCAATATGTTTGCTAAATGTCAAAAATTCCTATACATTGCGTTAAATTCGTTCAACATATTAAATTGAAAAGCAGACACACTTCTTATATAACCACGACTACAATAACAATAACATAAAAACAATTTAAATATGAATATATTTTGGACTATGATTTTAAAATTTGCCTCAAATATTTACGAAAAAAACAACAAAAAAAACCCTCGCAAAAGCGCTTAAGACAACTGCAATATTGCTGTACTTTCCCGAAAAGTATTCCCATCTAATAATAAAAACGTTTCGAAGAATTCGCTTTAAGGTCGATCATCGTTCGCGATGACCCCTATAATCGTAATCAGCATTTTTGAGATGCAATTTTGATACAATACGTAAATATGCAAATCCAGACTAAGGAGGATTTTTTCTAATTATTAAAAATAAAATTAATTTTTTTATAAATGCCAAACAATGAACGGACATTTGCTTTTTCCAAAATTTCTAGACTAAAGACTAAACTAACAGAGTTATCGACAATCAATAAATGCGCTTTTCTGAAAACTTCGATATCAATAATTATGTTCTTTTTGTGAGCGATGGGCTGTGGGCTGTGTCGTAATGTCTGAAACATTCAATCCGTTTAAGAAATGAGCATAAAGTGGCCTCAAAAAACTTGCACGGTCCTTAAAAATGGTACATAAGCACCAACTTTGGGTCATTAACAAAAAAAAGATTAATTTCGCATGAATATTGGCGGCATTAGACTCCGTTTCACGCCCTCTACTAGATAAGAACTATTCCGAAAAGTATGCTTTTACATGGACTCAAGGTATAACCTTTGCTATTTTATCACGAAAATAATGAAAGACTTCCATTAGGCGAAATGGTGTAGGGTTATTATTGACTGGCCTTTTCCGGCTATATTGTTTTTACTTGGATACGCCAACGCGAAATTCAGCACAAGAACATCACCTCTTTACTTAGCGACAGGATTTTAACGATTATGATCAGTTAGTGCCAGTGAATTTAATATTAAGAAAATCTAGGAATGATCTGGAGATGTTGTTCAACTGTTTACTGTTCCACGATCGTGAGAATGGTGAGCTTGGTCCAATCGATACACCAAAAGAAACTGCTGCAATATAATTAACAGATAATAGCTAAAGTTGCGATATAGAAAAAACGCGTGTTTCCTTGCTTCACCGGTCCTGGTCATTGCCGTCGCCTTAAGTAGTATCAAATCTTTTGTTTCGAATCACCAAAGCTGAATAAATGATTAGGCATTTATTAATAAAAGAAGATTTCATTTCTTAGTATTCTAAAAGTATATATAGCTAAGTACTAAAATACTAATAAAAGTTAAATTTAATTAAATTCTAAGTAAAGCAATGCTAACTACACAATCAAAAATTGACGGATCGTCTTATTAAAAGCTCATGCTTGGCTGCAAACGCACTTCTAGACAGTCTGACTGACTGACCTTGGTTAATAATCTTGCTGCAGACTAAAATGTCTTAACAAGTGATTGTGTGCACACAATTGTAAAATTAAAAAATTGTGAAGAAGGAAGACATTCTCTGTCATTAAAATTTGTGTCGCAAATAGTAACAGTAAATAATTTTAAATAAATAAAATTTTTTTTTATTTCTCAGTTCGCTATGTATCTTTACCTGTCTTTTAGAGGTTTTGATTTTATATATAGGTCAGTGTCGAAATCACTCTTGTAGCATTTTATTTTATTGAAAAATATTTTTAAAATATTAAGTAAAATATTTATATATAAAAAGCAAATAGACATGCGGTTTGCACGATAGAAAAGCAGCGATCAGAGGTTCTATGAAGCATAAATATTCCTGACCACAATGAGATTTTCGGTTAGAGTTTAGTCTAATCTCACCATTCTTACAGCTGCCTTAGTGGAGACGGAAAGGTGAAGGTTGCCATTTTGTTTAACTATACAAACATGCTTTGAACAAGTAAGAATGTTACGCTTGGGCAAGGGCAACTATTAGAAGCCCGACGCTACTTTGTATAGTATAGCTACTCAAACATTTTACTTTTTCCAGTTTTAGTCATAACAAAACTAGAAATTAGACTTTCTCTCCATGTAAGGGCTTGCTTCTCATGATAATGCCTATATTTGCTGGGCTCTACAATATACTCCTATGTGATACAGATTCCCTACCGTGAATTTTTATGCTAATCTACAATTATGAATCAATTTACGCCATAAAATATTAAAAGTTAAAACTTTTTCTTGTCCAAGAGCAACGTGGTTTAAATTTGGTTCGCATCATTTTTAAAATTACAAATTACTATCATGAACAAATTTTCATCATAACATAACAATCATAAAACATTAACAATTAGTCGTTTTTGGTATATGAAGGGTTACATTTCCTAAGAAGACTTGAAGAAGAAGTTTTCATTAGCGTTTCGTCCTTTGCTCAAAATATGTTGTAGGATAGAATTTTATCAAAACATATCAAAAATTGTGACCTGTCGATTGAACACAATAAAACAATACGGGCGGACGGACAGACTTTTATAAATCGGTATAATAAAAGGTGAACTTAAGCCTTTGTGGGTGTCGCGCACAAGCCTAACATAACCCGTACCACAAACGGTGTAGAGTATAAAAATGAAGAGTTTTCGTCATGCAAAGCAGACGGAAAGTCGTTAATTGCTTGCGACGTATGCCAGATATTGATCCAGAAATGTAAAATCGATTAAGATGTAAAGATAAAAAAGGTGCTGCAAGTTTTTAGGAGAGTCTGATGTGTGCCTCAAAGAAAATACAATTTTCTCGTATATTCATCCATCGAATGTTGGGCAAGCAAAAGCTGGGCATTTGTAAAAGATACCTCATATACTCACTTCACTGTTATTATTATTTTTGCGTTTTACTTCCGTGTTTAATTTTTATTATGAACCCTAGTCAAATTTTTATTGCATTAGCATTCGCAACAGAACAAAATCCACGAAAGGAGATAATTTAGTAATTGTTGGTAAATCATCTCTGATGGAATGCCTTAACAAACATAATAAAAATAGCGTGTAATTATATCCGTGACCATTTTATACTTCGATTTGAGAGTAATGTAAATTTATGTTTAAATAAACGGCACGCTCAGCCTATAAGTAATGTGCTAAAGTATCCAAAAAAAAATACAAACATAAAGAGGAATTCAGTGGATCGCTTATTAAGGGTGTGAAGTTATATTTAAATATAACTAGCAACGACACAAACTACAATTTTTTTACAGAGCTCTGTTAAGCCCTTAACAGAATTCTATGAAGCAAAGTCTCGGAGGGATTTAAGTCAGAATTCAGTTAAAATAAAACTTTGGGAAAATTTCTTTTCAAAATATAGTAAACAAAACATGTATTTATGTAAATTAATTCATATTTGAAAAGTCGGTATTTTTACACTATGCCATAAATGAGGTTGATAAAGAGAAAGTTTGCTTAGCTACTGGGGCAAACCATATCCTGTGAAAAAATGAAACTGGGGCAGTGAAGTGGGAGTGAATCGAGATATTTTATGAATGCGATTTAAGCAAAAGCAAATACTTGCATGTCTTGACATCATCAGTAATAGGAAAAGGAAGAGTTTGCGTCAAAATTTGCTCTTATATTGAAATTCCATTGCATCAAGAATTTTCTATTCATTTCCCGAAAAAATATCTACAATGCTTACAATTTCAAAGAGAAGAGTTTTAACGAACGAAACTTTGAAACTATAAAAGCAATCATCACTCATCAACTAATTCCCAATCCAAGTCCCTCTATAAAGTTGATTATTTGTTCTGGCTATTCAAGCCGAACTGTTGAAAAGGTTAAAGGAATATGGAAACAGAGTAAACATTTCTAGCAATGAAATTCGTAACAGCACTACTTTTCTTAGCATCCATTGTTGTACTAAGCTTTTATGTTTTTATCTCTTTGTCTTCGAAAGACAAAATTACGTACATTTCCCACATTAAACTTTGGAAAATATTTAAAACGATTTTTCACTCACCATACAGTTATCTGCGCAAAAAGACAAACGCGTCTGCTTGCGAACTATTTTTTAACACGGTTCTTTTTTAGCCGACTTTGAAATAATACGCTTCACAAATACATTTTCTTAATCGATTTTTTTTTCTAGCTTGAATCCCAAAGAATTTTCTTATTTTTAAATCTTGACTTTTTTAGTGACGAGGTCTATATTAAGGCGAGTACCCGAATTTGATGATCACTTTTCTTTTTTGTCTCGTTGTACTTCAACTTGGATATGACATTTCGTTACTCAGTCTTTATTTTGTGTTCAGTTCGTAGGGTGTAGTAATTTCTATAAAATTCTAAATTTTTCAAGTTGTGAAATATAACCTCAAATTTACCATATGTTGCATGCATTTTTTTAACACGATTTTTTAAAGAATATATTTACCGTGTAAAAAAGGAGTCCAGTGTGCTTTTAAGTGGAAAAATCACTGCAAATTCTTCAAAAATCAATTTTAGAATGTGTTATCATCTGAAGGAAATTTTTTTCTTTTCTTGGAACTTCAGACCTTTCTTCAAGAGCTCCGGAAAGAATGGTAGACAAAGTGAATACCTATTGGTAAGTTACAATACAACGCCGTATCTGTTGGTTTCTAACTTGTCTAGCACACTATCAGAAATCCTTTACAAAGTGCTTACTTTCATTTAAGACCATTTTCCTGTAAGCATAGGTTCGTATAGTTTCAACAAGACACGAATACGATTCAAAGAGAGTCGATGACTCTGCCAAGAAACAAAAACTGATGAAGATTTTAAGGTTAATAATGAATATGGCTATCGAAAGAAGCACTTTCTAGCAAAAAATGGAAGTGAGTCTTTATGGTCCTAGGATTTCAGGCCAATCGTAAAAATATTTGTAAAAAAAAACATTATTGTAACAAAAAACGTTGTATAATTCATTCCAAAGGTTTGAATTTGGTTTTCCCGAAATATGGTTTTACAGAACACCATGGCAAGCACGATAGTTCTAAGAATTTTCATTCGAATTTCTTACAGTACCTTTGAAATAACATCTTCGATACCTTTAATGAACCAATTTAAGGATTTATTATTTAAAAAAAAAAAAATGAAATTATTGTCCGTTTAAGGAAGACAGGTCCTTCTGCTTCTCGCTGTTTCTACAATTTCACCTTGACAATCCACGTACGTTCCATAGTGTTCTTACATGATTATGTTGCCTTTTATCGATTGCTTGCTATAGACGTACACGCATGCACGTGTGTGTGCGCGTGTGTGTACTTTATGTATTTTCAGATATTCACATATTTCTTACATATATTTTATATATATATTTTTTATATATGTATATATTCCATATAAATATTTGATGTATAAACAAAGAAGCCGACATGCAGCATAGTTTATGGCAGAAACAGAAAGGAAAACTTGTGGATTTCGATACAATTTTACTAAATTTACGAGATGTGTTGATTTTATTTAAAAAAAAAAAAATTGTTTATATGAAAAAATCTTGAATATTTTCTTGATTTCAATTAACTTTACGGAAATGACCGAAATATAGCTGAAGAAGTAAGCTACCTACACGCTTTATGCTAGTTATAGCATGAAACAAATGCAAAATGGCAAGCACCGCGATCGCGGATTATGCATAACTTTCCTTTTTCTTTCGGCTGACTGCGGAAGGAAAAACCACATGGATACGGAATATGGTCAAGTTAGTTAAAAAAAAGTCAATCATTAAGATACTTTTTAGATGTATAGAGCACGAACTTTTTTTTTGCTTTACGCTGTTTGCAGTTCGTTGAGTGCTTTCCTTGAACTGTTGTTTTACTTTTAATTTTAAATACTTAAATATAATTTCACTTTCCTTCTCTTTCCCCAGTCCTAAATAAAAGTTTATTTTTATAACAAGCATAAGCAGTTGGTGAAGCTCCCCTTTTTACGTATATACCCTATGGAATCCAAGCAAGTAAGAAAATTATTTCTTCTGTGGTCGACTCACGTACCCACACCCTTACCTTTATTTATTTTTTTTCTTCTCTTTTGTCCTATGACCAGCCACTCGGGGCACGGCCTCTGTGCATGCGGGGGCACGGTGATGATCAGGAATATTTATGGGAAGGAGAGTAGAGAAAAGGAGAAAGATTAGAGGAATGGAAAGGGGGAGTAGTGTGTACGAGAGTTCGACCTGAAAATGTAGACATCAGGTGCGCTGACAAAGACAACTGGTAGGTCGTTCGAAAGGCGCGCATTTTTTTTTTCGTTTTTTTTTTTTTTTGCTGCGACCATTCACTCAGTCTTAAAAGAAATAAAAAACGGGAAAAACGAAAAGAAATGGAATTTTCATACTCTATAACATTGAGTGGGTGCAGTCGAATTTGAAATTGTACATGAAAACTTATCGTTGTACACGTTGCATTTTATGTGTGTGGAGCCAAAAACCCAATTTTTTTTTTTTTTTTTTGCTCTTGAAAGCAAAGGTCCTCTCGGCGTATGTTGTTCTGTCAACATGTCATTTAACCGAATTACTCCATTTTCAATACCAAGCGGCGTATAGGAACCAATGTTTTTATCAAATTTAAAGTCGAAGTCTGAACTTTTGCAGCTGATCTAATTAGATCGCTTGAGAGTTTGATGCTGATCAAGACATTATAGTGTCTCTGAAACTTTCATGACCGCATCCTTCGGCATTGAATGAAAACTGGCCAAGGAAAGGAATTATAGTCGTGTGGGAGTCTAAATCTTGTGACCCACCGTCTTATAACGCTATGGTAGGATGACATTGGTCATCTTATTAAGGAACTTTTAATGTTCTGGGTGAATTACTAACAGGTCTTATGCAGAATAAAATGAAAAAATTAAGAGCTTGATCGCTTATAAATTTGTGAGGGTGTATACGCCTTTTCTTGCATTCCCGAAATTGAGCAGTGGGGTCCTCTATAAAATACATTTAGAAAATTTCGGCTTGTTGTCGTTCATCATATATCTGTAATGAGTCCCTGGGTAAGATCGATTATTTTCATTCTTGTATAAGCACTCTAGGATCACCCGTAGAATATAAAAGCCGGTTCTTATGGTTTAAACTGTTGTTCCGTATGAGTACTGATCAAAGTGGCCATTACGGCGACTTTAATACTCAATTTTTATAGCCACCATAACAATTCGGTGTACTTTTAGCAGAAGTGCATACAAATTATATGATATGATTGCCTTACATAACAAGTGACAAAATACTTTTGGTGATAAAAGATAACTGGTTTTCGAGTTGTAATGTTAAGTCTTAAATAGTTCGATTAATTCAAAGTAAAAATGAATAAATAAAAACTCTTGTTGTAATAGTTCTCAGCAATAGCTTGGACTCTTTACCTAAAAAACGAGATAAGCGAATTTGTCAAAGTGTTTGTAACACAGAAAGGCGTAAAGAAAATAGGTCTTGGGAACAGCATTAGAATTTGAATTGATTTATAGTCTAGAACCATCTATTTGATGACTTTGACCATCGGTCACCAAAAATTACTACAGAAAGCAAAAAGGTTGGCTTGAATTCCACAGCTTCGACTTTAAACAGCTAGATGACAGAAAGCGTTAATCAATTTGAATAAATAAACTATAATTTGGTGCAATTACAAAGACGATATCTACGTTGGCCAGTTCCATAAACGAAAACATGGCTTAAAGAAAAGGTCTCGATTAGCCCTGATATCCCGAATCAACGTCAACAAGATCTTAAACTCTTTCTGCACATCAAGGTGAATATTGAAGAATTTTCTTACTTGTGATGTTATGCCTCTGAAAAGCTTCGATAACTAGATATAACTTGGATTCTAAGTGGTTAAACTAACCCACTGAAAGGTGGCCAATTATGAGAATAGAAGAGATCAACATCTTGCAATTATCCAAGAGAATTCTTAGTCGTTGAATTAGAATGTATCTAAGCTTCTTCGAGAAGGGAGAAGAACCTTACGCTTTCTCTTAATACACATATTGTGTAATATTTGTAAAGAATCCAACTAAGGAAAAACTCAATTTAAATATTATTAAGTTCAGGCAATAAAACGCCTTTAAGGATGTGTAATAATGAAATTTTAATAAAACAACGTTCTGTTTTGCACGTAAAAGGAGTGTCGCATGCCATACAAATGACGAAGCTAAAGATAACGTGAAGCACATACCAGCTCCATAACAAGGAAAGAAAAAAAAACAAACTACAAATGAAATAAAGCAAATATAACTAAAAATACTTATTTTATTACCAAGAGCACGTAACTTATTTATTTTAGTTATACTAAGTACTTCATGTTGTTTTGTTGCTACTTCAAAAACCATATGCCAGAGATAAATATATTGAATTAATTAAGGAATTCAGAAATTGAAAGGAATGTAAACAATTACATGAAATGGAATTTCGTAGAAATGGGCCCAAGCTTTGCGCAGATGCATGTCAAACAAGCTTCTCAAACAAGCAACACGCGCATCGTGCGTAAGTCATAAGTTACATTATTTGAAATGTGTACAAAATTCGTACTATATCGACACGATATGGATATTGTGTTGTTCATAAAATATTAAAGTATTTTTTTTTGCTTTTGTTTTTCTCTTCACTTGCCTTCCTCCCCCCAGAGGAGCGTTACACATAAAACATTCGACATTCTGTTATTGCAGTTGCAATCGTTGTTGTTATTGTTATGTTCACATTTTTAGGAAGAATTCTCTTATTGCTTTATATAGCAAGTTGAAGCATTCCAATAAAATTTATCATGCTTTCTTTCTTTCTGATATAAAGTATCTTCCTGCAATGACTTTGCTCGACTCGAACTTGGGAATGAGAGATGTTTTGTTTGAAATAAAAATTAAATAAAAATTTCTACGTATGTCCATGAATGTGCGCAAAACCATTTTTCTTAAAAAAAAAAATTTTTTTAAAAGATTGCAACGCATCAAGTATGGCTGCATACATGCAAAATAACGTCAAGAAATAGTTTCTGCTATCATTATTATATGTAATACGTTGCATGATGATGCAGACTGAAAGGAAACAAAACGAAGCAGCAGTAACAACAACAACCGCAACTAGTTCGCTTAACATTAGGTTATTGAGTACTACTGTTACTGCCCGTGTGCTTGCTCTTATTTTTCACTTAAAGTTCAAGTGCTGTTGTAATTTTGGGTTGGATGATGCAAATGATTGTTGGCTTCAGCCGACTAACGCAACGACTCATCAAACATTCAGCATTGACTTGACAGGCAGGCAAGTAAGCAAGCAGACATGCAAACATAATGATTAAGTGCCTTAGCTTTATAAAAGGAATCAAATATTTACAAGATGACTACTCATGATTTGAAGACAAAGTAATAAAATTCAAATTCTTTATGCACTCATCCGCATAAGTAAGAAATTGTGCATATTTTTATAAATTTAATCCACTTATCACTCCACTCATCCACTCATCTATTTTCATCTACCAGCCATACCGTCCCTTTCAAACGCTCTCGCAAAACGCATTTTTCCGATCCAAAATTAACTCCATTTCGTCGGTGGGTCTGGTGGGAAATTTTGAATATGCTCGATTTTTTATGTACGAAAGGACTGAATTATCGTATTCTCATCCTTCATTCTTAAAACCGTCGATTTCCTTTATGAAGCTTTATAACCTGAAATCACTGTCTGATTCTGCCAACTCAACTAAGCAATAAAAAGGCAATTTGTGTAATCGTTGTCGTACTACATCTTCTCATATATGTGATAGAAATATACTACAGTCTCACATCTAAGCTTACAATTAATTGCTATTTGCATAAATCGGCTTGCAATCGTTTAAGGCATTCATTAGCCGTATTTGATCAAGTACAACTTTCTTATTAGTTTCACTTCCCCTTCCTATATACATGCTTTTAACTGTGAGTATGTTTTGTGAAGATATACACAAATTTTATTGTTCCGTTTTTGAAATTCAAAATATTTGCACCCAGGATACCGTAGAATACATGCATACTTCAACGGCGTTATTTTATGTAGCCTCCTACCACACTCTCGTTACATAACCAGTTATAAGCGTTAAGTTACTTTTAATAGTCTAATCTGTTCGGCTGTTATTTTAGTGAATTGCATGCGTAAATAAATAAATGAAGTTATAAGACTGAACTCTGAAATGTAAACATGAGTTGTTACAAGTTGGATATAAATATTGAACTTATCCGCAAACAAACTGAAACAGAAAACCAAAAATCCAGAAATCTTTCATGATTTATACACTTCGACTATGTAGAAGCAAGTAAAAACATTATAGCCAAGCCAAGTGGACCATTAAGTGCCATACACCGTCTTGTCTGCTGCAATTGCAAACATATATTTGGTTCCCATATTAACATATAATTTATTTCCAAGCGAGAGAGGAGGAGAGGCCTCTTATAGGGGGTTTGAGGCCAAAAAACTAACCTAAGTAATCGAAATTTGGTACAGTTGACTTTTATGCCAAACTTCTATTGTATACTAAATTTTGTAACTTTTAAAAAGCAGAGCTGTCTGCCATACAAAGGTTCTTCTTTCGTAAAAACGGTTATATGATATGGAATTGAAGAAATTGAATCATGCGATCCACATTTAGAATGTCGAAATACCAATACTCAGTCAATTTTGTCGCCAAACTTTGAGAATTCAAAATTTTTTCTAAAAAACAACTTTTTCAAAATGAAGCGTTGCATGGAGCGTGGTCGCGAAAGTAGCCCAATTCAATCCATTTTCATTACTATTTGACCTTGGTTCAAAATGTTTCAAGACATAAAATTTTGTCAAAATATCTCAAAATTTGCGACTTGTAGGCAAATACAAAATTACACGGACGAGCCGACAGAGGGACAGACAAACTTAAAATTGATTCAAAAGATGAAGCTGAATCGACCCCTAAAAGAAAAAGCGGATCTATCATACATCCCGACAAACTTAATAAACCCTATGTCGCAAGTAGTGTAGGGTGTACCGTGTTCAATAATAGATTATGTGTAGTGCATAATTAAAAATATTGCTTAATAATTAATAGAGTTTTAAAATAGTTTCGTCTATTAGTTTAAAGTAGGTGCCCATAATTCGTCTTAATCGATCATATCTTTTTTTGTATTAAGAAAAAAAAAAAAAAAAAAAACATTTCTGTTGCATTGGATAAGCTTTTCAGTAAGTACATTTTAAAAGTCAATGTTATTGCCATTGGTTGACAGTTGATTTTTCGTTTCCGTTGCCAAGGAAATGCACAATATGTATGTATTTCCAATATGCAATATATGAAGTGAATGCATTTAATAATTCGGAAAGAAGAACAACATGAAACGGAAATTTCGTTAACTTACAAAAGATGTTAAGCAATGTTTCGAAAAGTAGAAAGCAGTGCTTGTGTAAATGCAAAAAATTCTTAAAAAAGATTTCTTATGAAGAAATTCTTAAACTAAAGTTGCACCTACAGAAATGGTGTCAGCGAAAACGCTGATGCACAAAGCAATCTTATAATGGGAAGGGATATTTTTATACAATCTTATGCTTTTTAAATTCTGCCTTCTTTCCTAATCCATCCTATATTTCGTCATCGTCATCTTACTCGTGACATGACATTGACTGTAGCTACAATGAAGTTGAACTTTGCACTTCAAGCTATTCACTCGTGTTAACTTTTTATTAATAGATGTATTGAAGTCTCTCACATACGCTCACGAAATTATTCAATTTGAATATTACCTACATCTATATATGTTTTTATGAAAATCCAAAACTTTGTTGAAAAATTTGTTTAAACTTTATTTGTGAAAATTTCTTATTACCGAAGGACTGATTGAATATTTCTATCTGAAGTCTCACCCGGTGCAGAGCTAATATATGTACGTTACTTGCTGAGAAGGATGACGTACGAAAAGTCTGGGCTAGTCAGGGACATGGATATAATCTCGATCTTAAACCTAGAAATATCTTGAGCCATAATGAGCCACATGATAACAGCTTACAGTTGTGGAATCCGATGCTCCAGGAATCAGGTTCACAAAAGGGTTTAACTGAACGCATAAAGCAGATCGGGAACTTTGAAAATTTTTTATGTTGTGTATATTTAACATATGAGCTCAAGATTTTTTCTATATGCTTTTAACGATCTCTGCCCTTCAAAGCTTAAATAGCATTTGCGCAATAAT
The DNA here is from genome assembly GCA_000688715.1 of Glossina pallidipes. NCBI lineage: Eukaryota > Metazoa > Arthropoda > Insecta > Diptera > Glossinidae > Glossina > Glossina pallidipes. The sequence goes on along the minus strand of JMRQ01002017.1, from coordinate 513,473 downwards.
TCAATTTTTATGATGAAATTCGTTGACTGTAGCATCTGTTGACACTATAGGCAATGCCATAAGCGAATCACCTAGCTTTTTGCGACAAAATCGTTTCAAAAATTTATACTAAATGAATACATTTGGTCACGTGGACCTAACCTGCACTTCACATAAGCGAGGTGTGCTACTTTTGATTTGAGATTGTAACTATGACCGTACGGTTTACTCACAAAAGTGCCCAGTTAGTGAAACTGTGGAATTTGTCTGACCGTAAGTCACTGACTATATTAAGGCCTACTTTTTACATCAAAGTTATTTGCATTTTTGAAATCGTTAAGACTTTATAAATAAAAGTCAGTCTGTATCATTTAAAACATACCACGCGCAATAAGAACACACTATGCTATGCAGCTTTCTCTTATTCTGTTTTCCATTGTTGCGGAGTTTTTATAAACAGCATTTTATCCTTATGAGTAAATAGTCGAAATGTATTCAAAGCATACTTCCGTTCGTTCCTGTTATGCAAAGTGCCGATAAATTGGTTGCTGTATAAAAAATGGACAAGAAAGAGTTTACATTCAGCTTAGAGTGATTTTTTGTTATCCCCTACCTATTTTCGTTATCTTTTGATGGTCAAATACAAATTTTGCCTGGACTAGGAAAAGTGATTTCTACAATTACCTTTCCGACGATGTTTCCATGTTCGCAAGTGGCACTTTACGTAGAAAGTAAGCTAGTGAATGATGTGAAGCATGCACGACATCTAACTGGAACCTTTAGAGAGGTTAAAAATTCTAGGACCTCAAGCAAATTAATGGCGGTAACCAAAATAATATATTTCTTTAGGGATTGGTGAATTGTATAAATGAAAGAGTCTAGGAACGCTTCACTCTCTCTTGTGATGTCTTACGGATTATTATTTTAAAAAGAAATTGCATCGTTATTGTAAGATTAAAAAAGAAAAATTGGATTTCAGTTTAATTTTAAACTGAATCCAATTGTAATCCAAATATCTTTGAACGATGCCTTGCATCACAACACTCACAACCAATTTAGCATATCTTCAAGTAATTAGTAAAAAAAGAAAAACAAACTCGTTGATGTTTTTTTCTTTTTTTCTCTCTTCCAACTCACTGAAACGCAGAGGGAACTCTTTCCAAATTGTGTCTGTCATAAGAAATGAATATGAAAATGTGTTATATGTTACGTACCCCCTGCTATATGTAAATAAATATGTGATAAATAAGTGTTTTGACATTTTCCTTTCTTTTTTTGTTTTTTTTTGCCTTAAAAGAACGAGAAATAGCGGCGGCAATGACCAGGACGGCAAAGAAAATAAATTTGTTTTCCATACATAACTGTCGCAGTATTTGTCAATTTATACAATTTGTGCGCAAAGACAAATATAAGTAAAAATTATTTATTATTATCAAGTGACAATTTTCGTTACATTTTTCCTTCTTGTGTCTGACCTTATACGATCTTCGGCAATTTACGCAACGCATGATGCTTTCTTATGAGCCAATAGCACGTGATTTTCATTGTCATTATGTCTTTTAATAAAATATTACTAATTCAAAATTTTCAATATGCTATTAATCGTTTACGTTTGCTTCAATCGTTTCTTTTCCTTGTTGGGTCATGGGAGGAAGTCACTACGAAAGCATTAAAAAGAATGGCTTTTTGGATGGAAAAAAAGTAATTGAATCATGATATATGAGAAAATTATCAGATATATATTTATTAAAAAAAATTATATTTTTGGAAAGTAATAAAGGATGGCAACACCAAAGCTAATTTAAGGGTCACTGCAGGCCAATTTTTTGCATATTTGAGTTTAAAAAAAAAAAAGAAGAATATTTAATATCAATCCGCTAGTTGCTGCAACGTAGACTCACTATACCTGCAGTCATATCCCAATCGCAAATAAAGTATGGTCTACTGCACCAGAAGCTAAACCCACCTCCCGACTTGATAGCCCCTCTTCTTTCATACTAGGTAATGCGCTAGCCCAAAGCTAATACATCGAAATTATGCCGTATTTCAAGTCGTGGGTAAATATGGGAATATTTGAGTTCAAGTCGTTCGCAAACACGCAATAAACACGCCGCAAAGTGACTTTTCTTTGAAGACCATACATAGTCCATTGCTTCTTTTTGCACTTCCATTTTTTTATTGATGCGAAAACTTTATGAATACTAGACACTTTCTCATAAGAGTTCTAATGACTTGTCTGACGGGACGACTAAAATGGATGCATATCACTATGTTGCTGTGGTTAACAAATCGAGACAGCTGCACATAATAATATCACTGCAGAACTTAGCATAAAACAAACTTTGCAAAAAAATAGCTTCAGGAGCCGACTTATGAACTTAACCTAACAAAAAGCAACTAAGGAACAGAGGCAAAGTTTGATAAATTAAGTTAAATAATGATCATGAATCGTATGTCAATGCTTAACATAGACGTTCAACAAACTTAATAGACAGACGATAAGTATAAAACCAACCTTGCCAGTATTGCAAAAGCAAAACTTCGAAATTGAAGCACATTTACAATGTTGTATACTTTTACAAATATTTGTGGTAATTGTGTGTAACAGCTGAGTTAAATCTCATATTTGTTTGCAAATTTTGACTTGGGTTGGCGTTGTCTTTTGATTACTAAATCTAAACGAAAGACTTCGTGGATGTTGTAATTGGGTGCCACACACGTCAGGCTTTTATGGGAATGCAATTTGTACATTTATTGGTGTTACAATTGTGAAGTTAAACGGCTTAACTAACTAACCGAATGGCTTATTAGCCTACACTCTCTTTCTCCATTTATCTTTCTTTAATATGCATACTTCTTTGGATACACTCACGCATCTTTCATTAAAGTTGAATTGCTTTTTGCAGTAATGGTCACTGAACCAGCCAGCTATTATCGACCAGGCGTATCACATACACTTTAGTATACATATACATATATAAATAAATATATACATATATATACATAGTTTATATTCACTCTCTATACGCACACCCATATTTATCGATTAGTTAACGCTGCTGCCGTCACTACCAAGAAATGATTTTGATAAACATTTTTGTGATAAAAGTAAATGAATGGTTTGTCTTGGGTACGCTGCTTTCATTTTTACTTGTTGTTATTCGTTTTGTCCTCTTTCTCTCCCTCCTGTGGTATTGTTTTAAAAAAAATCCGTTATATATTTCCTTTTCAATTATTTATTATCTCTAGCTATCGAAGGATATTTGGTGAGGAGGTGGTCTGTGAGAATGAAACTCATTGTGTTTTACACAATTTATCAACTTTTTATTTTTATTATGCCTTGTTTCCGTCATTTATAAATGACTCATATCGGCGGGATGAACCCCTGAAGTAATTCATGACAAACGCATCATGCCCCCTTATGTAAAAGGTATTAGTTTGCAAGAAACAAATTGCAGCTAGAACTGAAAGACAACTAAAATTATTCTGGAATATCGTGAAATAGGTAAACGCTTGATGCCGATGCCCTATTGATATAATATAAAATTTAATTCAGATTATTTTTTTGCAAGTTTTCTATTAATTATATCCCGGCAGCAATCTATCTTCGTACGTATTTGCGGTTGATCCCTGAAGAACGTCACCGGCTGATTTTTCAAGCAAGCCATCATTACTGAAGGAGTTAGTTTAAGCCCGACGGTGTCAAGACTCTTATTTGCCGCAATAAGGGTCTACAGTTTCTGCATAAGACAACATGCCACCCATCACGGATACAGAAGATTTCCTTCAAAACGGTTAGCGGTTTCCCAATTATCCCTTTTCTTTACTTTTCAAAATTTCAATTTTAATGTATCTCTATTTTTCTTTCTGCCCGTATTATTATAGCATTTCTTTTTAATTGTGTCAAGTTTTTTTTATTTTTTTTTTTTAATTTGTGTTAATCCATAAATCCGTGTCAATCTGACATTGTAAGCACATTGCAATTCTTTGGTTGAGTGGGTGTTAATGTGTGGTAGATAGGAAGGTGGGAGTAAGTTGTAATTAAATTGAATCCATTAAATCAGAATTAATTTTGCTTCCTTTGTTATGCAAATATAATTAAAAACCTTAAGTATTTTCAGAATAAATTTGCAAACTGTAAAATGAAATTGATTTAAAATTAATATGAAATATCGATTAGATTAATTCCAAGACCGTATTCCTGGCCGTATGGTCTTTGCTGTTTGAAAATTAACGTATTTTCTTTAAGTTTTATACGGTATTCATCTTATTTAGGAAGAGTTAACGTTTTGGAAAAACGAAAAAATAGCGAAATTCCATTACAAAGTGAGTCATACTGTCCAACATTTTATAGGATACAAGACTTTATCAATATTTTCTTAATGAACACCACTACTTGCACCAGCAAATTTTCAGTGAATTTCTGGAATTTTTGAACTTCTCGTCGCAAAAAAACAGGTAGATTGGCGCGCGATGGTACCAGACTTTTTAGACACTTGGCAAGCGCTTAAACTTTCGCTGCAGATTTTGTTTACCGATCACGAAATTACACAGGTTCTTATAACTCTGCCGGATTAGGAGGTGCTGGCTTTGCTTGAATTGAGTAGTTAAAAAACTACGGTGGTCAGTGATCAAAAACGAGATATAGTACCTAACCCCTCCTCTAAGCTCAAAGTAAATGAAGCTGCGCTGTCGTATCAAAATTACTTCCATCGAGAAAATATAGACAGGACTTTTAACTAATTAAACATGACCTTCTTAGTACAAATACTGAAGAAAATCAATTTCGCGGAGAAAACTTTAGCTCCCACCCAGCAACTATTTTTAAAACTTGGATTGTTTGCAGGGAACCTTTTTTTTTTTTGTTTGCAAACCTTTTAGTAAAGAATTGTGATATTTTCTCTTATCAGCATTTATCATAAGCATTCCAACCAAGCGAAAGTCGGTCTAAAGTTTCCGTATTGCGCCGCGCACATGATTGCACTGCAACTCCACAGTCAGAAACTTAATAGCTTTTCAGCTAACTTAGGTAAACATCACAACTACAATGAACCTCCAAAATCTCCTAAAGATTTTACCTGGTATCTGTAATCCAGAACTTCTCTGCCAAGACATATTCTCTCATACATTTCGCAATGTCAGGCTATGAAGACCAGTTAATGTTTCTTTAAGAAAACGCCCCATTTTGATAGGTTATTTTAGGTTCTCTACAGATGTCCTACCGCAGCAACTCTGCAATGCAGTCTTTGATGAAAATTTTTTAATCCAACATTCATCCAACCACTTCTCGGGGAAAGTTGTTGGAAGTTTTTTGGCAAGAACTCCTGTTTTTCATCTTCAACAAGCAAAAAAAAAACCCTAAAAAATTTTTCCATCACTGTGTTATAAAACTTTATGATTGATGGTCAAGACAAGAAAATTTATTGTCTTGATTTAATCAAAATCCGATGCTTTATATAATTGATAGTAAAAACAGTCTTCTTTGCTATATATTCCAGATTCATGGGCTTCCTTGATTAAACTTTGCTGACAGTCTGCTTTGGATAGGGTTTCAAGTTTAGTCTTACTTCGAAACCAACACCACTTGTTTACTCTTATCAGCAAATGAAATCGATTTGAAAAATATTCCTGCCATTACAGAGAGAGTATCCCAAATGTTCACATACGTCATGAAAAGACCTCCATTGAGCAGAGTAACCTACATGTGATTCAAGTAATGCTTTGATTTTTTTATCATCAAAGTCGATCATGAATTTTCCGCCTAGTATCAAATGAAAATAACTGATGTCAATGCGATGGAAGAGAGAGCAAGACAAGAGCAAAAAAATAATTCCATTCGTAGTGTGCATAAGCAATGCATTTCCAATATTTGAAATAAATGTATTTAAAAGGCCTGGCGACAACAATACTTATCAACCCTATACAGCTTATAGATGATCGACTATTTAACTAACAAAGAAACATAAGAAACCTTAATGGTAACGTTTAGTAAAAATCTTGTCGCTGATTCATCAACACCCACTTTTCTCATTTCAAATACAATACATTTTCAATAAGAAAAACAAAGAAAAACTATTAAATAAAAAAAAATAAGCGGCCGGATTTTTGTTTTTCAAGATATACATACGCACATACGTATATATATATACATACAGTGAGGAAAGCAGTTACCGGTTTTAAAACAATCACAGACAGCCAACAGCAACGATTTAATCTTTAAAACATTCATTCATTCATGCATTTCGTATTATATAGCGGAGTCTGGTAAAGCAAAAAAGAAAACTTTAAAGGCAAACATGAATCATTTTTTTTTTTTTTGAAGAAAAAAACTTTTTTTCAACTTTCTTATGAGATTTTGGGTTTTTCGACTTCAGAGACAAACCAGAGAGAGAGAGAGAGAGAGAGAGAGAGAGAAAGAAGAAAGATTTTCGAGTGTGGTGTGAGGAAACGTTAGCATAACAACCACAATTTCAACCGGGCCACAGTAATAGATAGACGGCATAATTGGAGATCACAAGAAATTGGCGAAATAGCCGCCATTCGCTTCATTTCATTTTGCAAAGATTTGCAGGGGAAGACGTAAGAAGTAAGAGCAATAGGGAAATTTAGTATATAAATACTTGTTTGAAGTACCAACACTCTCAAGTAACAATAGTTAAAATGCCGGCTTACCACACGCCAACCGCACGATCTCCTTCTGTTTTTTCAACTCATTTTACACTCAAATTTACTTTTTATGATTTTTCGTAAATCTTATATAAATTTTTTTCGCGTGTTTTCTCTGGTATCCGTTCATTACACTTCCATAACGGTATCGGCATTTAGACATTTCAAGTCCCAAACATTGTCTCGCTTGATATGCTCATATAGATATACATGAGTAAGACGATGGCGGCAGCAACAGCAGCAACAGCAGCAGCAGCAGCAGCAGTATAAGCAGCATTACTAACAGTAATTGCAATAGCATTAGTGGTGGTAACGGTCGTGATAGTAGTGGTAGTTAGCTTACATTTAATTGTGTGATCTTCAATTATATTTAACATTGAACATACATTTCAAAGTCAATGGCAGACAAAATTTACATTTTTGATTGATAAAGTCAAGCTGGTTCAACTGATGTTTGACATCATTTTTAACAAATGTCTTAGCTTTTCACCACAATTACTGATGTCATCACCATAGATTGTTTGCATTGAATCTATGCGATGAAAGTCTTTTGTCAACGTCAGTCGTTAACGCAGAAACAATAACAAAAAAAAAAAATAAATAAATAAATAAAACGAGAGAGAAATCATACTCAACTAGGAGCGATTCGCATCATTAACTCGTTTTAAAATCGCACTTCTATGTGGAGTGGGCCATCCATTACTGTGAACATATGTAAAACAGATCTTGTATCTTGGTACTGAAGACTTCTATTAAAAACTTTAAGTTTTACTTGCGCATATGAAAAATAATGTTATCCGAAGCTGCGTGAACTTTGTTTTGAAATAACTCAAGTGTAAAGGATGTCAAGCTTTACTAATGGACATTTTTTCGGGAAGCGTTATTACTTATGCTTCGTTAGTTGGATGTTGGATTTTGTAGAAAAGCAGAAAATTCTGAATGGAACTTTCAACATTTAGTTTATACTCTTTTGAGCTCGATCCAGAGGAGTATTTGTTCTACGTTCTATCACCTTTTAAAGCTCCGCATGACTTTGTTAATTTGTAAGTTCGACATGAATTATCTGAGCTGAAATTACAGCAGATTCCTTCTCATCACGTCATCGAACGCTAACACCAACAGTTGGAATGGAACCGCTGCTCTCCACGGAGACATTAGTTCTTCCGATTCACGCTGACTAATTGTTCGATAGAGGAAGTAGTAATCGATAGTACTTTGAATAAATCATATGTTGTATTTTTCTCGAGACTGTCAACTTTCTAATGATTAACAGAACAAGCATCATGTACGCATCTAACATGGTACTGTATACGGTGTATAAATTATACGACATTTAATATCACACACAATCGAGAAATTTTGGCGTGCTTTGTGCGTTCCACCCAACAAGCTCCACTATATCGACATGCAAATACATATCAAATCAGTGCCTTTGCCTGAAGCCCGTGCACTTTTGAATAGCGATATTATTGGATTGAACAGACGGCCGCCTCAAAGAAAAGAAAGAAAAAATATGCCATACATTTTTATAACCATCTCACATGGAATAACCATGTTTATTGGGAAAATTCACTCTATGCGTTGAATACTATTATGCAACCATAAATTTACGCCGCAAAAAATTCGCGCTAACGCGCATACTACCATACATAATAACGTAGTACGGCTGCGAAATTTTTGCTTGCTTTAGCAGAACCAATGAAAGAAAACTAAGTATCGCCTGCAACCATGTCGTACGGTTTGTTAAACAATATGACATTTTGTCGTACTACGTAGCGCCAACATTAATAAACCACTGAACTATGGGATACTGCTACACAAAGCAATGTGCACTGCTGCGAACCTTTATGAACGAGCATGCTTCGCTCGGTTTACCTCAGAACCTATAACAAAGATTCCGTGTAGACATACAAACAAATTTTCGCGATTTAATTGAGAAAAGTTTTAACGAGTTATGGAAATGATTTTCTGATCAAGGCCGAAGTAAAGTTACTTGCTACAAAAGTAAATAAATTTTTAACTTACCTTTCAGTCTCTGTTTCCGTATTAGATTGTACCTGTTGCTGTTGATTAGTTTGAATCTGCGATGGTTGTTGCTGGTGCTGTTGTTGCTGCTGCGGCGGTGGTTGCTGTTGCTGTTGAGTTTGCATTAATGTTTGATTATCAATAGAAGTTGCTGTAACTGTAGCTACATTGGCATTGCTTGTTAGGTTCGCCATAGCAGATGTCATATTTCCAGTTGCTGTGTTTATAGTGTTGTTGTTACTAGCGTGGGCACCAATATTTACGGCTGTACCATCCATAGGTAATTGTGACTGCTGCTGTTGTTTCTGTGGCTGCATTAACGTTTGTGGTTGCTGCATATGCTGCTGTTGCTGCGATTGCATTTGCTGCGTTGCTTGATACTGTGCTGGTGTAGTGTTCGAGGATATAACCATCGCATTCACCGGACCCGCGTTTGGATTAACGACAACACTAGCTGGAGGTTGCTGCTGCTGTTGAGCCTGAAGGTTAGCTAGTATAGCTGCATTATCGATCAATGTTGCGGGCGCACTCTGCTGCTGCTGTAATGAAGCCTGTTGAACAGTCTGCTGCTGCATATCATAGCTTGTCATTTGCGTCAACACTGGCATTGTTTGACCAGCACTTATTGGCTGCGACAATTGTTGTAATTGTGATGGTAACTGTTGACTTTGCGCAGGAGGCGGTTGTTGCTGTTGTTGGAGTTGTTGTTGCTGTGGCTGCTGTGTAGAAGGTAACGATTGATGTATTTGATGAGCATTAGCAGTAGCCAACATACTTGAAGCAGCTAATCCGTCCGTTTGTGATGTCTGTTGTTGCAATTGCATTTGCTGCTGTTGGGGTGTATGCTGTTGCTGCATTTGTTGTTGCTGTTGCATTTGCTGCTGTTGCTGCATCTGCTGCTGTTGAGATATTTGTTGCTGTTGTTGTGGAGGCATTTGTTGTTGCTGCTGGCCTTGCAACTGTTGCGATGACTGTACGTTCATTTGCTGTGGCGTTCCTTGTTGCTGCTTCTGCTGCTGTTGCTGCATACCAAGCGCTGTCTCAGTCATTTGTGGAGACTGTTGCGGTGGCGTTTGGTGAGGAGTTGACTGATAATTACCTGCCACAAAATTTCCTGACATTTGCTGTTGTGGAGCTGGTGATAGTTGCTGTTGTTGCTGTTGCTGTACATCTATGTTATAACCCATATTTTGTTGCTGTTCCATTATTTTCGTTTGACCCGCTATGGGTTGCTGCTGCTGCGATTGCGGTTGCTGTATGGAAGGAGAAGGCACATTGCTGTGTTCAGTAGGTACGGGAATATTACCATTCTGTATGTGTATATTGCCCGGAAGAGTAGAGCCATGTTGAGCCTGAATCCCCTGTGTCTGGGCCGCCTGGGCTGGTATGTGTTGCTGCTGCATTGCTTCGAAATTAACAGGTTGCGATTGACCGGGTAAGTAGACGCCACCAGCAGCGGCCGCAGCAGCTGCTTTTTCCGATGCTGCTATAGCTTCTTCCTGCTTCTTTAGCTCTTCCAGTGACTTTTTTAATTGCTGTGCAGCGACTGTTGCGTAGTCCAGTGGCACTGCCTGCTGAGTTTGACCGACGTCTGATTGCGGTTGTATAGACTGCACAGTTTGGGAATTTATCTCTTGAGGCGGTGTGCTATACTGTTCTTGTTGATTGGCCGCTGTTACCGATGTTGGAGCAGATGGCACATTACCATTTTCGGTCCCCTCAGGAGTTTCAGCAAAAGCTGTTATACCATGGAGTACGGTAGCTGGGGCTGTAGCAACACCGCCGCCATCATTATTTTCTGCATAATTCCAGTTTTTATCGACTCCTGCACCACCGGCACCACCTCCACCTATACGAACCGGACCGCCTAAGCCTGCATTCATTGGTAAACTATTAGTGGTAGTATCCACATGATTCTCTAATGCAGTAGCAGCGCCTGGGCCCAAATTCATACTCTGCGTAGTTTTAGGTGGTTGGTCACTTGGTTCACCACCACCCATTTCATTATTTCCAGTCTTTTCGTTATTGTTGCCAGCACCATCGTCTTTACCAGTACTAGCACCTCCTCCTCCGACCGTAGTATGATCAAGGTAATCCATGCATACCCATCTGCCACGACGAAATGGTTCTGTAGATTCAATTTTCACTACTTTAAACCGCTCACTACGATGTTGAGCTGAATCTTTTAGATCGTCTTTTTTAATATTACCGCCGCCGGATGTCACTGCAGCACTTACAACGTTAATAATGTTATCAGCCACATTGACCTGCACATTCTGTATGGCTTGAGCACCCAATGTAGCTCCTAAATCAGGATCCACTACTACTAGTCCATACTGCGAACTAGTTGGAATGACAGGAGCAGTACTACTTAAAGCATTGTTGGCATAATAAATCTCCTCCTTAGAGAAGGTATCTTCGGACATGGATGGTGTCTCATTTTCCAAATCTGTTATACGGCTATCGTCAGTATGAGATTCGTCAAGATCGTCTGCAGACTCTTCGCCCCCATTATCATTAACAACAGGTATTTTGGGTTGGCCGACCGTTACGGAAGTGATTTGGAACGATGAAGTCGTCTTTGGCTTACGTGTACCGCCGCCAGCATGGTTATGACCGGGGCCGTGCGCGTGGCCGTGACTGTGATGACTTCGGGTGGTGGATGCGGTGGTAGAACCGGCAGACTGACTGTTTACTCCACTGACATTATTATTAGAAGACGAACCCTTTGATGTTGACGACGCTTTGGACGCGGTCGTAATTTTACTAGCATTAGTGCTTGTCGATTTGGGAGCAGCAGAGACACTAGAACTTGAACTATCGTTAGTTATGTGAGAATTCAAGCTAGTGCTACTAGTAGCATTTGATAAAGCCGAAGGATCTGATGCCGAGGTTCCGCCCGGTACTGAATTCAGACGAAGACTTTCACTAGTGGTACGTTGTATGGCGGTCGTGTTATTGGTGGTAGCTGTTGAGTTAGAGGACGTATTATTGTGATGATGATGATGGTTAATCAAACTGTGTGGATGATGATGATAGTGATGTTTGCCAGCCGGAGCGTCAATAGTGGAATTATGCCTTTCTGTGGATGAACCGCCGTTCGGACCGCCAGTTAATGACGAAACTTTCGCAAGCGAAGGCTTTTTTATACTAGTGGTGCTGGCAGATCTAGGCGGTGTAGTGGTCTGTATAGTATTACGTCTCTGACCAGTAGCGTTAGTTGTCTTAAATTTGGCGGTAAGTTGGCGATCAATCATACTGGCGACTGTGCGTGATGGGTGATGATTGGCAATAACAACTGTCTGTGGTTCCTCAGGTGACGATGCTGAGTTCTCGTTAGGTGGTGTTATGGGCGAGGTTAGTTCCGATGACAGTTCCTCCGGATATTGGGGCGATGATGGCTGAGAATGCTGTTGCTGCTGTTGTTGCTGTTGTTGTTGTTGTTGCTGCTGCTGCTGCTGATGATGATGATGATGAGAATGAGTTTGATGTTGTTGCGATTGCTGACCGGAATCTTCACTTGCAGTTTGATTCTCGGCCATAATCGGATTTTTGAGCGTGCGCAACGTTTTCAGCAGATAATCCAGGTTCGTAATTTTATTTTATATCACCCGGTAAAAGAAAATTATATACGGAATTTCTCTTAGGGAAATTTGTCGAAAAATAATACGCGTTCTGTATACTTAAATTTAAATGAGAACTTAAGCTAACGATTTGGCTTCACAATATTTGTCTAAACGATGAACGATGTTCTTGTCAAGTGCGTTTTGAAGAATAAAACGGGAATCTTTCAACAACGAAATTCGAAATAACTTATTTTCACTTTATATCACGATACCAAGACGTGATGTCACTTTGCCTACTTTTCAGAAAATACTTTCTAATGTCTTTAAAATTCCGATGATTGTGATAATTTGTCTGGAGTGATTTTGCGTTTTTGCAAGTTGTAATGCAAGTCAAATGATCACTTTTTTTGCTTCTTAAGGTTTTGCAAAAAAGTAAAATAAATTAGATTTAATTGAATACGATCTTCACTAGCCACACATCACAGAACATCATCATAAAAATAGGCAAATGAATGACTATTATAAAGACGGTAACGAAAGCGACGACGACGACGACAATAGCGGCGACGACGAAAACGGCGAATCGGACCACGATAATAGCGCAGTTGAATTGGTTGCAGATGAGATTTTTGTTGCCGTTGAAAACAAATGCAACAGTGACAAGTCTAAATTCGAACACAAACAACGATAATGGTGATTATTCTCGCTTAATTTCGCGGTCTTTAATACGTTGGCGATATAATTAACTACGCGACGACAGTGATGCATATTGTAAGTGCGACTAAGCAAACATTAACGATCAAGATTTTCACGTGCATATAGAATCTTGAGCGCTGCATAACAGACACGACAACAATTCCGTCTTAGATCTTTCTATAGAGCTAAGGCCAAGAAAAAAAAATCAGCCCCCACTCTGCACTATACGCTAATCGTTCGTGTTTTAGGCAATGAAATCACTTGAAATTGTCAAACGTTGCACTCAATAATAATGCAAATGTGGTTGTGTAGAATTGCATGCAGCTGCAGATGAGTAGACGTTGACGATAGTTAATAGAGATGAAAATTTTCGTCTATTATCCGTTGGATGTATGGTGGCTTTTTGCTAGTAAACGTTATCCGTACGCGAGTTATTATGTTTTCAACGGTGACACCATAAATCTCTGCTTAAGTTTCAACCTTTATCAAAGCAAAATCATTTTGAGGTTGCTGCGGCTGCTGTTATAGTTGCGGGTGTTGTTGCTGTTGTTATTATTACTAATGATTATGATTTGATGACGGGGGCGATAGTAATATTTGCTGCTTTTTGTATACGTTGGGATTTTCACTTATTGTTATTGTTGTTTTTAGAGGGTGGTGTTTTTTTTTTTTTTGGATTTTTTTTTTTTTTTTTGTAAATTTCTTTTTTTTCTTTTAGTTTCAATTTATTTTTATCAAATGCTCTCCTTATTACTGTTTATTTTGAGTATGTATGGCGCGCGCGTACAATGTATCCTGGTATGAGTTATTGTTTATTGTAGTACGTAGTTGATGGATAAGCTTAACTAAGTTGACTTTGACTTTTGTCAATTTAACGGTATTATTATTAAATTTCCGGTAATAAATTTCAATTAAAATTTTTACTCACGCACTCATAATCGAGAAAGTGACGAAAATTATTTAATTTTTTTAAAAACTAAAATATTTCTAATTGATTTTATTTTGAAGAGATTTTTCTTTTGATCAACGTTATATAAGAAGAAAAATAAAAGAAATTAATTATAAACACTTTTTTTTCTTTCAATTTCTATACACGATGAAAAATATTTTATGGTGTTGAAAGTAAAAACAGAAAAAAAAATTTATAAAAATGTCTTTAACAATTTTTTATGCAGCGAAAATAACATAAAGATTTCCAGTCAGGAGTTGTTACTGCAAAAAAAGTGAAAAAAAGAAGAGAAAATATATGGAGAAAAATTAATATTTTTTGAAGAAAACCTAACAAAGCACTTGTTGATTATTAGAATAATTTTGCCAAAATCATCTAAATATATACGTAAAAGAAAGAAACCAATCAACTCCGTGGTCTATATTAAAATCGTTTGAAAATAATACCAAATCTTGAGATTGACTATTCCCGCTTTACTTGATTTGTATTGCGATGGCATGTTTAAAAATTCACTGATATTAAAGACAACGACTGCCAGCTCGCGACTTGTCGCATCTAATGGCTTATAATTTATTTTCATTCATTCACACTACTAGAGAGTTTCGATTATTCCTTTTTATTTATTTTACGTTTTTTTTTGGCGCAGATCTTTAACCGGTTGCTTAATGTGAAACTGCAAGTAAACGATTGTTTATATTGCTTTACTTGTGCGTCGTCATATCGTATTATTATTATGGATTGCGTTGTTTGTTTTTATACAAACGCTAATATTTCTGAATAAATATTGAACTTATCAACAATAGTAGAGTTTAAGTTTTTAAAATCACTTGATTAATGAAAAACAAGTAAGAAAATTATATTCGGTCATGATCGAATCTTTTATACTCATCTCCGTTGTCGCAAAAGAGGCAAAACAGGTAAAAGAAACAAAATTTCCTGCACTACGACATGAAGTGGCCGCGACTGATTTTTTCTATTTTCAAAACCAATGTGTTTGTCGCATGGGCGTGTGAACGTTGTAGGCATGTCCTTTGCAAAGTTTAGGTCAGCGCGAAATTATTTTGCAATTTTGTAGACGATATCTTCATTTTTGCAAACGCGGGGAATCTTTACCACAGATACCACACAATTGTGCACACGGGCAGATGAGTCGACGAATAAACCGGCATGCTTAAGTGCATTCTAAATTTGAAACTGGCCAAGAATGTGTATACCTTATAAAGTCTTTGAGACTTGTCTCTGCGCGTGGTCGATTTTTTCTATTTTTGTCCAGGTACCACCGCATCGCCCATAGAATTTGCATTCAAATTTTTGGATATTTAATTACTGCGGTTTATGAGTAATGATTAAGAAACCAATTTTTTATTCCTTTTGAAAAACAGAGGTGTTTTAAGTTTTGCGGAGCAGTACAGGCTTGCCCGATTTGACCCATCGTCAATATCAAACTGCTTATAAAAACTACTAATGTTTCTGCCAAATTCGCGACCAGGAGAATGTTTGCAACAGACCTTACATAGACGGACCGATCGACATGTCTAAATCGATTTAAGATTTAACTCTGATCAAGAATATTTATACTTGGCGGGATCTCCGAAGCTTCTTTCTTGACGTTGCAAACGTTTTGACAAAATAAATATGCCTCTCATTCTTCGGTGATGGGTATAAAAAACAAAAACTTTCATTTAAACTGCTCCTATTACTTCAGTTAAAAAAAACTTTAAATATTTAATAGCTTTTTGTCGAAGGGATCCCCTTTCTTACAAGCTTCCGTATTTCACTCAATTTACTTCTTTTCCGATTATACGCTAGCGTCAAGTTGACACGGTTTCACGGAGTTCCAAGAAGTGGCTAACTGATCACCTTACGAAGAGGTCATAAAATGATATAATTAAACCGGTACATTTGTGGTACATTTGCGCATTATGCATTCTGGACATCCTTATGATCAGATTTCGTTGCATTAATATATTTCGATTTGGACCCAATAAAGCGAAGGAATATGAAGTACAACTAACAAACACTAAAGACTTATTGAAAACAAAATTAGGTGAGGGTCGCAATCAAAGGGGATATTTAATGTAGACTACGTAGCACATTAATTTATTATTATTATTATAATTTTTTAGACCAATGAAATAAATTCATAGAGGAACAGAAAAGACGTAGCACATTAATTTATTATTATTATTATAATTTTTTATACCAATAAAATAAATTCATAGACGAACAGAAAGAAAGCATTGAGAAAATTAGATATCGAGCCTAGTAGTTCTAATAAAATAACAAAGAGCATCGATATTGCACTCTGTAGCTGATTTTAGGATGTCCATTGGATTAGTTGTTCCAAATGCAATTCTTTCAATAAAGGAAAACTTAACGCATTCATAAAGAATGTGCTTTACTGTGAGAATTTGTCGACAGTTGCAGATCGGAGAAGAAGGCTTTAAATCTCTTGGTGAGTTGCAATTGTATGGCCAAGGCAAACTCTCGACAATGTTTTGATCTTGGTTTTCTCAATACTTATTGGATATGAAGAGTTAACAGAGGAAAAACAAATATGTTTCTTTTTTAACATTTTCTTCCTTGTACTTAGTTTTTTTTTTATGCACTACATCACTTGCGCTACAAGAACACATTAACTTTGAGCATATGTATGCAACAAGCAGTATGACTGGAGATAAACCCAACTTTTATTATACCAATTGATTCAGCATCACTTCTTCGATTTAAGCTAGTCTCTCCGTCTTGTTTTTTTATGTTCAACCTATAGATCGCAATTTTTGAAATATTTTCTTATTTTCTTTTTTGCTTCTTGCTATAAACCATTTAAAAAAGTCGTGATATGAATAACTATGTTAAATAAGTTGGGTTTCAGATACTTTATTGTGGGTGGTGGCCCACTAAAATATTTGTATTTGTATTGCACTCATCGTACTAGACATAATCATTTTACTAACCATTAATAAGGCATAGAATAATACATCGGCTCCACCTATTCGAATAGCTTAGTTGAATTAACTAATAAGTCTCGAATATGTCAAAGAGTGGATGTAGTATTAGGAAGACGAGCAAAATCAAAAAAGACGAATAGAACACGATTTGCAAATAGAATGAAAAGATTAAATAACTTCTATAAAAAAACTATTTTTAAATAAGCTTTTATCTAATAGCATTAAGACGATAGCTTCCACTTTTGTGGAAGCTCTAACAGAGTGCATTTTGGAAATCATTGATGTCTTCATTAACAGTCAATTTCTCTTTTTATTACATCCTACCGGTCTAACCTTTTCTATTATCGTTTTAAAATGGATTTGAGTTTGATAATAAATCAAGAATTATTGCATTTCAATGAATCAATCATCTTTGAAGATTTTAATCAGATTGACTGCTATATATATACAGTACATATGCATATAAGTATGTATATACATACAGGTATATAAATCGATGAATAAGTAAAAAATCACTAATGCAGGCGGTACATTTTGAGCTCCCACAACATTAATTGAGGACTTATATATGCAACGAAAGGCCCGATTATCTCCTTTCTTCAGCGCTGATCATAATTATGATCTAAAATTGTTTTTTAATTGTCCAGTCCATTGCTGCCAACCTTTTGGAAGCGTAAATAGATTATTGTAACAAACTATTAGAAAATCAGGGGATTGATTGAATATCTCAGTTGGACCGCATAACGTACTTCTTTAAAATCCTTTCATGAAATTCATCAAAATGTATTTGTTCCAATTTTTAACTTTGTACTTCAATCTTTGCCATAACTAGCATTTCATAAGTGAATGGAAACTACGTTTATTTAACGGGATCTCCGATGCGAAAACGAAAAACATTTATGAAGGGCTCTATTAGCATTGTACCGAAATGGGAGAATTGCATTATTCGAACCTCAAGCAAACATTTGCAAGCCATTGTGGTACATGTGAGCATGCGAATACCTTGAACGGAACGCAGGGCTTGTTACAAATCAGGGGTGGGCAACTTTTTCTATCCAAGGAGTCAGAAAAAAGTCCAACTATTACTAAAACTGGGCCATCGTGTATCAATTATGCGCCTTATCCGTTTATTCATTTTATGGCCTAAAAAGCAAAAAAGAGCACTTCATACTTGATAGTTGCGTAGGAGAGCCGTTCTTGAAGGCAGATACAGTCCATTTTCACGGTTGCTATGTGTAAGCAAATTGAAATCTGAAAACGGGTTTGACCCATGCGCCATTATTAGACCATATATAAAGGCAAATGACATGTATTTTTTCAGTTTTTTCTCGCGAAAGTGGTTGGGAAAACGGCTTATTTCCTATTCATAAGGACTTGCGTTTAATATACATTTTTCTTGGCCCTATAAACGGAATAATATAGTCCATGCACCATTATATCTAGAGGATAGAGCTAACAACCGTAATAAACATACATTTATTTTCCAAGGTTTGCGAAGTATCCAACTGTGTGCCTAAAAGTGTTAGAAATGTACTTTCATATATATTTCCTTAGAAAAAGGCTAGCCTTAAAAGAAATTCACTCATAATTAAAAGAAAAAAAAAAAAGAGTTAGAGTTAGAAAGTTATATTCGGCGAAGGACGAATCTCGCAGTATCCATTCGGCTTCCACTGTCCAAGTTCTTTTATTTGATAACCATATCGCCGGTATTGCTAAGAAAAAATTAATCGCGATGTCTACCAATTTCATTTTATGATCAACCCAAATTCACCTACCAATTTCATTTTATGATTAACCCATTTTTAGGCAGATAATATATCTTCATTTGAGGAATATACAAACATTCTGTTTTGTCTGGGTTATGATAAATAAGCATAAAACCTCAAAAAAGTGAAAAAAAGATAACTTAATCCACTTGTAACTATGTGGCAGCAATACCGATCTTTTCCACTTTTGCACGTAAAGAGCGGAGTGTTTCGTGAAGTAAATGAGGCAAATTTGAGCCTTGTAACTTTTATAATTTCTGAGTAACGAACATCCACAAAATCCACAAATTTTCGTTAAGAAAAACGGGTTTGCATTCAGTTTATGCTCCACTACGGGCTTCTGCTCCGACCAATTTGACCCATTTTCACTGCCAATTTGAATGCAATAGCTTTCAATGTTTTTATGCGGCCAGGAGAGTGTCGACAACAAACACAAAAACTGACAAACATAGCTTAATTAATTCAGAATTTCACGCTGATCAAGAATATATATACTTTAAAGGGTCTCTGAAGCTTCGTGTGCAAAAAAGTAAAGTGGTGTTGATAGAGAAACACTGTGCTACCAGTAAAAATAGTACAAGCCTTCGCTGCTTACACGGAAAAAATTAAATTAATCTTGTTGGCCACACGTGTGAAGTTCTTTCGAAAATGATTAATTTCTTCAATTGATATCAACGCAAATTATTACACATGTACGCATATGTGTTGACAAATAGGTAAACACATATTTGAATGTATATGATATGGACTTTGGAACATATACAATCATATTACAAGCGGAAGAAAATAGAAATAGAATTTGAAAAATTATTTGATATTAAAGTTGATGTTGATGGAAAACTTTAAAGTAATTACTGATGATGATACAGGTGCAAAAATTAACCGGTATTACACTTCAAAACAATACACTTACATACACGTACATGGGAAGATATTGAAAGAATACATAAAAGGCGATAAAAGGTTTGCTTTGCTTTGCATAATTTCACGCCTCTGCAGAATACCAAACAGGAATTAATAATTATACCTTACACCACCACCACTTGGGTTAAAGATATAATAACTTTGTACTGATGTATGCAACGCGTAGAAGGGGGACCCAACTTTTATCATATCATTTTTCAAATCGATATAAGCGCGTGCGCTCGCCTAGAGTTTGCTCACATATGATTATGTTTAACCTACAGGTTGCACTTGCGCGGTATTTCGGCGAACTTTGTACGACAACGCGACGTATAGTATTGGAAATGGATTGATTCGGAGCTTTTGTATGACTGCTATTTTGAAAAAGTACTTTTTTTTAATACATTCCTGGCAGAAATTTCCAAAAAATATTATTTTGATATATGAAATGAATGTTGAAAGTTGAAACGGGACCAATTTCTTTTTTTTGAAAATCAAACGAAAATGACTTTTAATTCGAATTCAGTGATTGTGCTGTACTTGGACAATATACATCTATTCTCATGAAAAGTAAGCCTTTACAGGGCAGCAGCATTCAATTGTCCGCTTGTAATGAAAATGGGTGAATATAAATTAAGCATATCGAATTCGGATGAAAACGGATCCCCATGTAACGCCTCTCAAAAATCAATTTTTATTTTTCACCATTTTATAAAATTAGTAGTTTTTACCAAATTCTTAACTGCGTTCTGTAGTAGGCGAACTGAGGTAGGGTATATAACGGCGGCCTTGCGTGCTTGTAATGTGTTAACTTGTTTCCTATGAGATAAGTTCGAGAATGCAATGGTATGCGCGTGATACGGTAAGGGTGTTATGTACTTAAACGTTATATAAACTACTCTTTCGAAAAGGAAGGTAGTTTGTAATCAACGCATATCTTGTGAAAATACTTATAAAGACGAACACTGAAGGCATTAGTTTATATAATTACTTTATATGTTTTTATAATCCTGGTTCAAAGATCTAGATTCAATGGAGTCCACTGATAAAATTATTGAATTTAATTACATATTTTCATTTGAAAGGCAGGATGTAAATTGTGGATTCGCAATACCCAGTGAGAAAGTGTGAAACGTACGTTGGGCCTATTTCCGGGAATTAGGAAGCCAGGATTAGTTCAGCAAAGAACCTCTCTTTAAAAGATGCTGAATAAAAAATAGGTTTTCTACAGAATATACAACTCACCTCAGCAAGAAATATCTTTGTATGTCTTTGTGGCAGTGATTTTTATGGACACAAAATAATGGGGCTTTTTAAGTGAGTGAGGAAACTTCTTAATAGTGGGAAATACATATCAATGGTGTTTTAATCTGAGCTTCTAATGAGGTTAATGAAGCGTTGTTAGTCACAAGTTGCTCTCGCAAAACTAAGCTATTAGTTCAGTTGGGGTAGGCATGCAGAAATGGTTTAGCATAGTTCGATAGAACCGCAAAATAAAGGATTTCCTCAAACGTGCCTATAATTCTAAGACTTGCAAATTAATAATTTATGTTTTCGCTTCATTTTTCTGAAGAACTACAAGCAGTAAATATCCCTTTGACCGGTGTTCTAATAACAATAAACCTGTGACGTCCGATGTAAGACCGGTATAACAAAGTTTGACAAAACAAAATTTTTATTTCTAGTTTATGTGTTAAAATACAAATATTTTATTTGTAACAAGTTGACCCAAGAAAATGAGATCGCGAACAATCTACTACTTTAGATAAATAAACGCAGATACATTGATTAAAAGAAGGATATTTTCTTGTCGTAAGTAAAATGTATTGTAGGTGCAGAGAATCAGTATTTAAGTTTGCAACCTTACATTATAAAATTTCATCACGTTCGATAAAGTTTCCTTTTTGTTGATTAAGAAAATGAGGACTTTTTCCATAAACTACAAAAACAAATAGAAAAGGAGGCATGTGCGGTGTATGTAATAGTATAAAGGACATAAGCACATCGAACGAGCGTAACAAAAGGCAAAGAGGAAAAGCGATAATAGGTGAATCGATATATTTTCGTCAGCATAAAAGGAAAGAAGATAGGAATTATATACCGAAGAGGAAAAATCTTTTAGTTTAAAAGGCATTACACAACAAATTGCTTCTAAAATATATTTTAGTTATAATTTCAAGCAATAATGTGTATGGAAGAGCATAAACGATTTTAAGAATATTGTAAATGAGAAAATTCCAAATGACATTTGCAGCAGAGCAGCCGCTGCGCAAATATACCACTACATAGGAAACAAAGCAGAGCTAACCAGCTGTAAGTAGAAATTCAGGCGAATTGCCAGAAGCCGACTTTAGAAAAATGAAAAAATAAAGAGCAAAAATTAGCTCTCGGAAAATAACCACAAAGGCAAACATGCACAATTATATTGAGATGGTAAATTCTTTTCTTTTTTTTTACAAATATAGATAAAATAATACAAATTTTATTTTCAGGCGAGTAGATTCCCTTAAGAAAATAAAAAAAATAGTATATCCACAATGTTGTTATAATAAAAGCTTATTGACGTAGACTTCGGTAGATTGGTGAAAATTGAGAGTAACACGAAGTATCTTTCTCACAATTGTGCTGTTTTGTTGGTTGATGCGAAGCACACATTATTTATGGCACATTGATTTTTTTTGTAAAATATGTAACCATTCTAATGACTCTAAATAACGAAACCGAGATTTTAAAAATTGCTTTACTAAAATGCTCGCAAAAAAATGGCAAAAATTTTAATCCGCAATTTTTTTTTTTAATCTTGCTTCTTCTTTTTCAAAGTAGCACTACTTGCTCCCTTCTTCTCTTTGTATTTCATAGAAAATATATTTCGTTCTCTTTCTCCGCGACTAAATTTCGACTCTCTCACACGATTCATTTAGGTGCTTCTTCTTCTTAATCGAAGTTTTCGTTTTGATGGCTCGTCGTTTTATATTTGCTGCTTTTTTCTTTTCAACTACACATTTCTTTCCGTACACACTTTTTTCTTCTATAATTTTTTTTTAAACATGCGAATTGATTGATTTTTTCTTTCCATTGGTTAAACAATTTTGGCAAAATACTTTGATTTAAGGATCATGGAATTTGTGTAGAGCCTTTGTTACTAAATATATTCACTCAAAAACATTTGCTTGTTTGTTGATCTGTTCAAAGATAACTCTTAATTGTTGCTGATTTAAATAAATGTAATGAAATAATTTAGAAAGAAAAAATTTTAACTGATTTTTTTCACCTTGAATTTATTAACACACAACACTCGCGTTTTTTGTTCTTTATACCTCTTCAACTTTTTTGAAACTGGTAAATAATTCGCAAATACGAGCGAATTCGCCAAAAATACATAAAAGAAGAAATCTAGTATGTACGTGTTTGTATGCGCGAGTGTGTGAATAAGGAAATGGCAACTAACAAAATTGAAATTAATGAAAGAAAATACAAAGCTATTCTCTTAAGTCCGTGGCTCTCGGTAATTTCTTTTTAAGAGAACCTCATGGTAAAACCCGTAAGAAAGTTATATGAACTAATTGTACGAAACGTCTACCGTTTTTGTATGTTTATTTATTATTTTAGGATATACTACGTCTACTGCTTTTTAATACATATATATTTTTTCAGATATATTCGTAATATTTTATATCAATTGTTCATCTCTTATTTAAACACTTTCCCATGAAAAATTTGCAATCTTTCAAGCCCGAGTAACTTTTCCGATTGTTATTATTGTTGCTGCTTTTCTTTTATGCTCTTTTTTCCCCCTGTTCCCTGTCTCTAACGTAATATGAAATGTTTTCCCTTTTTCGTTTTCCTCTTATTATTAATCATTATTCAAATGATTTTAATAACAATTTCATTAATTTGCTAAAATTTTATTCATTAATCACCTTATGACGTTTATTTATTCATATTTAATATTCCGTTTTTGCTTATTTTCATAAAATTTGACACACCAAAAATTTTTCCAATTGATTTTTATCGAAAACTTCGTCACTAAACGCACACACAAACACGCACAAAAACTACACACCGATGCAACCTCTCCCATTTTATGTACTTTTCGGCTCTCTCATGGTTTTCATTTTTTTTTTTTTATATTCTTTAACAAAATTTTTTCTTCTTTCTCTAGCTAAGTCTTTTACATATTTTCACAACTCCTTTTTTCATTAAACTGATTACCTTTTCGCAATCAGTTTTTCTGTTAAGCTTATATTTATTTTTACTAGAAATATTTTCTTTTCTTTACTATTATTTTAACCGAAATTCTAATAATGTCGCCTTTTTTTGCTCTTATTTAATACACGCATACCGACAACGACAAACTGCTTTGACATTAACACATTTTCGGTACTAAAACCGAAACCCAAGTTCCCGACATTTTTTACTTTGTTTCCGTGTATTTATAAAAAATTCCAAAAACAAAAGAAAGATAGCACTAATTTTTTCCTTTTGTGTGATTTTTAGCACATTTTTCAGATCTATTATTTGTCATTTTTATCTTTCATAAAAAAACCCGCGGCAACTTCTAGTTTTTACTACACAGCGTTGTATTTTTGCTCGATTTTAGTGCATATTAAGACAACAAGTAGTTGTGATAATTTCAAGCTTTGTTAGATAAAAATATTTTTGTTATAAAAATTTTTACATTTTATTGCTCTTCTTTATTGGATATATTATTACGTAGCACTGGATTGAGGGGAAAGCATCATTGATATAGAGCACAACTTGGTAAAACATGTTTTATAACTGCCTTTTGAACTCATGTTATTAAACGCATAAATTTTGGCAATATGCATTACTCGACATTAACGAGCACACGTTGCAGACTTTGCAAAGTATGCATTATTCCCAAAATTTTGGTGATAGTGCTGCCACGTCACCGCGCATTGAACAGCTGTTTTATGTGCAATGCATGTTGTTGCTGTAACAGTAGTACCATGCCTATTTTGTTGTTCTAATTTTTTTTACATTTGCCATGCATGTTCTATTGTTTACAGACTATATGTATCATTATGCTGTAACAATGGTACCGCGTGTAAATTGTTGCTGTAAAATTAGTACCGCATATATTTTGCTGCTACTTCGTTTATTTATTATAATTTTTATATATATAACAATTGTTGATGCTTTTGTTATTATTGTTATCGTTATTATTATTATTAATAATCTTTAAAGTTGTTACTACTGAAAATATAATAAATTTACTTTTCTGATATAAATAAAATTATTTTTAGAAAAGAGAGTTTACGTAGCATATTTTTGGTTGATAAAACGACTTGGCTGGCCACTTGGGATACTTAGGTAGGAAGAATCACTCTGTATGATAAGGTATTTCTTTTGGAAAACAAAGCCATATAATTAAATTGATAATTAGCGAATTCAAATTATTTTTTTTTTACAATTTTTAGATTTGGTTTCTTTTTAATTCGACATATTTGCATTGTTATATGGTCGAGGTTTTCTTGGGCTCTCCATTGTGGACGTCGTCGTAAGAGCGATAAATTCAGCGTTTGCATCTCCATATTAAGATAACGAAAGTTTCTCATATATTTACACTTAATTTTTAGCATTTAACAATTTCTCTTAAAAAAAAATGAACATTTTATAATATTTTAAAAAGCTGGATTTAAAAAATTGGATCGTACTAAATACTTACATTAGTTATGTTAATAATATTAATTAATAATAAATTTGGATCTTCCCAATATGACATAACATAAATAATAATAAACATTCTTACAATCATAAATTTTATATAATATTGGAGCGTCAAATCTTGTTTACATTTCAAAAGCGGCATGTGTATTTAGTTGTTGCAATTATATGTAAATAATTTAATTATAACATTAAAATATATAACATGCTATATTTAAAAGTGAATCATTTTTATAATATATAATATATTTTATATTGACCTATATTGTATATTTTATGTATATATTAATTAAATTAAATGGCATTATGTGTCGTCACCTTAAGAGTAAATTTGTTTAATGCTGCCAAGTTTCTTAACCAATTTGACATTGGGGAAGAAAGCAAAAGCAAAATTTTATTCCCTTTTTTAAGCTCAGAAATAAAATTTTACTCTCAACAAAGTTAAAAAGCACCTTTCATAAGAAATGTGCAGGAAACTAAATTTTATTCTCAGAAATAAAATTTCACTCTCAGCAAAGTCAAAAACAGCTTTCGTAACAACATACAGCAAAGCAAATTTTGTTCTCAGGAGTCACGTTTGGAAAATCATTTCCTTTAAATTTATTTTTTTGGTGAATTTATTAAAAATTTTTTATTTCAAAGCTGGATACTTTTTGAAATCCATTGTCTAATACGAGCATTTATTTCATTCGTCCATTTATTATATTTTGAAATGGGTCGAAAATGCAAAGTTCTCATTCCGAGCGAAGAAATGAAGAATTAAAAGATACACCAGAAAATGATGTGGGCAACAGATTAATTCGTGTCGTAAAGTCCAAAATACAATTAAATAAAACTGGTCATAATAAATATATTAAAAAGCATCGCCAGGTCTTAGTTAAAGAAATGTGAAAATTTACTTTACACAAAACAATTGCAAATGGATTATTACGGCTTTATTTGCCAAGATGGTTAAAACTGCTACGGGTGTGGAAAAGAAAGAACAGAAAGAAGAAAGTGCTGTTGCTGAACCTTCCATGAGATTAACCATAAGCGGAGTACCGCCACACTGTAGATAATCACGTAGCTGAAAGTTAACTTTTGTTTTCATCACCGAAAGTTCAATTTTTCACGCGTGATTTTATATTCTCGTTATTTTATCAAGAATGGGAAGCGGGCACAATGTCTCCATGTCTTTTTCATTATTACGATGTTGAACTAAAAGTCATTTTTCAGAAAATTACCTTAGTTTATATTATATTATAATCTGAATGAATATAATTTGGGTCTTATTTTGGGATTACAATAATAAAATAAAATAAAAAGTGGGGTATCGCGTCGTTGGATTGAGGTAATCGAGTGACGATGTTTTTATTAGAAACTATGTAGATTTTGGATTGCTAATGTAGTTTTGTGAACTTTGGACCCTAATTATATATGAAAAGGTGAACACATAGCTCAAAAAGTAAGTTGAATTTTTCACAAGTAATTACCCCCGTACAATTGTCAAAGTCACGGCAGCCAAGCGAATACTAAAAAGAACGAAGAAAACTAGAGGATGGAGAAATACTTACTTTACAATTTCTTTAATCGAATTCTATATAGAGTGTGACAAAGTAGTAGACCATAATAATATATAGAACAAACAATCCATATCGAGTTATAGTAGCGGTTGTTAAGCACATAAAACGGAAATCTCTAGGCATAGGTTGTATCCGCTTATTACTTACTATAAATTAACAGAAGATCCTTTATTTTATTTAAAAGCGAATCAATTAGTCTGTAACCCCATTATTAACTTTTAAGCTTTATCAAGGAAGAAAGTATTTACGTAAAACATACGGCACAGTGCTGGGGGGTAATCAAGTATGAAATATTTAACTCAGTTGTTTTATAAGAACAGACGAAAACGAAAGCTAATTTTCAGTTATGCGATTATCCTCCTGTTTTTGTCATTTTTGGTTTCACTTGCGTAAAACTTACAAAAATACATGATTAGGGCAATTCTATCTAAACTTGCATTTGTAATGTGAGATTTTATAGAGTGCGACAAGAAGAGCACTAAATGCTTTAAAAGAAATTGAACGCTACCTCTCCACTTTATTACGTAAAGTGTTTAACTCATTCTGTATGTACAGAGTGCAACAAAAACACGAACATTAATAAGGTATCTCTGTTCTTTCGAAGCAGCAGTGTTGCAATTGCTTGTATAAAAATATATTTGGAGAATAGAATACTAAAGGGAATTGGCTTATGTCCTAGCTAAATTTTCTTAAGCTTAGCTGAACGCCAATAGAGGGCACTTTATGCTTTACTATAGATTTAAAAAAAAATAGTTACGAAAACATGAAACATAATATTTTTGTGGGGTTGCAACTTTAAACTTTGTTTCATTCCATTAGTGCATTTATCTAAGACGCAAATCAAATTTCTTTGCTATTTATTCAAATATTTACATGAAAGCATGGCTTTTCAAACTAGGATGTCTGTACAGTTTTAATAATCTTAATTAGAAAAGTTTTAACTTTTATTAAGGTTGACGTCCAAGCTTATTCTGTAAATACATCACGAACGCGCTACTTTCTGTTAAATAACATTACGAACGCGCTACTTTCTGTTAAATAACACCTTGACTAAGATTGTATTATATTAAAAAACAGGGTGATGTTAAAAGGATTTGTTATACAATATAGGTGCATACATTCTGTTAAAAATTAGGTCTATTTGTTTAAAATTGAAAATGACTAAAAATTAAAAGAGGGAAAGAGAGAGAGAGTGAAACGTGTATTGTTTGTGGTCCTTAACAATTTATGAACATTATTTTGGTCTTTTTCAACCAACAAATGCAACTTATGCAAGTTTTAAATGTTGCAATGTGTATATATGTGTGTATATGTATGTAAACATCCTTACTTATGCCAATTGTTTATTGTATACAATGACTTGTACTTTTGTTAAAAATTGTCATAAAATTTATAATAATGTATTTGTAAGAAGGTGATAAAAGCGCTATCATCAGCTATGGGCATCATAATAAATGAAGGAATAAGTTACGTGACAACTGCAAGGACAACCAATTTCAGTTACCTAATAAGTGGAGAATTGAAGGTTTTGACAGAATAAATTTAATTGTTACGAGATTTAAATGGAAAATTATTGCCAGTTTCCGTTGGCGTACTGTCGGATGTTGAGGTAGGAAGTCTTGCAGTGTGTGTGCGGGAAAAAAGTGATAAGGATACATATAAATAAAATAAATTGCATTGTAATCTATTGGCAACTTTATAAACATTATATATTTAATAGCTTCTTAAATCTGTATTTCGCCTGCCTTGTCATTCTGCCAGTCATACTGCGTTACAGTATGTAACTGAGATAAAAATGTTGTTGATTGATAAACTTGAATTTTGTTTGTTGGTTGATTTGTTTGCGAACGATTTTGAAATTTTTAGATAAAAAAGCAGGAAACTTATTAAATAGAGGAAAGTGATAGAAACAGAGAAAAAAAAAAAAAGAAAAAAAGACCGTGACTTGACAAGTGACTGATAGATTTGATAAAGTATGTAAATATATATATAAATACCTTATTTTATTGCAAATACTTAAAGCTCTCTTCTTTTTTTTGATTTTTCAAAATATTTAATCTGATAAATTCATACCATACGAACAAGAGACTGCAACGCGACACATAACATAAATAACGTAAATAACGAAATGTAGGGAAAAACAATACTGACTACCGATACGCAGGAGTAACAACAGCTTAAAAAGGCATTATTACGTTAGTAAACTTCAAAGCCAATGATGACAGTATGATGACAAAGAATGCAAAAGGAGTAGCTTTCCATGCAGATAATGACTTTTTTTACGATTTCGTTTAGTAGAATGCAACAGCAGGTGTTTATAATATTATAAGGTGTTAATATATGTACATAGGATGTCTATGTTATATTAACAAGAAGAACAAGAACGAAAGAGAGAGCGAAAGGCAATATGAGGATAATTTAAATCTGAATACTCTACATAAAATGCCGATGTGATATTAACAGGATGAACAAGAACGGAAGAGTGAGCGAGAGAGAGAGAGAGAGAGAGAGTGAGGATAATTTAAATCTGTAAATATTAATGAGATATTTTTCTTAAATAAGGATAACTTTGAAATTTTCAAATCAACAGAAGACTACACGACATTACAAAAAATTTCCGTGACGTAAGAACAATTGCAATCGTTGGACATGCTTTGAGTTTTGAATTTCTTGCACGTTGTATCCTTGACTCTGTTTAAGAATATTTAAATATTTCAATTCTTCCCAAGCGTATTATTATTTCACCATTTAACGTAGGAATCTAAGTACACGAATTAGCAATAGTTCAGTAGTGGTCGTTATATCGTTATCCGTTATCTTGTTGTTCGTGTGATTTACATAGACGTTGCACATTTTGAGAGTGGATTAATTTATATCATAACGGCAAAAAAACAACAACGACAACAACAAAAAAATGATTTAGAGACGCAAACAGACACTGATGAGATGAGAATTATACTAAGGGGTGGTACAAAGTGAGTTGCAATTGACATTTTTTTTATTTTTATTTCGCATTTGAAATATCTTTTAATCTATCAGAAAGAATTGATATGTTGCTGTCAAAGCTATTTAATTATTATATAGAAAAGGGCTTAACAAGGTCAAGTTAAGCAACAGTGGGGATCAATTTAATGCGCATAATAAAAGTATTATAATATTTTGCTGGCAATTATTGAGTTGGATCACGAATTTTACAGCAACGTCCTAGTTCTATACATACCTAATGCATGTTGGACTATGGAAATTATGAATTCATGTCGCAGCGTATTAAAATCAAACCTAATATAAAAGTTTCCAAATTGTTGCAGTAACAGCCACACGGTTGCATGTTTTCATTTAATATTGTGACGTGCTCTGCATCCCATTGAAATCCTAAAGTTAAAAAAGGTTTCGTAATCGTGTCAAAATCAAATTTGGTATAAAAGTTTTCAAGTTGTTGTAGTAACAACCACACGGTTGCATGTTTTCATTTAATATTGTGATGTGCTCTGCATCTCATTGAAATCCTAAAGTTAAAAAAAGATTTCGCAATCGTGTCAAAATAAAATTTGGTATAAAATTTTTCAATTTGCACGGTTGCATGTTTTCATTTTGTCTTGTGATATGTGCTGCATTCAATTGAAACTCTAATGTTTAAAATCATTTCGTAACGTATCAATACCAAATATGGTATAAAAATTTTCAGCTTGCTATTAATAAGAGCGCGGTTGCATGTCTTCGTTTCAATGTATTGCATGTGATTTCTCAATGCAATGTGTTAACGTTTGGCTGCAAAAGCTTTGACATAGGATCTCACCGAATATATTGAATTCGAATTTAAAATATTACTTTTAAAGGTTACTTTTCAATAAATGCACGGTTGCCTGTTTCTATTATGACTCGTTGTACCATCTTGTTGAACGGATATGTTTATTATATTTATATCGGTAGGGTTATATAATATCTTTTCACGTGATACCAAAATTATGTTTTCTATATATTATATCATATAAATATCTCTACATTATCTTTTCCTCAGCGGAATCTTCATTTTACTGTTGTTTCTTCAAACTACATGTCTCCTGCTACGTTTAGTTAAACTAATGAAATTTAATTAAAAACCATTTCGCCCAACATGGAGCACAAATTTAATATGTTATCTTGTTTTGGAACACCTTTTCATCATGATAAAGTCTTCGAAGAGAATGCAGCACGGAGTTAAGATTACGTTTGGCTTTATGGGGAGAACGAAGACGATCGCTTAGCATCATTTAATTTTAGGATAAATGATAAAATAATTTTAGTCGTTGTTCAGACTGCGTAGTGTTTTGCTCAAGAATGTGAAATTATGGAAATTATAGATACCGTATAAAAAGAAAAGTAGATTTTTATTGATACACTTTTATTAAATATTTAAGCGGATGATAAAAATGATTAAGTTTTTGTTTTTTTATTTTCTAAAATTTTAGAAATAAAATCGAAAAGAAATGTTTAAAATTTTATTAAAGTTCAATATGAAGAAAAGTCAATGGAAAATAAATTCGATTGAGTGTTAAAGAAATTCATTTAAGCGATTTTAATAATAAAGCAGAGCGAAAAGAAAAGGAAAAATTCTAAAAAAAAAAAAGAAAAGAAAAAAATAATGGCATATTTGTGAATGGGAATAAAATCTTTGTGAGGTGATAATAATAATAATAATAGTGATGATGATGATGATGATGATGATGGTGATCATGATGCTAGCAATAATGGTGACGTTGACAATGTTTATCTTATGTATATAAATTGAATTTAATCAAACGCTAACGTTTCTTTAATTTCAAGTGTGTTATCGTTTGTCATCTGCCTAACTACGCGTATTCAGTTTCAATAGTTTGTAACAATTCATAGTGTTTCCTTTGTCCCAAAATATGGTTTATACTTCTCTTGTTTCTAATTGATTACACAGTGATTTAATTTATAAAACGGTCACGGTGTATAGTAAAGTACAGCATAATAGTAAAGAGCAAACTTTAATTTAAGAGAGACTTGACTGACTGCTTGAGATCCTTCGAATGCGATAAACCCTTAAGTCGGCAATGATTGTATTAAAAGTGAACGTCATTTTATTCAACCCGATTTAAGTCTCATCGAGACTAGATTCACAGATGTCAGTTTAATCATAGTATCCAATACCTTTTACGGCACAAGGGTGTATTAACTTTGTCCGGAAGTATGCAATATCTAGAAGGACTTGAGACAATCACACCGATGTGATTCTAAGCTAGTCTGTCCGCCTGTCCACCTTGTTTGCTTGTGTTCCATTTCTTTATCTTGCTGAAACTTGATACACGGACCTTTCCATCCGGTTCCTGTGCAGCGCTCTATTCGAAAAGTCGTCATACGTATAATTGCAGTGTGGTGTGGGGTATTTAATAGTGCCTTGTGGCCTAGTACCGTATTCTTATAATAAAACCTAAGTGATGCTTCCTTTAACAAAGCTGATTATGAATATAAACCATATTTCCAAACAGAGGGAATAGCAATAGTGCAGTAAAAACACTTTATATAGGAAATTATTGTGTTTACTCAAAAAAAAGGAAAAAAGGGAAACAAAACAAACCTGTGAGAAAAAAGAAAATTGTAGCTCACTCAATAAGAAGACTTACATATATATATATATAATTTTAATAAAATTTAAAAAAGAAACCTCAACCAAAATGGGTGGCGAAGAAGTTGCTACAGATACTGTCTATATGCCTCCGCGCATTGAGCTCACACGATTTGGAGAGTACTGTCAACAGCGGGGAATAAATCCAAACTTGATTATGCTTAAGATAACTTTGTTTGTTATGTATGGCGGTAAGTTTGCTTAGATTACCTGAATTGAAATTCGTGAACCTGAAGAATGTCAAATAGATGGTGTTGTGCTTCAACTTGAAGCCGTAGTAAAAAATTTTCCACTTGCTGCACTAGTAGGAGGAAAGGAAGGAGGAGGAGGAGGAGGAGGCTTGCCAGCCAAATCTTGCTTTTTAAATTATTCTTGGACTTGTCTGTGGCATTTGTGATGGTTAACCAAATGTTTCGATCAGACTTGGTCGATATATTGTCAGCTCTCGCGTTCTCTACTCTTTTTTTTTAACATTTTGACACCTGACAATACAAGTTCTCCTGCTATCGTAGGAGAAAGTTAAGTGTTTCTATCCCTAATCCGACCACGATGTGAGTTTGAGGCTCATTTCAACTTTGAACTTATTTTGTTTGTTTATTTCACTTCCAAAAATGTTTGTGTGACATTCTTATTGTTGTCATTATACTTAATTTAGTCAGAGAAGTAAATTAGAAGATTAGAGTCTTAAATCACTAGAATCTGAGGCTATCGGCTTTATTGAAGATATTACCGACCTTGAGATTTGAGCCCACGTAGATTGAGTTGTTCGTAGATTTCCTTATTCTACTCGGCCACTCAGGCGGATACTTTATTTTAAATTAACAGTTAACGCTGAAGCAAAAACGTTTGTGACCATGCAGTTAGTGGTGACATTAAAATTAACCCTTTTCATAAAGTGGTTATTATTGTAGTACGACGTGACCCATAGACTCCAAGTCAGAAGGGAATCTGGTAACTTGGACAGGAAGAGCTCAATCAAGTATATAATTTTGTTTTTATATATAGCGTATTTTATGTTTACATACAGCGGATTTGCTTAAACAAACGAATTTGAGCTACAAACGAAAATAATAACATTTTGATTATTCCTATGATTCTCATAAATGCCTGAGGGTCACATCGCGGTATGATTTGTTATAAAAACTCTTTTGTTTGTTTATTCGAAGCTTTTCTTCTTTATTCCCTTTCGGGCAATATAAGCTGCATTTTCTCGGGTCAATCTTGTTTGCATGGCATGAAAAATCAAATGATTTTAAGGTGTTGGACGCACATGACACATAGTTTCTCTCTGTGGCTTGCTTTCTATCTGACAGTGTAGACGAACAATATACATTGACTTCTGTCCGCCTTGATTTCTGTCCGGTTTGCTCTCTAAGACGTCATAATATCATCGAAAAACATGTTTGCCTTTATTTTTTTTTTCTTAACTTAACTAGTTACTGCAGAATATCTCTGTTTACACTTGCCTTAGTTTTGTTCTGCTGCCATTTACAAAACTAAAAATATAGGGAGTCTTTAGTCGGTAAAGGAATAACGCTTACCGAATATACACTCACACACATTGCGGAGAGTGTTTGAAAGTGTAGGGCATCGGGATGGGGCTAAACATAGCATAGAACGATAAGGTATCTGGTGTATAGTGGTTCGATTACCTCTCCTTGTACAATAAATCCAAGGGGGAGAGTAGTATGGTGGCTTTCCTGGAAGAATGGACAATCAGAACCTAAGTGTGAACATAATAAACATAGTGACACGCGTAGTGTTGATAATTCTAAAGCATTATATAATAAAGCTATGGAATTCACGAGGGTCAGGTTGCTCGCTCACTCAATATCACGTGTACTTGTACATCTGGTGATTAGTGCTTGCTGCATTTCTCGGGGGGAAGTTTGTAAGAAACTTTGGTAGAAGCTGGTATATTCAATCAAAGGTTTAGCCGATGTGTGAGACGTGAACGCTGAGGGGTGTCCAATTCAACTAATTAATAGCCAATGATTCTATTGAGTTCTCATTGAGGCTTAACGCCAGGTCCAAACGCTAACAATTGACACAATGCGTACATACCTCCACTAGGCTACGACCCTTTCTCTATTTCTTTCCCTTTTCTTATTTCCTCCCGATCGCTATCGTATTACGCGAGTAGGGGACATCCCCTGAGTGATTGCTCATACGATGAATGAGTGCATGACAATTGTAATGAAATTTGCGGACGAGGAATGTATAAGTTGCCAAATCAAGACAATTTTCGATCCATATTTATCAAATCGCTCTTGTAAATATTTTTCCCTAGTTTATTATTGACATTTATCATAGATTCAAATTTCCGTCAGTTTATGTGTATTATCGAACTTAGTCTATGGCTCTCGCTAAGTTCCAGTTTTTCTCCTTTTTTTCGTGCATTTCCAACGACAAACTTCGGTTAGCTGGATATGGTTAAAGTAATTCGGAAAAGTGTACGTTAAGGAGAAGGGCTTTGAATCCTTCGAAATTGTTTTACCTATTTTTGAAGGTTTTCGTAGAAGGTATTTGGTAATGTCGTAATTATTAATTCTGATGATTTCGAAGAAATGTCGGCTGAAGCGAATTATGGTCATCTTGATGCTACAATAGCAAAAAATTCTTTCGATTTGCTTATGTTTATGGTGGAATGTACACAAATCCAATTGGCATTGACCGTGAAGAAAAAGTCAGTCTGTGTCAAGTAAGACGCAGCACAATAAACTTAAGACTTTAAGACAAAGTTTATATACATTCTCTACATGAATGCACACTTGACAATCGCTTAGTGGACGTGTAAATTAGAAATGATTCTTTAAATAGATTAGAACGGCTCACAAAGAAAGCAAAGAAAGCACATGAAAAACAATGAAACAGTTTCAAGGCGCTTTAGTTCATCTTAAGTCTTAATGCATGCGAATATGAATAAAATAAATTTTTGTGATCACATACGCAAAGACTATACTAATGCATTTTAAAATAAATGTAAAAATCACCTTTGGAAGGACTGCTCCTCGCCCTCGTGATTCTTAATATACATAAATTCATCATCTCAATGATCATAAAGAATACAAGAACAAGCAATTTTGTCGTTAACTCTTAATTGCCGCACGCTGAGCAAAGAAATTTTCAACAATTTGCGAAAAAGCAAAATTGGAAAAAATAAAAACAAAAAACAATCAACACAACTTGAAGAAGAATGATAACAACTATAGGTAAAATATGGTTTAATTGGTAATTTCCGATTTGCTATAAAGAGGAAAATTAACGGGTTTTTCTATCGTGGAGCGGAGAATTTTGCAATCGCTATTACAATCGAATGCTATAACATCGAAGGTTATCATCTCGCAGATGTGTTATTATACTCTATAGACCGGGCATATTAAGTTAAGCTTGGATGCATGTAACATCCACAAGATGAAGATAACACAGACCAACGTTTCATTGTGCTCATCGATTCGGTATCATTTTCTGCATAGATTTAAGCTTATCTATCCGTCCGTCTGAGGAGATCATTTTTGAGATATTTTCACGATGCACTGTCCTGTTTTGACCCAAAAACGTATCATATAGAAAACCCATTAACGAGCACTTCACGTACGAGCAGGATAAGTTTGTTTAAACCCGCTTTTATGCAAACACTCATACCAAAGTTAACTCTTTAGGTGGCAAAGAAGTCTATTTTTTACAAGCATTGGCATCAAGCATCCAAAGTAAGTCTTCATATGGCAACAACAGTGTTTTATAACGAAAATAGGCCAAGATTTTTGACAAGAAAATTATGTTAGTAAATTTGTGCCATGTCAGTACACGTACTGCTTCCCCTCCCATGAAAGAGATCCCATAATAATAATGTCTTTACTTAGACACTTTTGGTATTTTATGAAAAAAATTAATGAAGAAATTTATTAGACGAAGCACTATAGGGTATTGCACAGTCGACATCACCCGATTGCAGATTTTTATGGGAAATTTTTTTTCGAAAATTATAAAATGCTTTCAACACACCCTGCCAAGGGTTAGAGCATAAGAGTTCAATTATTTTATTTGTTCTGAAGGCACGCAAGCAGAGAGGGTATGCAATCGTGCTTGCTCATTAGCATTTTTAAATCATACATATAAACATAGAAAAAATAGTCGAAAGAATGAATGCCTTAAATTTATAAAACATTTGAAAATAAATTGTC
Source organism: Glossina pallidipes (assembly GCA_000688715.1). Classification (NCBI taxonomy): domain Eukaryota; kingdom Metazoa; phylum Arthropoda; class Insecta; order Diptera; family Glossinidae; genus Glossina; species Glossina pallidipes. The sequence continues at coordinate 476,909 of JMRQ01002017.1, read as the reverse complement.
TGCATCTTCATCGATGAAAAGTCTACTTAGCTAAGTAAAATTGGGTTTCACTAATATAAAATATCAACTTTCTCGGTATGAAGCACATATATGGTCAAAACTAATCTACAAGTTCGTGAAATTGAGCTTGATTTATATGTATAATCAAAGAAAAGAAAGAGAAGAAACGTGCTAAAGGTGAAAAGCGGTCCATTGTAAAGGATGTCTCGTCCATAGTTAATGTACAAAATTTCATCAAAATGTTTTAAAAATTGCGTCTCGTATGTTGAACACAAGAAAATAAGACGAAAACACGGATAGAGAAGCTTAAATCGACTCAGAAAGTGACTTTTATGACTATCAGTATAATAGATAGCGTTCGTCCTTGGGCCAAAACATGCTCGTGTACCAAATTGCGTCAAAATATGTCCAAAATCACGGCCTATACGTTGAATACAAGAAAACAAAATAGAGAGACGGACAGACGGACTGACGGGCGAGTATAATGCCTATAATGAAAGCTGAATCTATCTCAAATCCTTCTTGGTGTTGTGCAGCTCAGTATTGAAAATGGGCCAAATCGGCCAAAGGGCACGCCGACAGCACCACGAAAACTGAGAGCATCTCCGCCTTTCAAAATATTTCATATTTCATAAACTGTTGAACGCATATCCTATGGGGGGAGCTGTAGCACATGTATTGAAAAATTGGCCACGCCTACCCAACATTACAGTGTACTAAAATTTAATTTTTTTTTCAATACCTTTGCAAGGCGTAGAAAAAAACTCGAAAACCCCATTAAGTTTATATATTCTGGCGAGTTTCAAATTTGTAATGCAGCTAAACATGTTCTTCTGTTCGTTATCGGTCCACCTGTTTATCTGTGCAACTTCTCGCGTTAGCGAAAATGAAGGTAGAGTGACTTAAACTTTTTCAAAATCACGTCTATGCGGCAAAATGTTTTATTTTGAAAAAATCAGCCACGCCCGCTTCCTGTCATAAAGCATGAAAATTTAGTTCTGTTCCTTTTTTTGTCTTTTTTAGAATGGGTATCAAACAATCGGTCACGATCGAATATAATTTTCTTACTTGCTTTTTATCGATTGATTTATTTACTAATACATTTTATTGGATTGCAGCGAAGACATCAGAACAGAGATAAAAAAATGATTATATTAAAATAATATATTAACAATTTATCTTAAATTTGCTCCCTTTTGAACGCTGCGTCATTTTGTACACTTCATTGTGCGTTTTAGTGTACAATTGATATTGGAGAGTGTGGTTGTCAGTTGCGCTTCAGAATACGAAATGTGATACAAAGTGACAGAAACGATGACAGGCAAATACAAGCACAGATTTTATGACAGTTGAACGATAACAATGCCAAATAGGTTTGTTCATTATCGTGATGGAAGGTTAAGCTTGAGTATGACAAATGATCTGAAAGTACCAGAAATTTATCAAATTGAAATGTAATTTTTTTTCTTAAGCGACTATAAGTTGCGGAGTGCGCAGAAGTCATAAGTGCTCTTTGGTCCCACACTTCTGGCTGGTTTTATCTTGGAAGATTTATCGGTGCTTTAAGGTAGTGTTAAGGTATCACATGAAATTAGAAAGATTACAGCATTCGAAGTCATAGCAGCTTGTTTCGAATGCGTTTGTAGCAACGATTGGTGACACCAATCTTCGAAGAGATGCTACGTGCAAATGGGGCTCGCTGTTTGCAGCCTTCCTGTTCAACTTTTCGGCTAATCTGTTGAAGTCCGCCGAAGTACGCTAAGCAGGGACCGATCTAAGTAGCCATTGAAAGAGTATATACGTCCGCAATGACCGACGAACTCAACGTTTACGTTTCCGAATTCTCACATTAATTTTATGAGGACTATGAGTTTTTTCCCTCTTAAGCTAGAAGCCGTATGGGCTGTCAGGAAAATGATCACAGGTGATGTGTGTAAAAGAGTAAGTGAACGAGAAATGCGAATTGTATGCACACAGCACCAACTCAGCCTACACTGGAAAGAAATCCGAACTTAACTCGTTTAGACAAGCAAAATTGGAATTAAAGCGTGAAATAAAGTCGGTTGCACTTTAATTGTATCAAAAATTCAAAATTTCCAAAGACGCCTGCTTTAGTAAAGAAAAATGAAGAAAAAGTAAGCAAGAAAAGCGAAGGGGAAGGGAAGAGTGCAGCGCATACACCTTTAGCAATGCAAAGCGTGGAGTGAAAAGGCTACCTAATCTCAGACATCCCAGCTCGTGATAAGAAGAAATTGCAAATGATCTTGCGCTCCAAATGCTGTAAATGAAGTGTTAGTGCCGTAAAGCTTATAAATATGCTCAAGACATCAATTGCGGTTTTGATATCTAAAAGAAAGAAAGGGGGAAAAACGATTATTTTATTTAAGATTTTTTAATTAATTAATTCCTCGCACTTTCTGTTCACAGCGTATAAGTGAATTCTCCGAGGCATAAGTAGCTGCCATCTATCGCGGCACGGACATTTAAGCAGTAATTTGGGTCATTAAATATTTTATATCAGATTTATTAGATTTAATGAGAATAAATTCAGAGTCACTGTCAAATAGTAAGAAAAAATAAATAAATAAAAAACAAAACAAAACAAATTTCACTTTTCAACGCAATATAAATGCATACATATATACACATATGTATACGTATATATATACATATATATATATGTTTATAACTATCGTATAAAGTGCACTAAAAGGCATGGAATTACTCATTGCTTCTCTTGCTCACATAACGTGTGTATATGAACGGAACAAAGGAGCCACATATGAATCTAATTTTCCATGTATCACGCAAAGAAACTTTACTTTGATTTAAACATTAAGCAACAAACAACATTAAAACGACAACAACAATAACGATGGGAATAATGATTGTACATACATACATATCCACAAGAATAACAATACACATATTAGAAGAGCTACGATGGCAGGCGAAGCGTTGTAATGCGATTTGTATTCACTCGTAGCTGTGACAAAAATTTTCAATGTTAGATTATAATCTACAATCTACAGACATTTCATCTTAATGGCGGTTATAGCTTTACTAAAGTGATTTAAATTTATATATAATTTGTGTATTAAATTACTAAAAATATTTAGTATTTACTTTAATTCATTATATTTATGATTTATTTAAATATTTTTGTTTTCTTTTCTTTTCTTTTTTTTTATAAATTTCTCATCTCTTATCTTTTGCACGTAGATACATTTTTATAAATTATTTGAAGTAAAATAAATATTAGTAGAAATATATTTAATAAATAACAATATATCTGCGAGATAAAGAAACGCGTAAAACAACTGCACTTCTTGCTTTAGGGGTAATCTTGGGTAATAATTACACTTGTCTTGTAGTAAGTCGAGGCAATTCTTGGCGCGTATCAACCATTGATCAGAACCATATTCAAGTGAAGTTTTGTATGGCTCAGAGGTCAACTATAAGACGATGTCGACGTAGTACGGCCTATATAGGCAATTACTAGTATATTCGCAACAATAGTAGATGCGTTAATTTTCGGACTTTTATCTTAAATTCTGCGGATAAGATCATTGAATCGGCACAGGACAGATGGAGATATGGGCTACAATCCTCTTAGGATCTGACAATGATCACAAGATCTGGTTATGTTTTCTATGCTTTCTTAAATGTCTTAAACGATATCCCAAAACAAGTACACTCTCAGCTTTTAGTGGCAGTTAAGAAATTTGTAAAAAAATGCGTCACTTGATTTAGTTGTGGTTTGCTTAAGTTTATTGTTATTTAATTATTATAAATTAGTCAGTCCGGTGCATGATGAAGTATCTGAGATTATCTTTTGGAAAATTACATAAATATATATTTATTTATTTTTCAGTTATTTAAGTGTTATAAGACAAATTTTATCTCTCCTTCAATGTAAGACAAGTTTATTGCCTAAGAACTTTTTCCACAATTATCTACATAAAAACTTAGCTATCCCACTCGTGTAAAAGTATTTTCGAAAGAACTTACTACAATAGGCACAAATCTTGTAAGGTGGTCTTTATATTGAGTATTATCCTCCACGAAGCTTTAGAAGCTTTTTATAAAAGCAAGGTTTTTGTGGAAACAAGAGAACAAAGAAGTACATGTGATTAACAATGCAGAGCACTGACCACTATCCTCTCTGTATTTCAAAGAACCAATTACGATCAATATGAAAAATAATATGTAGATCGCAAAGTTTTGCGAGCATATTGCAAATTTTTTATTTTGCAATTTTTTTTTGTTTAAGTGATCTCTAGAATAGTCAAAAATGATATGAAAAGATGACTGTTGACATGGCAAAGTATTAAATGGCTAAAAATTTGACCATTATGACCATGTTACAGTTGACGGAAAGGCTCTCTTGTATTTTTATGTCTTCAGGTAGACTTGTTACTCAAGCCAAGGTGGACAGGTAGAATGCTTCAAAACGGGTCTTATTACTTAATCTGCCTCTCGTGCGGTACAAGCGGCCAACTTTCGTTATCCTTCTTCTGTAGTTACGCCGCCCAAGGTGGAAAGAGTACAGTGTATAAAGCGTATTTAAGACGTTGGACTTGGTATGATTGCCGGGAGGAAATGATGCGTTTGTTGCTTGGAAGAATTGATTTGACACTTTGAGATCTGGAATACGACAGAAACTCAGTACAAGAGAAAGCGAAGGAAAGAAAGAAATTTATGGAGGAAATGAAATAGACAATGAGCAGAAAACCAAGATAGAGAACAATCTGACTTACCAAACAAATATTTAGAGGGGAAGAAAGAAAAAACAATAAATATTTATATTAAAAATTTATTAGCAAAGGATTTACTTTCCATTACTTTTACTTGGTGTTCCTTTGAAATAAAAGAATTCATATATTTTGGTTAAGTAAAGTCAACCTAGAAAAGCCAACTCTTTGGGGCATTCTAAATGGTTTTTGTTGTTTCCTTTATCCGAATTCTATACAGAATGCCAAAAAGACGTCACGATTATTATTATTAGTCCATTACTTTTCCTACCATTTAAAAATCGTTTCAAAAGCATGCCTCTGCTTAGGTTGCAATAGTAGATTTCCCCCTTAATGAAATTAATAAAACGCCGAAAGCATCGAAGATATTAGGAAGAAAATTCATAACTAATATCGCTTAATTTGGAGAACAATACCGAGAAAACCATATAGCTTCAGTGTTTTTTCTTTTCTAAGTGCAGGATCAATCAATCCATCGAGGGTCTCTTTCCTGTTCGTGGAATCCAGTAATTGAATCCATTAGATATTTCGTCATGCTAGTGCGGCCATAAAGGCTGTTGTTGTCGCACTCCACACACAATTTGCAATACAAATTCAATTTTATATAGAATTGACTGCATTCTAGCTGAGCAATTTATGCCAAGTTTTTGCTTTAGGTATGAAAGCAATTACATGCTAATCGTAAAGAAGAAAACCGATGTTTGTTTGTATGTTTTATGAAAGTGAAGCCAAATAAAAAATGCTATTCCACATGAATTCTATATTGTTGTTGTTGAATTGTTTATTCGAATTCTATATAGAGTGAGACAAAAAAAACCACTACATATGTCATGAATGTCGCATTTATTACAAAACCTATGAATGAATATTCCAAGTAAATCGGGAAGTAGTGAAGAAGAAATAGCTTTGCTTGTGGCACTGGGTAGATTGCAATTTACATTAAAAGCAAGCTTCGTTCAACTGCAAGTAATCGTAGTATTTTTTCTGTAGACGCGCTATCAGGATTCAAATGCAATCAAAACAAGTAAGAAAGTTGTATTTGGCGGCGGCCGAATCTCGTACACCCTTCACTATGCTTTTCGTGCTCTACTTTCCAAGTTCTCTTATTTGATACCCGTATCGCTCGTATTATTAAGAAATAATGAATCGTGCTGTTTACCATATTTATTTTAGAATTAACCCATTTTTAGGCAGATAGTATATCTTCGGTTGAGGAATGCACAAAATAGTTTTAATGATTCTATCTTGTTTGCGTAAGCATAAAACCTCAAAAAAGTGAAAGAAAATTTTAATCACTTGTAGCTTTGTGTAAGCATGGGTAATCTTTTCCATTTTTGCGCGTAAAGAGTGGAGTGTTTCGTCACATAAATGGGGCAAAATTTCAGCCTTTTAACTTTAATAATTTCCGAGTAACGAGCACAAATCCACAAATCTATACGTGGTTCAAATTCGGGAAAGTAGATGTCCGTGTTAATTTACTATTATGATCCAATTTTCACTATGGAATATTGGAAATTCGACTTTTCAGCATATAAGGATTCAAATTCCATAGTAAAGGTTATATGAGAAGGGGTTGAAAAAATTTCCCAAGCCGGTTCAAAGTTTTTCCACCCATTTTGGATGGCAAAGTACTACTACTTTGCTACTTTTGTCGAGAAATTTTGAAAATTGCGAGCTTTTTCCATATAACGACTTTTCAGAATAGGGCATTATCTGTGCACCAAACTTCATCAAAATATCTCGAAAATTGGTGCCTGCACCTTGAACATAAAAATACATGGACAGACATCAGACAGACAGATGGACGGGCAGGCTTCAGAATTGTTTCCTGAAGTGATCGGGTTAATAAAAAGTGGGTCCATCTTAAGACCTTCTGGGTATTACATACGCAATAACTTAATGTACCCTGCGCCACAAGTCATAGGGTATAAAAACAGCCGTTTTTCTTGTGAATTCGCCGAGATTTGTTGCTGATCTCTTTGTTAATCGTCAGTTGCATAAAGCGTCATTATGCTGTGAGAGTGTTAGATAAGCTATAGCAAATCTTTGTTTGAAAGAATTCTGTTTTCTACAAAATCATATGGTTTCCATGCAGGTTTATTTTACCAGATGTTTGATTTTCGTAATAATATGTCCAATAACGTAATAGGGATACCGCACGCTTGCGTAGTCGAAATTTATGTCATCATAATCTTCAAAATCCCGTTTCTAATCAAAATTTAATTGATGTGTAATAAGTAAGCTTAATATAAAAAGCAATATTGCCCTTGGCGTTACTTTATTGCTTGTTTTCTTTATTATAGCATTCAATTATACTCTGTTATTACATTCATCATTCACTCAATTGCTTTCAAGACAATATTTCATAGCAAATCTTGTCAAACATATTTTTCGCACCTTGCTAATCTGCTAGCATGGATGGTTCTCAGGAGTAGTTACAACTTCCATTTATCCCAATCACGTATGAGCTAAATAACAAAGTTTGTAGTACAACATTCAGTAAACATGTCATTGAACTATTTTTAAATTCAACAACTTTTATTAATCGCAGTCACGGTAATCGCTCCAGTTCGGTAGATTTGATAATTCCTTTGATTTACATAAGTCAAAATCATGAAATTTTTACAAATGTTTTTATGTTTACTAGTAGTTCGGTATTTCGTTTTCCCTTCCTTTGGTTTTTACACAAAAGCATAAAGGGTCCCACTGCTGCTAAATCATGACGCGTAAGGAGCAATGTAGACGGCACAAAAGACCTTCCACCTTGGTCAGGGGAGCCTTTAAAGTCAACTGTAAACACAATTGTGTTTTTTAAACCTTGCACATGGATGTGCTGTTTTAAATGTTTCTCTACTTCAACGAAACCATCGCTTGGGAAATCTGTGAATAACAAATGACGCAATTGTATCCATCGTTAAAAGCAGAACGGCCGCAATATTCAAAAACATGTTCTGAAGTGGTTTTCAAATCCGTTATCTCATATTGCAAATTACGTCCTGGAATATGTTATGTACCTTGTTGTGTTTACCAGGCATCTCTACTTCTTGTTGCTGCTGGTTTTAAACGATGGCTTATTACCTCTCTAAGCTACGCTTTTTCTTTTAAGATGATACTCAAAAGATAGCTTCTTTAGTGAACAGCCTCATAAGCCTTCATGTCTTCTTGCCACGGAATACATATTCTGCCAAAAAACAATGAATAAAATATGAAGCTAACGGTACGTAATATGTTAAATAAAATTTTTTTGAATTTGCCTTTGAAATACGCGCGTTTCCTCATAGAATGAAAAATATAAGTAACTGTTTGCACATCAAGTACATACAAATTTGTTGCCAAATAATACACAATCCGAAAGATGGTTTTAAATGTTGATGTACGGATTTTGTGTTACCGATATTTTCATCCACCTAATGCACTTATGTTTGCACGTAGATTTGAACGTGTGACCATAAAAACACATTTTTTATTAAAGAATTATTTTATGCATGTGCCGGTGCTTAAGTGAATGTCAATTTATTAATTTGCGTATACACCAAAATCGGTGAGTGCTGACATTCAGCGAAAAAATGCGAAAGGGACTAAAGGTGGCTTGAGTCGAATTCTTCGAAACACTTTCCTCATTGTCGCTTATTTGTTTTTTTAGAAAGAGTCGTTTATATAATCCGGACTTAACGTGTAGCGTAGATTGACTTGTGATGACATAATGACAGGAGATCACTAAGAGTAGCTTATGAAGTAAACATGGCAAACATATATATGATTCTCTTTAAGTTACTTTTATAAAGTTTATAAACTTGTCTCTTAAAGATTATGTTCATTAACTGCCAGTAGTAGCGTTGTGTCTGAATAGAGAGCAGAGAGAGTTGGTTTGCTGATAAGATCAAGGCACATATTTAACGATTCCGTCTTTCACAAATAAAGGGAAGAATAGTGTTATGTGATTTTTGAATAGAGTTTATCTCTTCTTAACATGGACCTGGATATCAAGAAGCTATCACTCTTAAGTTTACGCAGACATAAAGATATTATCAAGTGGATGGAGAGACAGATGATGAAACAAATGGTTGAACTTCAGTAGAATATCAAACTAAAACGCTTATAAATATATGCATATGTTGAACGATAAAATTAGCATACCTTAGAGCATGAAATACCTACGAGAACAAAATACAAGTACCACTGTCACCATCTGTGTTTATAAAAAAAATTTCAATTATTGATTAAACATATTTTTTATAATTTTTATTACTTTTCTATACAAATGCAAATAAGAATGTATCAAAGACCGGCTGACAAGTATTGAGCTTTTGTAGGCAAAAATGTTGAATACATTTATTGTGTGGAGGGTGCTTTAAAACATCCCAGTGAAATTTTGCCATATTCTTGTTTACATCCATTAAAGGTACATGCATTCTGCTTCTCTAATTCGAATTGCTTTTTGAACAACTGGCCAGAGTAGTCTTAAGATTGTAGATCGGTAGCTCTTAAAAAAAACAAAGCTTTTGCAAACCTAGCAAAAGCATGACTTTTTTAGATATTAATGTAGGATTTTCTACATCCTATGCAACTTCTCTTTATCGTTCTTGCTTTTCTATGTATTGTTATTACAGGCTCGTAATCTGAAATAGCTTATTATCAACCGTTTTCGAAATAACTCGAGTTTATTGTCCGCCAGTAGACAGAAAAAAATTTGACAAAATTTAAAAAAATTTTTCAGCTCCCGACGATATGTAAGTATAGGCGTTCGTTTGTCAAAATATTTGAAAACTTCTTTATAATTCACCACTCAGCTTTCGGTAAAGCTACATTACGTCTTCTCCTCCTGACTCTCTTCACTGTTCTTCCTATGCTCTACACCACTCTTAGTACAAGGCTATGCGCGGATGTACGCACTATCCGGAAGGACCTGAGAAAGATCCACCTCTTTTTATAATTCTGAGCTATTTTCTGAATCTGAATAATTTTGAATTATTTTTGGAATGGTTGGAAGCTTTAGTGTCCGTCTGTCCGTCTTAATTTCTTATGTTCAACCTACAATGACTTGTTGTGGTCTAAGGACGCAAGCTATAGGCAATGGTTCAGATCTGACAACTTTTTCGATGACTTCTCATATAACATCTTGTTTTGAAAAATCGTTGTATGAATAACTGTAGAGCGATGTGGGGTAACTAATGGTGGGCCGGGGCCTTCTGCAGCGTTTTTACTTGTCTTTAAATTGCTTTCCCATGGTGAAACACAATATTCATATCAACAATTTTTTTAATGTTGCTTACTGATCCTACTCGTAGGCAGGACAAAGGCAGACTTTTGGACTCGACATTGTGAAATATTAAAGCTGAGTTATATCCTACAACGGAATGTTCCCCTTAATAGAGAGGATAGTAAAACCTTTTGTATAAAATGAGAATTGGACCAAGTTGCTGTAACTTAATACTTTTTGGTTTGCCATATAGGGACATATGTATATATACGCGCACATCCCTGCGTATATAAATGCAATAATATAAACAAAGTATCTTTTCGTGCATAAGTGGTTGTCAGTTAATTAATTTGCGTATGCACTATGATTTATGAGTGCTTGGAATTGAAGAATGGAGCAAACGACTGGCTTTAGACGAAACCGTTGAGGCTTTTTTCAAAAAAGAATAAAATCCTTTCAAATATTCTTTAGAACAGATTCGAGAAGTTCGGCTTCCATTTATGAAATAAGATAATGCTGGTATAACTTATTCTCACGGGATCTTATGATTTGTTATAAGGAAACTTAAATGTAACTTTAAGTCTCATATATTGTTTTTGCAAATTTTTTTCGCATCTTACATGAAAGTTCCAATATTCAAGAATGATATCCAATAGATTCATTGCGGGTTGAATTGTTTGCACTGTTCAAAAATTCGATTCCTCGAGTGAAGTCATTACTTCAATCTACTCAAAAGAACCACTGTTGCCAGTTAAAAGCTTGGAACACCAAACAGGACTCTTTACAGACGGCCGATACAAGCCTGACTACTTGATTTCATGTAAAAGTAATTTATTTATTGTAATATTGACGCACTGTCTATGCAAGCAGCGAAAGATTAAAAATATATTTTGTTTTTACATCAACTTTTTTAATTTAATACATAAATATTTCCTCAATATTTTCATCAATTTTAATACTTTTGCTAGGCAGGTAGCGTCCGCAGCCCAATGGATTCGTGCACAATAGTTCTTATGTTTTGTTTTCAAAAAACCCACGTGCTTTACTAGTCGGGGAACAACGTTTCTAGATTTTTTTTTTTTTTTGAGTGAGTAGCTTTTAAAAATCTATGGTGCAAGAAGTTCACTATTGATTATATTTCTTTTATTGCCATATCAACATGACCTTACCTTTTATAAGCTTGACCTTATTTTTTATAAGCCTCTTTACTACCAATTATAAAATGCCTTAGCGGTTGACTTTCTCACTTAAAAATTGAATGCATTGCTTAAGTTGCTGTTAAAAACATTCCAGGATTTTTCCTCAAGTCCAATTATACCAACTCCGCAGGGGGTCATAAAAAAGAAAAAAACTCAACATGCCGCCAATGTATTAATTTAATTAATTAAAAACTTTATTTCCACATATTTTACCAATCGATAATAAAAATATGCACTTCAATTCCCATATGTCTGAGAGAGAAAGAACGTGCTGTTAATTATTTATGTATGTGTGTGTGTGTGTGTGTGTGTCTACGTGTGTACGCTCGCGGTTATCTATATACGTGCATCAATAATGTTTTGGGAATTCACCTCTCTATATGCGCATATGTATGTGAATTTTAATTTCCGTTTCCGATGTTTTGTTTACGTGACATTATGTGGCATAAATTAATTGTATTTCGCATTTAATATCGGGCATTTTGTTTTTTTTTGTTTTTACTGTTAATTAGCGACATCAGTTGTGCGATGACTTTACAAGCACACGCACATTCACGTATATACACACTTCAAAATGCCTGCGAGATTGCATATGCATAAATACATGCAGTGTATTATAAAGTTATAAATAAATACAAATCCAACAACGGAATACATGAATAACAATACAAAAGTGAGTGTCTGCGTACAAGCGACTGTGTGAATGAGAAATATATAATAATAACAACCAATTTTTCAAGTTTTATACAATCACGCCTGACTACATATGCAAAAAAAAAAAAAGGAAAAAAAAAAACAAAAATGATATATTCATACAAAGCTCATACTCGAACACACACACTCATACATGTATAGTCAATATACGCAACTAAATGCAATATAATTTCGCTGTTACGCTTACACATTATATTGTTGTTGCTTGATACCACAAAAACAACATGTATGTTGGTCAAGGCTCTCCCCGAGGTATAATAAATGTATATTTCTATAAAAAAAAAAAGAAAAAAAAAAACAACAAAATTGAATATTGTTGCTGCGAAGAGAGAGAGAGAGAGACAGAGAGAGAGAGAGAGAGGTGCATATGTATGCACCCATGCATATATGCATATAATTCATTTCCCATTCTTTGGCTTTTTCTCGAAGCGTGTGATGATGATTATTGTTATTTGCTTTTTTTATTTCTTTTAAAATTATTATTTATTTATTTATTTTTTTTTTGCTTTTATTTGTTTGCCTGCCCCAACACCTAAAGTTTGGGAAAACACTAAATTCTTTATGGAACTTGTAGCATTTAAAAATATCCGTTAAAACCTTGCCCTTGACGTTACAATATTACATACTTATATATCTGTGGGTGTTTCACGTCTACACCTGACATGAGTCTTAATCAGGCGGGTTGCCTACAACCATCGGCAATCGAGAGGTTGATTGACGACCCCTCAGGGAGAAAGGGAATCCCCATTGAAGGCGGCCTCTCTACCCTGAAGTACCGCAATAGAAAATAGGTGTGGACCAAATTCTCGCTTAGTGGTTTGCGTCGAGGCCTATCTAAGCACCTCTTTAAATGTTCTCCGCGAAACTTTGAGGTAACCACAGCCACCACGAATACTCCCCGAAGGGCCGTACCCAGCAGTCAGGCAAGTAGGCATTCGTCCAGCATTCCGATGGGTAGTGTGCATCTTGCTCTGCCGGAGCAATCCTACTTTGGGCAACCTAACCCCCGTGGACACCCTTTAATTTCTTGGCTTATCGTTCAAACCAGAACTTACGCCAAGCTATACAGCTTTGGGTGATCTCATACTGTACGCAGCCGTAGCCATTCTTGCCTTTGGACTATCCACACGTCCCGGATAGCCAAATCCAACTATCTTTTCTCAAGGAAATAATGCTTCCAAGGTTGTCGTCGCACAGCACACACACCCAGCTGTGCCCCAGCCCACTTGATATCGCTGGCCATCTTCATTAGATGACCTCCACCAAGAGAACCAAATAGGGAAAGAAATGCTCCTTTTCAATTTAGAAAAGAAACCCCTTCCGACTAGACCCCTTTCGCTTCCAACGAGAAACACCTGTGATTATAGATAGTAAGCCTTAAACTTTTCTTTGCCATTTACTGTGCGACTCATAAAACCAAAGGAAACACAGAGCCATAATGCAGCAGAAAATGTTTTATAGGGAGCACCACGAAGAGGTGAAGGTTTCGGCACGTCTATGGGAACCCCATAGTTTCGCTCCCCATTACATACTTATATTAGTAATTTTTCGTTTTTTGGTGATATTTTTGCGGCGATAAAATTGAAATTAAGAAATCAAGTATCTCCGAAAATCTCTAGGAGCCGACCTGAAGGAGCTCTGCCAAGTAAATGTTTTATATATATCTCCTCCTGAGCGATCGAGTAGGCTAAGAATCTCGATTAACAACTCGATGATCGTGGGGTCTAATCCCAATAAAGCAAATAGCCTCAAATATTGGTGCATTAAGACTTCAGTCTTAAAATTTTTTCTCTGGCTAAATTTGTTATAATAATAATAATAAGATTTTATATAAAATATATAATTGAAAACTTTACGGATCGATCGGATAAATTGAGTGATCATTGCTTTGCCAAAACTCTAAGAAGCTGTTTACATTTATGCATATAAAATGAAAGGTATACTCGTCTTTCGAGGGAGTACGTAGTTCTTTTACATGAATGAGTATTTAAATCGACCGATTATCTCCGATTGTCTGCCAAGAAGCTTTATATACATGGATGGATACATATGTTAAAATTGTGTGTTTCAGAATTTTACCCTATGTCCTACATATATAGTTAGAAACTACGAAAAGAAAATACATTACGATTTTTTTATCTGTAAAAGGAAAGCAAATCGAATAATTGGTGGCGCGATAATTGATATACCAAGTTTTGAATAACTGCGGACTATAACTCGCAAATAACTTTGTTATTTATATATATAAATCAAGGTCGTTTAAAATGTTTACACAATTTCTGATCGATGTTTGCTATAATATGAAGGTATTGCTTACAGATCAGAGTAATATTTCAAAAATTTATATACGCTATACTACTTGCGGCGCGACTACATACTAAGTTTGTCCGGATGTATACAACACTTTGAACGACCTACGTTCTGTTACACCGATTGATTCAGAATCGCTTCTTGAATCCATTTAAGTTTGTCTGTCCGCCTCTCCGTCTTGTGTGCTTGCGTTCACCCTGTGGGGCGGATTTATTGAGATGTTTTCATGACATTTCGTACAGTGAAGTGTTTTGACGCAAAGACGAGCTCTATTGAAAATGATTCAAGTCGGACCGTTATCTCGTCAACTTCCCATATAAAGCCTTGTTTTGAAAAGTCATTATATGGGCGACTGCATTAAGCGAAGTAAGGTAGGGCATTTAAGGGTGGGCCATGGTCCGTTATGATGTATTTACTTGTTTAATTTGAGTGCATACTCACCGCGTATTATACATATGTTTATATTGCGTATCCATAGAATTACAGATAGGGTCTCCCACTCGATTAGCTTAGTTGAATTTTTAATAATTCCCGAGCGTAGTATTAAGCGAAGTAGAGTAGGGCATTTAAGGGTGGGCCATGGGCCGTTATGATGTTTTTACTTGTTTGATTTGAGTGTATACTCACCACATTATACATAATACATATATTGAGTATAAATAATGCAAAGGATCATACATGGGGTCCCCCATTCGATTGATTAGCTTAGTTGAAATTTTAATAAATTCCGAACTGTCAAATATTAGATCATTGCTTGAAACTGATTGCAGCTTATTTTCATTTGATTTTAATTCTAGAGATATACGATAAACCTCCAGTCTTAATAAGAGGTTATATTCCAGTCCTTTTATTATTATTATTACAAGAATTAGTCAGAGAAATAAATTCTTAGTTTCAAAGCACCAGCATATAAGGTTGCTATAATACACAACCGCACTTGAGATTTGACGACCATTGATTTGCTGGATGAGATCTCTTGCCTACTCTGCTATTCAAGATAATAAATAAATACATAAAAAATAAAAAATATAAATATTATCATAATTTTCTTCTCATCGAGGCTGTTTTGAGGTTAAAAACTCATTCAACAACATTCGATCTAGTGATCTTCGCTGCAATTCCCAAATCTCCTATATAATATGAGGAAAAGGGATGTAAATATTTTTGAGGGTATAATGAAAGCTACATATTTGTGCTTGTATTTCTCATATCCAAATCGAGATTCCAACTGGGGATCTAGTTGGGATGTCACAAAGTAAATCCATCGCAATTCACCAACCACAAAAAGTTATATATTTCTACTGGTGGGAATATCATCCATGCGTGAGGTTGCGAAGCAGATCATTTCTAGTTTTTTTACTCACGTATAAAAGATGTCAAGTTTCTAAGCTTCGAAAATGGAGTTTTAATATATATTTTTTCCATACAATTTTAAAATATTTTCACTGTTAATACTTTATAATAGAAAATGAAAAATGTATGTTTGTAGAATTTTTAAACGAATTCTGAATTGACGGTTTTTTCAATTGTTTTGTCTATTTGTTAGAAATTTCCCAGATTTATCTTATAATTTAAAGTCATTTCAAAGATAAAGGGATTTTCGTTATGACATAATTCGACAAAACTTTTAATGCATTTTTCTGCAAACATTCCTCGCAAGATTAATTTAGTCAACTTGAGCATCTAGATGTACCTCGCGTAGCTGCAGAAGTATAACTCTCCGAGTTTGGTGTTGCCGTCTACGAAACAGTGTTTACCTAACCTGTTGGGTGCTCACGATTATCTCTGAAGCGCATACAATTTTCCTACTTGTTGTTATTATTCGAACGCCACTCACTCACTTTTATTACTGTTGTTGCACTGCAATATGATGTTGATATTTTAATGGTCACAACCATGCAAATTTTGTAGATGTATGTGTTTTTGTAATTGCACATATTCATACTTATACTATTACATATATACATATTCCTACTTACACATACATATTCACTTATGTAGGTATGCGCGAGTATAGATTATGTGCACAAAGAGCAACAGCAACAATGCCTGCATACATTATCATATTTATTGGATGCTTCTCGAATGAGTCTCTGTTTGTTTATGCAGAGCTTACTTTAATGTATTTTCTTTACCACTAGTTGACATTTTATTTATTTATTTATTTATTTATTTTTTTTTTATAAGACCTATTAGTAATTTAAAAATTTTACAATAATTGATATTTTCAAATAAAAGTAATGTAAGCTGGCTTTTTTATATTTTAAATACTCACTACGTCATGTGGCGTCTGAATGTAATTTATTCATTATATTTCATATTGATGTCACGTGGTGCACTATCAATCAATTTTAAATCATCTATAATTGTAATGCATATTCAAACATTTTCTTGATTCGGTTTTAGGCATGAAAACGGTAGACGTTATCATGTTCTGTAGTAACACTGACAACGCTAAACACTTTGAAATACATTGTCCACAACAGGGGACATATCCTATATAACAAAATTAAATTCCTTTTGTAAATGCTTTGAGGAAAATTATGGTCAAATGCCATCTAACTGTCGAAGAACAATGTTGCACTTTTCAAGGTTTGTTCAAAGGTCAACAAACTGACTTTATTCACATTGACTTCAGTAAGACTTTTTGGTACAGTGGATAAAAATTGTAAACTCACTATATATGTTCTTCCGGATATTTTGCTTAAATGGTTTTCCGACTATTTACAATGCGGTGTACAAAGTGTTTACTCTGGAATCGCATAGTGTTGCCACCATGGTTCCCTACACTTGATTTTATTTATAAATGATTTGCCACCGGTTGTTTAATGCGCATGTCTTTTAATATATGCTGACGATGTCGAGCCGCCTCTTTCATTTGATACAAGAAGAGATCGTCGAAGGCGAAATTTAGAAGCCTTAGTTGTTTGATGTAGAATAAATGTTTCTTAATCTAGGTAAAGGTAAAAAATTGCCATTTATTATTATGTCATTTTTGCATGCTCGTCTTCGGGCCGGGGGCTGGGCAGGAAGCCGCTAACCTAATTGGTTTTGTGAAATCCGACCAAAGACTTTTTCAATTTTTATCATGAAAATTTTTCGTTAGTGTGTATATCACTGTATGGGAGGGTATTTAAAAAATTGGCTTCTTTGACCCAGGTTTTTCTCATCATAATGCTGTTATTCATTGATTTTTGTTAAGAAATTTTGAAAAGTGCAAATTTTACTCATATAACGGCCTTTGCAAAATAGGATATTATGTGAAGAACAGTCGTAAAGTTGGTTGATTTCGCCCTTGATCTAAACTTTGTCAGTGTATTGAACAGAGAACTCCAGCCCGAATATAAAATTAAATAGCTAGACGTCAATAGGTCAAAAGAATCACCAGATGGACAAGCTTAATTCGATCCTAAAAATTATTCTGAAAAAATAAATAACATAAATACTTTCGTGTGTTACATAGAATTTAAACAAACTTAATATATCCTGTAGCCCAAGAAGTGTAGGGTGATATGCAGTTTACAATTGAAAGAAAATAAAATATGTAAGAAAATTATGTTCAGTCGGGACAGAATTTTTCAAACCTCTGATCGATATCATAAACAAGATTAAGGAAAAGAAAAAGAACGAAATATTCATAGTATGTAATAGTGGCTGGGCTCGACTCATTTTTTCTATTTTCAGAATAAAAGTGGAATATTGATATATGTGTTGCACTTTTTGAGTGACAAGCAAAAAAGACGGATAGCAAAGATGTTCAACTGCTCGATGCTTTGACCGATTTGGGCCGTTTTCAAATACTTTTGCACATTTCTAGGCGGTATCTTCATTTTTGCGAGCAAGAGAGTGCTTACCACACATACGAAATCCGTTTTTCATTGGTACCATGCAAGTCGTGCGTAATCGCCCATAGAATATACGTCGGAGTTTTCGTAAATTTATCTGGTGTAGTATTGAGCAACGAACCAATTTTTTATTCGTTTACGCGCTACTGTAGATGAGTTCTTCAACCGATTTGCCCCTCTTTTAGTACCAATCTGCGTGCAAGAACTTCCAATGTTTTTACCAAACTTAACGACAGTGGCTTCATCTTTGCGGCCATGGGAATGCTTACAACAGAGATTACACAAACGGACAGATGGACATGCTTAAATCGATTCGGAATTTTATGCTGGTCAAGAATCTATACCTATTGTGTAGACTCTGAAGCTCCCCTCTGGGCATTGACAAAGTGCATTCAGTCCTTGTCCTTGGGTATAATAAGTAATTTCTATAAAGGATAAAAGAAGAACAAAAGGTTTAATGGCGCTCTCACATATTGTTATTAGTTGCTCTCATATACTATAATAATATCTTTTATCTATAAATAAAGAAAAAATTTAAATGCATGCACATCAGGACGTATAGGTTATAAAAACATTGTGATTTCCTTTTTACATATAAGTTCATTTACTAAATCATATGCACCTGTGATAGTCATCAAACTATATATAATGTAAACATAAATATATATATAAAGAAAAATAATTTAAAATTTTCTTTATTGTTTCAACAAATATTCTAAGATTTATTTTTGTTATACAGAATCGAGACCTTAAGGGTAAAACAGTTTTGTACAAAATTTTATACAAATCTGTTACAAACGAGATTTCGTATGCATTTCCACAGCATATTCCCTTGGATTTGTTTTATTTGCATAGAAATCCTTTTTGGATTTTGAGAAGTGAAAACTTGAATGTCTTCCAGTGTGAAAACGTTTAAGCTTTCTTCTATTCTTCTAAAAAAGAATACTTTTTGTTAAAAAATGTGTGTTCTTTCTTTCTCTCATTTGAAACTTGAATACTACGTAGATTTCGAAGAAAAGGAAGAATTTATGTTTTATTATAATTTACCTCAAAGGTGTAAAATATATTTTTGCTTACTTCGTGTACGACGTATGTCTGCAAGTGAATGATACTATGAAGGATGGGAGTTGTGTATTTGTGACAAGAGAATTATACCATTAATTGTGGGGGAGACAGAGAAAGCGACAGAGAAAGCGGAAGGAAAGCCGAGTGAAGTGAAGCGAATGTACAAGAGATGTAAAGAACCAGAGTAAAAAGCGTTAAAAGTGAAGTGCTCAAGTTGGATTTTTGCTTAAATGCTCGCACCTACGTGATAGCAGGAACTTATTCTATATTTATTTAAAACTACATACATATATATATACATATATATGCAATGGGTACGCATTTAAGTGAATTATTTATGAAACATTTTATATGCATACGCTCTCTGCGTAACTTTGACTACAAATCCTTCATGTAGTGTACGTAATAAATTTCTTTAAGCTTCAGCACGCTTATTGTATATTAATGTTAACTCTATACACGTTAATTAAGGTCACATTAAAAGTAAGCAATGATATAACCTGACTGCAATGGGTTGTTTGCACACAGGTGGTAAGTTATTAAAGCAAAAAAAAAAAAAAAGAAATTATAAAGGGATTCATAACTAAACTTACTGGATATAGCAAAATTCCAATTAAATACAATTGGATGGAACGCAAACTAAGACCTATTAGATTATTCCGAAAAAGTACGTTTTCACTCATGAAATGTCATCGCCGATCAGAGAATATATATATATCATAGGTAAAATGTTCAGATAAATACATTTCAAAAAAGATCACGCAATTAAAACACAACTGATCGACAAAGGGAGTTTTTCTGCGTAACAGTGAGCTAGACTCTGCTCTTTACTGCTCATGACTAGGCTTTTAGGTAAAAATTATTACCGTTGGCGAAACACTATGTAGTAAGAAGACAGCAATAGCAAAATAGCAACATGGAATCTCAAACGGATATCTAAGGAAAAGCTTCCCATTTTATATGTTCGGAAATATGGTTTGCATTTTGATATCTTTCTCTTACATTACAAAGGCTAATCCAGTATAGCACAACGGTACTTGGCGGCCACGCTAGTAACTTTTCGGAGGTAGCGCAGATAAGCTAAGCTATTGCACTTCGTTTGCGTATAGTGGGAGTTTTTTTATGAAACAAAAACCATATTTTCGATCTAAGGAAGTAAGTAAGTATATCGATGTATATTCATTAACAATACATGAGTTATAAAATTCATCTGAAGCTTTGTGACACATATAAATCAGCTCTCTCGGAATAAGGGGAGAAACGATACCAGCAGGCTTATCAAGGCGCCCACTTCTAGTAGAGAACGGTCCCAATTGTTAAATATTTACACTAGATGCTTCACACTTCTTTTTGCTTATGAGATACTTTCGTATTATATGCAATGAAGCGAAAAGAAAAAAATATATACATAAAATAAGTAGCGCAACTGTAATTAGTAAACTAATGCTCGGAATGTCATGACATTTTGATAAATTTTTGTTTGAAAATTCATACTGTCATTTGTGTGGACTCGTTAACAGCGGTGACATCTATATGATGTGTTAAGAGGATGGAGAGATAATATTACGTTAATGCAAAGAACTCAAAAGGCCCTAACACATTCAGGAACACGACATGTTTTAATAAGGAAATGTGCAGTTTTTTATAAAAAGTACTTAACTTACACACTTCGTATTTCTTATATGAAACGAAAACTATTTGGGGTGTGAGACAAATCAATTTGTTGGTGTACATTCCTACCTAAATATTTCTCTCATTTACTTCATAACTTTTGTTTGTTGATTGTATATGTATGGTATTTCTAAATAGTGGAATTTACGTTTTTTTTGCAGAATATATTTGTCATTACTTTTGTTAGCAACCGAAACTTTGCTCTCTAGGCGTGAATATAACTGTAGCCTGAGCTTATCATAGTTAAATTAAATGAATTTAACTTTCAAACAGAAAATCGATTCACGAAATTTAGTTATATTCTGATATTTAAATTTAACTCTAAGATGTCTTCCAGTTAGTGTCTAAAGGAAATAGATCACAACGAGTAATCAAATCAATCACAGTAAGCACAAAGTTAGCCGAAATGGTCTGACAAATGGGATACTATTAGGTCCAGTCAAAAACGAATTCTGTTTTTTCTTTTCAACTTGCTGATCTTCCGTAATTTCTTCAATTTATTCAAACTTACTCTATGTATCTCTTATATGTATATATGTGTGTATCTTATTAATTGACGTGAATTTTGCTGCAATATTGACGTTAGAAAGTTGTCGCCAATGGCGGAAGGACGTTCAGCGGGTTTTCGTCCTTTCGAGTCGTACTTCCAGAACGGAATTTGGTAACCGAACTTCTATAATTGTCCTATCACTTATTAGACGCGTGTTTTTTCAGCTCTCTCTTTAACACGATTGACTTGACCTAAAGAAATTTACCGTAACCTGGACGTTATTTTTTCCAAATGTTTATCCATCGTATTTAGGTCGAAAACATGTTTATTTTACGTTTTTTTTTTATGATTTTTTCAATGATTGTTTGCTTTTAGAAGAGTCGTTGATGAATTTAATCTTGTTGAGCTCAAAATTTTGTTTGCCAAAAAATTCATTGGGTTTGCTTTGTAAACTTTTGATACATTGTGACAGTTCAACAGGATTCCTATCTATACAAATAATGAGAATGAAAGAGCAAGCGCTCAAATATGGCTGCTAACATTCGACGGCATTGCTGTTGTTGATAACACAAAAATCGAAATTCCTTCAGCGTTTATTAATTTGGATTTCGAACAAAAATGTTGAGATAACCTTTTATTCAATTGTCTGTAGTAATATTTGTTGTTGGTCTCTGAAAACCCCAATTGATCTACTTCGTTGGAAAGTCTATTCGATGGTCACATACTTACTTTTTACTTTATTAGACAATGCAAACGTACTTCTTTATTGATTTGCATATAATTATGAAAGCAAGTCTTCCTTTACGAATGAATGCCCTTATGATAACTGCAGCGATAAGAACATATAAATATTTATTTACCATTAATCTGTTGCTTGTTATGAATATTTTACATTGTTACATATATATACATATATATATATGTTTACATATATGTTTACATATATATATATAAATATATTTATATATATATATTACAGCTACCTCATCTTTATTACCATATCTGACTATACACATGCAATCGATTGGCTTGACAGTTGAGGAAATTGCTATTATTTATTTGGCGTTACCATTCACAACGTTTTTAAGTCCACCCATTACTGGTAAGTACATAATTAATTTTAATTTAATGAATTTTGTGAAAGCATTTAATGATTGTTATTAAAAAATTAATAAAAAATATTATTAAGACTAATGGTTATAAAAGCGTTAAGCGGCATTAAGTTTTAATCTTTAATAACCAGTGAAGCCATGCTTGTCATAGAGGTGAAGATACAATAATTGCTTAGATTCGTTGTGAGAGCGATAGTCTCTTGACAGCTTGACATCTAGAAGTATATTGGCTATGGTCTTCCTCTTTCCTTTCTTGGCATCAAACATCACATCTCTGCAATTTATAAATATTTTAAAATCTAGATCCCTAAGCACATTTTTGTATGATTTTAATTGAGTTTTAAATTCTAAATTTTGAAATCAAGTAAAAGCATTTGCTGTTATTGTGATTTATTACTAGTTACAATATACTTCCAGCCGTACATGCACAAGGTTAAATGCTTAAATTACGCAATTATAGCAAAGATCATAACAAAGGAAAGAGGAAAGAGGAAAGAGGAAAGAGGAAAGAGGAAAGAGAAAGGAAAGAGCATAACAAAGTTCAAGAATATTATTATAGGCTTAAGGTACTACTAAGCTAACTTAAGTCTAATGGTTAACCTATGACAATATAGCAAAGAATATGAATCACCACCAAGGAGCGAAGATAAAGCAGTATACTATATTTTAGGCTTAGAGTATTGAGAGTGAAGATAAGCTCAATTAACTATTAAGTAAACATTTACTAATAAAGGCAATGAGATTCAAATTTACGACTAGCGACTTGACAATCGTAAGTCTTATTCCCTAAGGTAAGGTAGCCTAATTCGCCAGTTATAGATATACATATCATATCTATATTTGTATCTATATATGTATCACATATATGTATATAAGTATATATATATAACGCCTATTATATATATATATATATATATATATTAAAAAGAAGCGTCCTGCGTAATATGTATTATACATTGCGTATGTATATTATTATGTATTATATAACATACTAATATACTAATACTAATTTTTCGATCTGTATTGGCTCACATTAGTCTATAAGATTATATATTATTTATATATACAACTACAAGATTGACGCATAGTTTTCATAAATGAGAGAATAAAAAAAAGCAAGGGGATCCTAGGGAATGACGAAGGTGATATATTATTCTCTTGCGAGAAGGGCAGTGAGTATTTCGATTAGCACACAGTAAATGCTTGCCATTATCTATTCGTAAAGCTGTAGCAAAGTTTTTCATTTTTTATATCGTCCAAATTTGAAAATTTCAGCGTGGGATATAGAAAGAAATAAAAAAACTCAGGGCCGACTTAGAAACCATTCGCTTTAGCTACTCCGATAGTCAAGCTGCCAGTTGGTTTTATTTTCTTTTTTAGCAAAAGTACCAATATTTCTTAACATAATTTACCTTTATTTCACCAATAAAATGAGTGATATTAGAAAATAAAGTCACTGAGATATGGCGGTAGATCGAAGTGAAAAAAAAATGACTTAAGATAACCAACCACAAAGAAAAAAGTCTAAGAGAGTTATATTGCACGATCTTGAGAGTGAGATCAGATCATGTTTGCCAATAAATTGATTCTCTCAGGAGACGTACGGCATGTTGAGTCATATTGTTTGAAATCATATACCGTTCAAGTCGAAATCCCTCAATTCGTGTCGCAAATGATCGGCATTCATGGTTTTGTAGCGACAGTGACTGAACTGCCATTTTCATGATCAGGAAGTACATTTTCAATTCACAAACCACACCCAAAACTTAATTTATGTGCACGTGAACGTCTTTTACGAATAGCAGGAGGTTTTTTTGTCTCCCCAGGCAATTTGTCTAAATACGGGAAAGGAAAGCAATAAGCCCAAATAGATCAATTATTTATTGTAGTACGTTATGCGAGTATATATATATCCATCGTCATTAGGCAAAAAGTGCTGAACAGGACTGAGCAGTATGATGTTTTAAAAAGGAAAGTCATTATTTGCCCACCGCGTATACGCGCTCGGTATGATATGAATGAGACGGACGGATATGATTTACGGTGATTGAAAATATGTAGATTTTCTGCTTCTCAATATTACAGGAGAAACTATATAGTTACTAAGCATTTATCCTTCGGTGACTGTTATAAACATATTACGCAGCCTAGTAAATATTAAGCTTTTAGAAGACAGACATATATATACATATATATATATATGTATATATATAGATATATTCTTCCCAATTATCTATTTCGTAATCACAAACGCTTGTGAAGTGACTAATGAAAGTCATCTCTTTTACTTAAGATTCAAGCTTTTGCTATGTAAACTAAACGGCATGATAAGGCTTATAGTCACTACTGTTCACGTTTTGCTGAAAATACCAATTGCATTGTGTTAAAATAAAGCCAACTTAAGCAATTATTTATTAGATATCAAAATTCAAAATATACTTACAACGTTCTAATTATAGTTCAATAATTTAATATAATGCAGTTGTAATCACTATGTACCACGTATGTTCGTATTTTACTCGTTTCGTTTTCATTAGATAATATATAGTACGCTATTTTTATGCTTTGGTATTCACCTTAAATTAAATACAATCAAGAATTTCTGTAATCTATTTAAATGATTGTTGTTGTTATGTGTTTGCACTTCAGACACATTAGAGATTCTCTTATACGTGCAAGTGTGTGACTTTTATCGAAATTAGCATTAAAATCATCAAATTAATACTCTTCACCACATGTGTACGTTTACAAGCACACACAAATGTATATATGTGTGCGAGCTGAAGCACATACGCATACGTAGGTATATAAACGATCATAGATAGATATATGTCTACTTCCCTAACATACATTCATAAATTTATGTAGATTCTGTGTTGATGTGAGTGATGAGTAGATCTGATAGACGCTGAGAGATGAGATTTCAATGTAAACATAATTACAGTTATTGTGTATTCTATAGTCAAATGTTTATTGCTTGCATTCTACATATAAATATATATATATATAAATATATATATATATAAATATATATATATATATACACTCATATACATGTAAATATATATTTGGATATGCGTTTATGCCTATACGAATTTGTTGTTTTACAGGCTTTCTTGTCGACAAGTTTGGCAAATACAAACCAGTTGTGGTTATGAGTCTACTATTGAATGCTATTTTCCATCATTCATTGCTGTTCATACCGCAACAGGAAATTCCTGGTGTTGTGCCGTCAGCATTTGTAATGCGTCATCCAGATAGCGGTGACATTGAGGTAAGTTTACCTACGCATATAAGTACAACACAAATTGGGCACACTATTTTATTTACCAAGTAAAGGCACCTGCAATCACTTAAAGTATGTATGTACATTGAAAAATATTTGCAAACAAAAGTTACACCGCATATAAGCAAACAAATTTCATCTGATGACACGCATTTTCATGAATTTTCCTTTCATGTTTTCCTCTTTAATTAAATTTACGCAGATGTATTTGCCATCTTTTTGTTTATTGCCATCTTATTAACTTTTAAAAGTACACACACTATTTAATATGTTAACTAGGACGATAATGTGCGCCTCACAGTTAAGCAAACGACCACGACAATTGGTTGTTGCAGGGTCTTTCAATTCAATATGGGTTATTGGGCGTTATTCTTCTCGAACAATTTTTGACTTGAGTCGACGTCGTTAGTCAAAAGTATTCGATTATTAGCACCATGAAAGGGAACGGATTAGCATTCCTTACGTGCAGCGCTTTGCAGGTGCGCATTGGGCAATAAATTGACTACACTTTTCAATTCACTTTTAAAGAAGCGGGGTCACTCCCTTACGCGCGGTTGGCTACGTCAATTCTCGATAATACGTTAATTGCTTGTTGAAGACAAATCGATTGAAAACAAAAGTTTTATTACATTTACCAGATCAAGCAATGACAAATGCATCTTTCGAAAGACAACTAGTTTTTAAAATCGTATTTAAAAAAAGTTGCCGAGTTTGTTTTCCTTGAGAAGAGAACCAAAATTTTTGCCAAGATGCTAAGTAAGGACAAAATCGTTTGTAGCAGGAAGCATCTGAAAGAATTTAAAAACACGGGTCTCTCAATTGTACTTGTGAGTTTACCTCAATATTTTATAGCCAAGTTGTTGGAAGTGAATTTATATGGTCGATTGTAGGCCTGCACTACAACTATGGAAGACAAAGTTATCAGATATATTTCTATCTCGTCATATACTCAAAAGCTAATTGAATTGATGTCAAATTCATTTCCTGTGTTGAAAAGACCCCCTGGATTTTTTAAGGACTTCCTCTGAGAATGTTTAAAATTTGGACGATTCACTGAAGTTTTTTGAAAAGCATACTTTGTGCATTGTCTCTTCTATTTCCTTAACTCTCTCCCAAGCTTTAGTATTTCGTTTAACTTACTTATATTTAAAAAAAACATTTCCGTCTCAGAATTTTTTTACGGTGTTAGACCACGTTGACCCTTACCAATATCTTGGAATGGCATGTCAGGGTACATAATGCACTTTCTAAGCATGCTGTATCGACTGGTTAGCTTTATCAAATAGTTTATTTATATCTTATTCGAAACCAAGAATAGTCTGAAGTCGAGTGAGATTTGCATTTCGTGTGTTAATGCTATTTCACATGGCAGTGTTAAGAAGTACTTAAAGTGTCTAAAGTACATGTACATTATGTATTAGCGTTAAGCCTTTAATGTGGAATCAAGGTGGGGAGCGGTTTTGTCCTTTGAGCACTGTGTTGTCCCCTATGAGAGATATCGACGTGAAAATTATGGAGACATTTGTTTCATGGACTTTGTGTTTATTTACGGAATCCTTAATCATATTATATTATCTGTGGGGTCTCATTGCTAGCATTCATTGTATTGGTTTATTTTGAGATTACAATTTGAACGTTATACTATTTTCTTGAAAAATTACTTTATTTTTTTTTAAAAATTTTTTGCTTCTTTGGTGTCTTTGTTCGATAAGCGTGAAGTAAATGCTGTTGTGATGTTTCACAATGGTAATCATTTGCAAACTAACTTCATTTGAAGCATTTTTATACTTTGAAATATTCATCCCTTTGTCAGTGGCGTGTAAAATGTACAAAAAGCAAAAACTTTTTATTTTGCTTTCTAAATATTCAAACACACAGTTGAAGTCAAGTACTTGGCATGATAAACATGTCACTTTGTCTTCGTATGTACATTTAAAACGAATGCGAACAGTTGGAAATGTTTACTGTAATCATGGCGAGGTTTAATGTTTATAACGGCGCCACTTCATATATATACTGTACTGATGTACTAAAGCAACGGCATAACTTTCGCATGCATATGTAAACAATTTTTGTATTTACTGTACGACCATATATAGCTGCATGCGTATAAAATTCTTCAAACTGTATTCCGTAGAAACTATCTGAATTTTCTGTTTACCCATCAATATATTGTAGTTACAGAACCTTACACATGCATACTATGTTGCAAGCACACGCATACCGTAAGTATTATATATGCGAATAGCAAAGATTTATATTTACAAAAGTCCTACATGAAAACTTGCGTATAAGTATTGTATGTTGTTTTCAGTAATATGTAGAACATTTTTTTTATTTTTCTTTTTTATTATGTTTATGAAATAGTATTTGTGCATATTTCGTTCCGCTATGTATACATTTTCTCAGTATATAGTTTTCCCAAGCACCATATGTTCTCTCTTTTATGTAGGGCATCTAATACCATCCATATATGTAAGTGCACTTATATGTTTCAAGTGCTATAGTATTTACTTTTCCGAGTATACGTTCCCATTAAAAAGTTGGTTTTATAGCAATATTGCATCTAACGTATTGGTTTGACATTCACCGCTTCTTAGTCTTTACATTATCGTTATGTGTTTGTTGACTTACAGTTCAGAGGTTGTGCATTAAAATGTAAATAAAAAACTGATTTAATGATTAAATGTAGATTTGACATCTAAACGTTTACTAACCGTAACAGAAATAAATGGTTTTTAAAATAGAATATAGAATAGCAAGATAGTGATATACGCCACAGGGCGAATGTCCTCAGCACATCTTCCGAAGCAAATATATGTGTATACATTATTAAGCATATATATATTATAAAAAAAAATGCGAACGATATTTCATTCAAGCTATTGGCTATCGCTGAAAACTAAGTTCTTCTATCTCTTACATAGAATACGAATTCAATGCAAAGAACACAATTGATCGTTTGAGACTATCTACAAGGGCACCCATTTTTTGGTTATCGCCATGGAAGTGGACTATTAGCCACCTATTGAAATTAATGTTAATCAGAGGAATTAATATTTGCTGAGTACAGTGTGCAAATTATCAAATGCCAGTTTAGTAATGCTAACAACAGTTTGCCTTATGAGATCGAAAGTCATTATGGTTTCATTTGATTGGAGTAACTCACTGCATCCCTCCAACCTCCATAGATAGGGGCGCCATGACTATTCAGCTTTATCGTGAGTTTAAAAGAGTCATCTATTCTACGTCAGCGTAATTTGGGCTCTGGATCTCGTAACGCATCCATTCTTCATCATATTTCTCCCCACGAAAGAACATTCTTCCCACAAATGGTGCTTTTTAATGGAAAACTCTACCTTGGCCGAAAACTTGCGCAATCTATATTCTGTACTCTTTCCAAAATAGCTCCTGCGACTGCGCAAAGCTTAAAGAGAGGCGAAATATAAAATGCAAAGTATTTCATTAATTGAGAACGTGTCCGTTTATCGACTGTGGGTATTGCGTTAACTTGTTGGATCTTCACTTATCTTAATTTTACCATCCGTTAGTGGATCGACAGTTGAAAAATGTAAAATGGACGAATGATCACGTCTGCGCAAGTGCGAAACTTACGTTGATTAAGAACATGTATGTTTCATTGGAAGAAAAAATGACGTCCTTTTCGTACCCATCATGACAGGCGGAAAAAAAATGGATTTCAATTTGATACTTAGTGAGAACTTCTCATACGTAGGAAATGCTTTAGCAGTAACTTCATGCATTCATTCGTTTAACTTTATAATAACCACATAGTTTTTTGTAACCGCTAGGCTTGCAAGTATCGTCACGGTATGTCTTATAGCAAATTCCCGACCATTTTTCGTTTCCGCCATAAGAGGGTCGGCCAGGTCGATAAGCTCTACTTAAAATCGCCTAGTAATGTTTAATGGAGTTCTACTCAGTTTCAGTGGAATTCTTTTCATATGTAACATCAGAATATATCGTGCGTCTCTCTATCAGGCTCTTGAACCAAATGCTCTAAAATTAATTTTCGACTGTAATCTTTTCAACTAAGACAGCTTCTAAGATAGGAGAACTAATTAACAAATAAACCTCCGCACTTTAGTCAAGAATCCTTTATTGGCTGTCTGATGAGGGAGTACAACTCTTATGTAAATGATAATAAAATATTTTTTCCACAGATGATAAGATAATCTCACCTGTAAATATAAAATGGCCGCAACGTAGCCTACTTGATTACCGTGCTTTTATACCCATCTATTATAGTGCATTATTCTTGTCTTTGCTCCAGATTGTAATTTATTCATGGAGACTTACTCATGTTTTCTAAGTTCACAAGCCTAAGATATCCATATCAGACGGGACAGTGGAATATAAGTGATTGAATAAGAATCTCAGGCTGATAGAATCTCTGGCGAACGTTTTCTTTCGCTACAAACGTTATAATAAAGTTAACATTAATCCATCTATCACAGGCAGATATAAAACTAAACCATGCGCTTCTAAATGACCACAGAAATGCCGCATTAGGGCAAGAATACGGAAAACTCATACTAATGTGGTATTTTAAAATTTTTTATGTGTTTTTTTTGAATAACATGGTAATAAAGTCGCAGGAAGAGAGTGCTTTATGACCAAGTGTTTAACAAAATTTTGTTAATGCTTTCGGATAGCAATGTAAAAGTGTTAGTTAGTGGGGAAAACTTCTCTCCTCTAAAGCACTCCTAAGTTATTTAAAAAAACATAAGCGAGCACTAAAACAGCTGCTGCTCCTTTTTCTACATTATAGTGGTTGGATGGTTTTTTTGGCACTCTCTAAAGTAGAGAAAGTTAATTACGTAAAACAATTATATGTATACAAGTTTGTTATAGCGCCCACAGTAAAAGCAGAGCGAGATTGTACGGCATTAATCGCCATAATGTACGCTTATTTTTCTATTTCATACATGAAAAAATCTCATTTTTATTCGCGGTTTAGCTTTCTTTAATGTCTTTTGCCCTGCGAGAATTATAGCTGAACGTCAATATTATTTCGGCTTTTCCTGTAATTTAGGGAGAAGCTTTTAAGAAAAACATTGCTTTAGAATCATAACACAACTATGACGAAGTGAAAAGTATATTTACTCCAATATTACGGGGGTAAATGCTAATTAAAGATGCATTTCCGCGTGGACGGATCGAACGGTTTTATTTTCTCAAATTTTTTTTTGTTACAATAATCAATAAAATGACTGGAAGACGTCAAAGCCCTTAATAAAAAAAGGCTCATCGTCAGTTAACAGACTGTTTAAACTATTCCATTTGTCGCCATACATATTATAAAGTATCTTCCAGTTTAATGATTAATTAAATATAAAATTTTTTTGAAAATATTCAATCTTGTAAAACGTCTGATAAAAATAAGTGTTCAAGAAAAAATACGGGGTAACTGATATCAAACTATAAGCAGTCTTGCAAAACTTGTTCTTGAAAATGGTTTTAACTTCACCATTATCTTTGATGGGTCTGTCCGAAATTCGAAGACCGGCTCACTTCAAGTCGCACATTTGATCAACATCAGATTGGCCTTGCCACTCAGGAAATAAAGTTGCCTTATGTCCGAAATAAAAATTATCCCCTTCTCTTGTTCCTTCATATATTATGTACCGTAGATGAAATACAAAAACATTTATAACTAAATGTTGAGCATCTTTTAATCAACTCAACAAGTCATCTGTTGTTGATTTGCCGACTCATATAAGAAGAAGACACACTAACCATGGGGGGAAAACGAATTTATGACGTTGGTCCTCACAAGTTTAACTTTTAATTTGTTAAGCTCGTGGTGACTATGCATTTTAAACGAGAATTTTTCTCTGTTAAAGGAAAACTTTTGTAACGTAAGATGGCACTTTTCTCACTTATGTCTGTTATGATCGAAATGCTTAAGTCCCTGTGAATATTCCTGTTAGTTATATATCACAGAGCACATGTTATCGTACGCAAGACCCTTGATTGTCTTCTTTGTAATTTAACTACGCTGCCATCCAGACTTGAATTCCGTAGGAGCGTAAAGGTGTAATATTAGCATTACATGGAACTACCGCCTTATTACGTTCATCTCCAGTTTTATTTGGGTAAATTTCATACTTATATGGCGAGTTCATTTGAGGCGATTTTCCTGTGGTATTGCAACACTATGAATATGAAGTAAATATAGTAGAGAAAATTCATTGATTGGAAAAAAAATTTTTTTGAAGTTTTACTAATCACCATATTACGTGAGTAAAGAACCTTTCCTGAGATATTTTTAGGAAGTATTTAGGTTTTTTTAAAGGAATTTTCAAAAACTTTAATTAGCGAGGAGCATGGAGTTGACAGTTGAGGGA
This sequence comes from Glossina pallidipes, assembly GCA_000688715.1. Classification (NCBI taxonomy): domain Eukaryota; kingdom Metazoa; phylum Arthropoda; class Insecta; order Diptera; family Glossinidae; genus Glossina; species Glossina pallidipes. The sequence continues at coordinate 444,892 of JMRQ01002017.1, read as the reverse complement.
TATGAAACTGATGGCTATTTTAAAGAATCTAATGAATCCGCCAAAAGGTTTCGGCCGAACTCTTTGGTTCTGTTGTTTCGCAACATTTCCTGAAAATAACGTGGCAAAGAATATTTGAAAGTAGAAGAGCACTTTTATGGCTCTGGAGAAGAATAAGACAAACTTTATTTTAATGAAAGAGCATGTCTGTCACGCATTTTAATATTTTAAACGCATTCTTTTAGAAACACGAGTTTCCAAAACCATCCAAGAAAGAATTTCTACAATTTTCATTTTTGCGCTCATCACCGAGGAATGAGGTGTATGTTCATTTTGCCAAATCGTTTGCAACGCCAAGAAGAAAGAATCAGAGACCCCTGAAAGTACATACATTCTCGATTAGTATCCAATTCTAAATCGATTCAAGCATGTTCGTCTGTCCGTCTTTATTATGTCAGTTGTTAACATTCGGCTGGCCGCAAAAATGATGCTATCGACTTTATATTTGGTATAAACATTCTTACGCGCAGATTCTTATTGAAAATGGGCCAAATGGGTTTACAGATATGCATAAAGGGTCACGTAAATTGAGAACACCTCTGTTTTTCAAAAGGAATAAAAAATTGATTTTTGATCATTACTGTGCGAAATGTAGAAAAAAAATTAGTAATACCTGTATAAAAATGGAAAAAATTGACCACGTCTACCCAATATTGAACCAAAATTTAATTTTTTTTCAATAGATTTATCAGGCGCACAAGCAAACTTCAAAAACCCTGCGAAGTATATAAATTCTTGGCCAGTTTCGAAGTTGGAATGCTCCTAAACATGTCCGTCTGTTCGGTTCGTCATCTGTTTGAGTGCGTAACTGTGTTAAACGTTGTCCCGTTAGCGAAAATGAAAACATCGCCTACAAATTTGCAACCGAGTTTGAAAATGGACCAAACAGGTCAAGGAACACGCCTATAACACCCGCACGTCTATACAATTAAAACTGAGAATAACCTTGCTTTCCTTGTCTCTCGCTCGTTGCTCATAAACTAAATTTTCACAAAAGTATTCTACGGAAATAGGATAACGGTGATGGATATAAAAGATTCGTTCGCACTCGAATATAATATTCTTGGTTGGTTATATTCTTATCGCCGGCAACCTCAAGCAATTTCAGAGGAAAACGATACTCACATGTAAGCAATTAATATGCACTTTATAACAAATAGATTTAATTAATTTGTGAACAGAAAAAGTTGATGTTATTATAATTTGTTTTTGCAGTGTCGCCATAGCGAAGCCTTCGAGTTCAAAAACACGTTTTAAATGCCTTCGCTCCGGAACCCGTGTGCAAAGGGTTAAATATGTCCTTGATTGCTTTCATAAATATTATTATTTTAGTACCTTTCGCTTTATTATGGTGTTACAGCAACTTGAATTTCTTAAGGTGACCAAAACTCGTAATACATTCCAAAGGGAGTATAATCTTCTTAGTCGTTTTAATAAACAATTGACTTAAAGCCGAATATGACTGCTCTTTATTCACATAAATTTTTTATGAACCTTGCTGGTGGCAAACAGAGTTAACTTTTTATGTACTGTAAATAACTCATAATATATTTACGATATATTTATAAAAATTATTTTGCAAAAATTTGCTCAAATATTATTTGATGAAAATACTTACGTATGCATAAAATCAAGCATATGTTAAAATAGAAGTTAAGAAATATAAAATATGCGTTAAATCATTTAAATTGTGGAAAGTAAATATTTTTATAACTAAAAGTCTTTTTAAAGCATTTTCTTTGTACAACATAAATAGTATACCCTCTCAAATAATTTAACGAAGATATATGAACATACCAACCTATGGATTCAAACTTTTTTTTTCCAAATGCTAAAGCAAAACGAACGTACCAACGGATATTTTATTTATCTGTAATCTATAAAAAGACAAACTGTGGCAACCGGGTAAACTAAAAGAGAATGAAAAGAAAAACTAAATCACTTTCATAACAAATACGTATGCATATATGAATATCTTGAACAATGTATGTCTGACATTTGTTTACATACATACATGCAAATAGTTTAAATGTAAGAAATATAAAATTGCACTTGTGCACATAAACCCACATCTCTATGTATATATGTATATATATATATATAGATGTATATGGAAAAGAAAGAAATCCACTTAAGATAAAAATGAAAAGCAATGAAAGTGACAGATTTTTGTAAAGCATAGTATTAGTATAGTTGGATGTATAAGTGTCAAGGTATATACATACAATGAATACATAATACATACATATGCATACGTATATAAGTACATGTGTACTTGCGTCGTCTGATCTGCACAAAAGTAATCATTGCTTACAATACCATAGAGTCCCATTACTTAATATCCTTAAGAGACAATCGCAAATGTTATATTTAAACTAAACTCTACACTTTGATTGTGTATATATTTGCTCAAACATATATATGGGTTTGCAAATAGTACACAATTACACCCGCTCTATGCAATATTTCATGGACAAATAATGTGCATAGAAAGAATGGACCAAAGTTTATTATTTGCTCAACTAACGTACGAAGAGCGGTTAGTTGCTGGATACTTGTACGTTTTTCTGCTAAAAGGCTTTGCTATTATTATAGGTTTTGTTGGTTTATTTAGCTGCCAAAGTATATCAATGCCTTACACTTGAGCACGTACCCATACACATTTGAATTTGCGGCTTACTCTGCCGACCTCTGATTTAATATTTATAAAATAATTCTATTTCACTATGCTAAGGGAAAGTAGAATAAAAAAGCACACTATACCAGTACATACGTATATGTATGCATATATGGGAATATACTTACGTGCTATTGATAGCGTAGTTAAGTTTATTGTGAACAGTGTCACAGAAAAATTTCCATGTTTTGTGCATGAGCAGAAAAACACCGGCCTTTACTTCCTTGATTGCTTTTTGTCTTCATTATTATATATATTAAAACCACTGCCGCATACATACACAGCACTACCCACGCTTGCTTGTCTTCTTACAATACTTGCTTTCTCTTCCACGTTCTCTTTGCCTCTCTCTCTAGTCATCAAGTCTCTCTCTTATTTTATATCAGAACCTTTAATTTTAGTTTAATGTGTGGCAAGTGTAATGTAGTGGTGATGTTGAAATTAATTTATTGAACTCAAGTGGAAATTACATTGTTATAGATTGCGAATGGGTTATGCATAAATTTACTCATACGCCCATGCTTGCGTATGAGCACATTCATATTAATACATTTTCAACTTACAAACGAACGTAGTTTATTTTTATTGACTTAAACTTATAATAGGGACATTGCTCATACTGATATACTACTGGTGTCGGCAACATCGTCGTACGCCCTCCTTCTTATGCGTAGATCAAACATTCAATGATTAGATGGTGTTTAAAATCTCATCATTTTTTTATATGGGGAGAATTATGTTACGCAAGTAAAACTCTTTAATCCCAGTGCTAAAGTATTAAAATTTAATTGTTCTTTTGTGAAATGTGCATAAAAGATTTATATTAGGTTATATTGGAAACTCTCCGCGGGTTTTTTAGTGGGATAGTGCTTGATGCCTATATATCGGTCCACAAACATCTGATTTACATTTCTGTACATATCTGATGATATATTTTTTGTGAGGATACTTTTCTAATTCGTCGCTCGTGTATTATTATTATTATTATTATTGTTCATTTAGCCACAAAAATAAATTCTAAGACTAAGATCTTAAAGCAGTAACATCTAACGCTATCGGCTTATTTTGTTCGTGTAAAAACTTATATTGATTTGAATATGTGTGAAATATCTGAAGAAATACGCTATGTGATGCTGTCACTAAATATCAACCACCTGATAGTCTCGAATCATTTAAAAAGAGCAGGCTACAGAAAGAAGCTCCAAACCACGGAGACTTTTCAATATGACCCCTTATATAGTAACATAATTCTACTGCTACTTCCACCCTTGCTTCTACTTTTCTTTTAACTTATATAAATATACTTTTTGTCCTACACACTTCTATTTGCATTTCTATCTTTACTCTTATGCAGCAAAAAAAAAAGAACACTCTTTTTGTTTACATTTTACATTTATTTTTCTTGCTTTCCGATTTTTTACTGTGTCAATACCAAATACTAATGCTTTGTCCTACTTGAATTAATTATTTTGTTTGTGTGATTCAACTTATTTCAAAGTTATCAAAAAATAGATTTTTTCTAATTAACGACCATAAAGAGTCTTTTTGTAATAAATGAAATTCTAAATCAGATTTTAAAAGGTATAGAGAATGTACCCCCATTTATTTTACTCTGTCTCTATAAAATCTTTTTGCTTTTCTATGCACTTTTCTTTAATAGTTTTAAGTCTGTGAGTGTGTATGTATGCGTGGCGTAGGTCTTCGTTGTGCTTTCCTGTAAGACGCAACTATTAGAAAGTTTGTTTTTCTCTTGTTGCTTTCAGTGTTGAAAGTTGGCAAAATTAACTTTGTGTACAGCTAACTAATAGTTAGTTAAACTTTAACTTGTTATTTTTATGCTCAAGGTTTGCTGGAATACTTCTTAACGTTACGTCTTTTCTAACGAATAGATAATAACAACATTAAAGAAAAATTATAAAAATATTACCATCGTTATCAATATTTTCTCTCTTTCTCTCTCTGCCTCTTTCGTTAACATTATCAATATATTTCTTTTTCTTTTGTTTTGCTTTTTACATTTTTTTCGATTTTTAGGTATGGTGGTCGCCGTGTCCTAGTCGCGAATGCCCTGAGGAACCTGAGCTGGAATTAGCGGTAAATCAATGTGTTGATTACTGCCTGCTACAAGAGAAAACGTTATATAGCTCGCCATCACCAGAATATCTTGAAAGGACAACGATAACTGAATCCACTTCAATGCTAACCACATCACCAAGAGATATAACAGAAAGAGCGACGACAATGATTACAACAGCGGCAGACGTAGACAATGGCGAAATCAAATTTAAAGATGTACTTAATATGTCAACAGCAACGATGTTACTACCAACTGCAGTGACAGCAACAACAACACTATCATCAATGCTAGGACAAACTCAACAGCCAAGTGATTGGAATCGTAAGTACACACATGTGCGAGTATGATTAACGAAATATGATAATTTAGTAATGCAGAACATAACTGAGATTTCATTTGTGAAGCTGACGAAGTATAATACGGAATAACAGAAATTTTCGCAGTATTCATAAACGCTCCGCTTAACACAATTGGAAGAAAATAATGTGTGTGTGAAACGAAACACTACAATCAGAAAAAATCTTTGCTTTAGAGGTAGCATGTTGCGACTTGTCAACAAAGGATTGTTGTTTCAGTTTCTTCAAGTTATTATGAGAGATTGATATTAAGCGGATGCTTTAAAGCATTAAACCATTTTAAGTTACGATTCATTTAAGACTTTAGCCAAAGTAAACAAATGATGTCCATACAATTGCAGGCTGAGAGACAAACTTTATTATGTTTGTTTCGGGATTTGCAATTAAGTATATTTACAAAGAAAAAAGGTACTGTTTTTTCGTCTCATGCGGAAGTTTAACAGTCCCTGCTCTTTTTTTCTGCGTGTTATTAGTCCTTTTTCTATGGAGGGACTCGGATTATATATAGACTTTTGCGATAGAGCACCGCTCACTATTAGTTAAGAGGTTACAATACCGGAAAAAGACCCAAAAGGCCTACATAAAGGTGCTCTTTGAGTTTTACCTAACAGATGTCTTTAGGATATCTTTCATTTAAACGCTTCTTCAAGAAAACGTAAGTTAGTGTAGCTTCATCAAGATGACCGTTGAATAGATATGAGAGCTGAGAACGACTAGAAAGCTGTCAGTATTTCAATGATAAGATATTGAAAGTTTGGCGTGAAGCATGTGAATTCCGCTATTGAATTATCCATTTTTGACAGTCTATTTCTGTTTATTAAGTTATTGATTTGATTTTGTCATTGTAGCCGAGATGTAGAAATGTTAAGGTAACGTGGAGATATCGAACATTTTTGGCAATAGCATCGTAAGATTATAACTTTTCTTGTTCCACTAGGCCTTTGGATTTCCATCATACTATCTTCAAAGGACAGAATTATCTATATTCTCTGCTTCGGCAAAAACATAAAATAATTTTTTTACATCACACAACCACGTATCTTGTTCATGTTATATTTTTAAGTCGAGAAATTACTCTGCATTTTTAGCAAAATGAATCGTTACGCCTTATGAAGTATGCGGAAAAAGTTCACCAACTGGAAGAAATTTTTTTTTCCAGGTACTTAGGTCTTTCCATCAAGCATTGGCAAAAAAGTGCGCACGTCAAATGGAGATCTGCTGGAAAGTTGCAGTCTGTTTAATTAAAAGGATTTTGATACACCAGCCGGAGATCGCCTTAACTGAAAGCTGGCTGGCGAAAATGTTTTCTTTGGTGCCGCTTTTTACATATACTTTAGCATACGCTTGATAACCTCGTCGAAAATTATTACTCTATTAACTCTTCTTTCATCCCAAAAAAGTCATCAAAATAAAAATCCTACTTTAAAATTATTCAAGAGCTGTTACCCCTTTACAACATTACTTTATTTTCATTTGTTAATCATTTAGCCACGGATCTAAATTGCCTAATTTATGTTAACTGATTTTTGTTTATTTAATTTTAATTATTATTAAAATTACACTTTTTTTGATCGACCACTTTTTGCACTGCGAAAGTGCGACTGCTTGTGTGACAGGTCAGGGAATAAGGAAAGGACTACATTTCGTTCTGGAAGAACAGGAAGCTGGGTTGGCTGATCGACGTATCCTTTTCAAACATCTATATATCTGCTCAAACGAATTTTTTAACTTCCGACTTTGCTTACTTGCTACTTGTTTGTACTTTCTGAAGAGTTTTCAACTTTTCTTAACCCAACGTGTCATGAATGATATAATTGATTGATTTTGCCAGTCGTAGATGCACGGAATGACAAGTGCGTAGTAGGTGATAAAAATTAATGATAGCTTCATTTGTACATAATTACGTTGGCCAATTCTTTCTCCACCATATTAAAGACTTTAAAGGTGGTTTAGCGTTCTCGATATCCAGTAAATTCGAATGTGATTTTTCCGTTTGAATTATCAAGTCAATCTGTCAAATAGTGGATTTACGGCAGTCGATAAAATAAGTATTTTTCTTACCATCCAGCGAAACATTTCTCCATCATAAATTTGCTATCGAGTAACATATTCAAAGGGAAAATAAAACAAATACACATTTTTTACAAAATACACATTTTTCGTACCATTAATAAATGTAAAGGCTATCTAATGTCATTAGTGATGGAAATTCTAGAATGCTGCGAAAAGTAATAAAAGGAAAATAATGATTTTCATGGATAATGTGTTGGTCGGTGCAATAAATTAAAAGGGTGGAGTTGGGATTAATGCAAACATATTTTGGAAAGAATTAAAATTAGAATCGAATAAAAGGAGAGCTGTTCAAAGTTAGTATGAATTTTAAAAACACTGTCAGTTAGCTATAAAAAAAACAATTAGAAATTTTAAATGAATAATAAAATATTTATCGCAAGTTATTAAATTCCGTTCAATTTGGTCTCTAATTTTTCACAAATTTGTATTTAAAATTGTTGTTAAGGATTTTCTCATAAATTTGCGTAGTGTCATCTAATGTTATATCGGAAAGTGTACATTCCACACAAATATTATGTAAAGTAGGGCAAACGTTTGAAAATTTTACGGTTTTATTAACGCAATAACTCCTTTAAGCTTCTTTACATCATATGGAATTTTCCACCTTCTTCTCAAAACATCGAAGGTTTGTGGTGATATTAAAGGAGCATTCGAATCTCAATTCCGAATTTACGTTCGGTAGAATTTTTTCAAACGAGCGAATCGTGTGCTGCCCCATCAATCGATTGCACTAACTGCAATAATTCGGTACTTGTGAATTTGTCCTTCCCTACTCCCTGCCAATGGGAGTTCTGTTTAAATTTTCCCGCGGGAAAATTTTATATAGAATTTATGAAAAAAATTGTGCAGTTACTTCTTGCAATTTTATATTTCCTCATAGACCACTCTTTACATGTCAAGTGCTCACTTTTGAATTATATCGTGAATTGGCACAATTTCGCTTTTATTTGATAAAATATTTTTTGCGAAACTTTGCATATTCAACTCTTGCACAAAGCAATTAAAAGTCATTTTTAATCGCTGCATGATATTAAATTATTTATTATTATTTTCTCGATATTTAAATTTGACTTAAACGGTTTAGTGTACTTATTTGCTTGCTTAAAAGTTGTTATATAGCGACTTTTCAAAATACGGCGTTATATTGGAAGTTGCGAAAAAGTGGTGCGATGCGAGCCATTTTCAACAGACTTCGTCTCTTGGCCTAAAACACGCCGGTGTACTAAATTGCGCCAAAATATTTCAAAAAATACGTAGGCTGCAATAATTTAATTGGAATTATTGTGTTGCTTATTTAATTTTTTATTTTTTTCTTGTCTGCGTGTATGTTGTTATTCGCAAATCAATGACAGCACAGGTACGACGTTGTTGATGTATTTATTGAAATATTTTTCTCGAGTTGTATAAACTCACAAAATAATACTGTCGGGAATGACTGTCGAATCGAATGCACACTCGATCTGTTTATAAGCATAAACCGGCCCCAGGCGGAAATTTTTAAAGCAAAATAAGCATTAATTAGCGGTTCTATGTCGCCAAATGGCAGCTATTTGAATTCCGGGTCTGAGATGGTTCGTAGAAGAATCATTGATACATAGATTGTGAAATAATTTTGGTCGTAGCTGTAGTGAGTATTCAGTCGGTAAAGGCAGAACATTTACCGATTGATATACACCCGCTAGTCTGCGCTCACATGTTACACGAACATGTGACTTACTCTGAGTAAATGGTGATGTTAAAAAAAAAAAAAAAAGTCCAATAACTCATCGTATTTGGTATCATACTCATCCATATTCGTCAAAAACCCTCGTTTAGTTTAATGCAGACCCGAATATTAACATGAATTTTTTCAAAATTATCGATTTTCGCTCAAACACTTCGGCTTGACCAAAGTATCTCCATGCAAGCTTCTACACAGAAACATAAATGAGTTAAATACAGTGCTGACATACTAACGATAGCGATGTAATTTTTTCGAAAACATAATGAAAGATTATTAATAGAAATTTCGTGAAGTCATAAATTATCTCGAAGATATTAATCATCCGTCTATCTTTTCCAATATTACTCGCTGAATAAATTCACATAAATACAAAAGCAATTTAACTAAGGAAACAGTACCTGCTCTCGTCAAACTTTTTCTGTTGTTTCTATGCTCTGCAGAATTTGTAGATTTTACTGATTTAATTTAATAAACTAAGCCTAAAACATTCCTTAACAACTAACGAATGCGTTTTAGTGCGTAAAATTTATACTAAAATCGTATCTTGAGAGTTCAAAATCATCATTTAAAATCTTATTGAAGTCTTCTTGTAAGTTATTCAATGTATTATCGAAAAATTTTTATATTTTCTCGGCCGTACTATATCAAGTGATTGTATGAATTGATGTTTACAGCAATTTGAGGTTTTATCTCATTTTCTCTATCAAAATTTCTTTAAATCCATTTAATTTGTTAAAGCTTTATATTTCTGTAGTTTATTACGTACTTATAGCCTGCCCAATAAAAGTCAACTCAAGGGTGTGCAACGCTTGTTACCATAGTGGATTTAAAATGCGCAACATCATCATAACGTGTGATGAAGTTCAAATATTGCCATTGAATAGTCATAACAAGATGTTTGTGATGTGATATGTTGTAAAAAAAAATCTTTCTTTAGTGTATATCAGAGGGGTGCTTAGATTTTAATCTTGGGATTTGACCGAACGGATCAAAGAGCCGTCTTTATATGCTAATTATTCGATAGGTTTTCCAAACTGAATACGAAAAGATCTGCTGCGATTGTTGTTACAATCTCTATGGAAATGCCGAATGTTCCAATTTTAATCTGGAGACATTTTGTTTCGAAAACATCAATATCACAAAATTTCACCATTTTTAATTTTGAAGCTGTGAATATTTCGCCAACAGAGAAATGTTATCTTGTGTGGGCGGATTGAGAAGATTGGCTAGGACAAAAAGATTAGCAGACAAAGCATATAATTATCGAAAGAACAGAAATGAAATCCGACATTCTTATTGTTGTGTATTCACGCTTTTGTAGTACCTTGGCTCAAGATTGCATTCTTTCTTTCAACAAAATATTTGGTTCATACGTGTGCCCGTTGTTTGAAGTGTGCCTGCTATTTCAAATATTATCCTTTGGTAAAAAGTTAGATGTTTATGTAATATTTTACACGGTTCTCCCTTTCCAAAGTTGTGCGATTATATTCGACATTTTCGTTTTTAATTTCAAAATCATCATTTTCGACGGCTTAAACCATTCTGTACATGCTAATTTGCATGAAGTATTCAACGATACTTTTGATTAGTAAAGAACAAGTCTCATATCTGCAAATAGTTTTGAAGATACCACGCTTCTCTCGAAATCACCGAAAAATATTTTAAGAATGCCCGAGTTAACTAGCATGTGCTGAGTCACAAAACTTCTTATCTATAGTCAAAACTACGAACGCTGAAGCTGTGGATCAAGAAAAAAACGGAGGAAAGTTATCAAAAACCTTATAGTTGGGCAAGACCGATCAGTGCATCCCTTACATAGATTCACCTTGCACAATTTTCCATTTATTTTCATAATAAAATGATTGTTTCCATCTAAAGGCATACTTTTTATATGAGTCTTTATTTGGAAGAGGGATGAAAACGTAAACCAACCAAGTCTGAATTTAGCGAAATTAATGGTGTTATCAAAGACCCCATTGGTATTCTTTGTAAAGGCCAAATAATTATTTTTTGCTGCCATGTAAATTCTTACTTTTCCTAGGTATCATTTTAAGGGGCTGTGTCCAAATATGGTGCAATTAATTTCTCTCAAATTATTGTAGGTGATCAACATTCATCATAAAGTATTAAAAACTAGGTCTTTTGTTATGCAAACATATGATTGAAATTTGGTACAGTTGCTTTTTACGCTTCAACCCCTTTTCTATAGGGTTCGTCTCTGGACTAGAGTACGTCAGTGTAGCAAATTTCATTATAACATCTTAACAAATGCGAACATGTAGGTTATTTGAATACAAATATGCCTAGAGAGACATCAGGCGGACAGACATTATTTGGTTGCACTTAAATTGGTTCGTAAAATGATTCTGAATTGACCGCTTTAAGCAACGGTGAGTCTACCTTAAGCCTTTCTATGTGTGAAGTAGATACGCACAAACTTAACACAGTTTCTACCATAAGTGGTGTAGGTTGCAAAAATGAAATGTAATGAGAACAAAAACGATTAATAGAAAATTGAAAATTTTCTTTTTCGTTCTGATTCGATTTCTGAAATTCAAATGCTTTTCAATTTTAAAATTCTATTGTAATTTCGTTTTATACAAAGGCTTTTATAAGAACCACTCTTTTTGCAATGTTGCTATCTCTGTATGTATGTAACATAAAATTTTATGTATTTTTACTATTTTCTTTCTTTATTTGTCAGAAACGGTAGATATTGAAAATGATACGATACCTACTACGGTTAGTTGGGTACATTCGAATGCCAGCGATTCGACGTATTTTATGCTGCAAATGCATCCTGATTTAGCGGATCCCATCGAACAGTTGGGTATGGAGATTGAACAAGATGATAACGAAACGGTTACGGATTTCAAGCAACGTTTTGGTGAACGTCGCCTTTGGGACATGCAAATCAATGTTACCGATTTAGAGGAATTGGATTTACGTTGCGGTGGCATTGCTAGACGGCATAATATGTCACGTCTCTCTAATGAGACTGTCACCTGCATGGTACAACGTTGTGAATTTACACTTAATGCACCGGAAATATGTCCGCCCGACTACAAAGAGACCGATGACACCATCTTTTGGATTTATTTTCTGCTGCGGTAAGTTAGTAACATAAGCATTCACGCTATGTGATATCATTCACTTTGCTTGCAGATAAATGCTTGAGCATATATTGATGTGACTAAAGAGGGAAATTTATAGATAGTAGAATAGAAATTTGAATGTGTTTTCTATGTAAGCCTCTGCTTTTACAAACGTCTGGGTGTTTGTATTACATTTCGGTAATGTAAACACAGGTTGTTTGCTGTCTTTGACATGTGATGTGACTTATTAAAACATTCTTTGCACAAATTCTCTTCTTCAAATATTCTCTTGGTTGTAATGGATTTTAGTATAGTTATGCAGGTACGGCACATATATATGTGTGTGTATACAAACGTACCGGGTAAATATGCCAGCAGACCTGCATCAACAACGAACTAGTCGAGTTGGTCGCATTAGATATCTTTGACATCATTTACGGAAGCTTACTTACTTAGAGCTTATCAATAGAAAAGTGAAGGGAAGGAAACACATACTCATAAGTAGTAGATTCATGAAATATTTGTTACTTCGTGCGAGTCGATGTGAAATACGTATTAATTTCATCCCTTTATTCAGTAAATCTAATTGAAATTTGTAATAATCGACATAACGTGTGTATGTTCTCGCTTCCTTGAATTTCTGTGAATCCTTGGTCGTTGGTTAATTTTCGTTTAGAGTGCTAATGTAATACATTTTATTGAGACTTAAATTAATCGGATTATAAATGAATTTCGTATTTCATTTCGTATCGAATGCAGTGAATTTGTGGTTTTTCTTATTTTTTATTTTTTGCTTTATTGAGTGCAATGATCAATGTACGCTAGAGAATGTAGTTAAATGTTAGTTACTTGGAATGTGTTTATGAAGATAGATTCAAGTATTTATTATCAGTGATTTGGATAGAATTGTTCATTGAAAATGGGAAACTAAGGATATGAATGTAGATGTTTTTAAGTCTTTATATTGGGGACGAGGAAATCAATTATATTTATTAGGAACGAAAGGAAGAAAAAATACACATTGGACTAACAATTCGTGATTTAAAGGGCAGTGTGACCTAGTGATAGTTTATGGTGTTTTATTTTTTTGGTTTAAAGGCCAAATTTATAAACGATTCGAAAAGTCCCAGACATAATCAAAGCGCAATTTTAAGGTTTTTTGAGTGAACTGGAGAACTTCATTAATCCAAAAAGCGATTGGACATGAAAAACCCGTAAAGTCCAATGCTGCTATGAGAATGGAGATGTTCAAAGGATTCAACTAATCGTTTAATCCAAAAAATGCAGATTAGAAGTAAAACCATAATTTCTTCCAATTTGAAACGTTTTCGAAATCGCGTTTTTCGATTTTACCTTCAATTTTTATTGGCTTGCGTTCAAACTTTATCGGTGACTTTAAAATAAAACCTTACAGCGAACGGCATGGCATTTTCTTGATAAATGAAAAAAAAAAATCAAATCGATGCCATTATTTTTTTTAAAAATCAATTTTTCAAAAAAAATCTCACAAAGCTCAGTAGATGTTGCGGCATATGTTAGAGAAATGGCCAGTTTGTTTTTCTAGATAAAAAAGTGGTACATGTGGCGCTATGGCAAGGTAGGCAAAGCAATTCTTTTTCGAGCGCTGTTATGCCAGCATTATGTTTTTAAAAAACGAGAAAACAACTTTTTTGTCTATTTTTTTACCTGCGTAAAACGCAATTATTGTAATAAACAGTCTTTTCATATTTGTAGCCTACACCATTTGTAAAGTATATCAATCCTTGGCCAGTTTCAAATTCAGAAAGCACCTACGCATGTGCCCCTGTTCGCCTGTCTATCTGTCCACCCGCACTTTGGCCAAAAATTAAGATATCGCTCAAGTATTTGAAAATTACCGAAGCCGGTCGAAGGACATGCCTACAACGCCCACATGTCTATGCAACAAAAATCGGGAAAAACTTTACTTTTCGTGTTTTTTGCTTGGTCCTCGTAAAATACAACACATACATTATATAAATTTCCGCTTTTGTTCTGAAAATAGAAAAAATCAGCCGCGCCCACCCAATACTGTAGAGTATGAAAGCTTAGTTCTTTTTCTTTTTTTTTTGTCTTTCTTAGGAGAACGGTAATGGGTATAAAAGGTACGGTCACGACCGAATCTAATTTCCTTACTTGTTTTGCATTGTGATTAACTTTCTAATGATCATTTAAGAAATTTCCTTTCAATACACTATAATAAAGAGATTTAAAGATTTAAATTAAACTATAATATAAGGTTAAAAGTGTTACTTTAACTTATTTAATGGGTCAAATTGTGTGCTGTGTTTAATTATACTTAATAGGTATTAATGTGTCAATTAAACATATACCAGCAGCAGAAAACTATAACGATATCAACCTGTGTGTAATAAATCAATACAGTTAAGGTAGTCTTCATAAAGCCGTAAGAGATTTTCTTCTCATTTAGTTAGCCATTGCTACCGATGAAACTTAAAAGACTACATTTATTATTTATCTCCATCATAACTCGTTAAATTTATTAGCATTTTATTCCAGATAGTTTTAATTTTTTGTTTTTCTTGTATTTTTCTCATCTTGTGTTTGTAGGTTTTTGGCGACTACCATGTTGTCGGCCGGTGTCACGATAATGGACCCTATTGCCTTGACAATGATTGAAAAGTACGGCGGCGATTTTGGGCGCGAACGTCTGTTCTCTAGCATTGGTATGGCAATCTTTTCGCCTATCACCGGTATCATGATTGATTATTTTTCACGTGGTCTTGGCTACACTGACTATTCGGCCGCCTTCTATACATACGATGTGCTGTTGGTTATTTCTACAGTGTCGGTGTTAATGATGCCGTTGGGCGAAAAGTTGCCCGCTGATAATGTCTTTAGAGATTTGTGGAATTTATTAAAAATGCCGCATGTGATAACATTCATTTTCTTTTTATTTATTCTGGGCAACTTCTGGGGTTTCATTGAGAGTTTTCTATTTCTTTATCTTAAAGAATTGGGTGCACCGAATTACTTATTAGGTATATTTTGTGTGTATGCGTGCACATGGCACGTTTCACTCAGTTGATTTGCTAAATTTAATCAAAGTTTTATATGCTTTGTGTATATTTTCTTTATTAGGCATCACAATAACCGTGGGTACAGTAAGCAGTATACCATTCCTTTATGGTGCTGAGAAAATTACCAAAATCTTCGGTCATGTGAATTTGATTATTATCGCCTTCTTTTCTCATGCCGGTCGTTTGGTGGGCTATTCGTTTATTGAGTAAGCACATAATTGGTTTCTTTGTTTGTTTTTGCTATTGCTACTAACTACATGGCTTATTGAACACACACAAAAAGCTTTTCCTTATTATACTGTATCGTGCATGCATTGTTTGTTCTTGTGTTGTTTGTTATTGTTTGCTAAGTAACTTTAAGTTTATTGCTATGGGTATAGAGCGTTTCCGATTTTAACAACTTTGTTGTGTTTACTCAGTTACGTTATTTCGTTGTTGTTGTTTTTGTTGTTATATATTACCATTACTAGTACCACCTTTAAAAATCCTTATCGTATGTGTTTTGTGTACTGATGTGTTTTTATTGCAGAAATGCCTGGTGGTGTTTCCCCTTTGAAGCCATGGAGGCTTTGTCCTGCCACTTAATGTGGGTGGCTGCTGCCACTTACTGCTCAATTTTAGCTCCAAAAAGCCTTTTAGCTACATTGATCGGCGTTCTGGGTATGGCACACTTCAGCTTGGGTAAGTGCAATTACATTTACAATTCGATTTCGGTTTTCTACATTCATGCGAAATGAAATTTTGCTTGATTTCCATATTTAATGTTTTTTTTTTTTTTTTTTTTTTGGAGATTAACATTTGAATGTATGTTCTTGGTTAACGTGTGAATTGATATGTGAAGTGATTGGTAAGAATTCTCAAATGTGAACTAGAATATTAATGCGAGATCAGCAGTTTCAAGTATAAAATGAAAGAATTCAGCACAACAAGAGGGCGAAACGATAGTCTTGGAAAGCTGTAGAGTATCGAGATTAGATTGCCACAAAAACTGTTTCAAGAAATTAAAACAACGACTTTTCCGAAAAATACAAACATAAGTAATATTAGGTTCTAAAACAAACGCTTATCGATCTCAGTAACAGATAGAATTATTTGAACTTTTGCTAAAAGTGTTATTTACGGCTTTTATTTTTACCATTGTGAACCTTCAATGCTATGTATAAAAGCAAGTCAGAAACTTTTGTCTACTGAAAATGAGCGATATCGCAGCGAACTCAGGGAAAATGAGACATGCATTGCTTTCCTTATTTAATCAAAAAAAAAAAGAAAATTTTCTTGTGAAATCTAACTAACAGAGGCTGTTCAGCAGGGCTATAGAAATTATAAGATGTTGAATTGCAAGCAATAGCGGAAGAAGACGAACAACCGCAACAAGTAAAAGCAGAACACTTACATCCGCAAAACAATCGAATAAACGAAAAATGGAAAAGTCACCGAAATGGATACAGCATAACCTGAGTGGGGGGCAGATGGAAGCATGGAGATTCACAAATGTACGTTCCTCTAAAGATATGGCCACATTTGCATCATATCTTCACAAGTGGCGAAATATTTTCAAAATTTTAAACAATGTTTTGAAAACACAGAGATCATGGTTTGATCAAAGCCAACCATCAATATTAACAGCAACAAAGCAGGATTGGTTTGGGAAAAATATAATGCTCCGTGTTTGGTTAGATCAGAAAAGTATGGTGTATTACGCGATTTATCAGCATGTGAAACTGTTAGTACTCAAAGCTATCATTGAGAAGCAATTTAAATGGCGCATAGATCGATCAGGAAGATTGGTAAGGTAAGCTAGCCCCGCGACAAGGCGCCTGAATACGCAGAGGATTTGTTGAATATAAGTTGAAAGCACTTCAATAGAATGAATATCTCTATTCGTCGTATTCAATAGACGTTGCTTCATCGATACCGCATGGACGTTCTGAGCATGGTTTCGATAATTCTGAAGAAGTCGAACTATAGGAAAAATGTACAGCTAGTGATGGGAAATACTTTTTCCCTTCTGTTGAAGTAAGCAAGGGTTTGTCTTCTAGATGACAATTTCTAGGTGATAGGCGTTTAGAAAATAGATAAGACTGAGTGTATGACACCAAACTAACAAAAATGTTATTTGACATCAAATTAATAACACTTGCGGAAAAATTTAAAAAAAATAAAAATCATTGTTATAGTACTGTTACAGTTTCAAGCAACGTATAAAATGCCTGATGGAAAACTTATCTAGCGACATTTTCATAAGATATGTTGAGTTAAGTATTTGATTAGACCACAAAACTCCTAACAAAGGTCGGAGTAATTGCGACATAAAAGCCGACCGAACATTGAAAAAAGGCCAGAAATGACTAAATAAACGTTATAGTTGCACTAAGTTTGTTAATGTTCCTAATGGAAATACACAAAATAGTTCGAATTTTTCGTATTCGAGTTTTTTTATTTGCTCGTTGCCATTAATCACATAATTTTTGCATTACCCCTATTTGCTTTTTTACTTTTTTTTTTAACTTTCATTAAGGACGTGGTAGCGGTTCTTTTTTTGGAGGTCTACTAATTGGCCAATTCGGTACAAGGGACGCATTTCGTTATATGGGCTTATTGGCTGTAGTAGGCGGTATAGCTTATGGAATTTTACACCTGGTGTGGCTGCGAAAATTCGATCATAATATGGAAGAATCCGAAGATGAGGGTGAAGGAGTGGAAACAGGTGAAACGGATAAACTTACTGAACCAGCCACTAAAGAGCAAGGAACTTCAATGTCATTGGAGCGTTTAAGTTTAATGATAAAATACAATCAAATAGGTAGTCTTACATCATTGCCTAGAGGTTCAAGGGTAAGTGTGTATGAGGTTCATATAAAAAATTCACCATAAAAGCATTTTTATACTATTCTTAGGGTGACATACATGATCATTTATCTATACGACGTAGTAGTTACAACGTTGAATCAATACGTGTGCCTAAGCATGGCATTGGCAGTGCCTCAAAGGTTGACATTCTACGTTCAGCTTTGGAAATCAATCACAAATCTTCAAATAATTCTGTGCTGAGCAAGGCTGACAATCGTACATCAAATCAATCATTGGGACGAAATCGTGCCGACAGTGCACCTAAACTCAATCATACAACAATGAAAAATATCTCACAACCAGCGTTGGAAGCTGTTGTGTTAGAGGTAAGCAAATAAGTAGCTTTGCCAATAAATAGCTCTACTGATACGTATTTGATTAATGGAATTGTAAAGAAAGAAAAAAAAAGGAGAATAGAAGAGAGATGGAATAACCAAATATGGGCGAGAATTCAAAGCGTTTCGCATACCAAAGCTTCATGTTAGATAAACAAAGATAACAATAGCATTTCTACAAAATCCTTTTTTCCATTACTATGTGCAATTTTTTTCCTTTGCTTCTTAAAATACCTACGAATAGTCATAAAATTTTGTATTCTATACCGTATATTTCAAATTTAGTTTCCGTTGTTTGCGTTCGCTGAAAAATATTCCAAAAAATTTGTAATTTTATTTTTTTCATACGTCGGCAAAAATATTTTTACGAGAGAATTTTTTGTGCATTAGAATGTGTTTACTGCTTCTCCTCGAAACGCCCATGTTTTCAATAAATACACTTTTGTCGATTGTCATCTATTAAATTCGGAAATTTTTTCAATTTCCAATTTTTTCTAAAATGGAATCGTTCTCACTGTCATCATCATTCATTTATAGAATTGCAATCTGAATGCATTTGTTCACTTTAAAAGTCAATATAATGAAGCAGATAATTTCGTAGAGAAGCACCTTAAAACTTAAATACACGCCAATACGAAGCTCCGACATATAATTTTAATTCGTTTGAAATACAAATTTATGTGTGCGAAGAATTGTACTTTTCAAAAGTTGTTCAGCTTGTAACGTGTCTTTTATCGTATGGAGTATAAAGGCGGCAAACAAAAAGCACAAAATACGCAATTTGACGTGAATCGTTTGGCATAAACTTTTTGCTTAATGGTTGTATTATACAATACAAAACTTTACTGCATAAAATTATTTAAATAAATATCTCCGCTAAAACCTCTTTCGTAATCAAATTGGTTGGGCATTCCTGTTGCGGGTTTTGCCGAAAATTCGTGGACTGCAAATTTTGAAAAGCTCAACTCGTTGCTAATAGCAAGTCGCATTTCCAAATCAAGATTAGTGCCAAATATGGACAACGTTACACAACTGCAAGGTTCAGGGGCTTTTTTCCCACAATTTTTCCACCATTCTTCTCATAAGCTAAAAGATACGGCATTTTAAAAATAGTGCGAAAAAAATTTGAAATCGAAAGTTAGTTCGCCGCGAATAAGAAAGTCGCGCATGAATGTATTTATAACCACCAGGCAACAATTGTCGGGATTGATATGTACACGACGTCTCTAACAAGAAATCCATGCCATTATTAGAAACTGGTAACAATCAATTGGCGCCCATCGAAACTCCATGTCATTTCGATCATTTATTTATCAATTACCGTACGCTGATTAAATTCCTTTTCTATGAGCAAAATACCATTCAAATAAATATTATGACATATGTCGAAAACTGTGGTGATTCTTCCACTTTATACAGAGTCGTACGGATACCAATAATGCCAAATGTGTAGATTACCCAAAGAGAGATCGTCGAAAATCCCGAAAGAGTAAAATTGCAACGGATAGATGATATTCGAAGGATATTAAAAGGCAGTGAGTGCTCATACTGATTTCCATGAAAATTTGGACATGCAAAAGATGTTCCCCAAAAGCGTTCCATGAATTAAAGTTTGAAAATTAATCTTTATCTACCTTTTTTCTCCATACGTGACCTACAAACGTCTATTATATTTTCGGACATGAATGAGTGGGAGAAAAATATTCGAATGAAGTGAAGACGTCATTGAGGAAACTGAAACATATTTTGACGTTTTTGACAAATCGTTCCACAGAAAGGGGAGCAAAATGGGGGGAGGTGTATTAACAAAGCTTGAAGCAAACCATGGAGAAAACGGAATTTGCAGAACAATTTTTTTCCCCGGGAATTATTGACCGATGTATTATATATAAGCGTATGTGCAGCCTATCTATAATGCAATCAGAATGTGCATATAATGTTTTTGAAAAACATCTTGTAGTTTGTTAACTATGAAGCTATTTCAGTTATATCGTTTATTTCCCTAACTTCGGCTTAAGTTAAAGAAAAGCAGGATAACATCTTATAAAAATATCATCATTTTCGTAAAATTACGTTGAAATCCAAGTTTACTATTTATTAATGCCGACTTACTAATCGATAAGGTAGCATTACAGAAAAAAGAAAGCCACTGCAGCTTACACAGGGCAAGGGAGCCACTCGTTGTATGGATGTTACATAGAGTGAAAGGCAATCAAAATAACTTCTTTATCTTTTAAATGTCTAATAGTTTCTAGAATGTGTAATATAGAACGGAATAATGTACGTGGATTGATCCCGTCATTCCATTTTTGCTTTTACTGATCGTCTGTTCATTTATTTGACAACTCGCACTTTTTCTTCCACATTTATCTTCTTTAAAAAATAGTCATTTTTTTGGAGAAATTTTCGCAACTGCTTTAGTAAGTTTAAAAAGGATCTTTCTTGAAAGGCAATGGATATCCAGTCACGTTTTAGTCATGTTTTTGCATAAATAACAGTGAAAAGTTATGGGACCATTTTGCTTCATTAGCTGCAACGTGAATATTAAATAGTTTTAACAAAAAGTTATAGGCGGCAAAATGGTATATGAAAGTTTAAAGACCTGCAACATGTACTAAGGGCACGAATATTTATCAAAGTGAAGCTTCTATGCAAAAATTTGTTTCAAATTTTATGCTACTAGGAAGAGCAGTTGTCGAGGCTACAGAAGTTACAAACATGTAAATCTTTTAACTGTTTTTACGTACGGTTATAAATAAAGCATTTTATATTATTAAATATTTTAATTTTTACCCTTTTACTGCAAAAAAAAGATTATGAAAATTTTACTTTATTTTACATAATTAAAACACTTTAAATGAAATCTTTTAAACTACCTATGGCTATTAATTATGCTTTTATGAAACACATTAAAAAACAGGGTGTTGAATCAACATTTTTCCCAAGTCGTTTGAAAAAATATCCAAGTGGCTTATTGACATCTATACCGGCAGTTGATTTGTCTGTCATACCCAGTTCGCTGTTAATGGTAAAGTACAAAGCATGTAGTTTTCTTTGTTTCACCTTCTCATATATTATAAACATTGCTACTGATAAAGATTTAGAGATAAGTGCATGTTGTTTGATATTAACATATATACATTAACCTATAAACAACATATATTAAAAAAAATTCACAAAGCAGAAAGTGAAGAGGAACTGAAAAGTTTAATTTCAAAGTCGTACAAAGCAGAGAAATACATTCGTGCACTTTTTCTAGCGTTTTATAGCAATCGAATTTTTATAAAAGACGAAAAATGGGCTCCCTACAATTGCATATTTTTCCAGAAAATAAACTTTTATTGTAGTTAATAAAAAAACTTCTTGCAGGAATTATAGCTATCTTGGAGTCTCCTTTTGCCTCTTTACGTAATATCTTTGGAGAGATTATCGAGTTAACATAATCTTCCGTTACCTACCCTTTGAAATGCACTCGTCCACGGGCCCCATAAGCTCAGCTCAGAAAATATAATTATAAGAAAGTCATAGCTTTTCGCCCAATAGATGGCTTCCGAGTTGCGTAATTTTCGCAAAGTCATTATTAAGCCACACTATGGGCCGTGTGAAAGGTGTTAGTTCATCAATAATTCAAGAATAAAATCATTGTGATTTATAATATACGGGAACCTAATTGCCTTTTGAAAATAAGCTAAATGGTTACAATTTTAAAATATCGCTTGAAGTAAGGCGATAACTCTTTGCAAGTCTATGCGAAAATTCTTAAGACTTATGCTCAAAACTAGTCCCATGATGACACGTTTGTCAAAGTCTCTCCTCATTTTGGTCGATTACTCATTGACAGAGTTAACGAAATTTTTCAGAAAATTGAAGAGAACAGACACATTTTGTGTTATGACGTCGTTGCGGAACAGTTTTAAGGCTAAATACAAAGAAAAGTTCGACGTAGCACATGAGGTAAGAGGGGCAAATTTGGAATTCCATCTTCGAGTGGCTGTTGAAACGAAAAGAAATCGAGCCGTTTTTGAGAAGATGGAAAGTAGATCGTTCATAGACGACAATAATATGCGAAATATATCGCGCCTCAAGATTGAGAAATTCTTGAACTTTATTTGTCAGCGTTCTTTGTCAGTAATTCTAGCTTAACCGCTGAAGACGATGTTAATGTCACCACAACGGGAAAGATAATATTTTATGGAAACTCTTTGACTCTCTGAATCTTGTCATCGTTTCTTCTAAAACAAACTAAGTTAAGATTATTGACATATTGCGTTCTTCTGCCTGCATAGTGTAAATATTCGATAACTACAACTATGTCTTTAAAAGTAAATTAAGAGGTTTAGTGAGAGATTGTGCGAGGTATGTTGGTGCTTGGTAAGGCGCAAATATGATAACATAGTTTTTTTGAGAAATTTTCTAATTCGAATAAGACCTTTTGATAGACATTTTCACAGAGCTTTCACTTTTAACTGACTACTCATAAGTTTTTCAAATTTTACCAAAAAAAAGGTTATGATTATAGTAAAGTATACATACACACGCTGTGACAACATCATTAGACTCCCAAACGATTTACATTTAAAATTTGAATTAATAAATACTCGATACTTGTCCATCATCCTTACATGCATAATATTCTTTCGTCTCCTTGCATTCACTTATAATTTTAACCATATACGTAGATATACATTTTGCGAGTTGTTCATCCTTTTCAGTTGTTCATTCTCTTATATGCATGTACATAAATGATTTTAAGCTCTTGCACATTAAAAGAAGGAAGGTTTATTAAATTTCTTCTCCTTTTCATACCTTTTACCACAAACCAAAATGTTGCCCTTAATGAACTCTTTCCAAAATTCTTTCGGAATTATTGAGGTAAACTTTTTGTCTCTTTTAAAGAGTGCAAATAATTGTACTGTTAAGGTAACATGTAATTAAGCCACAATCAATACTTTGTTTTCCTTGTCTACTTTGTGGAGGCGTAATATAGAGTAGACATGGAAAAAGGGTTCTGGATGAGTTCAACGTTATCACAAAGGGATTAACGATATGTTTGTGTATGTATAACATAAGCATTACTTTGTTGCATTGCATTGTCTGTTTGTGTTGGTTTTCACTTGAAATGTATATTATTATTTATATTTTTTATCAAAATAGTGTTCTCAAAATAACTGTGCAGTGATAAGTGCAGTGGTCGAAAAAGTGATCTCATTCGAACTCTTTCGAATAGCGTTCACCCTTGGGGCCAAAACATGCTAGTGCAGCAAACTGCATCAAAACTTCTCAAAATCGCGACCTGTAGGTTGAATACAAGAAAACAGGACCGACAGACAGGCAGACGAACGGACGAGAAAGTATAATCGGTATAATGAAAACTGAGTCTATCTCAGAACGTTCTGGGTGTTGTATACATTTGCACAAACCTACCATACCCCTGCACTATAAGTAATGTGGGGTTTAAAATTATTGAGGCATTTTATGGAGGCTATGTAAGTTCCCGAAGTTTTCTAAGTGCAAACGCTACAAGTAATATAGGATGTTATATAGAACTGTAACTTTTCATCTTGCAGCTTTAGGCAATAGTATAACTTATTCCATTGAAGTGTACACAACAACACTCTTGCGAGCTTGTAATAGATTGAGTTTAATGCTGAAAACCCTTATTTGCAGAGATCAAGAATTTTTCTGCTTAATTTAAGGAATAATGCTGCTGAATTATAACATGTGATGAACTGTGCATCCTTACAAGACGTCTAAAGCGCAAATAACGTTGAGGCAGAACAGACGAACTCTTTAGATATACTATGAAGCTGAGGAGGAAAGGGATGGTCTTATGACGATATCCGAAATAATAGGTTCTAGTTTCATATTCTTTACGATGAAGAATGGCAAGTGGGTAGATAATATTTTAATCAAAATATTCCGTAAACGTAAACAAAATACCCATGAGGTAATAAATGCTCGTTTTTACTAAGAACACAAACCAGACATTACGTCACTCTCCTAATACTTTTGTTTAACGCTTATCAAGTGAAATAATAAATAAAAAAAAAAAAAAACTTTTTAATTTTTCTATTCAGAAAAATAATCAAAACCATATTTATATTTTTTCTTAATATATTTATATATATGCATTATATTCGTTTTACCTGATAATAGATATTTCATCGTTATTTTCACAAGATTTCTTTCATTTTTATCTTGCTGTCTGCCAAGAGTTTACAAAAAAGGAAGAATTTGGAAAAATAAATTATTGTTTTTCTTTTTGTGTTCCTTTCGGTCTTTGAGAAATCTCTGAAATATTCCCTTTAAAATGAAAACATACACATCAAGGCGAACATAATATGCTCTTGTTAAAAAGCAAATAACTGCTATGTCTGCCAGCGGAAAATCTTATTTTCCTATTTTGTTGTTTTACTACCTCGACTTGAAATTTTCTTTCATTCTCTTTTACATCGATTGTGTTGTTTTCCACTGATGCAGATTATTTGTGTTAGTTTTTTATTTTAAGCTTTGACAACATTATAATTCATAGAATTATATTTATAAGATATTTGTGGATTATATGCAAGCATAACGTAAATTCTGTAGTATTTACTTGCAATAATATTTTTATTAGCTTTAAATACTAAAAAAAAAAAAAAAAAAGTCTTGATAATTATTTAGTTAGCTTATTATAAACTTATTACTACTTAGTCACGAGAAAGCACGTTGGGTATTTTAAATTCGTTTTAAACCTTTTCGGAATTGTCCCATCTCTCTTCCTTGCTTTCTTTAAATATTCAAAGGAATTGCGTGAAATTTTTCAAAGGATAAAGTTTTGCAACGATTTGAAAAGAGTGAATAAACTAAGTGATTTTTCGCTAGATTTTATTTTACAAATAAACAAACTGAGTATACAAAGTGATTGCTATCTGTAACTATATTAAGTAATGTTTAAGTATAAACTGAGAGCATTTTTAAAGTGAGCTTTAACATTGTTTTAGCATAGTAAAAACTTTTCTTTCATTCTGCCTGGAAACAAGCCTCATTTCTAAGACAACAAATAAAAAGCTAACTGATGTCGATTGTTAAGGTATCAATACGACGTTCAACGCCTCGGTTGATTTGCGTGGTCGCCTTCGTTTGCTTGTGGGTGAGGATCATTTTGATTCATGATTTATACAATCTAAAGTAAAATATCTTTCAATTCCAATTCGAATTCTCTAATAATAATAACACAGCATACAACAAACATACAAACAACAATAGGTGACCAAATCGACTCCAAATTTTACACTGACTCATATACAACATCCATTTGCGGAGGTGCATGTTTTTGCGCTTTGCAAAGCCCAAAGTTTTGCAAAGTTACTAAACTCATCTTTTATAGATGAATATATAAAATAGTTGGAAAGCAAATTTGGGTGTGAAAACAGCTGCTGCTGGCAATAGTTGTGTCTCTAAATGTCTTCTGCGTCTTAAAAAAAGTCTTACATTTGACATGTATACAATACAAAATTCGTAAAGAAACACGTAAACGCATTGTGGTGAGCTAAGGCTCAACATTAAATGACCTACACAACCTCGCTTAATACCGTTATTTGCATAACCATTTTCCAAAATAAGGTGTTACAGTGGGAGTGATCTCAAAACTGGTCTGATGTGAACCATTTCCAATAGGATTCGTCCTTGGGCCAAAACGCGTCGGTGTACCAAACTTCACCAAAATATTTCAAAAATTGCGATCTATAGATTGAACTTAAGAAAGCAGGGTGGCAAAATGGACAGGTAAGCTTAGTGATTTTGAATCAATCGGTATAATAAGACTCCTTCTGGGTATTGCACATATCTACAAAATACCTTAATATGCTCTTGCACTACAAGCGGTGAAGGGTGTAGTAATGGTGTTGTTCACTCAGTTAAGCCCACTTTGACTTAAATACAATTTTGCAGAAACGGTGAAAATCCATCGTTCAAGCATGTTTGCAACGCTGGCATAGAATTTTAAGCCTATTTTTTTTCCTTTGAGTTTACATTGGTGAAAATACCGGTATATAATACAAGTACATGCTGTGCAAGTGTTCAGTTTGTGAATCATTGAAAGTGATAAAGAAATGAATTTTTTAAGAAAATCATATCCGCACTGAAATGTTTTGCTTGACACATTTAAGACGAGTAAGGATTTATATTAAACGAAAAATTAAAACCCTAACTACTTCAGCAGCTTTATCATCTTTGACGTGAAGGGTAAAAGCCTAAAGAAATTGTTTCTGTGACAATTTTGTTTTTTTTTTATGGAGAAAAAGTTAACGGAATAATAGTACTAGTGAAAGATATTATTAAGTACATATTGAAGGTTTGAAAAAAAATTATTTTCGACAAATATTAAAAAGTTGCAATACAAAGCGGGCCTATTTCCCTAAGGAGCCAAAAATGGCTAAGGCATTTTTAAATTAGGTGGCTTTAAGGGATGAAGTATAACTAATCCACATTGGTATTTTCAAAAAAGTTGCTTTATCTACATGTCTATAGGTGGAGAAGCGCGTAGAGAATTTTAAAAAATATTGGTTTTGCGTGAAAAACGCAATCTTCTGTCAATAAAGAAGCTTTAAATCAACTTGTTGAAAGTCTGCTGTTTGGCTTTAAAATGTTGTTTTCCACATATTAACTATTTAAAATTGCATTACAGAATGTTGCCATGAAGCTGTAGCTGAAATTTATCAGCTGTACAAATAAATTCTCCGTATTGGTCGGCTTGTTATATATATTGAACGTATTTTCTCATTTCTCCCGCTGTTTTAGGTTAAGAAAGCTCTGTCAAAGTGCTTATATCATATAAGTTTCACTTGTATGAAAGTATAAAGGTAATAAAGAGTATTTATGGCAATGCATATTATTCTGCATTAAACTACAAAGAAACGCAGTTAAAACAAACAAGACCATTATACTCTAGCAAGGCCGACCATTCAATACTCTGCATCACTTGTGGTGTTTTGTATATTAAGTTAGTGTGGAGAGACCCACCTTTTATTATACTAATCGATTCAGAATCATTTTCTAAATCGATCTATGCCTGTCTGCCCGTCTGATGTCTGTCTATGTAAATATGTGTTTAAGCTACAGTTCGGACTTTTGAGATATTTCGATGAAATTTGGTACACAGACGTACTTTTGTCCAAGGACGAACGCGATTGAAAATGGTTCGGATCGGTCCACCTTTCCGACCGCTTTCCGGTATAGCGCCATCGTAATCGTAAGTCGTTATCGAAAAGTTGTTATGTGCAAAAAAATTGAAATCTTCAAAATTGCTCGTCAAAAGTGACTAACAGTTAGTGTTTTTGCATTCTAAATTGATGTAAAAACTTTGGACCGGCTTGAACAATTTTTTTAATTAAATAAAAAAATTAAGTGGACCAAATTTGACCCAAACGGATCTATTTCTTGACGTCGCTCCATATAAAATATCTTATGAAATTATTTCATAGTAGCGTTTCAGCAAAAAAAATTAGGGGTAACGACTTTGGATCACATTAGTCTACTTTTTTATAGGCATTATCATGAAACGCAGACACTCATATGAAGAGAAAGTCCAAACTTTCAATATGCGGGCTTCCATGAAAATTATAGCTTTGCATGGAAATAATGTGTACTTTTTGGTGTACTATTAACAAATCGATGTAATAACTGTAGTAGGCGAAGAGATGTAGGGTATGTAATAGTCGGCTCCGCCCGATTATAATGTTCTTGCTTGTTTTCTCTTAGAACTTTATGCTGTCTTAAATAGCAATCGTAATTTGTAGAAGAGAATGTTGCCGAAGAGAATGGTTCCGTTTACTTTTTTCTAATGTCAAGGACTTTAATTCCAATTTTTCTTCCTTTTTTTATATATGACAAACGAACGTATTTCCTCTAACATACAGCAATTTTAGAAATATGCTTAAGGGAGTTTTAATAAATATAATTAAAACAAGGTTATGGATATTAGCAAACAACAATGGGGAATGTAATATTTATATATTAAACTGTACTTACTATCTTCCAATATGAAAATAGCATATATTATACTTCTTTTATTTTATATTATTTCATATGAATGAAATTTCATTATCTTCGTTATCAATATTTAAAACAGTTTTATGTACAGAGCACTCAATGCTTTGCTTACCTTTCTAGTTAGGTAAACACATAAATATGATAACAACGTTATGAGTGATCTATTAACTTTGGTAAAATCATAAATTTTAACTTATATCATCTAACTCTTCGTATAAAATGAAATTTTTTACATAAATTATTATTAGCATATCAAGCTTTGGATTACCTCTTTTTTAACCATAATAATACTGCATGCTTATGGTATTTTGCTAAACTGAGTTTTTTTTTTTAGCCAAAATTAAAAGTTACTTTATGTAGCTGCTATACCGAGTGTAAATAATAAATATTTGAAACCTGTCATAGAAAAAAAAAGAGAAAAAGATTTGATGCAAAAATATGTGCATCAAAAAAAAAAAAAAAAAAAACTAGATATGTTCTACATACAGGTTGCAAATGCAATTAAATTCATATACATGTCTGCTTGTGTAAAAACAAATTCAGGTAAACAACAATTATGTGACGCTCAAGTGAATTTATGAGTTTTTTTCTCTTTTTTTCTTTAGTTCAGCTATGAAAGAGGTTTAAAAAATTTGCTGTTGATGTTGTTGTGCTGGTAGCTTATTTATGTGCATAGTTAGTGTTTTAGTGTGAATAATTGCCAATATATAGATAGATAGGCGGAGTATATAACAAACAGGCAAACATACACTTAAGAGCTATGTTTTATTGGAAATACGACCTAAATACTTTTTGGCTTACGCAAATGTGCGGGTAGTTTACAATGTTTGCAAGTTAAAGTTTAGCATTTCTTTTTTTCCCCAGCGTGAAAATGTATATATGTTGTATGCACGTAAAAGCACTCTGTTCGTTTATGTTCGAGTAGGTGCATTTATTCTATTGTTGTTTAGTTTGATTTTTTCTGCATCCTTTTTTATTTTTTTTTTTTTTGCTTTCGTTTAAATGAATTTGTTCAATTACAAATTTGATGGCGCAGAAAACAAAGCAGAACAAAACAACAGTTGAGCTGAATGTATGCCATAAAAAAAAAAAAGAACTAAAACACGAAACAAGTAAAAACGTTATATCTAGGGAAGGTCGATCATTAGAGACCCTACATGACTTCGCAAGATGCAATTCTTCATCTATTTTTATGATCAAATAGCGAAAATTATGCTTTATGCCCAGAGCGCCCTTGGAGGGAGGAAAACATGAACTAACGTGGTTGAAATTCAACAAAAATAATATCTTGTCATACACCACTCACCTACTTTCGTAATAAATATTAAAAATAAGTTTTCGTTATCGTTGGGTACATTTAGTTTCGATGGCCAAATGCTATTAAGGACCAGTTTTCATCACGAAATATTAAAAACTCACCTTTTTTTAATTTAACGCTCAATTTTCACGACAAATCTTATTCTCATGCCTTGGGGCGGCATACGACAAATGATCCCAACTTGGGACAGTTGAATATCATCGTAAGCTACAATTATGGATTTAATACCCACCATGATATATTAAAAGCTAGTCCTTTTACTGTATAAAGATTCATTTTTCGTGGAAATGTTTATATGGGAGGGGGTTAAAAAAATGTCCCCATCTGGTCCAAATTTTTCAAATCAATTTAGGATGTCAATATACTATTATCCAGCGATGTTTGTCGAGGAATTTTGGCAATTTCATCTTTGTTGCTCATAATGATTTTTCGACGTAAGGCGTTGTATTGGGGCTGTCGAAGACGTGGTCCGATTCAGTACACTTTTATTAATGCACTTCAAGTATGGCGATCTGTCGGTTAAAACGAAAGAATATCAGGGCAGACAGATAGGCAGAGGGACAGATGGATAGATAGACGGAAAATTATTTTGAATCGGTATAGTGAATCCGTGTAATGAAAGGTGGCCTTACCCTACGCTCTTCTGGGCGTTAAATTCGTTCACACACAGTACCACGAGTAGTGTAGGATATAAAACATAAAAAATTATGCACAGTCCTTCTTCAAAGATAAACCGATTACTGATGAAAAGCTTATTACTTTCATATGCAATGTTCTAAAATTACCAAACCTTTTCGAGATAAATTCTTTCTAGTGTGGGTTTTTAAATTTATTGGGTTCGTAAGTTCCGCTACAAGACGAATATACCTTTTTGATGCGTTACAATTAACGCCGGGCAGTAATGGTTACATAACAAGTTATTAATTCGCTTATAATGGCTAGAAATACTAGACGCAATTCGAAATGCATACAGTCCCCATCAGTGATACTAAGATTCGTCTATTATCTGGTCGTACGACGTCTAGTGTTCGAAACCCTAGGATCGCAAGGTTGCAGAAATTTGGCAAATATTTTTGGGTGTTGTGACTGAGATCAAAGTTGACAAAAAAGTTTGAGCCGGCCGCTAATATGCTTTTAATATTTGAAATCTAATGAAGCAGCTAAAATAAAAATCTAAAAAGGTAGAATTCTCAAGTTGTGTTTTATTAAAGCGTCAACTTAACAACATACTTCTAAAGATTCGTTTTGAAAATAATCGCTATAATGTAATTGCAATGCCCATAATTAATGAATAAAGTTGGCTATTACTGACGTTGTGTCTAATCGCGTTTGACTTGACGACGAGTATAGCTTAATTACCCGTTTCTATAGTACCTTTTACCGAATAATGGATATACCAAGTATATATTTAGGATCGAAAGCGTAATTCAGTTGATCTTGTCTATGACTTTATCAATTAATGGTATAAGGACATAAATCTGAACAGTTACAAATTCTAAGACTACATTTATATCTATGAAAGGTTAATTTTAGAAAAACTAATCTGGTTAACTTTCCATCAAACCAAATTATTTAACCGCTTTTCTCATTGTATATATATATATCTAAATACTGTTTTCTGCGTTTAACCCGTCTATATCTGCATAATTCGTTTCGGTTATCAATTTAAAAAAGCTAACACGATATCTGATGTATGTTTATTTTAAAACCTCTTACATTGCCTCTTCAAAAGCAGCTGTAAAGTATTGTGAAACATACTCTCATACTCTATAAGACTCTGAACTCAAATCCAATTGCATTCATCCTTTGAGGCTCAGTTGAAGTATGAAGTTAAATTTTTTTCTCTTATTTCATTTTGCATTTCTCCGAAATATATATGGCCTATATATATACATATACATACACAACCAGCTTCGATGCATAAATGCATTTAAATTAAAAACGAAAGCAAAATCTTAATTATTTCCAAGATTCTTGCAACGGAGAGGCACATCGCAGGTCACTTAATTAATATAATATTTCTTTGAAATACACACTAACCTACTTATAAGATAACTCATAATTGTTATCCTATCAGTTTTTTCTTTTAATCGAATTTATGGATTCGTCAACGACGTGTTATGGGAAAATCAACTAAATTAGATATTTGTCGATTGGTTCACAATTGGAAGAGAACTTAATAGTTATCACTATTAGAGTTACCTAAGCCTCGACCGCTGTTTTTTGATCTCTTTTGATAGGTAACAAATAAAAATAAAATGAACATTCACTAATAATGTTTATTTAACCAAAGGAGACGTGATGAAGACGTGAAAAGATAAATTCAGACTAGTTTTAAACCCAGTTGGGATGCTTTGTTTAGTAGGATGTATTTTAGAAATAGGACTAAAAGTTAGGATCATTAGGAAACTCTCCGGGCCTGCTAGTACGATTTGTGTCAAAACAATTGCATGTTCGCTCGATATATTTTAATTTCAATACTGTTGAAATGTTTACAAGATAGTGAACGAACTGATGGCACTGCCTAGTCATAAGAGTACGTGCCTCAAAGAGCAACTAACGCCATATGAATACGAAATGAGTAGCGTGAATGTTTTATTGTATTGTTGTTGAAAAACGTTAACCAAGTTTCGCTCTGCTCGATTTATATATAAACTATATCAACTTTTGCATATATTTGCTTTTTTGTTATGAGGGGGAAGTACTGAATAAAAATTGTGTTTATTTTTTAATTCAATATTCAATTCGTTTTTTGTTTTTGCTTTTTAACAAGTGAAATAAACAATTAATTTGATGAATAAATCATTCACAAAAATTAAAGGAGAAAATTTTTCAAATGTGCATAAGTAAAAAATGGCCTTAGGGTTATTAGGCTTAAGCATGTTTTTTGTTTTGCTTTACGTAGATCTTTAAGAAAGGAGGTCAAGAAATTATGCTTTACATAAACACAATATGAGTAAGCAGAAGGTGCTTGACTTGCATGTTGCATGCTGTTATTGTAAAAATTAAATAATACATACAGTGGAAAAATTTACTATATTTGTCGAGCGCGGAGGAAGATCTTATTGATATATTACTTACTTAGAGAGGTTTGCATGCCCCAGTAAATTTAAATATAATTTAAAAAAAAAAAAGGTTCAATCCTAAGAAATTGTAAAAATTATAACCGAACAAAGTTGTAAATCTTCCTATCAAATATTTTTTTTATTACTCTTAAGTTTGCGTATTTTTTCTTGTATAAAAGATTTTCTAAAAAATAATTATAAAAATTTTCTTGTGATTTTTCTAATCTACGATAGGACAAGGATCAAATACGCATACCGGAGGAAACTGAACTTAATTCAAAAACTGCATTGTCAAGCACAAGTGGCGGTGATAACAGCCACAATAATGGCACCGATAATGTGGAAGATTATAGCCAACCCGCTCAAACGGCCAATGGCAAAAGCATAGCGGATGAACGAAATACCAAAGATGATGCCACTTGATTAACTTGCTTAAATATCATTAAGTACTACAAAATTAAATTAGGTTAATGTATAAATTAAAAAGAAAAAAATAAATAAACGGAATTACTTTAAAATAATTAAAATCAAATAAGGTAACCATATGTTGTTGTGTTAATGCCACGTTTGGTTATCCAACATTTAAGGTTAGTATATTAAGAATTCCTTTCCAAAGACCTTTTAGTAGCAACTTAATTATTAGTCAAGCTTAAATTTTCTCTTTCTTCTCACTATTTCGCGCAGCAAGGAAACAATTTATATTCGCCGTAAAAGAATCCTTGATGTCTTTCAACTCATTAACTATCGAGTATCTCATCTGAATCCGTTTTCTTTTGGCGTAACTGTGGATGTATTAGTTCGATCGGCACCATTTTTTAACTGAAGACGAAGGTAGGCCTGGCGAGTATTTGGAT
The DNA here is from genome assembly GCA_000688715.1 of Glossina pallidipes. NCBI lineage: Eukaryota > Metazoa > Arthropoda > Insecta > Diptera > Glossinidae > Glossina > Glossina pallidipes. The sequence continues at coordinate 411,339 of JMRQ01002017.1, read as the reverse complement.
GTTAGGTTCTTCTAAATATTTGCAAGGGATCGAAAGTTATAGACCAAAGTGTGAAGAAATAATCGGTATTTTCTCGATTCTCTAATTTATTGCGAGTGTATATGTGGGCAAATCCAACCTATTTTTTAACCATGCTTTCCCACTCAATCAAGGAATGTGTGTGCCGAATGACAGCTTCCTGCCTTCACTTGCGCGATTGTGACAATTCGCCAAAAAAACGAGGTCAAAACAAGCCCTTTTGGTAGAAATAAGTATAAGCGAAACATCCGTAGTTCTAATTCTAGTCGTGTTGTTAAGTGGTGCTGTGTTAGTTGTTGTGACTGTTTAGATAGCCTTAAGAAATATGTGCACAAAGTTTTGGTTCAATACTATAGGTCAAAGGGGTCAACTTAGAATCAGTGGGAAAATCAGGCCTAAAATTTGAGAAGGATTCGAAATAAAATACCAACGCTAAGATCAATTATCAATTCTGGATTCGAATTCAAAGCTGTAACAAACCAGCCAGGACTTGGATCTTAATTGATCACTAGCTCCACTTTGAATTCAGGTCCTAACCAAGCGCACTTTTCTAAGTGTCTTCAATTACGATGTACTTCTAATTGATTTGTTTGAGATTTGTTTTTAATTGATCGTTTAATTCGATTTCGATTAACATTTTTCAACTAAAATGATATGGTATTTCTTTAGTCCGGAAGTGCGGCTTACATTTAATTTTGTTATGTAAATTTTCAAAATGGTTGTGTTTGTAAAGTAGTTAAATATACTTTATAAACTAAAACATTATACAAAAAGTTTTAAATTGAGGAAGACTGAGTGGGCTCCATAATTTTTTTTATGAACGCTGTTCGCTTCAAAATCAACATTTCTGGACCTTTATTTTATACTGCATTAATTTGTGAATTTCGGCCCGAAATAATATTTACCTAAGTACATTCACGTAAAACAACATGCCATAGAAAAACTGGCAGTTGGTCAGAAGAAAGGTGTATGTTGTTTTATGTTGGTTGAGCACATTCTTTCCATTTTCCTCCTATTATATTTTGTATTTATCATTTATTCATAATGTAGGAGGACTTCCGTATTTCAAAAAACTTTTAGAATTATCTTAAGTGTAAACAGAAATTAAATCGAAATTAAGTTCAAAATTATCACATACCTCTAGGTAGATAGTAAAATAGATCTATATGCAAAAACCTAAAATCTTACACTAGGATGAAGTAATAAATTTCGCTCGTTTTTCCCTGATTTCGAAGTTGATGTATTAACTGGCTCTCTGTCTGTCTTCTTCGCTACAATGATGTTCTCGGCCGATCTAACGTTATTATAAAACTTAATTCGTATTGCATTTTCTTTTCAAGATATTTACTTTTACAATCCTCTTTCACATTAAAATATTGCAAAACACTTTGCTTTCTCCAATTTTAAAGAGGATGCACGTATTTCACTGAGCAGATGAAAGAGTAGATAACGCAAAATAAAAGCCTTCCTCTTACTACAATTTGTGAGGCACAGCATTGAAAAATACACCTCGCACCTATTTTTCTGTGCACCGATGTATCTGTCTTTTCATATTCGGTAGCGATAGTAACTGCATATAATATACGTAACTCTGTTTGAAAGAAAAAAAAGATTAAATTCCTAAAACCACAAATTTAAATAAAAGTATTTTAATGTTAAAATCCGGTAATTATGAAATTATGTAATTAAAATTAAGATGAAATTAATGAGAGAAATTTATTATCATCGTAAGCTTAATTGCGTTAAAAAATAACGGTAATGGAAACGGATTATAACATATGAAATATTGGTTTGTTTAAATAACGTCAGTAATATTAACGTTTCATTTTACTTCGATAGAGACGAAATATTTACGAAATCCACATTAATTTTCATACGTTCTATTACCTCTGTATGTATATTGTTTTCTATATAAAGTTGGAATGGAGGTAAACGAATTCAGAAAATTTTATTGCCTTTTCGATTGCAATTAACATTTAAATTGATCGAAAGATGTACCAAGACTTGATTTCTTTTATTTCTTCTGTAAATTAATGGCGTGTGCGTTATCTCAGTTATTTATCGGTTAATCATTATAAATTTCAATTTTCAAGTTCATATAAAACTAACTGCAAAGTTTTACTTTCGCATCCCAATTTTTGCGATCGCAGGACCTTGACCGCCTGGCGGATGGATGGACGAGAGCAAAAATAGTCAAACCGCTTAGAATGCAACTTTGATGAAGAATATGTATATTTTATGAAAACTTCTATGTATGTCGTAATAGATTCCTCCATAGTGGTGACAAAGCAAAAGAAGAGGTTGCTACTCATTGATACCCAAAATTGCGGGATTTTTAAAGCCATTTAGCATGATCTTCTCGAGCAACCTTTGGCGCTGATTGGAATTTATTGGTTATCTTCCTTTTCCAATAGAGATGCACTTTTCCAATCAAACCACTTAATCTATTTGTGGAAGACCGAGATGCGGGATACCGTGATATGTGGTATTAATAAGATGGGAGTTTGGGCAGAATGTCGGACTATGGCCACTTTAAAAGTCTTGTAATAGAGTAGGAAATAATGACAAGTTTAAAAATAGTACTTTTATAGAATTTGATGCAATTGGTAAACGGTAACGATTACGTACGATTACAATGGACCACATAGCAGCATTAATGAGTTTGCCAAGTTTGAGACTCCACATAGCAAGTCCATAAAAGTTTCTGAACTACTTACAACAAGAGCTGATCCAGCTAATAACAAAGAGGTGCATGATCTTAAGTTCGAATTATTGAAAGTTACCGATAAAAATGGTAGGACAATCGAACAGACGATTACGGTTACGGTTGCAATTTATAAACTACAAATTGTTCTATTTAACAAGTGTTGATCAATTTATTCAAATATGTTTTTTCCTTTGTGACTTTTAATTTCCTCATTTTGTATAATAAAAAAAACAAACAATAATAAAAAAAAATAATAATAATAACATTTATATATGAAATAATCAGAAAGAGTAACGGAATAAAATATTTTTAATGTAGATTTAAATTTCTTTTTTTTTTTCCATAGTTTATTATTATTGCATGATTACAAATTATAGGCGAGTTTCACGTTCAAAGCGGTATGTCTTTTTTTATTTGAAGCAAATAAGTCAGGCAAACAAGGTTTAACTTGCTTAAAATATTGTCTCTCTTTAGAACATTGACACTATAGTCTCTTGCTTTTGGTAAAGTTATAAACAATTTTAGGGAAAACTTGAAATACATTAAAATTAGCGGTTACAACTTGACCGCATTTATTGAAAGGTTTCTTCGGTGAATTTATCCATTCATCTTTGTTAAATCCGTTGCCAAATTTAAATTTAATTAATACCGTTGCAGTAACAGGACGGTTTCAACTGTGACTTTAATTTAATTTTCTTTTTTTTTCTCATTTTGTCAATGCAATTGCGTTTTGATTGACCCAGTTACAAGAGAGCACCAATGCTGGCGAGCAAAAAGAGAAGCGATGTTTGATACGTGTATAATTAACCGCAATTGTGACTGGTGATGCACTTACATTACATTACATTCATAGTTGACTGGCCATTGAATTAAACGTTAATTTTTTTTGTCGACAACCAGTACTATATTAAATATGACATTTAGGATGATCATACGACATGACATTTTATCTAGTTTCGATGAAATTTTCATGAAACCGTTTAATTGTTTTCATCAAAAATTGTAATTATTTTATGTAAAATATAAAAAAGTTTTTTTTTTATTTTTATTATAAAAATCACTACAAAAATTTGAATGAAAAAAATGAAAATTTTTCATTTCTATTAGCCTAAGAGTGAATCAGTTATTTGCTCTGGAAACTTAACATTTGCGTGCTCACAACGTCTGGTATGTGCATTCTCGATCAACGTAAGACTTTAAGTTGACTAAATTCACCCTATTCTTTGCTATAGTAGGATATCCCATACCATACATATGCTAATCTCAAGCAACGTAAACAACAGAATCAATGCAACCTTTTCTGTTAGTCCTTCTTATTGATACATTCAACACTGATGTCAAAATTTTGGATGCGGCTTCATTTTAAATAATTGCTGGTTACTATCGTGTGTTCCGTACTCAGTAATGGGTACGTATAACTTCAGTCGCATGAAAACAATCGGAAAGTTACCTTTGCTATGCTCCTTTCAGTTCTTTGGCGTCGATTGCTTGCATATTTGCTTGTTAAGCTTGCAAGCCGCAGCTCATTTGTATATGAGTAGCTCCGATCTGAAAATTATGTTACAATTAAATAACAGCAGCAATAAAGTTTTGATGAAACATTATGATAAAAAATTTATTCGATCTCATTTAAATATAACACTTTTATTTGTTCCCTCTTTATATTGGGGAGATAGTTGAAATGGGTCGAATTTTATTTTGAAAATACGTTTATAAGTTTTAATTTTCTAATTTAAAGGGATTTATTATGTTTAATTGTTTACAATATCAGCCATCTGATGCGTTATTGCATTATTCGCTTAGATATAACTGTTCTAACTCTAATCGGACCATGTGTTTTTATAATAAATCATATCACGATGAGCCTCACCGGCTTATAGTCAGAAAGAATAACTTATCTTGTTTATAGCTTAATATTTATTTATTTATAACATGAAATATTACACGCAGAGCGTGTGTATATTTTTTTGAATTATCTAAAACAATAAAACAGGTAGAAATCCAAAAGGAGCTTCAGAGATCCCACAAAGCATATATGTTCTTAATCAGGATTAATTCTAAAATGAATGCGATAGACGCCGCGATCTGGCGGATAAATGTTTGCTTAAAAATACTTTCGATATAGATATCAAATGAAAGGATTTGGAGCGTAGAATGCGATAAAGTGCGTTTGTTATAATTTAATTATGGTGGACGTTTGATGCATAAAGTCTTGGGGGGTTTAAAAAAAACCGACTTCTTCGACATTAAAATCTTAATTAAGCGTTTAGAAGATGATAAAAATTCCAATAGTAGTCGGTATGCGACATTTAGCCACCGCCGAATATAACTTTCTTACTTGTTTTAAATTCAAATATTTCGACGAACCGTGTTTTGCTGGAAGCTTTACTACCATGTGTCTATTGATAAACAAAAGCAGCTAAACGTTGACGATTGTTGTGTGGGACTTATGGGAAACAATGCGCAATTGTTTTGCAGAGCCTACGCGAGACAAATGGTGACGTGGACGTAGGATGTATACATAGTTGGCAAAGACCAATTTTTCATGAAAGGAGCGCAAGGCGGTTTTGAAATGGTGCATCCAAAATTCATAGGATTGCTAGTTTACAAGGCACTTGCACTAAAGTTTAGGAAAACTCGTCGACGTGGTATAGACGTATTCTAATACAAACGTAAACTTTGAATTTGTAGCCTTCTTCTCGAGACGTGTTTCTGTTGAACTTGGTTTTCAGTTTCATTTCGGTTTTATCATCGGCTGGAAGACATGCTGCGCGGATTTCTCGAAACTATGAGCGGGAGACGTCTAGTACTTTTAATTCGATTCGGAATTATATGTCGCCGATGTGTATAATTCCTAAGACTGTTGTTACTTTCGAGTTGTTAACGTTAGTATGAAACATGTACGGCGAGGTCTTTTTTCACAGCTTTTCTTACCTGATTTTAAAATAACACTGTTTATCAATTAGAACAAATTCACTTCTTTACACGCATTTTTCGTTCTAGCACGAGCCCCAAAAAAAATTTCTTTTTGTAAATCTAAAATTTTAATTGAGGGAAACTTACGCAACAAAATCCAGTTGGGGGAATACCGCGACTAAAAGTCGTTCGGTTTATGTCTTCGCATGTGTTAGTGGCTTGGTCCACTACGGAAAATACCCGAATTTTATGATTATTCAATGATTGGACTAAATCCGATAGTTGTGCTAAACATATCTGATATATATCCTAATGATAGCATTTTTGACGCAGTCTGTAATAAACATGCACGCTTATTCTTCAATGGCGAACAACAGTTACGAAATTGATGTTTATTCTTAATTTGAATTCCAATTTATATACGTATGTATATATACGTATATATGCACTTATGGACTGAATTTTTACCGTACACTAACTTAATTCTTTTTTAATAAAAGCGAATTCTTTTTGTTTCATAAATATTTACTATGAATTTTTTTTTTTTTTTACACGGTTTTTCGGGGAAAATATTTAAAGGTTTTCAATTTTAGAGGATTTTTCAAAGTTGTGAAACACATTCCTAACTTTACCATTTGCTGGATGTATATTTCTATACGACTTTTTCGTGGGCTTTGTTAAGGAAAGCATCTACCGTGTAAAAAAAGAGTTGAGTGTACGATTAAAATTTCATTAGCTCACTGCATCCGAACATCAGCTTTGATGATTTATTGAACTTTGGTAATCTATTGACAGTTTGTGTCGTCAAACATATATAATATCCAAGAAAAAATAAAAAGAAATTGAAAGAAAAGGACGGAGACCACGCATATCTTTTAGTTTTCAGCTTTCTTAATTACTGTTTGCATCTTTGAGAATACGAAAATTTTAGAAAAGAAAAGAAGTTAATTGATTTAAAATTTCATTTTAAGCATTAAGGGCTGTTACTGCTTTAACGTCTCGCAAAGGCATTTGTTAGTTTAGTCCTAAAAGAATTCGCCCTCATAAAGGAGCATATCATCAAATAGGCAAAATTTTAAGTACATTTACTCACACTTCGTTCCTATATTATCTTCTTTAATGAATATTTAATGAAAAGACAATCAAAGTTTTATTTATGTATTATTTTATTGCAAATAATTTAATAGTTTTGTCTTTTAATATGTAAGCGTTTATTTTGATCAATAATTTACACGAGAACATAAAACTAACAAATCAATCGTCAGAGAAAAATCGAAACAGAAAATTTTCGCAAATTCTTAATCTTCACTGTACACAGTTACATAAAAATCATAAACATTTAACTGGTTTTATTCTCTTATCCTAAAATTTCTTGACTTAAATCTTAAAAAACCATCTTACAAAATGTATTATCCTTTTCAATATAATTCGTGTATCATTTATAATTAATTTGTATTAATTTTTTCCTTTTATTTGTGTTTTGTCGTTAAAGGTTTCTCTTCCTTTTTCTTTGTTTTTATTTTTTTTACTTCTTTTATTTTGGAATTTTTCAATAAATTATCTAAGAAAAATTCAATAGAAAACAATTTGTTTTAAGTTATAATGCGATCGCATCAGTATATCAGCTAATTTTCGAATTAATACCAATTTGTATTATATATTAAATTGAATTAAAAATTACATCCAACATAAACGGAAGATAATTCAATTTTTACTTCTTATTCAGTTTAAGCGTTAAAATTTTATTTCATGTTTTTTTATTTTTCGTTCATTTTAATCGTAAATGAAATAATTTGATTTTTCTACATTTAAACTTTGTGTTATCCGCTGTTGTTCGCCAATGTTCAGTTTTTTTTTTTTTATTTTTATTTTTATTAACTCAATATTTTCTGTATAGTCTATGGTTTTTATCATTTTTTTGTTTTTTTTTTTGGTTTATTTTTAACTTCATCAACACGAGCGAGCAGCCTTAAATCAATAAGAACGTTTTTTAAATTTTACTAACCAACTATCTGTAGTGTTGGTAAAATGGCCAATAGCACCAACGCGATTACCTCCACCGGCGCCACTGTAACCACTACTCACATTGCGACTACGTTCGGTAAGCGTTAGTGTGTTTCACTGTATTAGTGGTGAATGCTGAGAATTTTCGCTAAAATCTACCGTATAGTACATATCGTTTTCCAAGTTCATGGCCAGATGCCGCTGAAAGGGTCTTTCATGCAATTGACCAATTTGTTGATTATGAGCTGTTGCCGTTGTTGATGATGATGAAGCGGACGTATTTGCGGTCGTCAGGTGACCACTTTGCAGACGTGTTGCATTTGTCGACGTTGCGGATGTACGCAATGGATTACCGCCGCCACCACCAGCATTTACTCCTTTGCCACTTAACCAGTGCTTATTGAATTTATTTTGAATTTTCGGTCGCCTTCCGAAACCCAATATAGGTAAGAAGCCGGATGTGCGTGTAGAAAACTTACGGTAAGTTTGATTTACTTTACAGTGACAGATAGTAAGCTGTATGGTTGTATAAGAACGAAGGATATTAAAGTATTTTCGTTTGCTTAAAAAAAAAACTAACTGGAATTAAATAAATATAAGAAAAGTTTGAATTTTCTATGGAATCATTCATATTTATTTTTCATCTAAGTCGTATTAATAATTTCATAACCGCTGCGCAAGAAAGTAAGCGACTATGTAAAAGGATAGATTGATATTATAGGTTAACGTCATAGGTAACGTGAAATCTTGAGTCGAGTTAGCCCATAGAAGCCTTTTGTTTGATAAGCTGAAATATCGTAGTCGAGTATGGCCGCTATTTAGCCTAAAAGAACTTACTTTCGTCATAAAAAATCAATAAGAATTCCGTGTTGCTAAATAGAAGTTTACTTTCATGACTTCTCGTATACGAGATATGCATGGAAAAAAGCTTTGCACTTCGAAAATGGTTTTTGGACTTAAAAATTCCAAGTTCATCGAATCTTGTCCTTTTAATCCGACTCGAAGATAAACATCTCAAGGTCTCTTTGACGAGACACGTCTATTCAAAGCTTCCTTGGCGGAAAACAAAGGAAACTTGATGAAAATAATTGGCCAGAAGACACACAAAAAATATAACCACGGTCTCCTGCCATCTTCAAACTTCGATTTTTCACATAATCGAATAGTTGAGTATAGGAAATTTCTCGAAGGAAGGCCTTGAAGCCATTGTTGCTTAGAATCTACTTTACTTTTTTTTTTTTTTTTTTGATATGACCAATTCCTCTGGGGTTGTGCCGTATTCGTGTAAAACGGTCACGGCCAGAAAAAAAGGAGGAAAGAGAAGAAGTAGAAAGATGGTGGCCGCAGTGTAGTGGCTGTGTGCTCAATCGGTAAGTGTTTTGCCTTTACCGACCGACAACTCACTATAGTTACTTCGAAAGAATATGCTACCGAACTTGACATTTGAACCCGTGCACACAAATTTGGTGGTCGCACCTACACGTTACTTACCTACACGGGTAGTTCGGTGGATAATAAAATATACCTAAAAATCGGGGTAAAGAAAGGTTTCCTCTAAGTTAACACAAAATGAATGACTTTGTCGTTAAGAGAATATCTGGTTAAAACAAGTGTTAAGCGAGAGTTGTGTCCGTACTAATATTGCGATTGAGCTCATTGAAGACTCATCTGCATCAAAAAAATCGACAAAAATCCTTATGTAGCCCACCTGCTGAATTTCCTAATGAAATGAAAAAAAAAAATCAATGAGACAAAGTCATCGTTTCTCAAAAAAATTCATCAGAAACGCTCGAGCAAGCTTAACATTCTCAAATTCCTCGATTTGCGTAGCATTTTTTCCGTCATACTACGTAGTCGGCGGAACGATGAAAACTTTTTAAACGTTTCAATCAAGACTACGTTTAAAAAAGCATTAAATTCGTGCAAAATTAATCCTATCTGCTGAGACTGCAGCTAATATTTCATTTGCAAGCCTTGGATTGTGGTCTTCTGTTTTTTTTTTTTATTTCTTGTTTGTGTAATTAATACTAAGAATATAATAGCTTTAATCAACATTAAGTTAATTTTAACAACATTTACTCTCCTCCTTTAGCAGTGTATATGTTATTTTGTTTCGCACACGTTCTATCCGGGTATGGTTGCATTTGGCATCAATTCAATGTTGTTTAACATATTTAAAATTTAAAATTTCCCATTAAATATATTTGAAAACATTGAACTGAGTAATGATATTAGTTCTGTTTTTCCTGTGCATAGAAATAAATTGAATGATTGAAACGAATAATGACTTCTTCACCGCCAGGAAGCTGAATGACTCTCAGATTATCCAATGATTCACTTGTGCTTATTTGTTAAGTTATTCATTGTTTGAATTAAGTTTAATCAACGAATGATGACCCACATAGCCAGAATACAATGCACAATGAGCTAACGATTACCATTCCGATATGTGAATGTGTGTTTTGATATAAGGCATTGCGTTAACCATACCATATAATAATATATAAGAGAAACATTATAGTACTGGAGTATTTGGGGTTTTTTCATCTTGCACGATTTTATAAAGTTGGCAGCGAGAGTAGTCATAAGTGTAAAATCTTGTTCATTGTGTGCATAAACTACGATGTAATAATATTGCCTAAAACTTCACTTGGGATATCAGGATTTTTCCGTGAAGGTGGATAAATCGAAGAATTATAAGGGGAACGAAAGTCATTGACAATATCTTAAAAATAATAAGCCAAAAAATATGGTTAGTATTTTTAGAAAATCTAGCGATAATAAATGGGAATATTTATAAAAGATTTGAAAAAGTGAAAAAAAGAAAGCCTATTGCACTTGTACTTGTAGCCCTTTTTGGTGGCAGAATTACTTAATTCTAATGACTATAAAAAGAACATCATTATGTACTGCAAAGTAGGCATTAACAACCACATGAAAATAAAGCCTAACAAGCCTGAAGCGCACAAACATGTTGGAAGTGGCAAAAAATTGTACCTCTTTAAAATACAGTACAACACTGCTTAACACAAATACTAGTAAACAAGTACAAAAGAATGTTGCTGACGAAAAAAAAAAAACATGAAAAAATAAAATCAAATAAACAAAATTGTTTGCAAAGTATGCACTATTTACGGAAAAAGTTGTTTAAAGCATGTGTCATACGTGTGTGTGTGTGTGAGCATGCGTTTGAGCAAGAGGGTAGAAAAGTTAAAGTTTTGTACTTACCACTGTAGCGACAATAAAAATGGCGGCAGCTAAAACGGCAGCCGCAAAGTATGCATTGTGCAATTCAATGGGACTCTTTAGCACGACCGATGAACCAAAACTTTTGTCATTAAAATTCCGGGCGCTTGTATCGTCGACCATAAATTCACTGGAACTAACAACAGTTTCCACAACAAATTCATCTGGATTTTACCGAGGGCGCATGGAATAGAAAATACAAATAAAGGAAAAAAAAATGAACGACATAGGAAAGGAAGGACAGAGAGATAGAAAAAGGAATTAATATAAACCTCGAAGTCTTATAAAAGATTCCATTCCATTACATCTATGTGTAGATATGCTGAAAAGCTTGTTTATCCCACAACATAATATACGTATATGCATACTTTGATATATACGTAGATATGTAGCATAATAAGCATGTTTTTGTATCAACATATGTCGAGTAGATCATACACATACATACAAAATGAATTTCCAGAAGGGTATGTGTTGTCATATACTATATGTGTAAAAGTTCATAAAATTTATTATATTTATTTAATTCATAAACGTGTGTGTGTGAGAGTTTATGTTTCATAAAAGTAATCATTTTGGTTTTTTTGTTTTCTCTTATGTTGTTTTAAGTAAGAAATTGTTGTGGGTATTGTTGGGGTCCATTTGTTATTGTATTGTATTGTTGACATAGTTTAGCAAAATTGTTGTTTTTCTATAAGACACTCACCTTCACACATTGTACCAGTGTAGCCAGGACGACAAGCACAATAAAATGAATCTCCACTAGACCAACATGTGCCACCATGTGTGCATGGGTTTACATTACATTGCTGAAAATATTATAACGATTTTTTTTTTCTTAAAAATGCTGTTTACTTTTTAAAAGCATTGTTAGCTACATGTGTAGGCGTAGCTATATATAAATTGATGTATATTTCAATTTACGGAAGTAGGAAAATATAATTTAATAGATTAAAATTATTTGTCTTTGAAACGCAATCCTTTCTCAATTTTTCATCATATGATAAATGCTAGAAATCTTTTTTATTTTAAAATCAGAAGAAGAACGTTACAGATTCATTTTAAAGCAATGGTTGTCTGGAGGAATCGAGTTTTTAAGGCTAGAAAATATCTTTGCTTTTTATTTGTACAAAGAGAAAAACTTGATTTGCGAATATTTAAATTATTCCGCTTTTTGCGGTCTCCAAAACATGTGGTGGGCTCTATTTTAGATAATATGAAATATAAAAAGTACTTAATACCAATGAATAGGGTTAATTGATGTGCGAGGTACTTATAAACTCGTTAGACATATGGACTAACTATCTTTGCGTTAAAGTCAGCTCCCATAGCGATAACAATCTCTGTTTTCGTTGAAACTGCAGGTAAGTCTTTGGAAATATATTTTATAGTGTTTAATGAAGCTTTGATCTTTGTAAAGTTGCACATCTATAAAATAATTCTCTTACAAATCAGTTGTTACGACTAATATATTGAACAAGAGTATATTGGTGAGCGGGACGTGGACACTCAATGAATTGGTTAAATTTTTAAATCAATAATCAATTTTAATAAGACCTTGATCGTTGTGGAGCGGAAACCTACCAAGATGATTAGAAAATTTACGGAGATCCTATAGTGTTCCGCAAAGCCGGAAATATATTGGTGAAGATGAAGTGGCGCAGAACTGAACTTCAGTAAACGCACTAACATTTATTTTAATGCGTCCAGAATAAGCAGAAATGTATGGGCTTAATATTTTTTATTAAGCTGCAACAAAATCTAGAAGGTTCGATTGTTATGTTGGATATGTTGGATATCATTATTCAAAAGTTTATTTTTTGCTGGTGCAAGAAAAGAACGAAAACAAGGAGAGAAAATGTTTGCTAGAAATATTGTCTTTATTTCATTCGACTTCACAGCAACGAACTGACGACTTCATTTGTTATATTTGTAAGGTGACAAGTAACGATTTACGCCAAATTAATGGTAAATTGCATGTTCAATACTATATACTTACGACACTATTTGAGAAAAGATTGAATAATTTATTCAAATATCGTTGAGAAAAGATTATAAATGAAAATAAATAAAACTATCTGTTCGCAGAGAAGCTATAGGGAACACTTGCTTTTAAATTGATTAAATTTAATACTGATACCTTTAAAATGGACGAACAGATATGGGTAAACAGCTAACACTAGCCGTTTGTTCCGTCATTACGTTCATTGAATACGCAATAGACAAGTTGCCGTTTTAATGTTTTAATTTGAGTCCTACCTTTTGGCTTCCCGTCAAATGCATCAACCTAGTCTTTCACTTTGCGGCCACGCATAAACGTATATATCGTTCAAATCTGCTATAAATACAATTCGCCTAACACAATTCTTTATCCATTTTTTCGCCATAGAATCTTTACCCTTTGCCACCACATAAAGGCTTAGCTTTCGTAGGGACATCACACGCGGATCGCCATATTTTATGGCAACGCATCGATTTTATCTACAGAACAATAACAAACAACTTTCCGAGGTTTTTCGTATCCCTCTTAGATACAAGATTGTATTTTTTATTTGTATTATATTATTCCAAGGATTTTTGTTTATCTTGATCTACATGATGCGCCTAAAATCTTTATATGCTTTTATAAGTTTTCTAATAGTTTTAAAAATAGGCTGTTCATAGGTAGATTTATTTTGTGGAATATGCGATTTTCGTAACAATATCAACGTAGTCTAAATTTAGTGCAGTAAACTTAATCGATAAACCTGGATAAGCTTCCAGGACAAGGGACGAAATATTCGACCGTTTTCCGTCACGCTCAAACTTTCCATAACCTTTCAGTATGAACAATCACTAAATTTCAGCAAACATGCATGGAAATGTAGGTGTCAATCAGTTCCACTGATGTAATAAAAGAATGCGGATCTGTCTAAAGTTCTTTTGTATGTTGCACATATTCGCAATAACTTAATATATTTTTATCACACAAGCGGTGTAAATAAGTCAACATCCTGCTATCAGTTTTGATAGTAGATTAGATCGAGAAGGAGCGGTTATTACTGGCGGACTTACTCTTTCACGCGTACCGTCAGGCTTAATTTATTCTATAACGGCTTCTACGAAAACTCTTAAAACTCGTTTGAATTTTATAAATTATTTCTTCTGTTCGCACTCTCTGGCAACGAGAGGACTTTTGTGAATAGTCGCAAGAGTGATCTTGCTACGCAGAATTAATGTCCTACGAAAATGCAAAGCATAGTAGAATGTATTGAATGACCATTTGTTCACAGAAAAGTACACTGTGTGAGGACTCAGGTTCGTTTTGTTGTCACCCTTAAACTATTTTTTTCGTTATATATTATAATCTTGTTATATCGTAAATTTAGAGTTGACTGTTTGTATTGTATATGAGCTAATACAATATAAAATTACCTGAGATTAGGTGCATTATCATATTCAAAGACATATCCGCGGTTTCGAATATGATTGTAAGCCGATTGGCAACGCCGATCTTGAGGGGCAGATTTCAAGGGAATGATAACAGCACTTCCTCTTTATTGCTGGTTTTAGCTGTCATGCTGAGAACTTCGTAAGATTTTGATCTGCTGTAATCCGATAGACTTGTGGATATCAGGAGCTGTAGAGGTTAGCATTTTGGTTAGGACGGAAGGACAAAACGGACTAACCACGACGTTTGACGGTAAACATTAACTTTTGAATGAATTAGGCTAGAGGATGGGATTTTTCCCTATGTTACGCATAATATTTTAAGGGTCGCGGAAAGAGCTTTAGGCATAGGTTAAGTCAGCCTTACTAAATAGTTTATAAGATTTTCTCTTTGGAGTTAAATAAATGAACGAAATATTATACCATTGCCGGGCTATTGAGTTGAATATCGTGACTTATTTGTCCACTACAGATACATTGGAAAGGAGGCACGTTAATTTTTTTTAACCACAATTTTAAAAAACGGACCTGGACACTTGGACATAACTGGCTAATTAATGCTTGGCAAATAAACAAAAATACAAAATCTTCGTAAAACAAATTCTTAGTCTTTACAACCGTTATCAAAACATCTATCAAAATAAATGTATGCACAGCAACAACTATTTCAATAATCGAAGAAATTCATGATCACTACAATACAAATTATTTAGTTTTTTTTACTATAATTTAGCTTTAGTTTGAAGAAAATATAATTCTTTTACCGTTCTTTGCAATTCATTACAATCTGGACCATTTCGTCCCCCCGGGCATTCGCAACTATATTCATTACCATGATCAATACATTCATGTCCGCTGGGGCATGGTTTGCTAGCACAGAAATCCACCTATAAGAAAAAGTAAAAAGGAATAGAAGAAAATGATAAACAATGCTGCAGATGGTTAAGTTTATTACGTGTCCTATTGCTTTTTACCTTTATTTGACACCGTTTGCCAGTATAACCTTTAGTGCAACGGCATTCATAATTACCAATATGGTCGATGCATTCACCAGCGTTTTGACAAGGATTTGACTCGCATTCATTATACTCAAAATTACACAATTCACCAGCAAAGCCTATTAACAGGAAAAACGACAACAATTTAAACAACAATAAATTATGATAATAACGGTAGGGAAATATAAAATTTACAAAAGATTAATCCATTTATTTTTCGAAGTAAATCTGTTTGGTGCCTCTCTCAAATCAAAAATCAGTTTAGACTAGAGTAAGTTTTTTATTTCATTAGCATTGCCGACCGGCAGAGAGACGATATCAGGCTGATCATGGATGTAAAAAAAATGCCGATGCAACGAAAGTTATGATTTATTTCCTCACGTCAGTAAATGAAGTTTTAGGGAATTTTCTATAACTTGCTGAAGCGAAAATCAACGTAGCGTACTTTTCATTTTCTAGCGATGTGGAATATTTAACTCAAAAAAAAAAAAAAAAAGCAGAAAGAAGTGAATTCTTCAACCCATTGAAAAGATATACGTACATACATTATTTATTTATATATTCATTCCAGCACACATGCACGCAGTATTAATATGAAAACTCTACATATTCTTGGAATTGGAAATCATTTTAATGATATTTATGCAAATTATATTTTCAGTTCGACACACATAAGTACATACTTGTATTTTCACATATTCGCACGCACGTAAATGATTTATGAATAGTGCCACAGAGTGCAGCTGAATATATTTTCTTTACATTCTCTCATCAGACGTTACGTTGCATATACTCGTTGATTCAACGTTCTCGGTTCGCTTGTTCTTCCATTTGCATGAGCAAAATTTATAGCAACAATTTGATTTGTGCCATCAATATACGAATTCGTTTATCTCTCTTACTTGTCAATATGCTGGAGAGTCTTTCAAGTAAAAAATGAACTCTTGCATGACGCGAAAAAAAATAATAATAAAAAATAAAAATTATTCGTTGGCGTTTTTCCGTTGCATTTCAGCGCATTCTTTTCGAAATGTTTGCAATTAAGGTTTGAATAATATTTTATATATATACATATATTTATATACATATATATATAAGGAAAAAAGTGAAAAACTGAAAAATAATTTTTCTCTTCAATGTGTTATTGATATTCATTAGTACTGTGAAAGAAAACGAAGCCGCCAAATATCAAGTGTTCGTTTTAAATGTCATTTGTATGCATTGTAAGAATTTGGATGTCATCAGTTTGTTGTCTCATTTCGTCGTTTTAATTATTTAAAAATTTCATTACACTTTAAACAATTTAAAGCATTTTAATTAAATGGTTTTTCTTTATCTTCTAGTTTGTGAGTGCAATTAATTGTACGGAATGCACTACCGCGTCTCATTAATAACGATGATAATTGTGCGGATTTACGTGCGAACGAGCAGCAAGTAGTTACAATTAAATTCGAAATTAAAATAAATTCTTACCAAATAAATAAAAATAATACAGAAGAGAGAGAAGACAAAGTTGACCTTAAGCCAAAACGAATTGTAAATAGAAAGCAAGAAAAGTATATTCGGCGATAGTCGAATCCCTTACATTCATCATCTTTATTTTGCAGAGAAAGAAAAAAAAAGGGAGAAAGTAAAAATTTTTAGCTCAAATTAATGGAAGTGGGAAGGGATGGTACAGATACCTTACGTTCATCGATAAATATTATACTGCATATTTTTAACATCCAATTTTCTTGCTTCTGAAAACAGCATTGTCTTTGGCTTATGTTTTGCTGAAGGCACTTTGAGACACTTTCAATATCAATGCGCCTGCAAGAAATTTCAATGTTTTTTTGTGGAACGAGAACCTTTTTTTAGTTTCGATGATCGGGAGGATGTATACCATTGGCGGAAAAACAGATGAGCAGACGGACGGACAAACATATATAGTATGACATTGATCAAGAGGTCTCTGGATCTTTCTTTTGCAGCGTCGCAAACGTTTCGATAAAATGACTACACCTCGGTCCGCTCCGATGCGAAGTATAAAAATAGAAACTTGAATAAGTTTGTGTAGTCGGGCAAAAGGGAAATGTATAGTAGAGCTAGGCAAAAAATTTGGCAACTTATAATGAGAAGAAATTTTGTTAAAATTAAGACAAATATTATTGATTTTGTATCCCATCTCGTTATTTCATAGATTAAATTTGTTTTTGTTTGTTTTGTATTTAAGAGACTCCCCCACTTTATGTGCAGGCAAGTATCATCAATAAAAAATTCGAATAATGATTCCTTGAAATGTCATTACATAGTAATTTATGAATATACATTTCACTACGTCGGGGCGGTCTTTTCTAATTCCTATCCAATTTTTATTCGTTTAACTCACTCGATTATAAAAAAAAAGAAAAACAAATTTTTTTATAATTGGATTTGAAAAGAAGAAAGATAAAAACGAGAAAGAAAGTTATATTCACCTTGGAACTTATCTTTAATACCTAGCAACTCAAACCAGTGCATAAACATTATATCACTTATTGTGGTCATGTCACTTTGTGTGTTCAAAGGACACTTTTTTTTCAGTTTACGTTTCAGTTAATGTTTCGCATACCGAATAAAATCGCCTTATAAAAAGATTGTAATAAAAAAGTAAATGTTAAGAAATGTTAATATTCAACCCAGGAGTTTTTAAACTATGCCAAAGTGGGAGAATATAATATGTCGAAAGATATCTAATCATTAAGAAGATCTTTTAATGCAAACGCTTCTTTGGTTTCTTTGCGTTGAAATTTCCATTTTAAGTTAAAAAGGGAACAACATATTCTTTTAATGAGATCTAATTCAATAACTAAGCTTTTGATGTAGAAATCCTTCCTATCTTTTGAGCATAAGTGCTAAATTTAACACAACCAATTTTCGAACTTTGACGCGTTTCCAGCCGGTCATCGTTGAAATGTTTCGAAGGAAATGAAATCGCTTTTATTTTTTTAAAAAAAGCGATCGTGATTTAATGATTTTAGTGAAAACCCCATTGCGAGCTCTGATTACAAATATTCTTTTATCAAAACTATTACTGGAACAAAAAAGACGGACACAAACCAGAATATAAGCACGAACAACTATCATTTCAAGCACTTAAGTCTTATAGTCTTGATTTCGTATTTAAAAGCTTCATTTCATTCTCACATGTACAACGATTTTCATCACTGGAAAATATGGTTGATGCGTTTCAATGCCAGTGTGTGCCAACTACCAGAAAAATGCTTTTCACACCAATGGACAATTGTTCAACTTTAAATACTTTACTTTTTCTCGAACTCTTATCGGGTTTTCAAGTCATAATATATTCTGTTTTTAAAATTTCTCAATAACATGTAAATGTTTCTCTTTACTCCTAAAAGCCGACAAATGTTTCCATTTTTATTCTTAGCAAACAAAATATTGTTCTTTTCAGTTTGCTTTCGTGCATTTATAAGGAAAGTCAACAAAATATTTATAAGCTTAGAAAGAACTTTTTTCGCTTAAAGAATCAGGAAAAATTTGCTGTACTCTACATTCAAACACGAAAAACAATTCCTTCATTGGAGTTCAGATAGTAAAATATTCGCGTTTGATATGCTTTAATATTTCATAAAATAAATTTTACCATTTTGTCATGACAACAGAAGATTAAAGTTAGAAAGACACCATAAGGTGAAAATTTCCGTCGAAAAACAAATAATAGATCTTGGTAAGGTCAAGAATGAATGGAACAAACCAGTTATGTATCTGAAAGATTCCATGTGGGAATTGTTCATTTAATTGTAAAATTCATGGACGTTCAAGATATAACTTAGAGTAGACGAATAAATTAAATCTCGTATAATACTTTTGTCGATTAGAGATTTACGAGATTTTTTGTATGTGTAACGCATTGAAGGTCACAAAGAAGTGAGGAAAGAGTGCCCATAGACTAATGAATGCGTGCCAAACAGGTCAGTGTTATGCCTTCGCCGACTAAGGACTCACTATAGCTTCGACCAGATATCGTCTGTCGCACTAAATAGGCGCGATTCTTGTCTACTCGGCTATTTATGCTTCTCGTACCTATAATATCATTCAAAATCTTGAGATTTGTGTTCTATGTCTTATAAGTTATGTTTAGAAAGTTTATTACATGTGGACTTATCTTAAATTGATTATAATAGCATAGAATCATATATTGGATATTGGGTATTGATGATCCGCGATAAATTTAAGCAAGCTTTTTCCCTGTTTTGTTTTGTTTTCTTTGTGCTGTTGTAGATGGACAATCCATATCACGGCTAGGAAGGACGCAGGTACTACATTCCTCGTGCGAAGCTCGTGACCATGCAGCTTGAGTATGCTTGTGGATCCTAAAATATTTTTTGGCTGGGAACACCATAGTTTGGCTGATCTTATGAAATGTTTGTCAAGCACTTGGCGTCGGATTTTGAAGATAGCCATGTCTTCACATAAAGTTATGATAGAGAGTTATGGACCGTGTGGAAATCAGTGACCAAGCGTACATCGTTTTTCCTTATCTTCAGTAACTTTTGTGCCGTACTAGGAGACTTTATAAATCTTCCTGCTTTGCCATTAATTTTCTTCCTACGCTTACTATCGCTAGTTGATATTTTTCTGTGTGCATTGCGATATAAGCCCTTCAAAATGGCTTCTTGGCTTGAGGAAGAAAGGTTCTTCTAACGTTTAAAATGTAAGATTGTAATTTTTAAGTGTGTCTTTTATTTATTATTGTATTTATTTTACATGGGAAAGTCCCCGCTGTTAAATTATTTTACGATATTCTTTACTCTTTTTCGGCTTTTTGCGCTCATGTCATTGTTTGGTGTAATTGCTGTAGAATATCCAAAAATTTCGACTATTGTTGAATAAATTATACGCAAAAGTTTACCCTGTTTTTTTGTTTTAACTCTACTGTGGCGATAATGTACAAAAACATCAGCCATTATTCATTGAGGTAGCCTTTAGTCTTCACTCACCTGGCTGACAGAAACAACGAAAACCATCCTCTTGGTCTACGCATATGCCGTGAAAACAAGGCGATGATTCGCACTCATTAAGACTGTGCTGACACAATGGTCCTGTAAAACCGGCAGTACACTCACATCTTTTTTTGGTAACAGCAGCGCAGTATAAATAATCAAAAACAAACAAAAATAACCATATAAATAAATAATAAAATTCATTGTAATAGCAGTTATTAAAAGGAATTACAACTACGGGAAGAAGAACCGAAAGACACGTAAATGCAAAAAGGGCAAACCGAGAATGAAAATAAATTTCGCAATTCCACAAGAATTATAATAATGGTTTTCACAATGGCCATGTGCGAATGAATACGTGAGTAAATGACTGAGTCGGACTGAGTGTTTATGGTGTTATTTTTGAAAATTATTTGCAACTATTATTATTTGCTACACACATATATATATATATATATATATATTTGCACAAAAATTAAATAATAGAGCAGAAAAAATCAATAGTTTGTTAAAGTCAATAATGACCTTTTATAGCAGAATTCGCAAGGTGTGTAAATTAAAATTTACTATCACTATTAGCAACTTAAGCCACCCTTGCTCACGTACTCATCCGCGTTTACATTTGCATTTATATAGAAATTTGCGCTGAAATTTTGGTTTTGATAATGTGCACGCACATAACCCACACATTACATGTGCTTACCTAAAATGCGTTGAATTGCCTACGCAACTGCCGCCATTCATACATTCGGCAGGATTACAGGGATCCAATTCGTATTGACAATTTTTTCCGGTGTAACCTGTAATAATAAAAACAACGGAAAATAAGTCCGTTATATGAATATCAATTCCCCATAACATATATATACCAAAATATCACAAAAAGTATTGAGCTATTGCTATTTAGATTGCAAAATTCGTAGATTCACTTCATACCCGTATATAATGATATTTCGGCCTAATTGACACCGTGGCCCACTAACTATTACTAACAAATTCAATGCCTTCCAAATCAAATAATGTTTAACTTAGCATTTGGACAGGATAGATTGTATAGAATGCGTACAGAACTTGCAAAAGTTAGACGGATAACGAAAACATTTCACAGTAGGCACAATTATCTGACCACACATTTTAGTGACAGGATTGTGGTTCGTACAACACAACATATACCAGATTACATAGCACAGCATGTTTAAAATAATTGGAAAAGGGAGGTTAATTTGCATCTAATATTGGTGCGCTCATTTCGCTTTTCATCATTAGTATGTGAATGTATGAGCTGTTCATTTTGAAATTAGTTCAAGTCCACTGTGTCAGAAAGTAAACTGATTGTGTTAGTAGTTCAAAACTATACTTTTATTGTAGTATAATTTTATAACTAATTTATTGATAAGTCTTGCGTAAGTAATGAACATATAGATATGTATAAAAGATAATACAAAGTCTTTAACGAAGGCACTACTTTGGACTGTCAAGGCGCACCTGCCATTCTGAAAAGCTTTGACATGTAAAAACTAGGAGATTTTCGCAACTACGGATCGGCACCCAATTAGTGTAATAAAAATGCAATACAAAAATTGTTTATTTGCTTAGGTGTACATCTGTTGGGTCTAGGTCCTGGAAAACCCAAGAGAAGTCTGTTGAACAACTTTTATAATCGCGATACTAGTGACTCCCTGCGCTATTTTTGAGCTATCGCTATGACTGGCATACACTTTTGCACAAGCCTTATGATTTGGGCTTTTGTATAAGTACACAGGTAACTGGTTTTTTTGGAGATGATCTGTGAATCGAACGAAGACGAAACTTATTTGTAACAGAACCCCTGTGACACAGCTTGTGAAATAATGGCTCCATTGTGTGAAACATCTTAAACTGATATAACTTTTTGCAAAAATGTTAATATAAGTAAATTAAAATAAACGCACTTAGGATATTTTGATAATAAACATGTTGCATATGTCCTTGATCTAATAATATCAGCGAATTAATAGCATCATATAAGTGTGCCATACCCCTTTATAGTATAACTTTTTTGTGTAGTGAATTTCGATAGAAGGCGTAAACATATATTTGCGTACCGCTGTTAACTTTCTCTGCTTATCAACCCAGAAAATAATTGCAAGCTCCCATATTTTGTAACCATCGTCGAGTGTTTTGTGGAGTCGCTTTAAAAGTAAAGCAAAGACGCTGTTTGCGTTGGAACTCATTTTTTGCTACCTTTTTCTTATGCGATATGTAATTATTTTCTTGAATCTGTAGAAACTTGGAGAAAAAACATAATGTGTAGAAAAACACGTGTTCTTATATTCAAAATGAATTTTTTTATGAATATTGCAGTGCCAGTACGTACGAACGAGATGAATGAAGCTAGTGTACTTAGTGTACACTTTACATGCCCTGGCGGTTATATAATTTTATGTGTTCTAAAAGTAGTGTCAATATTTTCCAAATTTATGTTAAAGAAGTAAGAAAATTGTATTCGGCTGAGACCATATCTCTTATAGTCATCGCCGTTGTTCTAAAAAAGATTCAAAAAAAAGAACAAACCAAGTTATCATACTCTGTAATATTTCGTGGCTGACGTTTATCACAACAATTAACAAACAAATGGACAGGTGGACTGACAGATATATCTAGAATGATTCAGATTTGATAGTAATTAATAATGGGCGCTGTAAGCGTTTTGATAAAGAAATGAAAATTCAATTTTCTATTCAAAGTTTAATTTAATGCACTAAGTGGCCGAGTATGCCGAGGATCTAAAGTAACAAATCAATGGTCTGGACTAACAACAGCAAATGGTCGCATCCTTAGATGCTAATGCTTTAAGACCTTAGCCTTCGAATTTATTTCTCTGGTGAAATTAATTATGATAATTATATGATGATGATTACTTTGTTGTTGTTTTTATACCCAACATAAAAATGTGTTAAATTTGTCAAATTTTGACAATATTAAGAAATATGCAACAAGCAAGAAGTTCATCTAGTTTTGTTGATTGCATTGATCTCATTTTGTTTAGTTACTTTTGAAAGCATGAATATTACCTCAAATTTGAGGAGATTTTATATCAAACCTTTTGCTACCATTGCATCTACATCTGGTTCAAAGATAATCTTATGATTAGCAAAAAGTAGTAAGAACAACAATCCTTTCATTTCTTATATCTTAGAGTGATATTCACTTTGCAAAGCTTATGCAGGATGTAAAATTTAAAGCTATTTTTGATTATTAGTAACATAAGCTTTATCTTTTCAAAGAGGGTTAATGCCGGATGTAAAAAATTTCTTATTGGCTATGCTTTAAAAGAGTCTGCAATCGCAGTCTATATTGCAATTTTTCTTCGGTTTAAATATTTAGACTTTCAACTTTAAATCGCTTTACACAAATTGCTTTACGGAATTTAAATAATTTAACAACATATTGTACAACCGCCCGAAGGAACATTCTTAATATTTCCCAAGCAGTGCATATTATTTTCTTATCCACTTTATTTCATTTGAGAAAAAAAAATATGCGTGTAGAATTTTTAAGCATTTTTTTTTCGTTATCGGAAAACTGTGCAGCTGTTATCTCTTTCTCTTAGTTTAATCCCTGCTACTATACCACTTAAACAGTGCTTGAGAGAGTTTTTTTTGTTTAAAAAAAAAATTTGCTTGGTTCGCATTTTTCCAGTGTTTTATGCTGATATTCCGTTAACCCTTTCACATCATTAATGAAAAAAAAAAAAAAAAAACTGTTCCTTAATTGAGTTTAGTTTGTTCCAAACCATAGCACAGCTTGAATACATATTTTTATATTTTTTTGCTTTTTCCCTATTTGTATGTAGTTTTAAAAAAGCAATTTTTTGTTTTTTTATAGTTGATATTGGTTTCTGTTTGGGGGTTTTTTCCAGTTTACATACACGTTTAGCAGTAAACTAGGTTGGTGGTGCCAGTTTGTTTGCTATTCAATTTAATTTGTACGCAACAACTACCGCTTTTGACATTTAAATTAACTTGGAGATCCCTAGAGATTTTTATGAAAAAAAGGTATTGTTCATTTGCGTCAGCAATATATTAACATTTCGAGTTAACTTTTTTTTAGATATTTAATTAATAATAAAACTTAGAAAGAACGCAGGAAGCGAAATTGAAATCACAGCAGGTTTGGCAATTCAGAGCATCCCAGGTATCGACTAGGATAAATTTAAGACCTTCTATACGAAATCATTGTGTAAATTATTTTCTATCTTTGAATTACTTAAATGTATCATATTTCAAAGCAACTATTCCTAAAAATAAAGAAAACCCTAGTGGTCCACCGCGTTGTTAAATGACCTACGCAATCTTAATGTTATTTATATAATGACATTTCAAAGTAAGGCATTGTTTGGGGAGTGGTCGAAATAGTGGTCCGATCGGAAGGCTTTCGTCTCTGGATCAACACGCGCCAGAGTGCACCAAATTTTGTCAATATATCTCCAAAATAGCGGACTCCAGGTTGAACACGAGAAAACAAGACGAATGGACGGACAGACAAGTTTAGAATCACTTTCTGAATCGATCTATATAATAAAATGTGAATGTATTTCAAGTTCTTTTGGCTGTTGCATACTCCGCACAATTTCAAGGTCCATTAACCTTCAGCCTGATCCATGTTCAAGACTTTTAATCCAACATAATTCAAATTCGATTGTTTCTATATACTTTCCTCTTTTTTACGGAAATTAATTCTAGTCTTACCACGTTTAACGCGTGGTTAGCCTAGGTCACTCGTGAAAATACTGTTAATAGTTAAAATGTTGTTGTTTTTCTTTGCAATTTAAATTCATTTATACATCTCAACAAATCCAAGTTATACACGTATTATACGTGAAATGCTATATACAGGCCACATATAGTTTTCTGGAAATGCAATATGAAACTTTTGTTTAAAGTTCAAAAACGATTCAATAACACCGCGTAGTAAGATTAGGGTTAAAGGTGTTCTTGGGCGACATTTCTGTATAGGCGAGTGCAATAACTGTGCTACGCTGAATTCAGATTTTTGTCGTTGTATTAGTTGCTAAGAATTATATCCATTACGTCTTCCGTCCGATGACTGCACAAATGTTTGCTGATTGCGTATTAACGTCTGCTACTTGCTTTGCCAATTGTATTTAAATGAAACGACACTTCACAAAGTAAAATTCTGTGAAATACTTTTACTTATTATTAAATTAATGTTAAACATATTAAATTAACAGCCATTTTCAACTTGCTAAGTTTACCTAGCCGCCTACCATTAAAACAGTTTTTTACCTAGCACGCGTAAGTATAAATTAAATTAATTGCTTTCCAAAAGCACTATATGTGTGTATTTAATCTGTCTATCTCATTAGATCACTGGTTTCTTTTTATTTGTCTTGCAAGTTAGTAGTTAAGCAAACGAAAATTACAATTAAATTTAACGCCGAGAAAGAGACTTACTCCTAAGTGCAAGTTAAAATTATCTAACTTTCAGTTTAATTTTTATTGAAAACGGGCCTAAGTACTTTCAGCACGACTATCGGCCGTAGCACTTTCGATAATACTTTGTCTATTATTATTTTTTTTTTTCTGTGATCAGTCACACGAAAGTTATCTCCCATATGTCTGAACACGATACTAATCTGGAAACATTATAGGTAGGGAGAGAAAAAAATGGAATTTATATTTGCGTAGGTTATACTTGGAAGCGGAAGTATCGGAAACCGTGGGAACTACCACCACTGGTAAGTAAGAACGCTGAGAAAGTAAAATAGTCCTGTTAAAGGTCTTGATTGGTGGACAAACCTCCTTTATCTCCTTAGAACGTATATCTGTACATAAGCACAACACAGCACACTTTAGGCCGACGCCCAGGAATGCCGGAAGTTTTGAGCACACTCTTCTTGGCCACTATTTTTTTTGAAGCGGTATTTCTATGTTAAGGCTGTACTTCTTCGTTGTATTTTGTATTATTTTGTACTGAATTTTTACTATAACAAAAACTAAGCGGTCATAACAGCGGAGTCTATCATTTGTAGAAAATGAAACATAAGCGATAAAAGAGGTATTTGGTTTTCATCGTGAACAATATTTGCCCTAAAAAAAAAAGACACGAGCTTTCAAGCACATACCCTGAAGAGTAAAGTTTGCGATAGATTCTAGCTTAAATTAAGTATTTATTGTGTTAGTGAAGGTTCGACTTGAAAAGGGGGATGGGAGGTACAGTGGGAAAGACCATTGCACGACGATTCGCGGTGATGTGCTGTGCGGTATGCAAATAACTTCAGGACGGTGAGTGGAACCTGTGTAAAAGCCGCGTCGTCCTGTTAAAGGACTTAATTTGTGAGCAAATCTCTTTTATCCTTGTAGAACACTTGCCCTGGGTGCACTTGTACATAACCATAACACAGAATACCTTAGACCGATGCTCAAGAGTATTGAGAGTTTTGGCCAGACTTTCGTCAACCATGAGCATTTGAGCCTTTCGCAATATGCGGTTGACGGGTTCCAAGCAAAATTTGAATGCTTCCGCCCATATATGCGAGTGATATGTGAGTGAATTTTGGTCCTTATTTTCGTGGAACGATTTTTGCGAAAGCCGTCTATCGCTAATTAGGTGGTGGGATTGCAGATATCTCGTTAGATGGTAGTTAATCATGGTTTCCATAATCCTGGCTATAGCGGAACAGATTGCGATAGTTGGCTGAATTAAAGGGTCATCCTTCTTGGATATGCGTTTAATGAAAAACAAGGTTCAAAAACGTTTTCATGGATCCAATAAGAGGTCCCGCTTATCGTTCTTTTCTTCTTCTTCTTAATGCAATCAAACAATTAGAGGACGTCGCCTACAGTTGTAACAAGGTGATGGTCAGATATAAATGGCGCCGGTTATTAGTCCACATTTTCAAAGCCAAGAAGATACTGTAGCGATTTCTATAAATTCTGACCGCAATGTTTCTCGCCGGCCCGCTTTAAAATACTTTCACCCGGCAAAACTATTCTTTAGAATGTTTACGTGATTTTGATGTGTAGTAGTGAACTTAATAGCAAATTAAGTCACTTGAATTGGCTTTAAACTCAAAATCTCCAAATTTTTTATTGAATTTTTTTTTAGTCTGTTGTGAGATGACAACATGTACATAACAACAGTTCATTTGAAACCTTTGAAACTGTCCACAAGCATTTAAGTCCTTTTCGTAACGATTTTCGTAATCAAAAGGAAGCTTAGGGCATTGCGTAAATTATCACATAATTGTCATAATACCCATACAAGCACATATTATCATTACGATTTGCACAATCTAATCATTTAATTTTGTTGCCCATGAAATATGTAACAACAACAAAAGCTGTTTTCATAAATTCAATGATGATAAAAATTATTTAAAGCTAGTAGTTTGGTGAAAATGAAACAATTTGTTATTAAAAGTGAAAAAATTTGGTTTAATTGCTTTTTCTCCCCAGCTTCCATAACTTTAAAAAAAAAAAAAGAATTATTTTTAATAAAATTATTTTAAATTACATTTATTTACATACCATAAGGACATAAGCATTGATATGAATTTCCTTCATGTCCTTGCGACAGATCAACGCATATGCCATTGTTCGTGCATGGACTGGGTGTGCATGCATCAATTTCTTCACAATGCGGTCCCGCAAAACCACTGCAACACTGGCACTCGTACTCCTCCATGCTGGGATTTGAATAGCACACACCCTTACCGGAACAATCGGCATTTTCACCGCAATTGTCGGTTTTCGTGGTAACCTTGAGACGTACACACTGTGTACCCCAAAGTTCCGAAACCACTGCAGGGTTTAAATAGAAAGCGTACCAAAAAAAAGGGGAAGAAAATATATAAACACATATATAATGTATAATATAGCATAAGTAGAGAATGTGCAAATATTTGAATCTTTTCAAAGAGAAAATAGAAGAAAATTATGTATACTTTTAGGTAAGTGTAGATAAGTGTATGTGCCTGTGCGATTGTGTATGCTTATGTTCACAAGATAGCTTAATTAGTAATTACCATAAAAAAGAAAAGAACTAATTATGTAAATACAATTATAAAGGTTGAGTTGTACTAGAGAGATGTCTTTGCAAAAGGTAATGTACATATATATATATATATATATATATATATATATAAATATATATATATGTAAATATATATATATATGTAAATACACCAGCATAAGAGAAATATCTTGGTGAACTGCGATATAAAGCACAGACGTACATCTATTTATTCATATCCTTGTAGGTAGCTTTCTAGTTTAGTGTGATTATCATAAAAGAAATGTACACGTTTGGCTCGTTTGCGTAACCCGTACAAGCAATTAAAGCATTTTAAGGCATCAAGCAGAATCCATACTCATCAGCTTTGTTTTACTAATTCTGAGAGGTCTATTAAAAGCCTTGGGATTTTCTCCTTTTAATATTTTATTTATTTTTTTTTTTTCTTGTTTTCTTTTTGCAAATGCATCTGTAATGTTTTACATACCTGAAATAGTTAGTTTAATGCATAATACTCTAACGAAATCCTATAGGGATTCGCATGTATGTTTTATACCCACACAACACACCCCGAAATGCATTACGATTTTTAGCTAAATAAATCCAACACATACTTCACACTTTCCATTTAGAATTAAGATGTGTTTGTGCACGTGTTTATGTGCATAGATGTATGTGTATGTGTAACTCCCACCTTACAAATTCTTAACATCCTGTAGCAAATTTATGCAATCAGTACACCCCCAACAGTTTTGTTAACTGTGATTCTGTGCTAGTTACGTGTATGTGAATATGTTTACGTACAGTGAATATAAAAATGCGACATATAATAAACATATATACTTATATATCTAAATATACATTCACCTCATTCTCATGTTTCTTTTCTCCTTAAGCTTCCAGTTTACCTATTTTTTTCGTTTATTTTTCCTTTTTTATATAACTTGCAACTTATTTTCCTCTACTCACCAATTAACAAGTTAACTCCTTCGGTTAGGTCCTTATCGTACAGTGTAACCAGCTTTCTACCATCAACAATAAGCGGCGTGATATCCAGCAATATGCCTTCGGTTACATCACAGTGTTCATGTCCGGAACGTGTTACTTGATACACTTGAGTATTGTGCGCACTTTTATTTATATATATTTAGTTGAACAAGTGAAATGAAAGGGAAATAAGTTACGAAGACAGAGAACAACATAAATAAACGAAGTTAACAGGTAACAGAAAATAACAAATCAGCAGATGAGCAGATGAACAGAATGATTTCATTCTCCATACTTTTCTTTTCTTTTCTTTTCATTCATTCATTTTTTTTTTCTAAATAGTTATGCCATGCATGTTAAGTGTTACTTTGACACGAAACTTAACTTTGTGGCTAGACATTCAGGCCCGTATATGCATGCTGTTTCAAATGATAAATAGATGGCGAAGGCAAAGGCTTATGACAAACTATCTAAATTTTAACATAACGATTGATCGAAACATTAAAAGCTACAATAATCGAGTATAGTAAGTGAACTGGAAATGTTTTTAATTGGAAAAAATTTCAAATAATATTTTAAAAAGTTTTTCAAAAATATTCAGATTCAGAAGTTTTCAACTTTTCTTAAAAATGTTTCCATTAATTGATCAAAAGGTAAGTGAAAATTTGTCAATTAACTATTATTCAGCGAAATTGTTTAGGTTCTTCGTAGCAAGTGACTTTTGTGCTTACCAGGTAAAAATGTTCGCAAACTAAACTTAGGTCTTAACGCGCAAAAACACAAATTAGAGGCTTGATATAATAAACTATATATGTCCGCGATTAGCACACGATTCTGAATCCTTGCGTTTGCTGGTTTATTAGCTTTGAGTAGAAAGTTGAGATGTGCAAAACTGACATACATAATTCATGACCAGACATCAAATTCGAAAATTAACGAGATTCACACTTCAATACTACTAAGACAGAATGATACCCATTGACACTCAGGTTTAACATAATACTTCGCGATTCATATTACTCCGAGTTTTGTATTTGTGTCTATAATAATTGCTTAAATAGTTGGTTTTTCAATTTTCGGTCACTTTCACATCCTACCCCGGTGCTTGTAATGCTGCGAAAGAGTTCAAATGGACCTAACTTTTATTATATCGATTGTTTTGGAATCGTTTTCTGAATTAATTTCGACTTGTGTGTCCATCTGTCCATCTGTCCATCTAATAGCAAACCATCTATTTTTATGTTCAGCCGATAGACTACAATTTTAATGATATTTTGACGAAATTTGGTACACCGACATGTTTCGGCCCAAGGACGAACCCGAGTGCATGCGGGTTAATTCGAACCTTCTATTTAAAAAGTCGTTAAATTAAAATATCTTGAAATTTTCAAACTTGTTCAAAATTTCTTAGCAGAGGGCTAACTTTTTGAATGCATATGATCATACTTACGAAAGCAAAGCCTTTGTATTGCAAAAACGAATATCTTGGGGTATAGAATTGAACTTTGATTTCTGCGTTTTAAAGTACTGTCTTTGAATTATACGCTTCTGTAAAAACTATCACATGAATGTTTACACAACATAGGTCCCTGAAGCTTTTGGGTTCTGCGGGAAACTTTGTTTTCTTGGTTAATTCGAAGTGAATGCGTTACGATATCAAAAGCCCCACGGGTCCGCTGACTGTGGTTTATTATTATTTGTTCCAATCAAATGAAACCACCAGTAAGGAGTTCTACCAACAATATTCATGCAGCTTCGACCAAAAATGGATGTCATATGCCAAAAGTCATGACATCCTGAGTTTTCAATATCAAGGAATTTGGCGACATATAGCTCAGCAATGCCTACCCTCCTTGTTGTTGTCAGTATTGTATGTTACTCCGTCCGAATAACATTTTACAATAGACGACTTATTGCTTATCCGCACAGTACTTCGATTTTTATGTTGGGGATAGCCTCAAAAGACGTGACTATTTTTCGAGATGGAATTCGAAAATTGCCTGAGAAGTGGCAAAAACTAATAGTTGGTGATGGGTGAGACTTTGGTTAATCTGTCAATTCATTTGCAACGACCTAACTTTCATGTTTATGGCCACCGCCCCTCCTGCATCGCTTACTTGCGTCAAATATGCGATTTTTTTTTAAAACACTACTTTTACTATATTTAGGTGACATAAAAGTTTTTACGCATGGACAGGAAATAGCTGCAAGCTACCTTTGTCAGAGGCATGAAACTCGTAGATAAGTATTAAAGAAGTTAATAATAATGGTAACAATTTTGATATGGTTAAGTAAAATAGCTGACAGGACCCGGCATCTTTGCTAACTAATGTTTTACCGCAAGGTACAGATAAACCCACAAAATAATTATAATAATCCAATTAAAATATAACAAGGGGTAGAAAGAAATTCCATATTCTTTGCAAAACAAAAGTTTACTTCTTAACTATAAAAATTTTATTAAGAATAGTAGAATTCAATAGATTTCAACTCTCAGTGACCTCGCGTGTTTTCATTCGATGGTTTACTTCTATTTAGCTCGTCTTTATCAGCTCGTACTGGGCTTCCAGAAAGCAAATTTCACAGATTAGTTTTGGCATTGGCGTTCTCGTCATACGTATTCCATAACTTTTTTCTTCCTTGAACATTATTTTTACCTTTTCGATAATAACAGAGGTAAAGTCCGCTGAAAATGCTGCTATCGACGTTCCATAGGGCACGTAAGGTACCAAACGAAACCTTTTGCTACGTAAGCATCATAATATCAGCAGTTAAATTTAAGAAGTAAATGCGCCTTAAATGTGAACTTAGC
Organism: Glossina pallidipes; assembly: GCA_000688715.1. Classification (NCBI taxonomy): domain Eukaryota; kingdom Metazoa; phylum Arthropoda; class Insecta; order Diptera; family Glossinidae; genus Glossina; species Glossina pallidipes. Next base: position 379,221 of record JMRQ01002017.1, on the reverse strand, counting down.
TGTGAAACGACGCAATTAAATCTATTATTGGGAAAAAACGAAACGACTTTCGGAACAACCTAATAGGACAAATTTTTGTATTCTGATCAAAAAATTAAAAAAAATAAAGTGCTGTTACGAATCACCATGTGGTGGTTGTCTAGTTGCTGATGGAGTGCAAAATGCTGCATGGAATTTTCAGAGAAGTAAGTACATTTTAGTTCAAACCTATCAAAAAAAAACATAATATCACGCCGTGGAACGGATGGACAACAATGAAGTTCGTTGTTTCTAAAAGCTATTAACGTACTTTTCGACGCAACAATAACCTCGCGTGGATTTATTCTTTTAAAAATCTTTACAATTTAGTTTATTTTTGCATGGATGATTTTGATGATGATGGACACTTGACATCGGAGTAAAATTAGGTTTTCCTTATGACTTTTGGCACCCTTAACGAACTATCAAAAGTTAGCAAGACGTTCACACATTTTTTTTGAAGGTTTTCATATCCTTTGTACATTGTTTTGTTTCAGCCAATGTACACTAACACTAGATGATAGTAGCAACTATTGAAATAATCGGTTTTGCGTGTGTCTTCTCCAATCATAATTTTAATTTAGAACTATTCTGTCTCTTTTTCTTTACGTAATTTGGTAAAGATGCAGGTTTGAATTGATTAGGAAAAAACAAACCTTGGCTATTGTGGATTGTCAACGATGGGCTTTCCTCATTTCGGTGCAACATCTTTTTAACACGATTTTTCATGTATTTCAATTCAATTCATAAGAGTTTGTAAGATTTATATGTACCTACTATTTGAGTTTCATGAATAATTCAATTAAGTTTATATTGGAAGGAAAAAAAAATGCAGAAAATTTATTCTCATCCTGTTAATTACTTACATATATGCATATACATTTACCTACATTCATTTTCATAGTGAACAATGTTCTTCTCTTGTTTGCGTATTTTTCAGATGCATGAAGGTGCATAAGAATAAATAAAAACATTTGTAAGGATTTCAGTTTATTTGCATTAACATGTTTGTTGGAATTTGCTAGCATTTAAAGTTTTGTTTTTAATGATTGTAGGTAGAAAGCATACACTCTTGTGCCCATTTATGCAATTCGTTCAACGCAACATTGGCTTAAGTAGCTTTTACAGTTATTGCTCCATTTGTTGGACAACGATTATCATGTAGAAGAGATTTTCATTTTTTCATCTTTTTTTAAAGTAACTTAGCATTTGCCCAGCTGTTGAAAACGGACAGCAAATGTTATGTTTTTACATAATACTATTTACCATAAGTAATTTGCATGACTAGTCGTAAGAAGAGAAGGTGGTTCGAATAACAAATTGAAAAAAAAAAAAAGTGTTTGCATAACACATGTTAACAGATATTACAGTTGTACGTGTGCGAACGAAAATAGTTTGGCATGGTTTAGAGCTTTTCCTGAAAACATAATAATATTTTGTGTTTTTCTTTTACAATACCGACTATACCACTTAAGTAAAATTTTAGCCAAGTAATAAAGTTAGGAATAATTCATTATTGTTATCGCTTTAACACGCGACTCGTACCTGACCGCAAATCTTATTTCATTCACGTTAGCAATATTAACAAATTCTCTAAAAACTGTGCGCACAAAATATATTTATACATAGATATGTATAAGAATAGTCATTTCAACTTTTTAATCCATTGCTAAAAAATGGAGATGAAAGCTCACTTTGGCTTTTCTAGAAGGGGTTATCTAACGCAACGCTAAATATATATAGATATTCGAGACGACATAATCGTACTTGTATACACTCATGTATATATAATACATATACATACGTGCATACATCAAGTCACTCAATATGTCTCCGGTCTAAAACATATACAACGTCACTGTTGACGGAATTATACGATTTCTAGGTAGTAACAAACTTCAAACAATACATGTCAAAATTTCATGACATTTCGACCATTAGTTTGCAAGTTAGTGTTGATTTGGTGACACTATTGTTTTGGTCACTTTGACCGGTTGCCGTCCACTCGGCTTGCTGCCGATTGGACTCCAGCGCGTAACAGTGAACCCATGTTTCATTAGTTGTCACATTTCTCGCATGAGAAAAGCTTTTCATGTCGTCTAAACAGCGTTCAACAACTAACTGAGGCATCAACACGTTGTTGTCAAAACTCAGCAAACGCAGCATCCACTTCGAAGCGAGATCTCTCATCGACATATGTTCATGCAAAATGGTATATCCACTGCTTTCTGATATCTTCCAAAGCGACTTGTGCACTTTTTTTATGTTTTCTGGACCAATCAACGAATTCGGGCGACCAGAGCGTTCAGCATAATCGCCCATACGACTTTGTTTAAAATTAGCAAACCCACAACTTTATTTTCTTGACAAACAAGCGTCGCCATACGCTGAATGTGAATGTATTTTCATATATTTCATATTTCACTAAAAACAGCGTTTAATTAACACAAGAAATTCAGATAATTCCATTGTTTTGAACATTACAAAAGTAGCGCCGCTTAAACAACTCTAACTTATAAGTTAATTGTCAGAATATCATGACATTTTTGCATGTATCGTTTGATGCGCGGGCGATAGTACTGACTAGCCTAAAAGCGTAGGGAGTTGCCAATGGTGGTGCCATGTATGTGCCAAATTTGTTGCATGATGTGTGATATTTGCACGAGTACTCGAAGTACAAATTAATTCAGTTTAAAAAAAGGATTAGCAGATTGATCATAGTAATGTTCATTGCTGGCTATATTTCATTTTTAAGGCATTTTTCAAATTCCAGCCCGAAAAGGCTATCTGAGGTGTGAGGCTAGTGCCAAAAGAGCCCATGTAAGAATCAGAGTCCGTTCGAGTAATGTCCGCTGATAACAGAAAGGAGGGGAGAGATGACGTTTCACGGTAAAATTGCAAATGTTGCCTGCACGAGTTTTGTTATATGGCGTTGAATTCTTACATTCCTTATTCCTCACTGTATTTTTTCTTAAAAGTCGTTATTTCAGTACAGAATTATACTTGTTAAACATTCGAGAAACCATATCATGTACGCTTTATTACGATAACTTACGTTCGGCTTAAAGAGATTCCTTTCAAATGAAGATGTCACAATTTTATTGATTACTCAACGATAGTACGTACATTCGCCCTTAGAAAACGAACCGCATTAATTTGTGTTCCCAATATACGTGTAATACGATATATATAATAATAGTAATACATATCTGTACATATCTGTTTTTAGAACATTTAGTTCCATAATTCCTTGGACTAAGTAAGAAAGAGTTATATAGAAATAATCTTTGTTACTGTTTAGATTTTATGAAGAGCGACACAATCAATCCAATCCAATATTTCTCGAAGATTTCGATGTCTTTTTCATAAAACATTTTATTAAACCACTCAAAAAATAAGTCTCAATTTTCCAAAAATGTCATAACTTCATCTAAATATTTTTCGCTGACGCAGGCAGTCGGGATTTCATAAAAATCTCTATTTGAATGGTTTACATTACTTGTTGACAGTGAATTTGCAAATTTAGGTAATGTTGTAGAAATGCTTAGTAATTGACAAGCGTGGAAAGTTTGAAATCAGACTTTGCTTTTTAATTAATGCCTAAATAATAAATGAATTATCGAGTGAATATCGAATTATATGGAACACCTATTTGAAAAGAAATTAAATAAGAAATGAAATTTGTTAATCAAATTATGAAAATTAAGTGTCAAATTAAAAAAAAAAATTCAAAGAGAACGCACACTACAGCTAAAATCGATGTCAAATCATGAGTAACGCTTAGGCTTGCAACAAAATGAATATGAGATGTACATTATTAATACATATCCAGACAAGTGTCTACTTTTCCCATCGATAATCGCAATGTAATTGCAACGAACACTCATACAAAATATTGTACATATTTTTTTTCATCTCGTAGGAATTTCACTTTATAATAACAATGATGAGAATACGCTTTGCAAAAAAAAAAAAAACTCTTACCTGGTGGTTGTATTGAAATCTTTGGGATTTAACAGAGCATCGTTTATTTCCACAATTAATATATCGCCAGATTGAATTTCGGCTTCACCTTCCCACGAAACCATCATTGCTGTGCAATCCTTATCAATTTTACAATTCTCAGGAGTCTAAAAGGAAAAAATAAAAATATTTATTTAAAACTATTTTCTTTCATATACTAGCTTGTGAAAGGAGCAGTAATTTATGCCGACATGTCCTAAGAGAAATGTTCAGAAGAGCGTATAATTTTTCTTTTTTTTCATTATAACAGTTACTAAGTTTTCGTAACAGTTTCATCTGAAGCGTCAAGAACTTAGAAATGTGCTAATTTTTATTCAGCAATATATTCGCAGTCTTTTGCTCAAAAATTATTTTATTCCACACAATACATATGCAGCCAATTCAGATTTTTATATAACACACCCACGGACGGGACGGTTCTAACGTATATAAATTGGAATATATATCCCATGATTCTATAAACATACCTACAGTAGCTGAAAGATATATTTATAAAATCAAGAATATTATAGACGCGCAAAGCCGATTATTAGATGCCTCACACCACTTCGCCTAATATGGTTATTCGCACTAAAAGTCACACATTATTTTCATGAAAGTGCGCATCTCGGAAGAATCCTTATATGATAATCGTATCCAAAAGATAGACCTACGTGGCCCAAATTCGGTAGTCTTGATTTCTATCAATCAATTTACTATAATGAAATATTAAAAATTATTTCGACCGCTTTTGCTATATAAAGATTCAGTTGCAGTTTAAAAAAATTGTCTCATCCAAACCAAATTTTTCCAAATTAAATCATCAAAGCTCAAAGGTCAAAGCTCGTCAGTCAGTTCCATTAAAGTATCTCAAAAATTGCGACCTGTGGTTTTAACAAATTTGCATGGACAGACATTAGGCGGATAGGCAGATTTAGATCGATTCAGAACCATTTTCTGAATCGAATGGCATCATGGATGCTTGCGCATTATATACGTTCGCACAAAACTTAGTGTACTTTGTACCATAAGTACGACGTAAAAATTTGAAAACTACAATAAATTCTTCTCAATAATAAAGTATTCAAGATTCGTCTGTAAAGAATTGCACTTTCCTTAGTTTTTATTATGTAGAATTTCTAATTTATGTATTTGTATAGCTTCTTCTATTTTTTTTTTTAAAGTTGAAAGGTTATGTAAAGCTTGTGTAGTATAACTACGCCTTTTGCGTATCAACATGCATTCTTGTTTGCTTCTCTAAATTAAATATTACTCTTAAGTTATTACAATTTTCTTAATACTTTGCTTTTGGTTTGTTGAGAAAAATGCTTCTCTTTTATTGGTTATTTGCCAACAACATTTTATGAAAACATTTCAGTATTTTTTCATACTTGTATAAATTTCATTTATTTGAACTTATTTGCTTACGAAAGAAGTATAAATAATTGCAAAATATCTACACTGTATATCTTGCTTTTTTTTTTTTGCATGATTTCTTGGCATTTTATTGATATGAATATTTATACAGCAAAATTATATATGCAATGGTATGTAATTATATTTGAAAATTCATTTAAATAATTTCCAACCTTTACAACGCAATATCTATAAAATACATTCACTTATCGTTTCTTTGATTCTGTTTCAAGTAATTTTTTATTTCTTATTTTCTTAAATATAATTTGCATGTATATGCGCAATATCTGTAGGACCCCTTTGATGTATTAAATTTATAAATAATTCAAAAGGTGTCAAAAATTTGAAGAAAATATTGAAATAAAATTTGCATTAGGGTGAATTTTAAATTTCTACGAACTAAGTGTTAAACACAATATTGTGTCATTGCACTGAATTTGCTGAATACATTCATTACTGCGAGGGTAAAAATTCTTTAACACTGGAACTACTGTATACGTCGTTTCAAGAAAGATCGTTATAAAGTAGATAAAGTGTAAAAAATGTTTATGACTTTTGTTTATATGAAAAAGATTTTTAAAGATCAATAGGGAATTTTTTCTTTCCAAACTAATTTGTGAGCGCCGGATAACATATACCTATTCCTAACAAAAGTAATAAACTTGACTCAATTTTTTGTGGGTTGCTGCAGAGTGGCGAAAATAAAGATAGGAAACTGAAATTTGTCACGTACTCTTCGTAATCGCTTAAGAAAGTAACATTAAAAAGTGAATAATTAATTTGCTTACACGCACTCCTCGAAAAAACCGAAGACTTTTCTTATAGTTGCCTATAATTCACCATCCTGTGGAGATATTTTTTGAAAAAGCTGTCATTCAGACAATCGCTGGGATCGGTTCAGTAATACGAGCACTATCAATTTTTAAGTAGTTGACGACTATTTTATACGTCATTTTACGTTCATTGAAAGATTTTTCGTACTATCACAGTTGTTTTTCTGATGTCATTTCCGCAAATAAAATAACATCATTTGAAGGGAACAGTTTTTCTTAGTACTTTGTGACATAGGAGCACGATGATGCTTTATTCCTATTGTCAGGTTAAAATGTCCCAAAGGGTAATTACAATGGCCAACGCCAAGAATAAATAAGGAAATCGATGTGAACGTAAACAAAAACATATGGTCCTTGAAGTAAAAATAAAGAAATCAACAAATTTTTAAACAACAAACGTACAGAAAACAACGATACCAAAAGTTAAAGTAAAAAAAAAATTAAATTTGTGAATGACTATCGAAGAATCAAGAATATGAGTATAAAAGAAGAGTACAGTGCTGGATTTCCCTTTTCTGTCCGGTCGTTAAGAATTATATGGCACTCTAGATCTTCTTAGACACGTTCTTGTATTGTGGATAAGAAATTACTCCATGTGCTGGTCTAGCCCTTAGGGAGTTTCGTGGTTGAATCGGAACTCGTGGAGTGGCAGTACATGCGTAAGCAGATCTTTAACGTAAAAAACCCAGAGCCTTTAAATTGGTTTCGTTTTGGTTAGGTGGGATGGTATACATGTTGTCCCATTTCTGGGAATGCCAAAGGTTGTCCCAAAAAGTAGTGTAAATTTGTGTGATGGTGAGATGCGTACTGTTCACTCCATATGTTGCGGGGCATGGTGACATTATAACATAATTTCATAGCCGCGTGAACAAGTTAAAAAAAGGTTAAAAATATCTATTTTGTGTCTTCGCGGTGTAAGTTGTGAAGATGTGACAAAATACTCCTGCGTCTCAAAAAAAGCTCTCTCCGAAAATCAGTTCTTGTTACTGCCTGGGCCTAGTGAGAAGCAAAATAGGAAGCGTCCCAACCACATAAGCGAGTAATACTCTAATTTTGGCCAGATATAGGCGGTATAAATGGTATGAATATTGATTGATGTCAATAATTTCTTCTTAAGTTCCTTCGAGCTTCAAGCTTTTATTATTACGCTTAACCTACGGAAGTTATGCACTTATATATATCTTCAGGTTCTTTGTGTTACTGTAGTGTGGATAAATATTACTTCTGGTCCTCCCGTGATGCTTGCAAGATTGATAGTATGTCGAACAAGTAAGCCGCCATCCCCTTCTAAAGCTTTTTTTAATAGAAGCGATACGATTAAAAGCGAAGAAAACAACAAAGTAATAGAGGAAAAGCAAAACTATTTTTAATTTGAGGTATATTCGATTCAAATCAGTTCTAAATACATTATTATTCAAATGACAAAGAATACGATAATCCTAACTGCTGAGCACTGATTGTGCAACGACTTAGGTTTGATGCTTCACTACCGCACTAATTGTGCATTCCTTTCGTTTTCCATGCATGAATTTGTGGATTTGTTTCACACCAACACCGACTATTTTGCTTACTCACTGAACCATTGATATGAAAATGTGTCTCATCTATGATGGCGATTTTCTTAAAAGTGTTGTAATATGTGAACGATTAATTGGATAAGGAATCTAGATAATTTGCAAACGGTCTTCGTTCATTTGCCATATACCTTAGCATCACAAAATCGCAAACGGTATAACTAACGCAGACAGCACGATTTTAATATTTAAAATATGACCGCAGTGTCAAGAAGAAATAGTACTTCTAATAAACATCCTACGCTATTCACTTCCACAAAATATGATTCAGAAAAGTTGTCGCGATCTTTAGTTTTATTGCTTAAAAGATTTAAAAAGATAAGAACATTTGCTTGTTTGAACTTCATCGACTGAATCCGCGATGGCAGTCTGAAGTACTTCAAGGTTAACGGCTTGACTAATTCTATAGTAATCAAGCGAACATTTATGCATTTTACGCTACAGAAGAAAAGTGGTGACTAATGATGGACCCTACTTTCAATAAAAAATCTTGCATCGTTGTTTACAATTCCATTCAAAATCACTATCAATACCTAACTCAAATGGATTATTACTTTAATACGCGCCCGATACGCTTAACCAACTGCACTGGTACTATACCAGGTGAGTGAATTTAATTTACCTTAAAAGGAAATTTATTATTTGAGTTAAATAATATTTCCAGATATCCGGGAGATTGGCAAAGTACTCAATTGAAACCTTGAAAAAATTGCGGACAATTTTTGGTCTACGTTAAATTTCCATTCTATTGTTAATCTTCTGCCTTTAAATTGAAAAAAAAAAATATTGCAAAACGTGAGAAAACTGTTAATCGTTACGTTTCCTCGAAGTTGTTGATTATTGATAAATCTCTTCAACGGTTCCCTAAATTAGAAACTCATCAGAAAAGTGTTGAAACTTAACCACACTGAGTGAAACAGAGGAAGCATTTTGCTTACATTAGTTGATTTAAATTATAAGACATTTGTTCAGTAACATCTCAATGACTTGCAAACTAAATCGGTGTTATGTACGCATGAAATGCCGGATATTTGTAAAGAAAACCTTTAGACGTTATGTTGAAAGTTAAAAGGAACTCTTCATCAAAGAATTTACTTAAGTTATTCTTTAAAAACACTAAAAATTTAATGGAAATGCAAACGAAATGTAATGGAAAAACTAAAAACTCAAATTACTAACTGTTTGGAAAGAGAAAAATGAAATAACCGGAAACTTTTAGATGTTTCTTGAGTTATTTTGCTGCTGTTGTTGTTCTTTACTACATTTCTTTTTTTTCTTGGATTGTATGACTAAGTTTTTCTTTCACCAAAACTTGCCCTCATTCTTGCTCTTTTCTTTTGATTTTATTAAAGTTATTTTTTACATGTTTTTTTTTTTTTTGTTTAAATTTACTTTTCGTGAAACCTACAATTTGCTACGAGGTCGTACAAATTAATTTGACATATTTTTCTTAGAAGAAATACCACATTGCTGAATATTAACCTAAAATCTTACGGCTGGACGTAAAACTTTTGAAATGATTATTAGAAATGGCTTTTGGGGGGAAGTTAATTTTGTGGTTATTAAGATCATTGAAACCTATTTCTTTCCCTATAGCTTTTTTAATAAGAAAATGTACCGTTCAGAAAAAGGATTTAGCTGAAAGTTATATTTGTGTCTTGTGAATGCCGAAACCTTTGCATAGTTCGAAGACTCGGTTTGTGAGCGTTTAAGCCTATTGACATCTAGAAAGTACTTGGAGAACATGATACAGAACTTTATTAAAGCAAAGATAATAACCATCCAGTGTGCCTTTTAAGAAGAGATTGCTAGTCCTCATCTTGTTATAATCTTCATTTTATTTGTTTTCTCGTTTAACTACCTACTCATTGACGTCTAGGCCTTAGGACATGTTAACTCGTTTAGTTGATGCACTGGTTTCAGTTCTTTCTCTTCGTATTTCTTTATTTAATTATTTTCTCATTAGTCTAAACCTTTTAATATTATTTGTGAAGACTCTTCAAGGCCATTTATTGGTGAAGACAGTTGATAGACTTATTTAAGAAAGTGCTTAAGAATGATCAGTACTTCCGAAAGAAGTCCGAAGGGGTCCTCAAAAAGTTCAGTAGACGAAAGAAAAGTTTACACCCTCTTTTACTTGCTAGTTATAAATTGACAATTTGCTGTTAACCCCTTTTACCCCTGTGTACCCCTTTTCGGAAGCACGTTGACGTCTCTGTACAGCTATTTCGTCACAGAAATTCTATGAGTACCTTACTATGAATATAGCCTAGAGTCGGTTCTCGTCATCGCGCAAACTCGATATTGAATTTGCATTTTGGTTTGTTGGTGCTCGATAGCGTATGAGTGTTTGACGGATATCGAAAGTAAAATGTCATGGTTTAGCTCGAAAGCAAAAGGAAAATAATGTAAAGTGTTATTATGGAATTTGACGTAATTAATGGACATAGAAGGATCTCAGAAGTTCCAAACTGTTTAAAAAAATAATAAAATCGATTTATTTTTGAAGCTTTTTCTATAAGAAAAGGGATAAATGAATACAGAATTAACGACAAAGTTTAAGTGAATGACAAAATGTGGAACTATAGGATTACTATTATAGAAACTATGTAAGTACCTTCAGAGGAGTTCTGCAAATCTACAGCGACAACACTCAAGAACTGCAGTCGTTGGAAACACCAGAAGAAAAACATAAAATGGGTTAGCAAAAACATCAAATGGGTAAAGGCAGGCGCGTTATATATTTAGAAATTATGAAAATCAAGTTAGCTATTAAAAAAAAGGAAGTTTTCAATTTAAATAAAAAATGGTGAAACTTTGCTGATATGACTTACAATTTTTTCACGCATTTCTTTTTGAAATTTTATATTTAATGTATTTATTTAATTACTCTTCTTCCTCTTTTTTGCATTTTTTTGTTATAGTCATACCGATGATATCACAAATATTCTATTGCAAATACTACAAACGACCAGCCAAACTCGTTACGAAAGTAATCATATCGTACGAGAGCCGGACCCCGAGAACCGTAAACCGGCTCTCATATTTACATCTAAATGTGCAGGCAATCACTAGGAAATATTTGGAGTCCTTAAAAAGTTCAAGGAACGTTATAAAATTATGCAGATTATATGACGTCAAAGTAAATATATTTTGTAAAGTTCGTTAACTGAATTATCCGGCATCGTATGTTTGTAAAGAAGTATATATATCTATGCCTTTAGTTTTGTTTCGCGATATATTCTTGTATCTCTTTTTTCTCACAGTATAAACTGTGAATATGGTTTACAAACTATGGTGCATACGATTACATTTCTATAGAAACTTTTTGGCAAAATAAATTTATTATGCTTACTACCAACGAAAGGCGTTATATTAACTATATTATGATGTTGGAGACATTAAAAAATCGGATAAGTCAGAGTGTCCATAGATTCTTGATCATCATGAGGAGGAAATTTGGATAATTTTTTTACAAATTTCAAGGTCAATTGTTGAACTTTTCACAGTAAAGCAAAAATTTAGATAAAAAACTGAAATTTGATCAAGGTATGAAAAAAGAAAAAGGCGTGACTTACTAACCAACTGTTAAGTAAAATAAACAAACGTGAAAAGAAATAGTTAAGCTTGAAGGACTTTGTCTCTAAAAGAAGAATTTTATTTAAAGCAGGCCCCAAATCGGTTGCGGTTGCCATTCTTATGTCAGTTGAGGGATGTTAAAAATTCGCTTAGAGTCGTAGATACTTTTCTCGTCTTTTCACATATTTTATCTGCAATTTTCATGGTAGAAAAATAAAAGGAATGGAAAATGGCAAACAGGATATGTTTGCTAGCTTTTAATTTCTATAAAGTTGTGGTAGATTCCCTTTAAACTCATCCAAATGCCAAATCTAGCATACAGGAAATGCTATGCGTTTCCTCCAGCTAAGGGCTTCTGTTTATCTCTTTTTTTTGGCTTAACTGAACTAGAGCATAGTAGTGTTATCTCTTGAGTGTCGAGTACGTGTATGTACGCTTTCTGTATTTCTCTCTTACTGTCCTTTTTCTTTTTTTTCAACGACTAACGAACTCTTAACTTGAGACGTTATTGTAAATGATTTTATTTGGTGTTTGAATTTTGGACAAATATTTAAATTAGAATTTCTTTTTTTCCGTTTTCTCTTTTTTTTGCTTCTCCTGTGCAAACTCTTTTGCAAAACAAACGAGTTAAAAATATACATATTTTGAAATGTATTCAGAATAAAGCATAACTGACAAGAAGCGTTATGTCATGTCTGTATTTGTATATATAGTTTTGTATGTTAAGGGTTTCTCTTGAAGCTTTTGATTGTTGAAGCGTTTTGAATGATGTTTAATTAACATCATTTTTCATTCAAGTGCATTTTTTTAAGGCACACACATGAAAACATATTTCAGAATGCATATAAAATGTTTTTATAGATGAGTTTTATGAGATGAGCTTTCGTTTATTTTTGTACATATTTTGTATACAAAATAATTCAGTTTTTGTGTACAGAATTTCATGCATATGTATTAGCCTAAATAATATTGAGCCTTCAGCGAGTCAAAAATGCATGCAATAAAAAAATTCGCTATTAGCGACTTCTACAACATCTATTGTTAATAAGTTCAGTATTTTTTACAATTTCTATTATGTTTGATAGAAGAGTAAAAAAAATTCGCCATTTTTTTAGTATAAATATACATTTTTGCTATACAGTGGAATTGTTGGGATCCCTAATACAATTAGCCCACGAACGAAATTTTTAAATATTTCTTTTTTCAAAAAACCCGATTAAACGTTTGTCATGGAGACCATTTGCTTAAATGATTTAATTAAAATTTTGCTCATTTAATTTATTTACCTAAAACTTCTTTGGGCCAAATTATTTTCAATTAAATTCATTATTGTTTTTATGCAATTTTCACAATTTTTGTACGGGATGTTTGCTTATCTCCAAAAAATATATCTAATTTGTTTTGCTTCCATTTTCCCTCTCTCAATACGTTTAGCAAAGTTCTGTAATGCTTTTGGCTTTTTTAAGCATTTGTTTGCATACAACTTGGCTGTGCGTGCATTAAATACCTAAAAAATCAATTTAAAAGTGTTTATGTTCCTTTTGCTTCTCATTTACGCTTCTTCTTTTGCCGTTTTCACATAACTGTCAAGACTGAACAAACAAAGGAAGTAAGAAAATTAAATCCGGCTGTTGATGTGGATCACCTGTAGATAATACGTATATAGTTTTATCGCCGTATCTGCTGCCCTTTATGCCGAACGAGTCGTGAATCCAATTTTGTAGCCTTTCAGTGCAGAGTTGCTCTCTCTTGTCGTTTGGTCGATTGGCCATATTTTTCGATATCATCGTATTTTTATGAACTTTCAATGTTTTCGAGAAATATTTAAGATGACCTTTTAATTTTTGCAATTGCCAGAATGTATTCCATATACATTCACACAAACTAAGAGACGAACGAAGAGATATGCCAAAGTCGATCTAAAGGTTCATATGCACCAGGAATGCACATATTGTTTTCGTGCTGCAAAAATCCTGACAATATCAGAATTTCCCTTACTTTTGGTGATGAAAGAGAGACAAAGAAATTATGGTGAAACATTTTGTCACTTTTCATCCGGTCGCTTTTGTTGCTTTTTAGTGAATGCTTTTCAAAACTGAAGAAAACTTTCTTAGCCATAAAGATATGAGAGCAATGTGAGACATGTAAACGTACGCATCATAAGGAATCGTAGGTTTAGTTCGGCATTGTTTATATATAAATAGATAGCCATGCTGTACGTGTCACGCCGCAGCATAGAGTAAGGCAAGTCTAAAATAGATAGGATCATCTTTACATCGTTTCGTTTTCATTAGAATTTTCAGGGGTCATGCCATAACATTCACCTTTTGGTAAGCTTAACTTTGGTTATTTATCCGCTATTTAAACGTCATGTCCTTCATGTTTTTCCTCAGATTGCGGTCAAAATCAACATTTGTGTTTTTTATTGTTTGCCAAATTCCAATGAAAAGATATATAGTTGCACAAAACATATAGAAATTCTTAAAATTTAGTACACAAATAGTGATGGCATTCGCGCGTAAATAAACAAATTTATTACCAACAAAATCGACCTAAAAAGCTTATTATTCGCAATGTAAATGAAAAGTTCAAATCAAATCGTAATATTTGTGATGCTAAGAATCCAACCCGTCAAGAACGTAATCATTTTGTTGAAAATGTCGCTGCTATGAACCAAAATGTGGATGAACTACCACATTGTTGTTACCGCAGCAGAATGCTACTATATAAACATGATTACAGATTTGTACTGGCATAAATTAGATGATTTCGGTTTGGACGACGTGTGGTTTCAACAATACGCCATGCATCTCTTGCCATAATCAATTTATTTGAAGACAAGTTCAATGATCACGTAATTTGAAGAAACGCTTATGTGAGCTTACGACACAATTCCATTGAACTTTTATATTTGAGGTTAGGTTGATTCAGTCAAATAAACCACAAACTGTCGTATATTTCAAGATTTTTCGTGTTATTAGTGAAATAAAAGCACATTTGTGTGGTTTTATTGGTTTTCAGATGTGAATTTTTACAAAAGTCCTGTGTTGGTCATTTTCTTAAAATCATTGGCATGAACCAATATTTAAAATAAAAAAAACAAGACATTAGCCTGAGTGGCTGAGCAGATAAAGATCGACTAGCAACTCAACTGTCGTGGGTTCAAATCTGAAGTGCGGTAGGGTTTTCAATAAAGCCCATAGCCTTCGATGCCAGCGCTTTAACACTTTAGTCTTAGAATTTATTCTTTGGCTAAATTAATATTAATAATATTTGTTTACCCTATAGCATATAGACATAACACCTTATAGAAGGCATAGAAGACACATTGACAACGTCGTGGACTTTATTCGATACATGAATATGACTCCGCTTTGTTTCTAAGAGTATAAATAATACTGTAGGGTGCTAAAGACTTTATCTTAAAGTATAATCTTTGAGCTCAAAACCTTCGCATTGCAGTTTAGCGGAACTTGGAATAGTTGTAGTTCTTTGCCAAAAGAGAACTATTCGCGGGAAACTACACTTTTCCTGCTTAAGCTGAAGAATAGTGCTCCTAAATATTTACGGACGATGAACGGTTTATACGTTACCACACGCAACACGCAAATATCATTATGCAAAGATGGAGAACTATTAACCTCGGCGATAAGGCTGAATACCCATGACGCCTTCATTTGGCGAGGAAGCTTGAAATAGCAACTGACGCGGTTGGGATGAAAAATGCGAGCAATATATCAAAAGTACTGATATCGTGAGTTTTCAATAAGAAAAAGTTCAGCTTCACATAGCAAAGTTGGCCAAGATAAAGTTTGCAGTTCTAACCCGTAATATTCTATTCTAACCGCTTTATAACGATACCCACCTGTGCGATTTTTTATGGATAACCACAAGGCACCACTTGTCTCTTTCGCAACTTCTTCATATTCTCCGTAAAAGATATAGCCTCCCTCTTAACATTTGTTAATTATATCGCTCCAATTTTATTAAAAAATCGGCGAAGGCTTATTCACACTCTTAGCATATATTCTCGATCAGAGCAAAAGTCATGTCTGCCTGTCAATGTGTTTGTTGAATCCATGGTTAAAAAATTTAAAAGTACATTTAGAAAGTCGAATCCGAGCCGCATATAACTATCTCTTCCTTTTTCTTTTATGAAAATTTTTCAGTCGTTATTAACAACGTAATTCTCTCTTACTCAAACATAAGGTGATAAAAATTGCTTTGATTCGTAAACGATTGACATAAAATCTTTAATTTTGAGAAATTTGCTATTTTCAATATTGCGTTCGCATTTTTAAAAAGACAGAGGGACGACAACGTACATAATAATATATAAGTCAATTTCGCTATTTATGAGCCATGGAATCTATTATACACATTTTTCAACTTTCATTTACGTTTTCTCTGAAAGCTTGATGACCTGATTTCGTATTTTGCTTTTCACAAATTGGTCAATAGGCGCAGGTTTTTGTCTCGATTGTGTTAGATGAGAAGCTATAACGTTTCTCTCTTATCTAGATCCTTTATTCCCATCACCGAAGAATGAGGATACATCATCCTGCATGTCCGACCGTCGGTCTATGTAAGGTTTTTGTTTTTGGTTACTCGTAATGTACAACACACACATCATGTCATATTCCATTTTTATTCTGAGGATAGAAAAAATTAGCTACGCCCACTTAATATTATACGGAAATGAAAAAATTTAGCTCTTTTCCTTTTTTTAGTGCTTTTTAAGATACAAAAGATTCGATCATCACCGAATATAATTTTCTTGTTTATGAATACCGTCTAGTTTCAGATATATGTATATAAATATATATATGTTTGTTGTAGGAATAAAAGGTTGTGGCAGTATGTTTGAGTCTTAAAAGATACATCCTATCCGCTCAGTTCTCTTCCTCTACTTCTCTCTCTCTCTCCCTCTGTCCCCTGATAAACCAACAAACAAAAACAATATAAATCAGTATCTTACGTTAATTAACAGCGTTTGTTCACTTCATATTGTCCCTAAACCGTATTTTTTCCTGTCAGACATCAAGTAACAAAACTAATACGCCATTTGGTTGTAAGCGCCAAATAAAAACCTTTCAAGCATCAAATTGTAAAAAATAAGCATATAAGTTAGCAAATGTAAGTACAGGTAACCATCGTACAACACGGTTTTCTGCAACACCGCTACATCTTAACAACAAAGAAAACTTCCCCGCAGCTCTGTGATAACTCGACATCTGTGCAACGCGATAACGGCATTCTTGTTTAGTATTTAGTTGCAGTTGGAGTAGAATATGTGGTCGAATTGATAGAAGATGAAATTAGCGGTATATTGGAACTTCCTGAATAAATCGGAGGAGATATATTTGTGGATGTTCAAGAGTTGTTTCTTAAAAAGCAAATTGAGGAAACCAATTTGGTGGAGATGGCGACCGAAGTACAGGACGACAGGAAAGAGGCTGCAAAGTTGCTTGTCACCCTATGACGAAATTTACAACGACCTTGTAAGATAAAAAACTAACAGTTTTTTTTGAAAGGGCAGGAGGTTCACAAAAACTTGAGAAAGTGAAGATAATATTGTTCAAAAAAACGAAAGTTCTGGTTCAGTTGTAGACAGCGTTAACAAAGAAGATTATTATATGGTATGTACACCATAAAAATGGGGTAACTCATATGGAATTTGAAAATATAGTCTCTTATACGGAATTTAAGAAAAAAATTTTTCAATAACTTTTGAAATGTTGCTCCTGCTTATTGTACTGGCTTCTAGGCTCATATAAAACGATTTCGAACGATATAAGATTTTGCACGAATGCATCTTCTCTTTTTTAGGAGGGTTAGCTGTCTTTATTATATTGATATTTTCTGGCATTTTCTCTCACATAAATTCATATGTGTGGTTAAAGGAGAAAATAATAGTAATATGCACTAAACTACTGTTAAAAGTAATTCTGACTTTTTCAAACGTTAGTCCTTGCATGCATGTGTGCATGTAAGTGTGCATTTGCCTACATATATATTTTTCAAGTATTAAAAGTACTTTTTTTATATTTTGTGCTAAACTGCTCTCACATAAAACTTCACATATATAAACATAAAATACTTTGAAATTCAAGGGTAACTGATGGTTACACAGCATTTTGCTTTTAGTTGTTGAGTTTCAATTTTATTTTTTCATTTTTTATTGCGGCGTAAAGGATTTGGTTCGTTGAATGGAGAGTTTCGGAATATTGGCTGGCGCATTTTAACGCTCTTTTAAATTTTTCAATATTTAGTATGAATGGAGACTTAAACACATGAAATTGATAGAAAAGACGTGAAAGACGAGAAAAAGTTTCATTGCCATATAGAATTCAAGATACAGTATAGAAAAAATGTAACGGGCATATACCACAGTTACGGTGCGGATTATGTATATTTTACACAAGTACGCAGATATTCTACCATTTATCAGGATTGAATTATGATTTTCCTTATAGCTTTTATATGTCAGTACGCATGAAGTTCATTTGGGCTATAAAAGATTAAATATTATTTGGTTATAAATTATTCAGAAAACATTTTCCTTAAAAGTATTTTTAATAATTTTTTATACGATTTCTTTAGATATTTGATAGAAAACTGGTCGGAAATTATCGAAAAAAAAAAATTTCAATTTTTACAATTTTATTATAACAATAAATGGAAAGATTTGCAAGTAGATAAAAAAATATGCGGGCATATCTAAGGAGAATATCACAGGACGTGGGATCTCCATTGCGCGTCTTCAAATGTGGTCCAGCTAAAGTGAGGTAAGGCCAATCGTTAAATATCATAGACGACTATTTTCATCAAAAAACACCAAAAGTTTTCTTTTCATAAGAAAGCTCTTACATGCGAAACAGTGTAAAAAAACAGACCGACATAGCCCAATTTTGGAACGTTAAACTTATAATATATGTTAAGAAGGCATTGCATATCAGTTTTCACATAAAACACTGAAAATTTGACATTATTGCAAGGATTTACTTTTTCCGCGAACGTTTATGTCACGATGAATTTTTTTCCATTTATTTTCATTTCCGGGCATTGGTCTACAAATTCTGTCATTTTTTGGCGAAAAAGTGTGTCAAGATCTGTTTTGAACTCACAACTTCACCACACTAATAATGTGCTGCTGAAAGTAAAAAAAAACATGGTCGGTTGGGACAAGTTCAGGCGGAAATGCATTAAGGTTTCTGAATTTTTTCAAGCAAAAAGTTGTCATGATGGAAGAAAACACGCTTCCTATCAATCAATTCTAATCGATTTTTTTAAATCATTTACTGGAATCTTCTTAATTACTGATAGAAGAGCTTAGACTCTGTAGTGTAAGTCGATTCTAGATGATATGATTTTATGCTGCTCCCACTTTATACACAGCCAAATCTTATAGTGTCTCATTCCCGCTTTGAAGTCGTTTGTGATGGTTCAATTTTCGCCGACCAAAACCTTTTTTGAGCGATATTTTTTTTCAGTAACTATTTGTTTCAAAACAGAATCGTTTGCGTTGCGTTCCAATAGCGCTTCGCTTAACTGTGAGACTTCTTTGTGATCCTTAACTTTGAAACTTCTCATATATAAATCCTTACGTAAAAATTTTACAAGTAATTTGTCATCGATATTTAATTTTTCACTATGGTCATGGCTGCTTAGTCCTCTGTGCCCGCCTGTAATTAGTTTTTTTTGCTTTTTCAGTGATTAATTGACCAGAACGAGTTGCGTCTTTCACTTCGGAATTTCCAAGACGAAAGTGAGAAAGCCGTTTCCACGCAGCATTTTAACTGCAAATGCCATAAATTTTATTTCGGGCTTGACAAGCGTTCTTGCTTTTTTTTTCGCAGTGACACTGCAAAACTGCAGCAAATTCTACATACTAATCTACCTTTTGATAGGATTGATGAAATACGAAATTGTATCTATCAAATCGTAGAGCGAAAAATCATTTTTCAAATCCGTCGACCCAACGTGATGCCACCTCACTTAGTGTTACTTAATACGCCCCCAAACACCATGTAATAGCAAAATTCTTTCAAAATGTTGTCTCCAAACCAATGTATGTTTGCAAATACTTTAGATTAAAAGACATCGCAGAGCAACTCTTATAAAAAAGAGGAAAGTTCATGCAGAATAAGTCAAGAAGAAATTATGGGTAAGCGGACGCTTGCTTAACTATATATTAAAAAAGAAAGCCGGTTCCGGGTAAACTATTTTTAATACGGAACTCACAACTTTCAAGACTATGACAGTTAGGAAAAATGTTATTGCTGATTACTTTGCGGAGATCTTTTCGATATTTCTCGTTCGGTAGATTTATTGTGAAATTGAATTTTTTTTTATATTCAAAAATTTAATAAGTAAATGTTATAGCAAGATGTTATTGTCCGCCAACGGAAGCAATATAACAGTACGGACATGATATTTAAATAAACGAAACGAAACTAATGTATATACACATTTGAAAAATTCATTAAAATAATTTAAAAAAATTAACTTCCAAATGGAACATGCATTATATAATGCCTTTTCGAGTGTCTTATCCCGTTGGATTCATCAAGAAGATATGTTGCCAAGAGATTTAGATGATTACTCAGTCTGGCAAGACATTTTGAAGAAATGCGTTGAAGTCGATTTTTGATGAATGGAGAATCCAGTCCATTAAGAATAATTTTTCTGCTAAAGAGCCACGAAGAATTAACAAGAGACTCTTAGATTAATCGAAATTAAATTAAAAATGTTTATTGCAAACTGCCACAGAAAACGTTTGGTCATACGTTCAGTGCTAATTTTGTTGCAGGTTATAAGCTCTTTT
The DNA here is from genome assembly GCA_000688715.1 of Glossina pallidipes. Lineage (NCBI taxonomy): Eukaryota > Metazoa > Arthropoda > Insecta > Diptera > Glossinidae > Glossina > Glossina pallidipes. The sequence goes on along the minus strand of JMRQ01002017.1, from coordinate 358,972 downwards.
CAAACTTAGTATAAGCTGTATAAAAGTGAAGAAATGTAAAATCAAACACAAAATAATCAAAAATCGTCAAATCGAAAATCATGTCAAACGCAAAGGAAAACTTCACTACTTACGTTAAGCAGTAATATGTATTGCTCGTCATTCGTTCAGTAATAAGTATTTGATAGACTTCTCTATTTTAAGTTTAACTACGTTTTAAAAGTGAAAAATCATCGGTTACGAATGTAACAGTAATTGTAATATTAGGTTATTCGAAAAATCATTTTGTTTTTTCCCAACAGTGGATTTAATTGCATTTTTTCCCACCCAAGTTTACATTTAAGGCTAACAGATTTCATATTTTTGATAGCTGATATCATAATGTTTGTGTGGGAAAAATTTAGTTTGATTCCGCAAAAAAGTTTTCATTCGGTGCCTTACTAAATATGGAAAGTCGAATCCAGCATTTTCAGAGCATTTTACTTCTGTTACTAGCGAAAGGGTAAAAATGATGTTCACAAGAAAATTTTTTGGATTCGTATGGAGGCGATGAGCACACAGGGCGCCAGTGCCAGAATTGATTTGCAAAATTTTCGTTTCTGGAAGCCTAGTGGCAGCTAATAAAGAGCTAGGCATTAATTGAAGCAAATCGCTGAATGAGAACTCGTGGGATCACTGAGAGTTCAAATCTATTGAATTCTACTGTTCTTGCTAAAATATTTATACACTATAAAGAAATTGACCTTTATTAAAGGTGGACAAAAAACAGATTTCTTTCCGTATCACCCAATATTTTCTCTTTGGGAATTATCTGCGTTCGGCTTTCAGGCTCTTGGTATACTTTTGCTATTATTTAAAAAAAAAGAAGTTAGCATTAAATTAAAGGTAAACTGTTTTTTTCTCTTAAGGTATGAAGCTGTAACATATTTGCTTTCCATTTATGCGTTGTTTGTTCATCCACTAATCCATTGATGTTTGCAGAAATGCTTTCCAAGTAAAGCTATCAATAGTTTGTAAATTTTAAGAATATAGCCTGAAAGTTTTACATGTATGTATATCAAATCTATTTATCGATCTACAGGCGTTCGGAACAGCTATAACTGGTCGTTGAATTGATTAATAGTAATAATACCGATTTCAGCTAATCATTTTGCTTTAAAACGCTGGGCTGGGTTCAAAACATATGAACGTGTGGTTAAGGAAAAAAAGGAAATATTTATATCTAAGAAAGCCGAGGGGTTCTTAATTCGTATTGTAATTTGGGCGCGCGCCCAACAATTTCCAAAGTTTTTGTAAATTTCGTACATTTGCTTTCATTTTCGCGATCATGAATTATCACGAAGATGAGCAGAGGGGCAGATAGACTGATAAGCATGCTTGGAACGATTCAGGAATTGACACTGATCAATAATATAAATACTAACAGGATTTATAAAGCTTCCTTCGGAGTCTTGCAAACTTTTTGACAAACGAATGAAATTCCAATACTGCATAATATTACGTAGTCGCTGCCCATTGTTTTAAATTCTTGCACACGTGCTGCAGAACCAGCCAGTAAAATATATGCTCAGATTTTTATCGATGTGTCCGATGCGATCTATAAGTAACGGTCAAAAAACTATTTATATTATATTTTTTTTATATTTGACAACAGGTTATGTTGTACTATGGACCTTGAAGCGATTAGGCCTAATTTGAATACCACCCTGTACCTAGAAATTTCCAGTGTTCTTGCAAAATTTGCAGGCTATACCTGCATTTTCGCGACCAAAGGAATCGTTATCACAGACGTTAAAGGTGGACCGATGGACAGGTTACCAGGCAGACAGACACATGAATATGCTTGAATTGGTTTATAATTTGGTGCTGAAAAGAATGTATGTATGTTGCGGAGTGTATGAAACTTCCTTGTGGGATAAAATGAATAAAACTCATTGTTTGGTGATGCGTGTAAAGAATAGGAAAAACGGAGGGGAATTGTGACCATCTAACACACACAACTCACGTCTCTGCCATTTTCAACAATTTCACGTAAATAATACTTCTATACAAGCATCTTTCTTTTTTTTCTTTGTTCTGCCTTGAGTATTTTCTCCTTTTCAATCTCTAATATAGTAAAAAGCAAAATAGAATTTCAAGGTAATTTCACATTTTTTGGTGATTAACATTGGTATTTTTCATGTAAGGAAATCTTTAAGTTTGTTAGCATCACGAAAATGCCTGAATTGATTGTGATCACACACATTTCAAATGGTGTATGAAAGAAATTTTTGTGGTTTGTTTAGGTACGTGGCTTATAAGTTTCGTTAAAAATGTATACCTCGTTCTTGCCTATATTGTTTCTCGTGAAAAGGTGACCAGCACGAATTGTTTGTGTTTCTATCCAATTTTGGTCGACTCGTTTTTGTAAATAATTTGTTTTAGAATCTAAAACAAATATTTGTGTTGTTTTGAAACCTGATACAAATTATTTCGAGCGTCCATTAAATGTTTACTGTGAAAGTCTTCACGCCTATAATTACTGCGCATTTGCATTAATTGTATCGCAGCTTTGCTTAAAGACATTTTCACACGAAATTAATTCGACTCTTTTTTGCAACTTCCCTTCAAGAATGGGTTGCAATAGTACCCGCTTTCAGAACAATGATTGTTATTATAATATTTACAACAATAAATGACTGGTGTATTAAGGCTTATAAGTGTCTGTTTTACATCAAACAGAAGTATCAAACCTTGGGTTTTATGTCAAACTGAAATATCAAACCTTGGGTTTTATATCAAACTGATATAAATGAGAAGTTTTTAATATATAGCAGAGCACAACCGTGGTCACCCTGTTAAATATGGATTTAATTGGCATTTGACTTTCTATATAAGAATCACGTTCTCTGGTAATAATAGTCAAATCACGTAGTATACGATTGTTTTGGTTAGTAAACTACAGTACTAAAAGAATTCGTTTTTTTATCAAAGAATCTTTGTTTCAATGATAAAAGACGCCAAAGAAAGAAACGCCATCCGCATAAGTAGTCGATAAAATTTACTTTCTTTAATAACTGTACAATTGAGAACATTTTCACAATTTCACGCAAAAAAAGGACATATAAAAAATTTATTGAAAAGATTACAAACGATTCGGTAAAATTTGGCACACCTCTACCCATAAAATGCAACGAAAGTTTTTAAAATATTAAAGAAATAATTTCTAGTTGAAAAGATCTTAGAAATTTAATTGTCTGCTACATTACACAACTATTAAAATGCTTATCATGCCGCGCAACCTTCGAAGGGAAATTCATTTAGTTCATGTGTAGGTAGAAGCAGAGAATGATTTGTTTGTGCAATAATACGATGTGCGACGAAAGGAAATAACATGAACAACAATGAGTCACGGAAATGTGCAAATACACATGTGTATATATATATATATATATACACATACTTTATGTCTAACATAACATGTCCCTTTGTTGCAATGTAACGCGGTTAAGGTTGGGTTGCGAGCCTGTGAAGAGACATTGAATATAAAGCAAATTAAAAAAGAAAAGACTTGGAAAACGGAATTGTATGCTATGCAGTTACACACGCAGACCTAACGTAGCATGTGAATGTACGTAAGTAGGGAAAATTTAAAGGAAGCAAAGAGAATGAATACCAGAGACAATAGACTGGAGAAGAAAAAAAAAAGAAACTAAGAACATGAAATGTTCATATTATACTAAACATGGAGGGCTTTAATCCGTGAACAAACGTATAGACAGATTGATATGCATGTATCTTCTTTTATGTGCATAGTAGGTTACTTACCATTATGGGTAAAAGTAATTCATGCGTTTCGTTGCCACGCCATAGATGTGAATTCTGCGGCAGGATTTGTATATTGCATTCAAGTGAATTGATTTTTTCTTGCAGAGGGCTTAGAATGCGTGGACGAGCGATTGGCTTTGAAGTCGATTTTGTAGGATTAGTTACCTCTGCCTTTGTTTCTATATATGGTTTGGAGCTGATGCCGACAGTACCGTTGATTGTGGTCATTACTGCTGACGGCTTAGCGGTTATGTTAAACGATGCAGTCTCACCTTCACTCAAATTTTTCAAGCTTTTTAGATTTAACGTTTTTAGCTTAGAGACGAGTTTATTTGCTTCTGTGGTTACTGCAATAGTTGTCGTATGAATGTTTTTTTGAATTGCATGAAGGCTGGGTACAGATGTTTCGTAAGATTCAAGTGTAGCTTGATCGTTTGTATTATTGGTAATAGCTTTGAAAGCTGCTAAGGATTTAATTATTAATTTGGCTTTCTGCCAAGAATTTTGCGGCTTAACAGTGCTTGAGGATAAAGTACGAGGCGAAGGAATAATTTCTTTTCTTTCTATGGGTTGTATAGTCTTGATTGCCACTTTTTTAAAGGCCCAAGGATTATGTAGATCCTCCGATTGCGATTGTTGCTCTTGCTGGCTATTGATTTTTGCCAATTTTGATGAGTGAAGAACAGCAAAACTATTTAAGCTTAACGATGACTTAATGGACTCTTCCAAATTCGGTTTCTCGGTAGTTTTGTACATTTCTTTATTGTTATGGGCATTTAAATTCTGCTGGCTTTTGTGTTGTAACATTTCATTGTATAATTCCTTGCTATTGTAAAACTTTGTGGTAGAAAATTCCGGCTGAGGTCGCTTCGCCAACTCGACTTCGTCACCGACACCGATCCCACTGCTAGCAATGCTGTTATGTTCGTGATGTATGCCGCCATTATTATGTTGCGGTAAATTGGGTTCATTAGTGTTGCCGGAATGGTTGATGATGGTTGTATCGCCATTGCTGAATTTCGTATTAGCAAAATCAAAGTGCTGTGTATGAGTAGCATCGCTGGCCGCTCGATGCAAGGGAAAATCAAAACTTTTCTTTACTCGTTTCTCAATAAACTGGCCTTTGTCATAGCCATTGTTGTGCTGGTAAGCTTGGGTAATAGTTGTAGTTGCAAATGGTATCTCACGATTTACGGTAAATGTTTGATGTGGTATTTGTAAGGGCTTAGTGGCCGTAAAAGTTTCTTTTGCATTTTTGGTTGGTGATGTCGACTCTTTTAATATTGCTGCTGTAGTAGTGATGGTGTTTGCATTGCTGTTGTCCTTTGCATTTGCCGTATCAGCCACAAACTCGTTTAAGCGGAATTTTTGTTCAATTTCAGTAATGACGCCATCTTGTTCTGCCAATAATTTCCCGGTAAAATCGTTGACTGCAGTAGCCGGATGCAGCAGATATGGGCTCCAATTTATATAATGCTGCTGGTCTTTATTGGTATCTTCTCTCACCTCCTCCAGCTCATTCGGTAAAAGATTCTGTTGCCAGTCATCGTTTGTTGTTGCCTTTGCTACTTTCATATCATTTTGCTTTGGTTGTTTAACTTGAAGTTCATATTTCGGTGTATATACGGTGCGTTCTCTTAGCAGCTTTTCATTGGTATCTTGTATTAAGGGCTCAAATGCTTCAATTGCCTTATGTTCAGCACTTTCGCTTGCAAAAGACTTTAAACCAGTGGTTAGTGTTTCACTGGATGGTATTTTATAAGCATCAGTTACAATTTCCGTTAATTTTATGCTATACCTGTCGTTCACTGTCATTGGATTCTCTTCCGCTTTTTCTTCATTGGTTTCATACAAGATTTGTATTGTTTTCGGTGTTACTATGGCATTGTTAGTAAAGAAGTTTTTTGCACTTTCTTTTTCGATAGCATGCGTATTCCTTTCCGTTGGCTTAGGTAGTTCAGTTGTTACTTGTCTTCCTATGTTCTGCTCTAGAGGCAAACGAGCAGTAGTATGTTCGATAATTTTTGTTACATGCTTGTTGAAGTCTTCATCTTGCCTTCCATGAAAACCATTTGCTGCTGGCTTTACTTTGTTCAGATTGAGTTTTTCTCTTAGTTCTCGTTGTTTACTTTCTAACGCTTTGTTTATGTGTTTAGCATTTTTGATTTTTGTTTGTTGTTCATATTCATGTTGATTTCCTGTGTTCTCCGAATCGTCATCAGAATGACTACTCTCTTCAATACGATGAAAATCGAAATTTGTAGAAACCGTTGCAACGAAAGGCAAAGAAGAGGGAATAAAAGTCTGTGACGTAATGACGGTAGTTCCGCTTGTGTGTTGTGTTTCTGGGTTATTCGAAGCAGCTACTTGCGATGTAGAGTACTGTGAGGAAAGTCGTGGTAATGGTGTTGTGGTCTCTGTAATATTAAATTTTAAATTTTGTTTATATTGATTTTCCCCATTGTCTATGCTTTTTAAAGTCGTTGCTTCATCTTGTTTTGCCGGCAATGCTTGTGTTCTATTTATAGCATCAGATTTCTCGTCGTCGTGTAGTGTCTCAGATGATGATGTCGCTAATAATGATGTTGTTTTAGTTTCCGTTATTCTAACTGCTGACGTTGTTGACGTAGTCGTTGCTGTTACTGTTGCTTGTTCTATAATAACCATTATAGCAATTGCTATTGAAAGTGTCCATATTTTAGCCATTGTTACTAACATTTTACTCATTACAATATATTTTCTATTTTCTCTTTTTCACCTACAATTTTTTTCCCGGGCGCGTTTTTTGCTCTTTAGAGTTTGCTTTTTTTTTCAATTTAATACGGTTTTGTTTTTTCTTTTTTTTTTATTTACCGCCAGAAATGCTTGTTATTAGTATTTTTGTGGCTGTTCTCAATTTATTCATTTTTCCATAGTAATCTCGTTATTATTTGTTGCATTTTATAGTTTTTAAACTGCAAGTATTGAAATGAAAGAGAAACATAAACGAAGTATTACAAAATAACAAATGGTTGTATTTTAATGTTTTATTAATAGCTTTAATTAGTTGTTTGCTTTGCGATGCGTTATCGTTGTTTGTATTTCGTTAGCTAACATAACAAAAGAGAAAACTAACATTAATTTAAATAAAATGCATTAAAATTTTATTTAAGTCAATTGGATTATAAAGTTAGTTTGCGGCCATTTACTGTTGACATGCACATTAAGTAAAAATTTAAATTGAAACTAATACAAAAAAAAAAAGAAGCAAAAACTATATAATAATTTTTTTGATATGTTAAGGCTTAGGACAATAATTTTATTTAGTATTTATTTATTTATTTATTTTAATAATTAAGTTACAAGCACAATTGTAAGCTAAAAACAAGCTGAAGCAATATAGTTCACCGCGTTCCATCCTAAACCAAGTCGCTTAGTACACTGATTTGTATAAAGACGTTTCAAAACAAGGCGTTTTCTTAGAAGTCGTCGAAAAGCATTCGTCGTGGGTCAAAATGCGTCGATGTACCAAATTTCATTGAAAAAACTCAAACATTCAACATAAGAAAACAACACGGGCGGACAGACAATCAGACAAGCTTAGATCGATTACTACAATAAGAGGTGGATCTCCTTCACTTTTTTCTAGTTGTTGCATACTTCTATGGCAACTTAACGCACCCTTGTACCCTTAGTGTAGGGTAATAAAAGGGAGACACGATTGGTACACGACTTTGTAAGAGACTCACCATTGTTAACCGTATAAGTGATTTTGAAAGAGTTTATAAGTATAATAAAATTTTCGATTGCAAAGCTTTAGATAAAGTTTAAAAGTTTAAATTGTTTCAGAAAGTTTAACATGTTGAAGGTAAAGTATTATATGCGGCAATCAAGGGTAGTATGGAAGAGTCAAATTCTTAAATCATCAAAGAATCCGATAGATGAAGGAGAGAATTATAATTTATATAACGTAGAAGGAGTATACAAGGAAAATATTTTCGCCAGTCTAATGTTGACAAGTTATTTTGGTGTATCCTGAACGTAATTTTGAATGGGAAATGTAATGTCGTTGCACTTTACAGTTCGTTGACTAATCGCAAATTAATTATTATTTATAACTTGTACGAAGATGAACTTTTGTGTCACATGACAATGAAACAAATTTTTTATATCGGAATATTTAAAATTATTGTTAAGTTACAACGGATATGAAAGAGACAATTTAGCTGATATGTCGCAAAAGCATTGCTAGGAATGTATATGAGAAGGTTATTTAAACGAAAATGAGTTAAAAGTAAACCTTGAATTTTTTTGTAATTTGTATTCGAAATAAGTTAAAATTATTGCAAATTTTGGTTTTTTTACTTTGCAGATGGATGGAGTTTTGAATTCGGGGGACTATTGATAACGATGATATTTGCTTTCTAAGAACAAGGCATTTAACAATTTTTATCTTGATTGCACTGGTTGTGGGCCACGACGAAAACAGGCGGGTATTCTTACGTGATTAAGAATAGCTTTTTTTGAATACCAATACATGTAGGGGCAAGGAAAGTAATGCTTAAAAATGACAAGATCAGTAAGGATATAAAACACATACACTGCGAGAGGGACAGTTAAAGAATGAGCACTCGCGGTAGTAAGTCGTGAACTATACCGATAATACAAGAACAAAGAGGTCAGAAAACAGAATGATGTCTGTCGGTATTTATTTTTGTTATTTTTATATTTCACAAAAGAGAACTCAACTGCCGCTAATTGTCACACAGTTGTATTACAATTATTATTTTCACGGTATACGTAGATGCCGTAAATAATACTCCACTAATTTCATCATTCGACTAATAAAAGGCAAGAAAACTTAAAACTGCCTATAACTAAAAAAAAAAAAAAAAATAAAAAAAAATAAGTTATCACAGATTATGGTAAGACTTTACTGACCGAATTCACAAAAGAATAAATACAAGTAAATGTTAATATTTATGAAAGCAATGTAAAGACGATTACAAAACTCACACTTAAAGCGACAGAATAATAAATTCGTAGTGTTATAAATTAATAAATTAAAGCGATTCTAACTTATTTATTAAATCTTACACCAATATTAATGCAGACGGAAGCCTTTGAAATATATGCATATGCATGTTCATGTATAAATGGCTTGGCAATTATAGATAGATCGATTCAATTGTGACCGTTCAGAAAAGTGTGCATAAATGTAATGGAATCGCAGGGACAGAAAAGTGAGAAGCACTCAGTACAATTTTTAAAGACACACCAAAAAATAATGAAACCGTTTGCCTGCGGAATGAAGCTAATAACTGGTTAAATGGCTTCGTAAGTAAATTCCGAGCGTTTGGTGTAGCAAAAGCTCCTCTGCTATGCCTAGGACACGATTACGCCGAGCGCTGTAGAGATATGGCATGAATTAAATGATTTTCACTTGCACGATGAGCCTAATGGTACAACACATTATAAATCGTGTAACGCAATCAATTTATTAATAGAAAAGTTAAATGATCCTATAATGACTTTCTTTCTTGTTATATTATTTATATTAACCCATTCGCTTACTCCAATAAACCACAAACTCTCAACGTGTCAAAGCTCTTTTATTCTCCAATGTTAGATTTATGTGGCAAAATGACTAAAAAAGGTTGTTCCAGAATTGAATCGAAAGCGATCGTTTACATGGTATCTCACGAAGTTCGTAAATAAAAATGGCATGATCCGATATCCAAAATGAATCATTTTGATATCTTGTATGGTTTTCTTTGTAAATCCCATTTAAGATACATAACTACTATTTGATCACGATATAATAATGAGCATAATTTTCATGAAGGCCACCATATTTGATGATACTCATAACGTCAACTAACGTGGTCCAAATTTTATTTGTCAAAGATTTCTGTAATTCAACTTGCCTCCACCGAAAAAAAACCTAGAAGTTAGACTTTGCCGCCATGGTTTTTCATAAGAAATGGTTGGGTTACGTATCAAAAATTGAACATTTTTGCCATATAAAGGCTTTTTTCTTTTTTTTATGAGCCGGGTTGCCGAAAATAGACCTACGTTGTCCAAATTTGGTAAAATTATTTCTTATGTCAAATTATTACTATGCACGAATCTACAATCAAGAAATAGTGAAAGTTAGGCCTTTTTACCAAGCAAAGATTCAGTTTCCGTAGGAACGTTTATATGGCAGGAAGTTCAAAAAATTGCCCTCCCTCCGCCAATTGGAATTTTTCACACCGATTTAAAACGCCTAAATACTATTACTCTGCGATTTTTGCCCAGCGAAATTTGGAAAATTACCATGTTTCTTTATATAATGGCTTATCAAAATGAAATGTTACATGGGGAGTAGTCGAAAAAGTGGTCCAATCTGAGCGATTTTCAATAAAGTTCTTACTTGTTCCAAAGCAAGTGAACGTTTTGTACTTCAAAGTTTGCGACCGGATTGAATGCAAAAATATGTGGGCAGACATCTGACATACAGGCGGACAGACAAGCTTAGATCACTATAATAAAAGCTGAGTCTATCTCAAGTCTTTCTGAGCGTTACATAACTCTGCTCAAACTTAACATAACCTGTACAAAAAGAGGTGTAATGTATAATAAGAGACTGTAATATAAGCATAGTTTAGTTTCTTTGCATAAATTTCAGATAATTTTTATTAAGATAATCTTGAAAATAATAAAAATCAATTGAGTGCAATTTTGCGTGTGTAGGAAGCATATAAAATATAAAACGTAATACATGAGCTGACAACGATAAACTAGATTAACTAAAAGCTTTGGATTTTTGCCATAACCACAAAGAATGATTAAATAATCACAGTGTGAAATCAATATCGCAAGCGCACAATAGCGTAAGTAAAAAAACTAAAACAAAAAATCGAATAATATTTTACATGCATCGATGGATATCAAATGTACATAAGCAAGAAAAAGAGTAAATCAAATAAAAACAAGTAAGAAAGTTATGTTCGGCGAGCCCCGAATATTGCATACCCACCACTATGTTTTTCGCATTCTACTCTTCAACTTCTTTTATTTGATACCCATATCGCTGGTATTCTTAAGAAAAAAGTAATCATTTTAAAATTAACCCATTTTTAGGCAGATTAACATTAATCCATTTTTAGGCAGATAATATATCTTCATTCAAGGAGTATACCAAATGCCTTACGATAAATAAGCAAAACACCTCAAAAAGTGAAAAAAACAGAATTTAATCACTTGTATCTTTGTGTGGATATGGCGGATGTTTTCAATTTTTGCATGTAAGGAGTAGAGAGCTTCGCCCAGTAAATGTGGAAAATTTCATCCTTCTAACTTTTATGATTTCCAAGGAATGAGCAAAAATTCAACAATTTTTGTTAAAAAAAACGGAGTTGCTTTCACTTTACGCTCCACTGCACGCGTCCGCCCCGAGCGATTTGGCCCATTTTCAATACCAACCTGCGTGCAGAAAATTTCAATGTTTCTATCAAATTTGAAGTCGATATCTTCATTTTTGTAATTAGGAGAGTGCAAGCAAGACACACCACACAGACATACAGACGAACACACATGACTAAATCAACTCAGAATTTCAGGCTGATCAACAATATATATACTTTATACGGTCTCTGAAGCTTTCTTTTGTGTGTAACATACATTATGGAAACAAACAAAATGAGTGCACCCCCTCTTACAATGGTGAGTATAAAAAGCAAAATTACAGTCGCAGTTATGGCAATGCAAGTATAGCTGTAATTTTTTCTCGCACCGCTTAAGAAGATTCTCATCAATGCAATACTTTTACCAAATTTTCGATTAATAACGGTTTTAGTCTGCGTTATTCACAAAAATATCTTAAAATGTTTAGTCTTTTGTTCTTTAACTTCGTAATTATGTTAAGACTATTTGAGGTCCTCAACTAGAATGTTTATCTTTTCATTTAATCTAGTAAGTGACAGAATCCTAGAACAATATCCACCCGACAGACGCATGGACTATAGTCGTAGTTGTGACTTAAAGATACAAAGAATATAGAGTCATATGTTTGATGGGATTATGGGAAAATGTAGACAGGCGTTACAAGTGAAATTACAAATCTAATAGATCCTTCTTCCTCGAAGGGATTTAAATGTCCTTGCGTTTGATTGACGATTAAAAATTAAAAGAAAGGGGTTTCTTATGAAAAGGCTTTGATATATGTACAAAATACTAAATACTTAAATAATTCTTGTCTAAGCAGAATTTCTTTTCATTTTCGATTAATTTTCTCAATAAAATCCGATATTAATTGTTTAAGTGTTGAAGATGATTTAACGCTTGACAATAACTTATTAAGAAGAAAAAGAAGAAGAATAACAATGGACCATGATAGGTAAGTGCAATAGTTATTACTTATGCAACAATAACAGCAAACTCAATAGCAATTATTTATGTTCTTTGTGGTAACCATAAATCAAATCAACTATTACGATTTTATTGTATCTACATATATACATATATATGCATGCGCACATATATTTATATATAAATGCTTATATAAATGTATATGCTTAGCTTTCATTGTGACTCGGCCACAATCATTCATTAAATTCTATGGTTTTCGTTGGGGTTTCAGGTTTGGCCTCACCCGTCCCATTTTCGAATTTTCGAGCATATCACACTATAACACCAACCTACATGCATTTATTCAATGTCATGTGAACGAGCATTTGTAATTTTGTGCAATTATTTACACATTAAATATTTAAGTTCACACATACATACACCCGCATCTGTATAAATGTTTGTATAGGACGTTGTACGCAAATTATTTCAACAAATTTTATATAAAACCGTGAGTTTTAGATTGGTTTGCTTGCAGCTTTCATGTTGAAAAACCAAAAAAAAAAAAACAAAAAAAAAAAAACAGGGACGAAACGCCCCAAATTGCATTGCATTGCATTGCATTGTTCAATGATAAATAGCGTGTCTGTACTTTGGTTTCGTTATTATTTATTTATCATTTTTTTTTTTTCTTCTTTTGTAAATAAAATATTATTATAAAAACATTTTCATATAAATTGAAATATTTTAAAAACATTCCACATTTTCTTTTCACTTAACCAACCATACGCTCTGCGCAATTTCATTTCCTTCCGTACTTTTCTAACCGCAAAGTTGCGTTTATTTAAATATATGGGGAATTATTTAGTGGTTTCATTTATTTATTTATTTATTTTTTTTTTTTTGCTTTGTGATATAATTCAAACTTATTTTTAAATGCGTCACATTTGTCTAATTATGCTAATTATGCAGGCCACTTTAATTAAATATTAATTATTTTTTCAAGCTAAAAAAAAAAAACGCATTCACTTTAAGAGCGAATCTTTAACGACTTCTTTATTAAAAATCGAATATGAAAATCGCTCCATTTTCTCTGACTGCTTTGCATTCGAAATGATCTCACATCCTTACATTTCAGCGGTATTCTAGCGAAGTTTAAGTGTAAGTACGAACTGTCACATTTTCATATTTACTTTTATTTCAGTCCATTATCATCATTTCGCTCTTATGTTAATGTTGTTGATCTAAGGAATCCAATTTATATATCATGCGCGCTGTAAATTTTCATTAACTAATTCTTACGATTTGGATAGTAATATTTATGGTGAACGCTATTCTAGAGTTCTTGATACAATTTAATTATGTACCCTTCGCCAAAAAATGTACACTTTAGTAAAAGTGTACACATAAGCGTGGCATTGGAGCGATTATGATGTACGAGAAAGTTGTTCGATATTTCGTCATCTCATTTACCGCCCCCGATTTTTCATGATCGCCTATATTTTACAGCTTCAACCTCCAGTTCCAAAAACTCAACTGTTCCCCAATATTACTGACGTTATTATGGTCACTCTGGCTTTCTTCCCTCAGCATTGTTACCTAAGGCGAGCCAGAACGTTGGCTTCATTATTTTGAAATTCTAGCTTAGTCTTCCTGATCGAATTAGGCTACTCTATGTCTACCCTTCACAAACGAAGTAAGGTTTTTCTAAATCGTTTCGAAATTTCTAGCGAATCAAACATTTATATAGATATTTTGTCGATTTCTGGATATCTGTTGTTGACTTCAACCACTTATTAAGATTACGTTCAAGCAATCAAATAAATGTACGTCTATTTAATTAGGAAATTCAGGCAAAAGCTGAGCTCTAAGATTAAAGACACTCATTTTTTCGTCCGCAAATATGCTATACATTTTGAATGTTGCATTATTAGTTTATTTTTATTATTATTATTAATTTAGACAGAGGAATAAATTCTAAGACTAAAGTTTTACAGCACTAGCATCTAAAGGTATAGACTTTAATAAAAACTTTACCGCACTTGAGATTTGAATCACGATCATTGAATGGTCAGGCGAGATACTTGGCCTATTCGATCACTCAGGCTGAGAAGAATAATAATCTCTCTCAGAAAGCAAAAAATAAAGAGCATTATTAAAAAAAACAAGACTAAGAGCTCTTTTCGAACACGATTGACTATTTTACCGCTTCGATATTCTAACAATTTTAATAACTTAATGTCGGTTTCACATAACTTTGTGTAAAATTAATTATTTCATGAGAAGACAGTCGGTTGCGTCGTCTGTTTGGATTTTTTGTCAGGCCAATTGTCTAGGTAATTGCTATGGAAATCCTTATGCCACACTTTTTGATAAAAGAAAAATTCGTTGTTTCAAAGATCCATTATTCCTTCACAAAATTTCCAAGTAACTAGTGTTTAAGCGCTAACGCCGCTGTACCAATCTCAAAAAAAAAGAAATGTTTTTTGGATAGAAGTAAAAGTAGTAGTATGTGGTGGGATTACAAAAAGTTTGATATGACTTTGATAGTATAATGTATAAATATATTTTGCTCTATAACCGTTAGAAATTTCTGAAATTATGAAAAGCCTCCTCGAAATTTGCTTAATTACGGGTGAGAATGACTACATCAATGAATAAAACTTTACTCATTCACTGACGGATTAGATAATATATGATGCGTTTCAAGGTAAACGCTTGAAAATTATTACTCTTTGTCATGTTGTATGAGCACGTAATAGATAGACCTTATAGTGGTTATAAAGTTTGAAGATGTTAGATACTTTCTATAAAATATTAAATCATCAGACGACAAATATTCATATATGCAGTTCATTTATGTTATTGTTAAGCAATAAGTAAACAAATCAAAATTTGTTAATTAAAATTTTATAAGAATTATATTTATGAAAAGTTATCTGAAAAGTTTTTCTGCAAATTTAATTCTAGATATTTATAAATAATAAATGAAAGCACTGTAGTGGGTTACGGCCAACTATTAAATCCCTTACGCCACTTCACTTATAACGACTTTTCAAAATAAGATGTTATATAGGGAACGATCGAAAAAGTGGTGCAATCCATACCATGTCCAGTAGCGCGTCGGTGCACTAAATTTCATCAAAATATCTCACAAATTGTGGCCTATAGATTGAAGAGAAGAAACCGAAACAGATCGCAGAGCCAGAGATGGATGGATATAACAAAAGTTGGATCTATCTTCTATCTTTCTGGTTGTTACGTACACCCGCACAAACTTCATGTAGCCTTGTACCATAAGTGACGTGGGGAATAAAAAAGTAAGAAAAAGGCAAAAGTTTTGAATAAATAATTAATTCATCAAACGATCTGAGACAATTACGAAGCTTTTAATAAAGTAGGAAAAAAAATCTTTCACGAAGTAAAAAAAAGTAAAAAAAAAAAAAAATATAAAAAATATAGAACCAAAATTTCAAATAGAAAATTAAATGTCCTGAGAAAACATTTCCTACCTAAAGCTCATAGGTGTGGTTGTAGGTGTATGTGAATGCAAACAAATATAAGCAGAGAAGCAAGGATGAAGAGATTCAGATGCAATGTAAATGCACCAAAATAAGATCCACTTGAAAACTTCATGCATAAGATATGTTAAGATAAACTTCGCATACTGAAAATACAAAAAGAAAGGGGAATAAAATAAAAAATATATATCAAAAAATGTTTCTATATAATATATAATTTTTTTTTCTTATTTCGCTTGCAAAACTTGTAATCATGCACGCTAGACTGTCAAGGATATAAGGCAGAAAAAAGAAAACACTAGAAAACATAATTTTAAGCCACAAATGTTGTCATAGTTCTCGTCGACGGTAAATATGAGTAGTTTAAAGTTTTTCTTTTTGATAATATATATAAAAATTTTTCTACATGAAAACCAAAAAAAAAAAGGAAATAAAGTTGAAAAGAAAAACTACTTTGTGCAACTCATGACATTTTCAAAAGACCAAAAAGAAAAAAAAAGGATACCAAGCCCTCGACATAACGCCAGCGACACAAACTAACATAGAAATACAAAAAATTCATGGTTGAATCTCATTGCAATGCCAAACCGCAAAAAAAAAACTGTATGGAAGCAAAGGGAAAACAGAAAAAAAAGAAGAAAAGGAAATTCATGTATAGCAAACACTAAGTTCCTCATGAACTTACATTTTATTTCAATTTTATGGGTAAAATTGTAAAAAAGCATGAAAGAATGCAAACAGCCAACGACAATGTCGCCGTAGTTGCTGTTGCCGTTGATGACGTTGAGTGCTGCCGCAACACCAGATCTGAGGTCGGTCTTTTGTGGTAGTGATGGCTGTGTGTTGCTTTTGTTCTGGATGTTGTTGTTTTTGATGTTTATGTTGTTGTTGTTTTTCGTAGCTTTTGCTGTTGTTGTTTTTGTTTTTGGGGCTGCCTGAGATACTATATGTGCATGTGCGTTGTTGTTGCCCGGCAAAATATACTTTAAATCTGTTACAGCTCGTTTGGTTTACATTAAAAAGCAAAACTCTCGCTTCCCTCTAACTTAATAAATATATATACATACACACACATAAACACGCGCACACACAGACATAAATATATAGAAAAAATCGACCCCCAAAGGGGTTAAAAATGTTTGTGTATAGACAACTATGACGGACTCAAACTCACACGAGCGAATTTTGATGGCTTCTCAAATGAAATCACTGCACTGCCGGTGCCCTTGAGTAATTCAAACAATATTTGAAGTTGTTATTGTCTTCGATTTCGTAATATTAAGCCGAAAGAATTGAAGCAAACTTGGATTAATTTATAATAGAAATTCTAAAATATTTTCTTTTTATTTTATATTTATCTATATTTAAAATTTTTTTTTCAAGTTCCAAGTCTTTTGTTTTTGTTTATATTATAATTCACGTACGATTAATCCAGATTTTATTGAATTTAATATATTTATCTTTTTATTTTTTTTCTCAGTTTTTATTCATTTGTTTATTTCTTCAATTAAATCTTCTTCTTCAACTTTTACCTTTTTTTTTGCGTTAATTACGAACTCGGTCTATTTTATATGCATTCCACATGCAACAACAAGCGTTAACAGATGTTATTATAGACTTTGAAGAAATGTTTTAATTTTTGATTTGTATTAATAAATTGACTTTTATTTTTGTTGATTTCTTCTATTTATTGTTATAGTTGTGACAAGAAAATTCATAGATTTTTGCTTAAAGCAACTAAAACATGACATCATGCCGACCGCTATTGCCTTATGTTATCCTTGACTTGCATGAATCACTTTTGTTTCTTTCTAAAGAAAACTTAAGCATCGCGATCTGGGTTTGTTATCATTTCTTATATATATCTGAAAGCATATCTAAACAATTTATTTTTCTTTTCATAACTTTTTCTTATAACATCATAAATTATTTATTAATTATTTTTAAAGCTTTTGAGATTTCCGCTTTATGAACTGTTTTACTTCAAAGTCGCTCGGTAACTGTTTTCTATGGATTTCCTTTTATATCCTTACAGCATTTTACATGGATGCTGCATTTCGTTTTCGAGTTTTCTTTAAAAAGAAAGAAAAAGCTTTTATTCTTCTCTCTCTCTTTCTCTCTCTCTCTGTCTCTCTTAAGAAAATATAGGGAATTTTGTTTCTATACTCGATTTGTGATGATGGTGATAAACGCAAAGCAACAATGTTCCGATACATATCCGTAAACAGCTGATTTGTGTTTACTTTTATCAATATTTGCATATACATAACTTGAATATTGTATAGCGAATAGTGTAGAAGTCCTTTGCCGCAAGCATAAAGCTTACATCACAGCAGAGAAAGGAGAAAACGGCAGCTAGGAGCGTACCATAAGACCTTGATCCGATAAACTTTACTCTCTTTAAGCAGAAGAAATTTTCCCCCCGTAACTTGAATATAAAATCTCCAATATCCACTTTCGAGAATATAAGAATCGGTACATAACAGTCCAATACTAAAGACGAAGTCTCCTCATTTTTACGAATCTAAACAAACCGTCAATAAAGTACAAAATATACTTTAAGACTTTTAGACCAAGTTAAATACAGGTTAGCGATGCAAGACACAATATCATAGACATGTCAGGCTCATTCGCATACGTAGCGTAGTAGATAAGAATCGCAACGACCAAGGCAGCGTTCGCGGATCTCATTGTCAAAAGTGATAGATTTTGCTTTGGTCGTACCTATAGTCACTGCGCTTAGTCAGTGAAGGCGTAATCTTTATCGTCTAGATGGCGGCCACCATCTCCCTATTTTTTTTTCTTTTCCATTTCCTTTTGACCGTTACCTGTTCTGTTACATGCCACTGCTAGATAACAGTGTATGTAACCTAGCCTAGGAGGGTCGCGAGTCCTCAACTCTAAGTTCATATTTTTCTTTGTTTATATTCATGACGATAAAAATTAAACAGTTAAAAAAAAGTAAACAGCGATGGGCAACGGAAAATTTCTACGTTCAAAGACGTTATCGACGTTCGTATCAGAAAGGAGAAACACCATTTTGGATTGCCACAACATTCCCATATATCATCTGTCGCTTACAGTAACACCTGCTAATTTACATACTTTCCATTAATTTACACACAACCACGACTTATCATTTATGTTAACTTCCGCCAAAACTGTTTGCTATTAATTAGTTAAAAAACACAAAAAATGTGCATACTGAGTTTGTGTGTGTTTATTTTCGATTTATGGGTTACGCAATGTATTAAAAATGTTGTTTTGTTTCTTATCTTCTTTATACCTTTCTTGATGGCTGCTAGTCCAGATTCCGAATCCAGACCAAAAGTTAACTATCTGATTCCTTTTTCACAACTTTTCTTGCACTGCTGTTGTTTTTTCCTTTTTTCTTCAATTTATTGATATGAAATATCAAGTCAAAATTTTACGCTCTGCATAGCCGTTACTTTTTTTTCAACAAACATTTTTTTTTTTCACATTTTTATGTTTGCAAAACGTGGCAAACTCTCAAAAGTGATCAGTCCATATTAAAAAAAAAAATCGGTTATTACACAACTTCGCTTAAGAAGTAACACTAACCAAACAGCATTTGATTTCATGTTTAATAATCAATCAAATAATCATTAATTAATCAACACAATTTAATTAGTTGTTAGCGAAAATTAAAATAAAACTTTTGCATCAACAAGACTGTTGAGCGTCCGTCAGCACAAATAGCGCATTTTTATACCCTACACCAGTGGTAGTGCAGGGTATATTAAGTTCGTGCGGACGTATGTAACACGCAGAAGGGCTTAAGAAACCTTTTATTACGCCGACCAAAACGCAGTGCATTTACTATTTTGCATCAACATTTATCCATCGGAAAGCCCTATTCGAACTGATGACTTAGAGTGCTGCTCGGCGATGTTTGCATGAAATAAAGGCGATCTTTTCATGCGATATGCGGCAATGGGTAAAACATAGATTCACTACTATAATCCAGACTCAAATCGACAGTAAGCCTAGTGGACCGCCAGTCAAAGCGACCAACAAACTATCCGCGCATATCCTTCCTAGATTCGTACTATCTAGAAATCATGTCTTGTCATATTTGTATCAGAGCGGGCAATCATTAAGTGATGTGATATATGCGCCTTTTTTAAAAGTCGTCCCTCGTTAATGTTGATGAAATAATTTTTCTAATATTTGAACTTTCCTTTAAAAGATTTTTTTTTTGACAAAATAATTTATCTTACATACATTCGTCCAATCGAAAGCGTAAGCATACATAACTCATATGTCGATAACGGATATTCATAGTAAACAAAAACATTGGAAACCTTTTAAGAGAAAAAAGAATTATTCGTCTATGCACGTTTACTTTTAGATACGTAAATAAATCTTTCAAAAAGTCATTTCAAGTCTTACCTGATTCTATCATTCGATTGCCAAAACAAAGAAAAAAAAACAGAAAGAAGTTTCTTATGTTAACGAACTCTACACGTTTCAATACTTATCATATTGATGTCAATTATTCAAGTGTAACCTTTTTTTTTTTATTTGGCAAAAGAATTTCGTACATGCAATTACGAATTTCACTTTGATGCATTTATATAACGGCGTTGTTCTTAATGCTGTTCTTTTTTTTTCTTTCCAAGTTTATTTAGTACATGAAATGATTGAAATTCAATTTGACTTTTTGATGCTCAATATTTAATTAAATTTTTCCATTTGTGATGAAATAGCCTAAATTTTTTTTTTCTAACTTGTTCAACTTAGGCAAACAACTACACACAACACTGCTCTAATGTTGCGAAAAGACAGACAAGATATTCTTATATGTTACATACAACATGCTTCAATTTTTTTTTTCTTATGTATGGCTTTATTTTGTTTGCGTTTCTATAAAAGTTGGATATGTAATGCCTGCAGTGCGACACGTTTTTTTCTAGTTTACAAACTTTTGAACATCAGCAACATGATTTCGATGATTACAGATAGACTTTAGAGATTTTTTTTTTTGTGTGGTTTCATCATCAATTTGCAAGTTAATGCACGTATACAATCTAAACACTACTGCAAGGTGCCTTGAATTGAATGAGGGAAAAAGATAAGTAACACTCGTTTCAAAATGAACCTTTGATTCTTGTCATCTAGACTCGAAGGATTGAATGATTTTCGGACGTTCAGAAAAATCTCTCTGCTTTCTGATATTATAACGACATCTATTTAAAGATTAAACTTTTTATCCACTGGATTTCTATATCCGAAAAGCCCTTGAATTTATTTGTTTTGCCTGCAAATTTCTAATTTAATTAAAAATTTTTATTTTTTGAAAAGTATTGAGATCATGTTCGATAAATACTTTCTATTAAATATTATTTCTATAAAAGTACGATTTTCAGTCACTTTGCTTGAGAGCTAAGCACATAACATAAGATATTTTCTTGCGTGCAAAACGTATTTAAATTTTGTCCAAATCTAGTTTCAAAATTTCTTCAAAACGTTCTGTTGCGAAAATTTGTGTTCTTTTAACATCACTTTGCCTAAAGTAAAGAAAAAATCCGTTTTTTTGCATGTCTACAGAGAATCGTTCATGTCAAAAACACCCAAATATGTTGGAAGCCTACTTCTAATCAGTTTCAAGGGCTATGGGAACAACAAAAACAAGGTCATAGCCAAAAACGTAATCCACGAAAATATTCGTGAACTGCTCAAGCCCATTTAAAATATCCCGATTAGTCATAAGACATGGACCACATCGTGCTTAGAGAATAGGTCGCTAAAAGCTCCACCTTTCTGAATTGCGAAATAACTGAATAACAATTCTTAAAATAGTATCTCAAAAACGAAGCGACACCTAAGAAACCCTAACAAATTCGCATGAAAATGGTGATTGTAGTCAGTCGATCATCCTAACGCAATTCAAAGCGATTACTCCGAATTAGTAAATCTTTCTTGTCGAAGAACAGCTTAGTTTTCCTTTTATTATAGAATATGTTTGTCTATAAAGAAACACTTTTCATTGCAATCCTTATTTAGGGGGCTGTTTAAGACATGATTTTTAAATTTCCTAAGCTATGATAATTCAGTTCAAATATTTCTATCGAGAAAAATTATATATGGGGATTTTTTTTCATATAACGCTTTTTCTTTAAATAATGCATCACACTCGGAATAGTCGTCAAAGTAATCCAATCAAACTTGCCTTCTGTAAGATTGCAGGTCGAAAATAGCTCCCTACAAATCGAAAATAAAAATAGCTTGACATAAGTTTAATCATAAGCTTAGTCTAACTCGTTCGACTTAAAAAAAAAAAAAAAAAAACTGGCCAGTCTAATAAATTATATGAGTAACCTTAGGATTGCTTGCATTAAAAACGTTTCGAGAAACTTTTGGAACTAAATATTATATAAATACACTTTAAATTGGGTAAATGCCAGTCAAACCTGGAAAAATTTTTCTTTATCAGATTTCATCAACATAAGTTCGGCAGTAATTACGCACAATTAGGCCCAATCGACTACAAAGTCACCATTATATTCGCTAAATCGAAAATCCATTGTTTTTAAAAAATGATTACATTAAGCATTACGACAAGCTGGATATATCTTTAGTTTTTGTCCAACTCCCACATAAGTGCGTGCAAGGACATCAAAAAGGCACAAGGAAAACAAGAAAGCAATAAAAAGAAATGAAATATTTAATGCCATTCCTTTTTAGCAAAATTTATTTTACTTGTCAAACATACATGCGTACCTTTACTATAGTGTTTTGAGTTCTCATCCTGAAGAGCAAAGAAAACGGAATTCATAATAACTTTCTCTAATTGGCAAACGTACAATTTATTATCTTTGTCAGGGATAGGTCGCATTACAATAGTGAGAAATTTTTAAAAATATTTCGAAAAATATCTCGAATGTCTTTAATGAATAGTCTCGGCCGTTCTAATAAAAATGTACAGCAAAAGTTGTTTCAAATCGCCTGAGTCGATCACATGCAAAGAATTCAAAGTAATTTCGTATCGTCCTGAAACACAAAATGATCGAAATCTGTAATTTAAAATCAAATAAAAGGAGAAGTCTTCTCAATTTCCTTTTAGGTGTGTTGGTGTTATTCATCATGGTGTTGTTTATTGATTTTGATGCCTTAGATCACGAACATTGATACAGGGTGTGTTCTGTAGCATGCGATCGTGTATACCATCCAGAATACCATAAAGTGGGCCCAGTGTTTACTATACTGATCGGAATTATTTCTGAATCGATTTAAGCTTGCTTACATGTCCATCCTTCTCATGTTTATCCATGTCGCAATCTTTGATATATTTTGACCGCGGCACATTGCCGTGTTTTGACCAAAGTCTATTTGGTTTGAGACCCAAACTTATTAAAAATAGATTAGGTCGGATCATTTTTACGAGTACTCCGCGTACATTTTTTTTTTAAAAGCAGTCATATTACAAAAAATTAAATTTAGCATTCCAGCAAACTAAATTGATTGAATTACAAAGTTTAGATCGAATAGACGGATTTCGAAACCCCTTACCCCATATCTTTATAACAATTCCCAATTTTTGTATGAAAAAACGGTCTAATGTTCAATATTTGATAGTTGAAATTGGCCCATAATAGTGGCTCGGCATAAAAACCAGTTGTGTCTAAATTGGGTTATGAAGGTCTATTGTACGTACCTCCTCACCTAGAAGATTTCTGATGCAGTGTAAGTCTTTAAACGTCAAAGTGGTCTTTTTGTTAATAATTCGTAATTGATTCATAACAATAATTTGTCATAAAAATTAACTTTAGAGTATTTGGGCCACATACCTCTATTTTTTGGATTCCAACCCATATAAAGGTACTCATGAAAATTGACTCTTTGTATGAAAAAAAATCGCAATTTTAGTACTTTACGATGAGAATTAATTTTGTAACGTCAGTTTACGTTGTAGTACGTTTCGGGTCCTCTTCCATATAAGGGCTTTCAAAAAAGTAAATCTTTAAATGGAAACAAAGCATAATTTTTTTTTGGTTACGGTCCGAAACATTAAAAGAGTGCCACAAACTGGCACACTATTCCTCCATAAGCTTAGTGATATTTCAACAAAGAATCATACCAAACTTTAACACTGACATATAATAGGGAGTGCTCTGAGCTATAATAACTGAAATTATATCGTATGAGTGCTTCATTAAAATTCTTAAAAGTAAAAAACAATCTTTCATTTAGTTATTGGCACAAACATTTGTGTGTTTTCTCGACTTCGTTGAAAGAGTTGTAAGATTAGTGGCGGTTTTGTCGCATTCTGTATAAAATCCGCAGAACATATGCAATTCTGTAAACCTGTGTAAATGATGTCAAGTTTTTGCTTTACAAATAAAAACAATCAGTAACCAAAAAAAAAAGAAAAAACATGTGTTAGTATAAAAAAAAAGAAAGCAGAGCGGAGGAAAAAAGGACATTCGTAAAAGATATGGAAAAACTAATGGAAGAAAAAACGACAAAAAGATGCAGGAAAGCTTAGCTCACTTAAAGAAAAAACAATAAATATTTGTGTTAGTAACCTACTCAATGCATGCAGTTTTTTTTTTTTTTAAAGTTTAACAAATTATACTTTTCGCAAAAGGAAAATAGTAGTTTTCTATGAATTCTACAGCGTCAAAGACATTCATTTCTCTTGTTGATTGAAATTCTAAAGCATTCATTTTTGAAAATCTATTCCGTTCAAATAAAGGTGCTCTCCAGAATTTGAGAGAAATTTCAACAACTGTTTGGATCTCTGAAATAATCTCATCAGAAATCCAATAAACGATGTATGCTTTCTTGAACAACGTATGAGCATGAAGAGACCCCATTGAGCGGATTCAGATATTCATTTGTCCATCATTTTACTTATCTGCTCATCCACTCATCTAAATCGACTCTTTATATCCAGCGACCTGTTACTTTCCACACATTTGTTCGTGTTTTTCAGATTCGTTTTGCCATCCATTTGCCTATCTGTTCATCATACCAGTTGTCCAGTATGGTCCGCCTGTTTGTTTGTCAGTTTTTATCAGTCTATAGTTGAAAGTCTAGAAGCCATAAGCGGCTTAAATGTTTCGCAGAAAAAGTAAACCCGATCAAAGTTGTTGACAAAAACTGCTTGAGATATTCGATTTTTTAAACGCCCCTTAGAATGGTTGTACCATTTAGTTGTTTTAAATTCTATCAGTTAACTTCACTCAAAGTTACCTTATATTCCTTTTAAGTATATTCTCTTATTCAGAAGCAACTTGGAATTGTGATCAAGCGAAATTTCATTTAATACCCCTCTTTTAAAGCAACGCATTTTTATGTCATTTTCTTTTCTTTTTTGTATTTTTTTGCTTAAAAGCTTCCATCTGAAGATAAAAACGCATATTTAATTGTATTTTCTTTTCTTTTCTTTTCTTTTCTTTTTTTCTTGATTATCATCACTTTGGAATTTAGTTTTCGGTAGTGAACGTCTTTTGTTAGCTTCTCTCTTACTTTTCTTTTTCAACTTTCCGTATTGTATCGCGTATAAAGCAAAACGATTAGATGATGCGCCGCAATAGTAAAATGTGGTTTTAACAACAGCACAACGTAGTATAATGAAACGAACAAAACAAAGCGCATTCTTTAAGAATGCATTTATTATGTTCATTGTTTGTATGCATTTGTGTGAATGTTTAGCATCGGGAAATGTAGAATGTTCCGCTGTTTTCTTTTTTTGAATAGTATTCCAATGAATCCAAGAAGTCTTTTGCATTTTATGGTTTCTTCATTTATGTTAAATAACAATTTTACTTAAGTTAAAAGCTAAGTCGAAAAAAGATAAACAAAATTTTAACAAGAAGCGAATAGGAAATCATCAAGAGGGCTAATCAATAAATATGAGAAATGCAAAGTATTTTTTTAATAATGAGTGTGTGGTTAGCTATTTGTATGAAGTTTCATTTTAACGTCGTCCATAAGTCCTGGATATTGTCCGATTTTTTTATGGGCGAACACTGTCCATTTTTAGTTTAGAAATTTTAATTGGTTCTGGCAGAACATGTCCACTCTCGATCTTAATTTTTAGCTATTAATTAAAAGTAATGTGATGGTCAGACGGCTAACAGATAGACAGATGCTCAGATCTATGGGGAAATTCAATGAATCACGAATATTTCTCAGGACTTGTGAACTTTATGGCATCTGTCGGACATATTTTTGAATATAAAGTCTACTATATAAAAACTATCCATATCTATATATCCAGCATATATCTCTTCTTCGGTGACAGATGTGAAACGAAGGAACTTATATTCGCTTTACAACAAAACTCCCCGTAGGCTAAATTTACTTCCCAGTGTTTCTGTGTACTATAGCAAAACGCATGTCCATATGTCTGTACTGGGTACGATTTCAGTGATTTATGCAACCCGACTTCCGAAAAGATTAAACGATTAATACTTTGACTGTTCCCTCTTTACATTTAACCCTTTTCACTCCTGTAGGGAGCGAAGCTCGAAATTGTATTTCTTACATTAACTTCCGCAAATTAATGCAGCAATTATTTACCATGTAATATAAAAAAATAATAATAATTACACATTTACATACTGAGACCAATTAATTAAAGAGTTAATGGCAGGTAGATAGAAAAAATTGCTAGTGAAAAAAAACATTTGTTTAGATTAAAATCAAACTTTAACAAAAACAAACAAACATAATGGTCTCAAAGAGAAACACATGGATGTGGTAGCATACCTTCCAATGCCAATGTGAATTGTGGTGTTGCCATAAGTATTGCATGGTGAGTGGAATTCATCAGTTCCAAGGTAATTTCTCTTAAAATACCTAGATTACTATCGCTCTTTTTTATGTGGCAAAATCAGGATATTTTACGTGATTTCAGATGAAATCACGGAAATCTCTACAACCACTAAAAATGATAAAATTTAGAGTAAAGGTTTCAATGCCAGTGTATAAGGATATGAATTCAATGAATAAACCGTTATACAACCGCATATTTATTGATAACAAAATCTTCCAGTAATCAAGCGGTAGCTAATACGATAATTTCGAAGGCAATATAAGTAATATTCGTGAGCGCGTTCTCCAATCCCATTCACAATTTGTTAATAGAAAATTATCTTCTTATATTATTATTATTAATATTAATTTAGCCAAAGAATGCACGGTAAGACTAAAGCCTTGAAGCACTAGCATCTAGGGCTATCGGATTTATTGATAAACCTACTTGTTACAGAATATCATTATTATACATGGTTTCATTAACTTTGATATATCTAAGATGAAAAATATTCACGGTATTAGTAAAACAGATAACTTGATGTAAATATGTTATGTACTCTGTAAAATTTTACACATTCAGATGTGCTTATGAATAAAGAAAGCTACTGTTTTTTTGATACATTATATGCGGATATATTCTTAACAACAAGATCAATTTATATTACGGCATTATAAAATATATCAATCGCTTCAAGCTGACGAAAGTGTTTTTGATATGAGTTTTGACAGCAATCTCTTTATTCTATTTCTGAAACTCTCCTTTATTTTTGGCATTATAATCATGTCATGCCGCCTTGCTGGAAAAATTTATTGACCGATTCATCTTGAAAGGGAAAAATTCAGGGACCCCTTTCATGATGCTTTTAGGTCTCAGACAATTTTTATGTAAGCAGAGAGGCTTGGATAAAATAACTCTGCTGGTTTTGAACTCCGAAGAATATTTGGCCATTTTCTAAAACCTCTTTTTCTGCTCATTTAGCTTGGGTAACAATGAATTGTTTTTTATTGCGACAGGTAGAAAGCTCAAAAAGCTTATGTGCGAGACTTCAATTCACTAATTCTACAACCTTTGATCGAAGTTAATACTTCCATTCCTCAAATTGGACGCTTTGGAAAAAAAAGTGAGTTCCTTTTGCTAAGCGATGGCGTCAGGCATTGAAGTACCCATATCCTGCGAGCAGCGACGGTAAAACAAGTTAACTTCATCATGGTTCCGCAGAAATCAGCTTCTCTTTAGCTAGTAGAGCGATCAAATTCCTCTTAACTGAAATCATGGCATCTTTTGCGAAAGATGCCATGATTGCATTTTGTGTCCTTACAGTACATAAGCCTGAAGATCCAAGAATGCTATTGTCATCCTATTAAACATCTATACGTATGGTACCAGGACGAACGTGTAGCACTATCGCTTTTAGCACTTAGGCCAATAGACGTCTGCGTCTATTAGAACTGAACTCATGTTCATCTCCTTCGAGCTGACATAATTCAGACGAGCTGCGATCGATCAACACTCCAACTTAATTGCTCTCTTAAGCCGATAAGCCCGTAAGCACAATTTACGATCCTACATGCAATTACGGAATGCTGGTAAAAGGGAAGACGTTGTTTATCTCCTGCTCAGTTTTATAAGATAAACTTTTATTCTTGAGGTAATTCTCTACGTTTTTAAGGTAGTTACGGTTTTGTCGCTGATCTAAAGATACCATAACGAGCTCCAAACTTTCTGAGTTAAATACGCTTAAACTTCCATCCTTACTATTGTTGTGATATTCCTTCTATTTGTGAGATGAAAGTTTCAATGATATCGTATTTTATGTTCTATTTTTCTGCACGCCTTTGCATTTTGCATCAGCCGATACCTTGAAATTTCTCTCCTCTCCTCCCATGATCGTTTTAACGTATGCACTCTCGTTTTGAGGAAAGGCGAGGACTAGGTGATTGTCTAACTCTCCTATTTACTCGGTTTTCGAGTTGCTTACATTTCACAAGTAGCTTCCTTTTTGTAAGTAAAATCAATGCATGGCCTCAAACTTCTTCTTCGCTTTCCTCATTACTGTATTTGTCTACGCTGTCAGTTTATGTTGGCAAATACAGCTTTCATAAAAATGTTATCCTTAGGTATGCTAAGCCGAACGACTTAGGAGAATAAAAATGCAAGAGAATTCTCCTTTTCAATGTTTCGTTTTTCATTTATAGTTGTTTGCGCTTTTGCAAAATTTTAATGTCAATCTTTCTCTATTCACAAACACAGATGAACGCTTATTTAAGCTACATGGAAATTGTGTTTTTCTTTTCTTCTTTTTTGGCTTTTCTGGAGTCTGCATATGTTTATTTAAAGTCGCTCTCCCCGTAATGTTGTATTGTAATGTAACCGTTTGGTTTGAGTTTACAGAGCAGGACAGGTTAGCAAGCTGGGTACGTTCGGAATTTTCTAAAATATATTGTGTTTACTTTCAAAGTATAGGCAAAATTATGTCATATAATTTGATCTGATTTGACTTGATTTGATTTTATAAAGAAAAATTGATCTCGGACTTTAACAAACTAACTGCGTAATCTAGTTCTGAAAGTCCTTTACACTTCAACTACAGATTTTCTTTTTTGTTAGATAAAAAATGAAATATATTTTACTTTTGAAAATTTAAAAACCGTTAGAAAGCAGTGAAACTCTAAAATAGGAAAAATTAAAGAAAAAAAAATTTGTTTTTTTTTAGTATGGAGTTCAAGTACCTAATAGGAGGAGGTAAGGACAAAATACTTTTTAACACTAATCCTTCTTCCATTGTTTTGCAGGTATATGTGATACATATACATAACATAATAAAAAAGAATTCCAGTTTTTTTATTATACATTGTAGGTGTAATAATGCCTATACTAAAGAATTTAAACAGTTTGTTTTTTTTATTTATACCAATCTTACTGATACTAGAAGGAAAATCTATCAGTAGTTAGGATTTGTATTACGTTTTACCGAAATCTTGAGCTTCTTTATCGAACTTTTTTTCACATGACGCGTATACGGGCCAAACTCACTAGAATGAGGATTTGGATCAACACTCATACGTACCATGCGCAGTTAGCTGCTTAAAGATGACTATGACGAGATTATAATGAATTTTCCTGAGGCTAAGTATGATTGGAACAGATAAACGATCAGATAAATACAACAAATACCCTAAGGTTTCATTTCGAACCTATATATTTTATATATGGACATGCGTCCTTTTGAAGATGTAGATAAAAATCGAGGGAATCGAAACTTCAAATGCAACTTCTTCAGAATATTTTGACGAAAGTTCTATATTTGAAACTTAAATGCCCTTTAGTTTTAATCCACCACCTTATCTGCGCCGTGAAATTCTTAGAAATCGAAAAATCGCAAACACCCATTGTCCATACCAAAGTTGATAGATCATAGAGTTAATCGTAGTTAAATCTTATTTTCCTTAATTAGATTTCATATTTAGTTGTATTACTTTTCATTGACTTCGTTCTTTTAAGTTTGTTACATTTTATCACTTGCGTGAAATACAATATTCTTAACGCGTGTCGTTCAACTATTTTCCCCTTAATTTTGTAGATTGTTTTATATTTCAATTTCTATCTCAATTTTATTGATAAGATTGACAATTTACTTAAACGATCTGTCAGGGGTAAAGTTTACAGAGACAACATATAATAATGTCAACTCAAGCTGAACTTTTTTTTTTTTTTTATATATAAATTTTTCCTTATCCCAAATTTTTCGACTAACTAAACCAATTGACACTAAGAATTTATAGATGTATAGAAATTTATTTTGAGGATGTTTTGTTCTTTAAATTTTTTCTGGAATTTTATATTATATTATGACAATCAAAAAATTCATTCAATATTTTTATTGGTTTCTTTTAGTTGCCTAGAAATAATAGTGCCAAGAGTTAACATATAAACGTGTGTAGGTAAGCAATTTGAGAGCATAACTATACATTGCTGGTGTAATTTTGATTTATCACATACTTGGCAACAATAAAATTTTATGTTATTTTATATTTCCTTTTATTTACTGCTGGCTGTTTAATAACTGGAAATCCTGCTGTGTCTTTAGAGCTACTTACGTTTATTATTTTCTTACGTAAACTTCAATATAACGTAAAGCAATTCATGATATAATAAGAGACGAATGGAAGCGTAGAAGAATTTTTTCAAAACAATCATTGTCAGAAGATTTTCTATAAAAAGAGGAGGAAATAAGAGCAATAAACTTATTTCACATAATTTAAAGGTTTCACTCAAGGATTTATCGTATTAGATGCTTTAGTAGACATTTAAAAGCTTTAAAAAGAAAGTGAAAACTCTTCATATGACTATAGACGGCTCATGTATAGGTTTTATTACATCATTTAAAGTTAAGAAACCTTGGGCATCGAGTATTACGTACATTCTCGTTTAGTTGTACATTATTTCAAAATTTTCGTACCCATATAGAATAAGACAATCGCAGTTTTTATAAATATTATTTTCGATTTTACTTCTTTTTTCACAGAACATCAGGCGTTTAAAGTATCTGTTGCTTTATCCAGGGTGTCTTCATATGAAACTATTATCCTTAAGATTCACGCAACAGTACAGATTATCCCTCCTCTGCATAGGCTTTGCGAGTTTTGTGTTCAGTTCTGTGCCAAAAAGCGATAAATGCGGGAAGAGTTACTTTTTGACTTAAGTTGGAGGAGAGTGCCACCGAATCATGACCTGTGATCAAAAATAAAGACGATATAATATCGGAGCCATGCCATAAGTTACAGAAAGCATTAACATGGACGATGAAGACGAATATCGTTAGCTGTTTTATGTTTACGAGGATTACTTGCTTAAGCATTTTATGTATATTCAGAATAAAAGTCACTTTGAAACTAAACGGAATGGTATTATGAAATAAATAAGCAAAGATAATCACTACTTTAGTATAATATGAACTGATCCCATCCAATAAATCCATCATCGTAGAATGCTATCAACAACAACTTGAAAATAAACCGGTTATTAAGCAAAAGCAAGCCACAATGCGTCGAGAGGCAGCACAATGTTTGTAAATATCCAGTTAACCAGTAAGAAAAAATAAATTAGACAATTTATATAAACTGTAATCTACTTAATTTAATTTATTAAATTTTGTTTTATATTTTTGTTTACCAGATTTTCATTTTTTCACAAATTTTTTTTCAAATTTTATATTTCGTTTATTTATTTACTCTATTTTACCCTACTTTTCTTTGTCTTCTTGACATTATTGTGTTACACATATGCAAATGATATCACATATATTCTGTTATGATGGCGACAAACGAGAAGCGTAACTCAATATGAAGGCGATCGAATACCATCAACCCAAAAAGCGATTGTATGGTTTTTGTGCTTCGTAACGTACCATAGCTGGATAAAGAGAATGGTAAAGGGAAACCAGATATCCTTCGACAAGAAAATCTGTCGGAAAAATGGCAAAAATATGTAGTTAACAATGGATGCCTTAAATAGAATATATTTTACAATTTTCTTAAATTAAGCGATTTTTGTCACAACCAACAAAGGAAAGAAGAACCGGCCATCACGTATGTGCATACGTAATA
Source organism: Glossina pallidipes (assembly GCA_000688715.1). NCBI lineage: Eukaryota > Metazoa > Arthropoda > Insecta > Diptera > Glossinidae > Glossina > Glossina pallidipes. The sequence goes on along the minus strand of JMRQ01002017.1, from coordinate 326,960 downwards.
AATGCGAAGCACTTGAAATATTTTTATGCCCTACATTTTCTTTTTTGGTTTGTATATGACGACTATTAGAGGGGTACCCTCCTTATGGGGATATGTGCGGGCACGGCGATGGTCCGGAAGAATTGTAGGTAGAGAAGGATAAAAGGAGAGAACAGTCTTTGTATACGTGCGTGTGAAAGCGTCAGAAACAGCGGGAAAGACTGGTGATGATAGACAGTTCCAAAGGCGCGCAGTGTGATTAAACAATGGCGAGTCGCGGTAGATTCCCGAGTGATATGCAGACAATTCTAGGACGAGTGGGTGGGAAAGCTGAGAAAGCCTTGTGATCCTGTTAAAGTACTGAACTGGTAGACAAATCGTTTTTATCTCTGCAGACCACTTCCTGAGGATGTACCTATACACAGTCCACATTACGCTCATGGCCGACGTTATCGATAGTTTGGGACACGTTTTCCCCGCCCATGAGCACCTCAGCCTTTTGAAGAAAGCCGCCGAGCATCTCCAAGCAAAATTTGGGTCTTCCTCTAACGTTTGCGACTCATATCCTAATTTTGGCTGGTTATAGGTTGTGTAAATGGTGCAGATATTGGCTGTAGTGAAGTATTTTTTGCACCGCTTTTAAAATCCCCACAGCCTTGATTGCATCTTCCAACACTCCGAATATATGTTGTGCCCAACGAAAATCATTTTAAATTCCCATACCCAGAAAATCAATCGAAGCTAGGAGGAGAGACAGTGGATACTTACGAAGTAAATAATAAAGCTCAGATAGTTAAAACAACTAGAAAAACTGATGGTAATCTAATTTGAAAACACATGAAATATCTTGCAGGACATTCTGTAGAGAACAATTTCGTCTATCCTTTTCGCGAAAAAATAACAAATCTTCAAATAAAATCATTAGGCAGATGCATACATATTGCTTGCTCTATATATTGATGCTTACTCCAGAGAAGTTTTCCTATATTTTTTGAGAAATTCAACGATTTCAAGCGTTTAATACCGGCAGGGAAATAAAAGCGATACGTAGCGATAATGCTCTGCTAATGCTACCCAAAACGATATCGAAACGAATATTACGAATATTATTCAAATTGAAATGAAAGAAAGAGTTGAACTTGCAATAGATTCCATCAAACAAAAGCTAAGGTCATGGACATTTGGAAATAATAAACACAATGTAAATGCCGTGCTTGAAGGTTTAATTTAATTTACTTAATTTCTTTCATAAATATAGATGGGTTGAAGGCGTAACCTAATTACAATTCCAGTAGAGAAAGTCTTACAAACAAACAGCATACAAACAATTAATGCAAACATGTAAGAAAATAAACAGCGTATCTATCATTACTCATCAAACTCCTTATTAGGATTCCGAATAATAGTGTATTAGTGTAGCATTACGAGGGGTAATCTTAATGGAAACAACAGGATAAGGAAATTAGGTTGTAAACCTTATTTAGATTCCTACATAGAGCTCTAAGTGGATTGAAAAACTCTTAATTTAATGCATTGGCTAAGTTTAATAAAAAGAGTAATCCTTGTCGAACGGATAGGAACATTAAAATTAATTGCACTGAACAAAAGCGATGAATCAATGGGTGCCATTCATCAGCTTCACCATAAAAGTAATGCCCAACGTCATCTTACGTTTCTCTAGTGATGGCAAAGGAGGTAGGAGGGCACGTAGATTTCAACACAAATTTCTTAGAGCAAAAAGCAGAAACTGCTTCTGCAAATATTCTATAAAATTTACATGGCAACGATACGACGGTGGCCATACGACTGAGGCATATTCCAGTGCAGGGCGTACTAAGCTGACGTATACTCTTCTCGTATGTAGTCAAATTACTTCCACCTTTATTTCCAGAGTGTCCAAACAAGATACCTAAGTCTTGAAATGAAGATATTATTGATAATTCATTGTCATCCGAAAAAGCGCAAGAATGATATAATGCGATGCAAAATGAATACAATTCGTTAATAACGAATCGTACATGCAAAATAGCGGATTTATCCAAAATTCGACGTACGATAAGTTTTAAATGGGTTTTGAACTCTAAAATTTAACCCGATGAACCATTGATAAAAAACACAAGGCTAGTTGCTAAAGGATATTCACAAAAATATGGGCAAGACTATGTTGACACGTTTGCTCCTGTAATTCGACAAACACCAATAAGATTACTACACCCGTTAAGCGTGTTACAAAATTTGAAATTAAGACAGTTGGGTGTTTCAAATGCATTTTTAAATGGTGACTTAAACGAAGAAATCTATAAGGAATAGACCGCATGCTTTATTGAAGAAAATAAGAAACATAAAGTACGAAAGTTGCATACCGCAATTTACGTTCTTAAGAAAGACGGAAGGCAATGGTTCCAGATAATTGATGATGTAATTAAAACGACATTCGGATTAATTCAATCGAAACACGATCAATGAATTTATTAGTTTAATAAGGAAAATAGATTAATAATCGTTGCCCTTTATGTTGATGATATTATTATTGCTGCAAATGATGATAACTATACCGAAATATATATAAAAACACATACACATTGGAATAACAAAACATTGTATCGGTCTCGAAGTAGACATGAAAGATAACTAAATTTCTATAATTTAAACGGAATGTATAGAAAACATGATCAAGAAATGCAGTCTTAAAAGCTACAAACCCTTACATGTACCCAAGCAATAAATTTTAAAGTTGGAAAAAGACGAGGAAATTCTTGAAGAAGCAGAGAAAATTGATATGAAAGTATATCAAGAAATTATTGGATCCTTGTTGCACGTAACGTTGCACAGCAGACCTGATATTTCAGGTGCGACGACTTCACCCTTTGCATTAGACGAATGTTAAAATGGGATAGGTAAACCTCCACCTCCTTTTCTGTTCTACATGTTGAAATATTTATACACGTTTATAAGTCTAAAAAAAAAAAAAGATTTTTTCATTATTATACTGTTATTGTCATTCCTAAATAAATTCCGCTGACAAACTTACAGCAAATCTAATGTTAATTTCAGTTTTAATGGAGTTTACAAAACTCTATCATTTGGTTTGTCACTCGTTTCCACTCCAGTTTTTTTTTTCATACTATTTCAAACTACTAATCATGTTACATTTCAAAAAACTTTCTCATACAAATAAAAACAAAGAAAAAACAAAGAACGGAAATCTTTTCTCTACGCGAGAAATATATAGAAAAACTTATTTTCGAGAAGAAAAATTCCATTTTGACGACGACGATGACGATGAGGACGATGATGGGCATCATGCCAAACATGTTGATAATGGAAAGTGTGGAAAAACTGGGAGAATATAAAACAACAATAACAATATTAAAAGATTTTTTTCCAAAGTATAATATTAAAACAGTTTCCTTTTGTATGTGCGGTTGCATATAAGTGTGCATACATGCGGTTTGACACTAAAAAAGTCACGTATAACATTAATGAGGTCATATACGTGTTTCTCCTCTCAACAGCATATGCGCTACCATCGAATTTTGTTGCAGTAGTTGTAGTTTGCTCGTTCACGATGCTATTATGAATGAGTGCTTGCTTGGATGGCGCTGTTTGCGTGTTCGTGTAATAAAGCCACAACGACAACGGACAACAACACTAAAGCAATATATTTGTATAATGGCAATAACTACAGGAATTTGTCCACTGCACACAATTGTAGAATTATTTCCACTTTACTCAAAATTTTAGTGATATTTTACTCATTTTTCTCTATACTTATAGTCGAAGTATAGAGATTTACTCATTTTATTACTACGCTTGCGACGTCTACTTATTCGGAAGTCAATGTACTCTCCCTGCAACATATTGCAAGCGATTTTAGAATGGAGAGTTAACATGAAAATACAATTGCTTCTGCTACTAAAGCTTGAATGCGACCTGGAAAGTGCATGCATTCGTAATTTGATCAAATTTTAGGTGAATAGGGGGAAAAAAAAAACCACAGACTAATACTATAATACCAATTATGTGTCTGAACCTAGGAGTTGTGGCCACCTCAAAGAAATGTGAAATGATATTTAATATCATTGTTGGTTGTACCATTAGCCAAGGATGGGTATAAACAGTTTGCCTCAAACCAAAGATAATATCTCTGTTGTTTTTTTTTTCTCCCTTAAGCTAAAACACATTTTCCATTATAGAGGGATTTAAGAAATAATACTTTTCACACAGGTTAGAAATATAAAATGGTGTTTGAGCGTTAACGAATTTTATTTACCCTACAGCTACAAACTCTAGAAGGAAGCAAGTGCTTGAGAAAAAATCCAACAAGCAAGAAGGAGGATAAATCGTATGCATAGTATTTACTTTTAAAAAAAGTTTCAAAGCAAATCCTATTAGACAGGCAGCTTTCATTTGCTGTCATAATGCAACAACAAAGTTAAAATAAAGTAAACTAAACTAAAATCATACGTATATAGTTATGTCTGCTTCCATTCTTCTCGAGCGCTGCATACAAACAAGCAGACATTCATAATCATCTCCAAAGTCTGTGTTAACAACATTGTCAGTGATATCCGAAACACTTTCATTGTAGCCATAAGTGTATTTACTCAAATATAATACCTATACACAATCGGTATTTAAGATTATATACGCTTTTCCTCGTAACGATGTAACACATTACGTTGTAAACATCTTTATGAGTGTATTTCACTTTTATCTTGACACGTTTACTCTGCTTTTATATGCGAAAATGGTTCCTTTTAACCTTAACAATTCAATTCAACGAATAAATACGCCACAAACGCGGAACACTAATTGCATTTTATTGCTTAAGACAATTTCTACTAGCGGTACAACTGTATTTGAGAAACATATTTCATTATTTAGATATTTTCACTCGACATTACCTCGACCTCTTGCTTACGATATATAATTTGACAAAGACATGACAAAACACTTAGAAACCAATGTTGCTGCCTCGTTTTAGTGCTATCCACTTTACCCAGCGATTTGTAACAACTTGGGTATCGTCTTATAATGAGCCTCTCACTATAACTGTTAACTCTATACGAGCAGGTGTTCTTCCAGTGATTTGAGGAAGTAATCTTCTTCTCTCAATACATAAATATGATAACAGGCATCTAGATCAGAATTACAGACGATTTGCTAAACTGAGTATACTATCGAAATTGTTTGAGCATAGCTTTTGATCGAAATTTACCATTTTCAATAAAATCCCATATTCCTGTGTATCAATAAGCTTGCCTACATGGCTGATCAATCCCCAAGAGCCTATTAAAGTTTGCGACTCGAATCTCCAAGGCTTTCTCTGGCCTTCGTTGACATGGTTAAATGGGGTTGAACTAACTTTTTAATATTAAACTTAAATAAAGGTAAAGCACTACCATACTCGAGAAGAAGTTTGCTGACTAAAGAGTAAATCATCGAGTCCCGTACACTGAATGGAGAACGGAGAGACCTTTCTCGATCTTGGGCTCAGTACGTACCATTTTAATTTACACATTGAGTTCAATACAAATAAAGATAAATCTGTACTTAAACGCTGGCCGCATGAATTGGAAGGCGGATAGTTCCTCTCAGTGGAGTTCCTCTCGGTGTTACGTTAAATAAACTGAAATCGGTTCAAAAACAATTGCTACTCTTTGCGGTATGGATTCTAACTTCGGGCCGTCACGTTACTTTACTACCGTGTGAAAATACATTATTATTAATAGTTTTAGCTTCACTCGAAAAACGCAGGTTCGTTTTATGTCTCAGCTAAAGATTTTCCAGCTTTGTTAAATGCAGTTATTTTGAATTCTCCTGTCCATTCGTCAAGGAGTTATCGTTTTATAAAACTTAAGCAAAGCGTAAAAATTTAAATAAAGTGCATAATCTAATCTGCCTGTTGGACTCAATATAGCTAATGAAAACACCTCTCTACATCGCCCGAGCATTGTCGAACCGGTACTGGTGGATTGAATTCAACACATGAGAGGACTAATCTGGAACACAAGGCAGGTGAAAAACAATTTCAACTTTAAATCTTTGATGTGCATTGTCTTTATGAAACGACACTTTCAAATCAACAAATCACTGTTTTGTTTCATCACACATATGCTGCAATAAGTTTGCATAATGTTCGTTGTTTCATTTATTTGATTTCTAAAGATGAAGCCCTGATGAATCAATGAAAAATATCTATCTGGGGAGTATCAAATATCCCCCACTTTGGAAACGATTCTGTTCTTCCTGAACTGTGACTTAAATCCAGCAAAAACCCAGCTTTGGTGTTACACGTCGTCGACAATCCGATTGAAAAGTCGGTATGAAACTTTTTTTTTCCATTTTGAGCAAAGGCGCAGTCCCTCTTGCGCCCACCTTTCCCAAGCCGACTGATATTCTCAGTCCGTGATCATCCAATAATATTTTCTTAGTTGTCTTTATTATTTCTGCTGGTCCCACCCTATTTGATCGATCATTGTGATGTTGCCAGCCCGTACCTACCACTTCATCGTTATAAACGGGGTGAAATGATTGATTCTGATTTTGGTCGAAGTCAGATCCTTTGCACGAGAGTACTATCTCATACAATAAAAGGCAAATTTTCCCATGTGTAGCAAGTCGCGGAGAGTGTTCAATATTAATGGCTGTCGAACACACGTTAAACAATCTGGTGTTTTCAAACTTCAAATTAAAGTCTTATAAACTTGTTTTCGAAGAACAATCGTCATTTATACTACCCTCATGTTTCGTTAAGAAATATTCAATGTTTCAGGCAAATATGAAACTTCAGAAAGAGGTGTACGCTGAAGACTACGGCACTTTTAAGCTAATTAAATATGATATTGAATTATATCTCCTTACTTTGATTTACTGCTCCTGCATATGACATGAGTTTCCAATTTTCTATATCAAAGTTTATCTTTGTGTCTGCAGCAAATTTATGTAATTAACGTTTCTTTGTCCGAGAATAAAACATACGTTTAGAGTTTTGAAGCTTTTTTCGATTGATTAATTAAGGTGCAGCAAAAGTTGATATCACTACTTAGGTGAACACATCTTAATAGACATAGTTGCAGCCCACTTATTTCTGCATTCTACGTGAGTCTCGGTTTTAAAGTAATTTAAAGTAATTCTAGATTTAAAACTGGTTTTCCGCGAATGACGTGAGTTTAAGTGAAATATTTAAAAAAAATGTGTATAAAATCTATTCCATTCAATTCAAATCCATTTCAAATGAAGCAATTCCGATGCTTGTATTTGGTTTCTCCGCACGAAATTATATTAAAAATACTTAAAAAAAGGGGAAAAAGAAAACCAATGAAAAAATTTAATTTTGAAAGCGTTTCCATGCATTTTATTTAGAAAGTATTCACCAAATAATGTGAAGTGAAATATTTGCATGCAAGCATTTAGTTAAATAATACTTCGTTATTACGGCATCACCTCCACTTAATTACGCCAAACTGTATATAACACTACTCACGTGACTACTGTGATCACACACGTATGCTAACATTCATATAGAAGCGGAAACCGACTTGAATGCATTTTAAATGAAATTCCTTTCCATTATGTGTGCAACTTGGTTTGCATATGCAGCTCAAAGTGCACAAGTTCACACATTGGTATAAGTTGTGCCTTGCTTTGTCTACACAATGACTCTCTTGCCGTGTGCGTACACAGGCATTAATTCATTAAATCCATTATTTCATTTGTCGGTAATAATTTTACAGGAAAGCTTAGACTTAAGTTATAACCGAAACAATTTGTGAGAATTTAAACTGCACAACGAACTTAGCTCAATACACGAAAGTCATTAATGCAATGAAAATATCTCTAGTTTGTGTTTTTTCGATTATTATAAAATTTTCATGGATTTATGGCGTTATCATGCATTAGTTGAAATAAGTAGATTTTTTAGTGGGAAAAAGTCAAAGTTTGTTTTTGTATCGAATCGAACCTGCGTAAGTCAATAACACACCGCCATGTTAGTGTAATAATTTCTTAATTTTGATTTTGATTCTTTAGGGACTGTTACCGGTCTGAATGTCGCACAAAATGGATAAAAGAAAAAACATGTTATTTACAAAATAGGTCGTCTTCGCTGTTTTCATTGCGATTTCGATGCTTGCAAAGTTTGAGAATATTTCGTTCATATAGGCAACTAAGTTTTAATATGCCTTGGCCATGGTGTGCTACAAATGCTTAGAATAGATGAACTCGCACTAAAACGCCAATAGAATGAGTACTTTAAACTTTCCTATTGAAATTGAAAAACGTTTAGAGGAATTTTCATTTCCATTTTTATTTGATTTTTAGTTCCTTTAAACTTCCAGCTGTTTTGATCCGTTTTAAGCTTTATGGAAAATATAAGGTCCTATTCTATCCTTAATCATTATTCTTCTTTATTATATGCTGATAAAGAAAGCAAAGAAAAGGCTAGAAGTAACGTGAGACAATGTTATCGCATAGTGAGTGTATCTGGCCGACTTCGCCCCAACTACAACAAGAAATTTATATCTTTGACATTCTTAAGCAGCGACATAGTATGGCCTATGCTGAGCTTATGAATAGCTATTTCTCTAACGGTTGTTCTGCAGATGTAAAACAAATCTATCTATCCATCAAGGGCTTTAGAACGAAATAGATTCTAACACCAAAATCTTAAAGCGCTAGCATTTAAGGCTATCGGCTTTATTGAAACTGTTGTCGCATTTAACATTTGAGTCCATGGCCATTCGGGTGGAACGAACGTCATCACTACATTCTCTTCCTTCTTTTCTTTGCCTACAATCTTTTCTACTCGTCATCGTGCATGCACGTAGCATAAATCCCGTAAGCAGTTGGTTTTCGAAAAATAAAAATAAAAAAAGGTAGCGAGGTTGGGACTGCTTTCCTTCGCACTATACAGAAAGTGACTTTGAAAAACATCAGAAAAATCATTAAGACTCGTCTTACTAAACAAATCACGCTTGCTTTAGCATCATCTTGTTTGATTATTATAAAATGTTATTAAGAATTTATATTTTGGAAACGAACGGTTGGAGGCAGAACGAGACTGCTATCAAGGTAGAACTTTCCTCTGATCAATAGTATATAAGAATACTTAGTCGCTGATGAATATTATGAATCTTCGTCCATTTTGCGTATACGACCTGATGTGGGTCTAAGTTAAACGATCCTGCTTTTGGTCTAATGCCATTTCTTGTTCATGCTTGTAAGACGATCAAGTCAACTTTCCCATGCGCTCTCTGAAAGATTGTGTATTTACTACATTTATTTTAGCAATTTTGAGAATGAAAACAGCTAGCAGACGCAACCTTAACTAGTGTGTGTTAGGTATACGCAATATTTATATTCTGGGTCAGCAAACACATTCATTTTGGCAATAAGATTTTTATTTTTTTTTTTTATTTTGGTTAGTTCAATTTAAAATGAGAGTGCCTTAGAGTCGATCTGACATATATATAACATTTTCTTTACATGCATAAAGTCTCGTATAGTGTGTTATTACACAATTGTTATAAACTTACAAATATATGAAATGCTAGTTTACATCTTTTATCATTTCATTCGCATTCAGCCATTCACCCCGAGAACAACTCTTGACTCAGTCTCTCTAGTTGCCTATAAAGGTTGTTGAATTATTCGTACAATATCGTGTACATAAACATATATTTTCTTCTTCCACATCTCACGTTTATCTTAAAGCGTAAAGTGTTTCCTTTTTTCTTTTGACGTTGCTTGCGGTGTTTTTGTTCGTTGCACATGCACTGTATGCGTTCCTTTTTTCATTAGTGTTCTTTCTTTTTTTTTTTCTATTTTTATTTTTTTTTTTACTTTTGTTTTTGTGTTTTCTTCTAGTTTCTGGTTCATTTTTTTAATGCTTGCAGGTGCAACAGCTGTTAGCATCACTAAAAACTTCTTTCTAAAGTGGTCTCATACGCTGTTTTGTTTTGTTTGTTGTTTACTTTGGGTTTATTGTGTAATGCTATTATATGAATGAGCTCTTACGTACGTTCATGTTTTTATTCCAAATATTCACAAGTTGGGCGGATGTACGTATGTAGTACGTACATAGTAATATAAGCGGATTGTAGAGATGTGTAAAAGTTATTCTCTACCCTCTTCCATGTAACATACAAATTTTAAAAAAGTATTAAACTAAACATGGATCATATTATTATATAAGCTACAAGGATAATGCAAGTATACTAATTTTATCATTCCGTTCGCAATGCTTAACTATAAGTATCAAAAATAGCATATCTACCTGCCTATTTATTGCCGCAAAAAAATCGGGTAGAACATTTTATCTTCGCACATATGCTCGTGATTGAGTTTCGCATATTAAGTTTGAAAACCTTTCAGTCGCGTCTTAAAACGCACTTATAAAATTTTGATTGAGTACGATTCAATTTCAACTTTAATTGAAAGCGGAATAAAGCCACTGACAATTTCAATTACAGCCTGCTAATTAACAATGAAGTACAACACAATGCAACAAACTTAAACTTTATGAAAATGCATTTAACCTCAGGATTGGGATTAATCAGAAATTATATATTCGGTATATACTTGCCTATGTGAACATATCATAACGCTATCGAAAAGCAAATCCATGCTTACTTTAAGTAATTAATATCTCAGATTCGCCTCAAGGCTTATGTAGGTTTTCCGACATATTTTAGTTCTTTGCATTTATTTTAAACTTTTGTATATGCAATCAAAGCAATATTTATAAAAGGAGAATTTAGTTTAAAAAAAATATATATATTTAAAGCAATGAAAACATCTAAAGCGTTTAGAAAAAAAAAACACATCTTTACTTTAATCTTGATCTGAAATTTATAATGGTATTACTTCAACGTAAAGGTCGATTCAACTATCGTTCAAAATCAAGGCATCAAAAATCAAGGTGTAAAATTGATGCATAAAGTGTCATATGTCCAGAAAGACTTCCGTTAGACAGACTCTTGATTACATCAATCCATTTAGAAGCATTTTCTGAGCCAAGTTAAGCCTGGCCATTCTTCATTTCTTGAGCTCGACATATGTGCCATAATTTTTGGAATATGGTGATGAAATTGATATGTTGGTAATAAGTTTGCTCTCAAGAATGAATATTATTGGAAATGAATTTGATCGTGTTATCTTGGTGACCATTTTCTATATATAACTTTGTTTTTTTTTATACGGAAAAACTTTCAATTTTTAATAATTCGCTACAAGAAATGGTGAAAAATAGTGTTTTGATATATTACAGAACAGAAAGGTGTAAATTTTAATGCGGAATAATATTTTGACAAATGAGTTTGAAATTTTTCTCGAAATTCGAACTACATCGGGCTACATCAGTCTACAGGTGGCATCGCCTTCTGTGTACCGCCTCTCATGCGTATTCACATACCAGCGAGCTTTAATTTTTGCTTAAAATAAGTGAAAAACTCGGCGACGTGATAGAGGAGGTATTTAAGGCTCACACCATTAAGCTGCTGTAGGATTGTTTCGAAAGCAATTGAGTTTTTTTCCAACCAACTTCACACTTAAGACGCATAATCATTATATTAGGTACTTGCATGTATTTTGATCATTTTTTAAATGTCCCAAATTTCGCCCTCAATTTGGTTTCGTCCGTCCATGGATCTGTATGAAACAATATATAATGATATGAAAAGGTACATTGCGGTACTTTGTGTTCGCGCATACCTTTACCTAATTCTGTATTGTAAGACGGTAGGTCACATCGCAGTGTACTATTGCACAGTTTATGGAAAATGTTGGTTTTGATATCGTCACTAACTCTAAATTTACAAATAATTATTCTTTTAGTTTGATTATTAACACTAGAACTACCGAGTACGTCAATTTGATCCTTTTTAATTTTCCATCTTAAAAAAAAACGGTTATAAAGCATCTAATGTCCCGAAATTTTTTGGTGACTTACAAACACTTTTTTGCTATCTAGTCTAGTTTTCGAGCTGTACGTGATATATACCTATTTTTAACAAAAGGGATCGACTTGCCAAGTGAAATTTGACACAAACATTTCTTGATCGATTAAGAATCCAATGCCAGCAAAATGGTTGTGTTCTACCTGTGTACATGCCCACCAGAAATGAGAAACTAAAACAACCTCGAAAAAAACGATAAAATTTTTCATATTTTCGTCGATAATTTTGGATTCTGCAAAGATATTTCAGAAAAGGTTCTACTGGATTGGTTTAATAATACGCCCACAATTAACGACAGTATTTTAATTACAATTTACTTCCAATTTATTTCTATTTTATTTGCAATTGAGTGAAAAAAACGTTAAGCCTTCCCTCCTATCCTTTGGTACCTTACACCTTATAGGAAAGCTTCCAGCGATTCAGGTGAACGGACATCTTATATAAAATCTCTAGCTGTGTTTTCTTAATAGCTATCTTTATCTTCATTAATTCTACCAAATATGTGCATTTCGTAAAGACGTTTTGCTTTATTTTCTGTTTCAATATACTATTCGACAGCAACTTTGTCATCAAACGAATTTTCAAAAAAAATGGTGCACATTGTCGACAGCTACGAACTCGCTACTCTACGTGTCGACACTATTTACAGCCATGGGTGAATAGGCAACATGGTGAGGTTTATTTGACACAACTAATTAGCGGCCACGGTTGCTTTAGGTCATATCTGAATAGGTTTAAAATAGAACAGGACCCATTCTGTAGCTTTTGTGAGTGCATCGAAGACGCTGAACATGTTTTCTTTGTCTGTCCGAAATACCATAACGAACGACAGAGACTACAGACAGAAATTGGAGGGTTACCACTCCGCGACAATCTTGTGATAAATATGTTGCACGACCTGAAAATATGGAAAGCAGTAGGAGTATTCGCCGCAAACATAATGAGAAATCAAAGATATGAAAAGCGTCAGCGTAGGATCTTAAGTAGCGCCTAAACGACTACCTCCCTGTGAAGGTGTACCTAAACGGTCGTGCCACAGGGTAGGGAATAGGAGGGGTGATTTTTAGCGGGTTTAAGTCTCGCACTGCCCTCACGGACGTCTGTTGATTGTTTTCCACCTCACAAAATAAAAAAAAAAAAATAAAAAAACTTTACGTGTCGACGCGACAGTTAATATGACGTCAACTACCATAATCGACTCCTGGGTAGTTTTTCAACAATTCTAGTGTGTTTCATCATTGAATCAGGAAAACTTTTTTTGCCAATTGCTTCGAGAATATCAATAAATTGATGCGAGATATCTATCATAATACAGCATATTTTTCCTGCATTTTTTTTTTTTTTTTATGGATAATCAATGCCTAAAGGCGCACTAACCATACTTATATTATCGTTATTTGTGTGCTTCGATCAACTCCAATCTATATCTACCATTCGTTAGTTTTTCCCAAAAATTTAAAATATTCATATTTTTATTGATTCTTCTCCGTAAAATTCATTTTAAAATGCAAACCACTTGCAAATGTAATCACATCACATACCTATCGAATTTAAATGGATAGGCTTTTAGATAAAGCACTTTAGTATTTGTGTTTGGAACATGTGGACACATGTTCTCCTCCTCTTGTTCAACATTTCCTGTAATTACCATTGAATTTAACACATTTTTGGTCAATATGCACTCAATTTAATTTGCGTGCAACATAAATACTGTATACAAGCTTAAAAGGTGATAAGCGGAGAAAAAGAGAAAGAGGAAATGAGAAACTAATGATGCGAAAGGCAAATAGAAATAAAACAACAAAACTTTATATAATGCATTTAAATGGTTTTTTGTGCTAACTTTATCCATAAATGTAAATTTTATGATATATCTATATATAGTTTACATTTAAAAGTTATTGTACATGCAATTAAGTTATTTAAGAATATTCGTAAATATTTCTAAAAGTTTCCTATCTACGCATAACAGAAGAAGAAGAAGAAGAAGAAGAAGTGCTAAACAGAATAAAAAAAAATAGGTTAGGGATTTTCTGAAGATTTAATCTATTTTCGCTTTTATTCATACGCACGGATGCAAAATTTACTGATCTGGATTCCTATAAATTTATTTCATTCATTCACTTATGCGTGAAGTTTTAACGCTTCATCTGAACTCAATATTTTTTAGATTACTATTGTTACAAAATTATTGTTGATAAAAGATAGGAGCGGAAAAAACGTGCCAAAGTGGGATTTTATTACTATGTACGAATGTTTATGCTTTGTTTACATTTCTCTACTAAAATTTATTAAATTGCAATTTATTAGTAATTATATTATAGAAATTGTTGTTTTTATTGCAACTGTAATGCAATATTCGAATTCAATATCGCTACGAGTGCGTTGATACAATGGCAAATATTCTTGCGTATTTTTGTTTGCATTCATTTATTCTAAATATTCATTTATCAGCATCTATGAAATGGACAAAATATTACAAAATTCCGGGTACGAATATGAACGAATGTGAAATTGTATAAATTTGTAATGAATTGTTCTATGACGTTGTAAGTATCGAGATTATCAGAAAGCATTTATAATGCTTTTCAAATTTACAAGCTTTGCAAGCCTGTAACCTTTGCTAGGTCAAAAACTCTTCTAGTTTTCAGCTTTGCGGGTTTACAAGGTTTACAATTCTATAAGCTTTCAAACTTTGCTAGATTCGCCACCATCAAGATTTATGTTAAGCACCACTTGTTTTCCTGCCGTGTGCTGCCTATTAGGTAAATGGAATGTCTATAAGGCAAAAAGCCATGCATCAGCCATCCCGTAAATATTTACGTTGTTACCACAACTACTAGCAGCAGCGGAATGATAGAACCAGAGTGCCCGTTTCTTTGTGCGCAGTACAGTTTTTTTTTTATTTGAAGTTTCTGAAAATGCCTTCTAACTTATCTATTACAGCACCAAGTACTGTTACCCGTTTCTATCAAACTTCTTTTTCTGGCTAAATGAGAACTTAGCATTTTGGAATAAATGAAAGTCCAAAGGAGCCGGCACTATTGATTATGACAACTATTCTATATTGATCTGCTTAAGATCCAAATACTTCCAAGCCAATTTAGGTCTTCCACTTCCACTTGATTCCAAAGGTTTAAATGATGCGCAGCTGCTTTTGTTTTACCAGGTCAACACTATTCAAGAAAGTGCTTTTGCGAAGCCAAAGCTATATTTTCTTCAACGATTTTGATAACCATGTGGTCTTTACAATTGAACGAACATCTCCGATTTCCATCTCGTTCCGCAATTTAGAATCGTAGTACATACAGGTGTGGATAATAAAAAACCTCTCTCTCGTTTCAAAATTAAGTTTTATTTATTTATTTATTGTGTGTATATTTTGTGAATTTATTTAATGCATTTAACAAGCTCCCGAATAACTAAAATCATATGCTCGTCTGTATTGAAAATTCTACAGCACTTTGCGATTTGGAGTCGCAACCATTGAGTTGTTAGTCGCGATTCTTTGCGATTCTTCGAGACTCACGCGGATGAATTCTTATTTATTCTATAGATATATATATATAAATGCCGACCAGGAAGTGTTACTCGAAATCGTTTCACGGCATAGCCTTGAACAAACCGGCTCCTTCTTCCAAATATAACGTATCGATCCAAATAAATTGCGAGCGGCTTTCGTAAATTCAAGCAAATCAACTTTAATCTGATTGCGTTTTTTACGAAGAATGAAACATTTATTCAATAGTTGCCTTTCTTCGTTAAGTAGAATGAAGATTACCATTCAGCTAGTAGTTACGCTTGTGGGCTACGCAATGAACATTAGAATATTATCTGCCATTATATGACCATGTTGAAGTTGATCTCCAAGCTTATAAGCTATTGGTTTTGAAGCAGCTGACTATTTTATATGATGGCAAGAAATGTGAAATGAAACAAACTGAAATTTTACTCGTTTCCGAAAAACCTCTTTTACTATGCTTTATAATTCGAATGTGTATAAAGAGATTTCAAAGTCTACCCTGCAAAATTGCAAGCATTTGTGTTTGTTCGTAAATATTTGCTATTGTCCAAATGTGGTGGTATTCGTGCTAAATGGACCATTTCGGCCAAATTAATAATTATGCGTACCTTGTTTTTCGAGATTTTCCACTCTATTTAGTAAACATGCATATGTCAATACTTACCTATCGACACACACGCATACATACATATACGCACATGCTCACATGAACTTCTATTATTAGTAAAGCCTGTTTTGTGGAATGACAAATGTAGAGACTAGAATTTTATTATAATTGCAAAATAAATTAGTTTTGCATTGCAGATGAATGACTTTGCGGAAAAATTAAATTTAATTAGAGCAAATAAACATATCTACCATTTCGAACGTATTCGTTTGCACCAATCATCGTGATGGCGTTTGATAATTAAAAAGCTGAACAATTGCTTTCCGCCACTCATCATATGATGAATACAAAACAAATCGTTCTCATCTAAAGTAAGAAAAATTTTAAATTTCATTAATTTCATGCGAAAACTAGCAAAGTTAGATAAAATACAAGCACTTTTCTTTGGCAAATAGTGATATGAAATTTCTAAACAAGCGCGTAATTGCCAAAGTATATAGTAGGAGTGAGCACAATTTAAATGAAGTACGGACGAACGAAGCTTAGATTGCAAAAATTTTCAGAGAAATTTCTCTCTTCGAAAGACTACAAATCTTTTTTTATAAAGCAAAGAGACAAACATTCAAATTCCAATTGTTTTGAGGAGACGCAAATATCTCTTTTATCTTTGCATTTCATTAATGTAAGTCGATAAACGACCTACAAAGACCTTTAAGTTAAACTTGTAAATTTATATAGGCCAACTGTATCTAAGGGCATTTCCGCGCCTTTTCGCTTGATTTGGTTTAAAGAGTTGGTTAAGACTTTTACATCTGCTCGTAGATTTGCTGAAGCTCATGAAAATGTGCAGAGAACTACGGCTCTTCTGAGAAAGACAGTTTTCAGTTGAACACGCAAATTCGATTTATATATGAATACGTTTTCGAATATAAAAACGTCCACTAAGGTATAAGGAGAGTTGCCATTATGAACATCTAACCATAAATTGATAAACCTTCCGTCATAAGAAATATTCTCGCAAAGTGATGGTTAAGGAAGGACATACTTAGAAGAATATTCCTATAGGTTAATGTTTTTTATCTGCTCTTTTGATAGTTTTACAAAACAACCGATACATATATATGAAGAAAGGGATATTTCATATCAGTGCTTTAATTCGTATATGATTAATTGTAATTATTAGGCAAACAAAAGGCAATGATAAATAAGTATTGTAATGCTTTGTTTCACAATTAATAAAATTATAGCTATAGGCAAAACTTTTCGACTAGTGTAGAACAGCACACCTTTGTTATGTTAAGCAAAAGGAATACTACATAAATATTTGTGAGCAGATTGGAAAACAACACCTTGTGACTCTTTGTCTCTCTCTCTATATATATATATATATATAGATATACATACTATTTTAACGATAATACATGGAGGTCTATGCTAAATGTATTTGAAATTAAAAATTCTAGAAAATTATGCTTCTTACCGTAAAGGGAATATTAAATAGAAACTCAAATTTATTTTCAAAAACCAATTTGAAGAAGATAAAGTAAAACATGAATTGTGTACACTGAAAGTGTTGTGCATGTCCAATTTTCTATGAACAGGCATTTTAAATCATTCAGGGCTTTTGCTGATTTGCACGAAAGTTTCATGTTCTATTGGCAAAGCACACCTCTTATTCTTTCTGTACAAGTTAAATGTGCTTTGTTTTCGAATTCTAAATTTGTATACGACTAAAGTTATATCGGATTTATCATATCATACAATAAGATTTAAACAAAATTCTGTAAAATATATTTGAGTTGTCCGACAATATGTTTTGCATTTGATAAAGTGTGTGGGAAAAGTGTAAGGGCAAGCAATTTTATTTTAGATGATTATTGTTTTTATTTGTGAAAACAATCAAATTTATTAAAATTTGAAATGTTTATCATATTTTCGGACAAAAAAGTACCCATGCATTTCGGGCAAAAGTAACCAGAGATATAAAAGAAATATGTTTTTGATTCTCAAAAAAGAATAAATATATAAAAATAATTTCAAAAGACAATAAAAACTTTATGAATTAATTTAGATAAGAAATCTTCCACTAAATTTCAGGGAGAGAAATAATTTATTTGCATACTATTAATAATAATCGTAACATAAGCGTTCAGTTAAATGGAAAATTGACTATAAATTTGATAACAAAAGGTAGAAAGAAATTTAAAATTATAGGTTTTAACATAAAATAGAAAAAATATTACCTACATATTGATATTTACTAGTATTTAGGAAAAGTAAGAGTAAAGAGTAACTATTACAGACTTTGGCCGAATCTCTTAGCACAAGCAATTTAATTCCATTCGTATTCTTTTAGAGCAAAGATTTTATGGCTTACGTAATATGAACTTGACAGACCATTTGGGTTTTGACTTGAAATTTTAAAAGAATTACCTTTCGAATTATATCTTCACATCTTAAGAAGAAAGAATTTCAGAACTAGCTATTGCCCCCGTGTAATAGGTGTAACCGCAATAAGAAATTTCCTATCATTCTTGGGTCAGTTTAAATTGCCTAATAACTTCAAAAAACAGATATTTTTTGTATATTCCACGCTCATTTATGGGCATTCAACTCTGACAATTATTTGTTGTAAATATTTGGATGAAATCTGATGTAGATTGTCAATTATTAACTACAATGCTCTTTTACATTTAAAGTATACCCTCGCGTGTACCTCCTTCCTGCCAGATGTCCGCCACCTTTACTTTAATCGCACATGTATACGAACTTAAACACGTTTAACCATTCTATCTCTGATCTGACAGCTTCGAGCATTTCGACAATAGAAAGTATTCGTACTATGTACTTTATCAGGACTTGTAAGTTTTAGAAGCCGAAAAGCGAAACTAATATACCATCATCCTTTACAGATGAGCATAAAAATGCAATAAATATTATTCTATATGTTATTTTTCTTTATGGCACACCATGCAGCAGAAAATAAATGAGTTTTTAGGTGAAACTTTTCCGCATACATTTTTGTATGTGTTATAAATATGATAGTTAATAAACTTACTATTTTTGTCATCCTTTTTGCTTTTTGTTCTTATAAAGTTTATGGACTCTAAAGCAATATATAACACTGCGTTCATTTTGCCATGGTTCTATGTACATTCAGCTCTCTTTGTCTTACGTTGTGTGAATTTTTGAAACGTGAAACGCTTAAATAATACAAAAGGCTGATTACCTATGAGGTTTGCGCGCTTTTGGTTAATTTTTCAAAAATCAAATATGCTGATGAGCGAATAGAGCGTAAACTAAACTGTTACGAGTAAGTAAAAGTAACTAACCTTAAGCACTCACGACATTCAACTTTTGCATCCAAATTTTGTTTTTTCGTAATGACTGCTTTCATGGTGTGGTGTCTCTTACACAACTATAAACACGGTGATGATCAGATAGAAATAAGTGTAGAAAGAGGGACAAGGTGTGGCCGCAGACTGGGAGATTACAAGATCCTATTAAGTTCTGCGTTGCTTGAGTATTGGTACTGATTAGAAACTATGGAATAAAAAGAAAGGCTAAAAAAAGCATAGAAAATTATTGGATCGTAACTTTTCTTTTAACAGTTTCTTAGTGGCATTAATTGTATAAATTTGTGTTTTAAAAAATCACATGCACCTAATGACAAACTCTCTTTGCTTCGGTAAGAATTCATTTGCTTGTCGTGTTTGAAATCTGTCTGCAAATTGGCGTGTTCTTAATGAATAGTGTACAAAACATAAATTGAAAATTCTCTTTGTTCTCGTTAATCAAGGTGGTCGTAAGTGCTGACGAAAGGAAAAGGTGCACTTGGATAAATTTTATTTTTTCAAGAAATGCGTTGTTGTGTTCGATTATTTTTTTTTTTTTTTTTTGTTTGTAGAGAGAAATGGATTAGGCCTGTATGTTTCACTTTAGACCCATAAGCCAGTAACGTAATTTAAGTTTTTAATTTCAAAATTTTAAGAATTATTTGATGATTTTTATTAGATTTTTAGATTTTTGATTTATAGGTTATGTTTGACTAATTGGTGATGAAATTCTTTTTGTTCAATTGAGTAACATGCTGAGGTTAGTTGTGAACACGCCAACGACAGCTTGCATACTGGTTGTGTTCGATTACCTTCAGAACATTGTTCGTTTAATGAAATGATAGTAAATGACAAGATATGAACTCAATGACACAGAATGTTGAAGTTGTCTTTCATGACGGTAGGGTCGCCACTAAATTTATAAATAAATTAAAAATATTTTTAAAAAAAATGGGATAAAATTTTGAAACTCGACAAATATCTTCATTATTTTCAATTCAATCGGTCGTCACTAGGCTTTTTGTGATGATATTTAAAGCGCTATCACAATTTCCATAAGCTCACAACCTAACTATCAATCCAAGTTCTGGCATAAATTTTAATTCGTGTTGTTTCTACGTTACGCATACTTCAACGTCATTAAAAAAAGAAGGGACGAGCCGTCCAAAAGGTATCATTATATTGTTTTTATCATTTAAGTTTTTCGCTTCGCTCTTATTACTAAGCATCTAATAAATATAGGAGTTTTGCTTACGCCAAATCACTTGTAACTGAAAAAATCAAGTATCATTAACAAATTAAACGAAATCCAGGCTTCTATCCCACGAAAATTTTGATAGAAATTGAACGAAATTACACGAAAGAATTTCCAAACTAAAGCTACGCTCAGTAAACCAACTTAATGGCGTGCTTCAAATCTTGTCTAAAGGCAAGGAAATGAAAATCGACTGTAGACTTGTATACTAACTATGTGGGCTGTGGTGTACGTGGTTGATGTCGATCTTGAACACATTTGTGCAGCTGTTTCTTAAGATTTTAGGAATAGCGATACGTGTGTCTTTATAAAGGGAAATATTTGATATATACCTCAGAATACTTAAAGCTGTACATCTGTTGTAAGGAACGAGAATCGTTTTTCATTTTGGGTCCATCAAACCCATGGCAATTGAATCTGTGTTGGACCTTTACTAGTTTAAGTTGGCACAGTGAGAGCAATGAAAGGGAAGAGCGCAAATTCCAACTGCTTTGAACCGCACAAGAGGGCACCCCTGCCACATAGCTCTCCGATGGTTCAGTCTGATATTTTAGACGATGATTTTTTCGCATTTTGTTTGTCCGCCTTTGAAGCACACTAATCAGTCTGGATAGTGATAATTTTCTTACGAGGAGAGCAGTGAGCAAAGCGAGCAACGTTCCGGCCAAGCTCCGATTCATTACAGCATACATTACTGTCGGACAAGAAAAAATCAATATATAAACCATATTTACGGACAGAGAATTAAAACGTATGATAATTTTGGTATTCTTTTTCCTTTAGCTCTCAGTAAATAAATCTAAACGTGATGTAGATCGGAGACTGATTTGTAACTGTCGACATCGAGCAAACTCGATAGCTGTCGATTGTCGACTCGCAGTAATGAGTAGTGAATTAACATTTCTGAGCAACATCAAGGAGACTTCACAAGTCACAAGGCATTTTTTCTGGAACTTAACAAGCCTCTTTTATAATAAAACCGTCATCGGAGTGTGTTCGTTTAACAATTCCTTAGGAACACCAAGTTTGAAAAAAATTTAAGCAACTATGACGAGAATGCACGTTGCTTTCTTTTATGGCCAGTGACCGTCCACAATGCCAGAATAGACCCCAAAGTATGCATTCTTTTTAATGTCGAATGGATACCCTTTCGATTGTAAAATTTACTGTCAAGTAACATATTCAAATTCCGAACGAATATAGTCGATATCAGCAGCTAAAGGCCGGCCACGAGATTAGTTTTTGTTTATTTAGAATTTATTTTGGTCAATTTTTTTAAATGTTGATATCTTTTGTATAAATATTAACCATAGGTTTGAATTCGTTCATTCATGCATGCAGTTGGTCGAGTAACTCTTTCTCCTGAAATTTTTTTTACAATTCAAATTAAAGCTATTAAACCCACTAGGTATTTCACTACCGTCGTTGCGATATCTAAACAGAAGCTCTTAAATGCGAGCTAATCAATCGGTTATGCGCAACAAAACCAACCAACCTAGCGTGTGTCTGTTGTTCTATTTACCCAACCGATGAATTCAATTTATGCTGAAGCGCATATATACACTTTTTATGGAGCATATTGAACAAGAAACAAAAACAAATAAAGAAAAACAAAAAAAGCGCAAAAAGAATAGACGAGTTTCGTATATGTTTTACAAACAGCATGTCTGTGCATATTTCCGTTTTACTGCCTCACAAACGGTTACAAACTTTATTACCATGTCATGCATAAATCATTGACGCATTTGTATGATACATACATAGTTGACTTTTTATGTTTATTTGTCTGTCCGCTTCAATGCACAAGCACAGATTTCATCGTACTAGTAAAGCATATTTAGTGCATTTTTGACAATGCAGTGGACGTTCTTTATAGCGTTCTAGAAAATGGTATATGGTGCTACAGTACATGTTGCCCATATAAGCATTACCTTCCAAGGTTTACTATAATCAATACTAAGTGGAAAATGAAAGGTCAATAGCTATCGACAATTGCCATTTTTAAATGACTTAATTTTCTTTGTAGGTAAGTTTTACAACACGTCGAGATTGCTAACTAGTTAATAAACTTTTTGCTATGTCTGCTTTAGATTCTCTTAGGAGCGGATTAACACAATACAATTTTTATGACAAGGTTTATTGAAAACATCTTTGCTTCCAGTTTCTATAGTTAATTGCTGGCCAATGCAGAGTGCTTTTCTTAAGCGTAGAATTCTTAGATTATCCTTTCAGAAGTGGCCAGCTTTGTTATCCTGCATGCAGGACTTGGTTTCCAAAAATTTCATATTGTTTGTAACTACAAAGAAAACCGTCCAGAGAGTAAGAGGGAGAGAAATGGAGACTGCATTAGCTTTTATCTCTTTACGAAACTACTGTTTTGCTATACTCTACGGTATACGGCTTTTTTAAAATTTTCATAGCGCAACATGAAGAGTAACAGTTGAACAAGTTACTCACAGTACACTTTTGATGCCGTAATGGAAAACAATATGGGAAGAACCAAATCTATGCTTGACTAACTATTCGCAAGTTTTGATTTTTCATTTTGCTCTTACTTCCAAATACTTCTTATGCGTTAGAATTTTGTTTAGTTTTTTCTTTTTTTTTACTTTCTTTGTTCTGTGTATTTCCGGGAGGGAAAAACTTTTTTTTTTTCATTATTTGAGCATTAGTTGTTTTAGATTAATTTTTATTGATTTTCAAAAACTTATTCAACCAGTTATCTTCTCAAACAATAGGGTAACTTATTGCAATAACAAAAAGTTTATTTATTAAAAAGTTTCGATATTCTAATAATTAAATGCAAATATTTAACAAAAAATAGCTAATTACCTTCGGCAAGGGAGGAAACAAAAACTTTTTGCAATGTAAATTTTAATTAATGTATGTATGTACATGAAATGTAAAAAAAATATTATTTGTTCGTTTTTAAGGTTATCTGGGATTATCGAAGCAAAGATAAATTATATATGGCATGAAACGAATCCAAGCCTGGATACTTTCTTGGACGTGTTTCACGTGCCAAGTATTTAACAAAGTCAACAATTATCTAGTCCGACTTGCAGACATGAGCTGAAATTGAGACCAGTCGTGCAAACCCTACGCACTGTAGATGTTATAAGGATTCTAGATTCTATATTCTAGATTTTCTAGAAATCATTTTGCGCCATCTTGTGTTTTATCGTTAGATAACGAAAGCATACCACCTGGATATTGGAGTTGACGAATGCAATGACGTTTTTACGCAGCAATTTACGTATATTTCAAAATGGCTTGCTTCCGCTAACCAAAGCACATTCTTTATGATTCCGTAATGCATTTCTGCGTTCATTCCTCTTTAGTAATGCGTAATTAAGGGTGTTTACACAGTCAACCAATTTCTTGCACTTCTTACACTTAATTATCTTCGGTAACACATTATATTCAACTTTTGATATGAAGAAGTATTTTGCTTGTAGTTTGCATGGTTCACTACCGAGCACAAAGTATAGCATTCGAAAATCATATAAAGAAAGAAAAAAACAGCGAAGAAAGTTATACTGTTGAAGCCGAATCATGTGTAGTCATCATTGTTCATTCACCATGTGGCACGTCTTTTCATCAATTTCCACCGTTTTTAACACCAATCCGCCTGCAAGAATTTCCAATGTTCCTATCAAATTTGATATGGTTGTCTTTATTTTTGAGACCAGGAAAGTGCCAAAAACTAACCACACAGACGAGCAGGCATAAGTAGATCAATTACGAATTTTACGTTGATGAAGAATATACATACTTTATAGAGTGCCTGACGCATCCTTTTAGATACCGCAAAAGTTATGATAAAATGAGTGCACCTCCATTCTTCGGTGGTGTTTGCGTTCTCTGCAATATTTCTTTGGAAATTACATAGAGATATAACTTCAATCCGTTTGAGAAAGTATAACTTCCTAGAGTAAATATAAAATGCAATATTCTTGGAGTTAAATGGCAGTGTTGAGGGAATAATTTTTGCAGATTCAACTTCGAAATAGCAATCATTCCCACTGTAGCTGCATCAAAAGCAATCATACTAGAAGATATATAAATTAGTATTCGTTGTACGAATCATCTATTACTGCAGTTTTTAAAAATTCTTCAAATGAAGATCAACAGCTTTTTCAAAGTTTCTACTCTTGAAGATTTTATCGAAAATGGAAAGCTAATTAAACTTTTCTAAGACATTTAATTTTAATTTCAAAGTGTTTGTACATTCGCTCTTCCTCTCATTTATCTCATTTAATTAGGCGAATATAATTAGCCGGTCATTACATTTAATGATTATGGCAATAAGTGAAGACGACAAGAAGAAAAAAAAGCAAGAAAAAAAATGAGTAAAGACTACTTGAAATTTTACAATACTACGCGGCCATAGAATGAAGTCGACATGAGTAATGAAAATTTAATTTAAACTCACATAACTCTTAGCTTTTATTGTAAGCGACACAGAAGGGAAAAATATTTTATTATGAATTTTTTCATTTGTTTTTTTTAGTTTTAATGGATGCGGATGTGGGTTTAATGAAATTATAAAATCTTTTATGAGTGTTTATGTTTACACACATATGCGCACACGAAAATTAAATTAACCAAAAGCAAACAGAAGCATAAGTACACCTACAGTGACGAGACTTCGCGACAGTCGTAGTTAGTCTCAACCTACTGTTCTCTAATATTATCAGCTTAATAGGAGGTATGAAAGATGTATCTAAAGGAAACGTAGGTATGGGTGTTTACTGAATACTGTGTGTTTTCTCTGCAGGCATATCGTTAGTGCTTTTAACGTTAAATTGGTTTAACCAAGAAAAATGTTACTGGCAGTCATGTAATAGAAGTGTTTTTATGTATTTTTTTTTTGCTTTACTTTGTTTTTATATACATATTTAGCATTTTCTACCTCATTCAGGTTCATATAACAGATGAATTATTATAAAAAGGAAAACATAAAAACAAAGGTAAAGATAAAATAAAAGCAAAGGTAATATAATAATAGTCTGCACTGATTGAATTATAAAGTTAACTTCAGTAAAGTTTTTATGCACTTTGTTTACATGGACATATGATTTCTATATTCAACTCCGCAGGATTGGTTATGTTATGTTACTGTTCCATGGGCAATACTCAAAAGGACTCTTCGAAAATCTGCTCAAATGATCCTAGTTAACGTGAGAATCTGCGAGAATTTCTCTTGAGCATTTATCCATCCGTTCAGGTATGCACTCGTCCATTCAAGCCAGTCAAGATCTGTCACCTTCCTATTTACTATTTATTCTTCTTTCGCTGATACGTGTGCATTCCATCTAATCAACGAGTCCCTTACGCCTCTTCGTTCAGCACAGGACACGGATCTATTCATTCAATCATGATAAAAACGCTTCGCTTCGTAGCAATCGTGAGTGCCTTCGCTTTTCTACAATACAAGACTTACAACATCAAAGTATTTTAATCACATTTCTAAAGTCTAAGAGGTCTGTTTATATTGATTACAAAACTCTTTAAGTTAAATTTGGAATACCATCGAAGATGTAAGAAAATAAGTAAAATTACATTCAAGTTCATAAAATTTGACAATTATTTCAACTTTGTAATTCTTATGCGTACTATATGCTGTGTAGAAAGTTGCCTGCAACTGTTAAGACGTGCAGTCCTTAAAAAACAATTCGTATACTTTAATACTGATTTGAAGAGATTTCAACATGAATGTTATCCTTTATCTACGCAGTGATTTTTAAAACAAAGATAACAATGTGTATGCACGTTTTATTACTTTTGTAAGAGTATTTGATGTTTAATACAAAACGAACTTTAACGCATAGTAATCTTCCAGAGAACTTTATCAAATTGGCTACAATATTATTTCTGAAAACAAAAAAAATTCGCAAAGTAAAATTTGTTTTAGTTTATTGTAATTGAAACCAATTGTCACAGTCAGCCTACGATAGCAAAAAGAAATGAGCATACACCAGTTCAATTGAATTTTACTTTTGCCAGTGTAAGTATAGCAAATTTGTAAGAGTTCAAAAGCTTGAATTAGTTAGGTTAATGTTCAATTATTTCAAATAAAAACCTGTCAAAGGATTATAAACAAACCGAAACATTTTACATTTCGTCGCCTATTACCATCCAAGCTTAAAATTATAAAATCTAAAACTTAAAGTTTCACGAAAGTGGCTTCTCATTATATGTGATGTGGGGCAAAATGTTACCTAACCAAACACTGCATGTGCGCATGTATGTGCAATGCCGATAAAAAAAGAATCCTGATGCCGTGGCACAATTCACTATTCCTGAGAATCCTTCTATTGGGAAAAATAGACCTATATTGCAAGCAGAGCTGCAAAAAATTCATGATTGCAATCACCATCATATGCTAAAAGCACCAAATAGATCTGCACTTTGGGATAATTCATTTGTTGTAACTCTTCTTAGGCACGTGTTGCATAAGTTAAAGATGATCCCTTCCAAAGTTCAGCTTTGTATTGTTTGTGGCTTAAACGTTGACACTGTTTTTCAATATCAAACATTTCGTCGGCCCAATAAGTTCTTTAAATAGTAATGTAAACGTGAATGTACCATCCAGCAATTTTCTTTAAGATCTCTAAAGAGTCAATTTCATCCAAAATTTTGCACCCAGTTCTTCCAGAAAATATTTTCTCTTTCGTCGAGTCATTTTACAAATTGGTGCTTTATAAGCACTTTTTATACCCACTACAGAAAGACAAGGGTGTATTCATTTTGTAAAAACGTTTGCAACACCCAGAAGGAAGCTTTGTCGACTCCATAAAGTGTTTTGATCAGCACCAAATTCTGAAGTAACTTTAGCGTGCCCGTCCGTCTTTCTGTCCGTGTAACGATTGCTGCAAATACATTTCTGATCGCTTTGGCAGAAGCCAATTTGGCTGAAGCTGATCACAAAAATGGCAGTAAAAGTAGGAAATTTGGCAAAAAGATTGAAAGTCGTTGCACACAGCTTGACATTAAAAATGGTCCAAACCCGTAAAAGGACACGCTCACAGTTCAATATAAATTAAGAGCATTTCGAATTTCTCGGTTTTTTGCCCATTGCGTATAAACTACAACGTACAGACAACAGAAAATTGTACCGGCGTTCTACAGAAATCATCACGCGCACCTAATTTTGTAGAGAATGAAAATTTTGTTTACTCGATTGTTTCTTTAGTTTTTTATAGGGTAGAGGTGGTAGGTATAAAAGACGCGATCATGACCGAATATAATTTTCTCACCTGCTAAAATATTGTCCTGTATTTTGAAATTCATGTTTCACTGTAACACTCACTCCTCTTGATAAATAGTTACGAATTGCGAGCCAGAGTACTTAGAGGCTTTACTATCAATGAAACATTCATCATAAAAGATTTCTCGCTCTATATAAGCAGAAAACATTGAAGAATTCCTGTTAGAAAAATTAACGCATTTAGTACTATTTGATGCGTGCTTGAAATTTTTTACAGGGAGAAGACTTGACCATGTGGCTCATATTTGTAGGAATTTAATTTTCATGCCACCTGTCGTTATTTTCTTTCTTGAGCTTTCCATGCTCACGATCATATTATTATGTTCTGATGACAATATTCTCAAAAGAATTAAAACATTCCCTTGGTTGCAGATCCGTTCAGATTCTGTTTATCAACTGAAAGTTTTCTTAAGAGACCAATTTCTCTATCCAAACTCAAACCAGGAAATGGACTTTAATCTCTTTTTTAATGGCTTTTAATCCCGCGAAGGTATCCTTAGAAGTCGATACACCCTACATGCAGATGTAGAAATCGTTAGCTAGCTAGCACAAGCTTATATCGCGCTTGCCTTTCTTTGCCTGTATCAGCGAATATGCTTTCAACCCAAGTCCAAACTTGTTCTAACTTAAATTGTGTCATGGTTGCGAAACTGCAAAATCAATTATCAGATCTGATTAATTTCCCGATGTTGTCATCGTTTGCAGCTAAATTTTCCCATTTCAACAACATTTACGTTGGAAATTTTCAAAACTAAAATGTTAAATAGTGGAGATAGTCGTAAAAGAAGTTCGTTATAATCTGTTGATAATAGTGTAGCTGTAGTTGGTTCAAAATATGCCAGTGTACTAAGTTTCATTAAAGTAGCTTTTAATTTTCAATCGTGAGCTCCTTCAGCGTAACCCGACAAATAATTCGAATAAAGGACACAATCGAACTAAAGTATCCAAATGTTGGTCAATACGATGAGCGTCGTCTTCTCCAACGACATAACCATAATATGGCTGCGCTAGGAAGAATTGATGCATCCATAATAAAGGCAGACTTGTAGAGCACTCATAATGATGAAAAGATGATTCTAAAAGAGATCTGTGAAAATCACTTATTTCAATTTTTTATCCATAAATCCCAAAAAAATCCCATAATAGGTTTTTCAGAAAAAGGTCAAAAGGTTATCGGTCAAAGGGAGGCGTGTTTGATTTAATGAAACTGATTCATAAAATGAAAAATATGTGTTTTAATTTTTATGAAATATCGCAAAGAAGCTTTTTCTGGACTCAGCGCATGATGAGCGCAGATTTCGCAGTAGATTTACAAGTACTTTGTTGTTATTGCCAGTGCCCGCCACTATCGCGCCATGATTTAAAGACAAAAATCAAATTTGAAAAGACGTATATAATAAAAAATTATAAATTATTGAACAAACTAAACATTTCAAGACATCGTTGTCAATAATTCTTAATCAGTATTGAACTAACACTCTTTAAATGCTATAAATATTTGTCGTAGTCAAACGCTAACTGGCGCCCCTGCAAGCACAGAAAAGCTCTGGTAATCATTCATGATTTATTCAAAAACGAATCGAAGGAATTAGAAACAATATCAAAATACTATAGATTCCCTTTGCTTGGTTTTCTACGTTATTTTCTAAAACACCAAGAAAGTGCAACGAAAACCCATTATTTAATTTAAAAAAAAAAATTATATTTCTATGTTGTCCCTTCGCTTATTTATCTATTTGTGCGAAATTTTAAAACAGTTTCCCATGCAAAAAACTTCAACGTATGCTTTTGTGTCCTTAAACGTCATCACAGCATTTACTTTGTTCTTCAATGGGATTCTTTGAAAGTATAATTTATTATTTTGTGCATTTTTCTGTGAGTGAAAAGTAATTATTTTTTTAGCACTTGTTGTTGTCCTGTCTTTTAGCTTCCCTTCTTAAAGAGTAGAAAGTTTAAATGACCAAAATAATTTATATCTGCAGATGCATTAACATAAAACAAATAAAAACATTGTAGTCGATCAAGACCGATCATTAAATACCTTAACAAAATCGCCTAATACAACTTTTAATTCATTTTCATGAGGAAACACGGAAAATTGAAACTTTATACTTTACATAGGGAAAGGCCCAAAGGTGATCTTGCACGATCAGTTTTTTAATTCAATTTATTCAATTTTCTTATCAATCAAGTCAATCTTTGTCATAAAGTATCAAAAATTATGGCGTGTAGCGATATAAAGGCTTTCCTTTCGAGTGAGCCTTTACATGGAGTAGCCCCAAGTGACCCTTGTACCTTATACAATTAATTTCTAATTTGTGAACCTATTTTTATCACAAATACATCTTTTAGCGGTATGTCCAAACTTTCGAGGAATCTCTCATCGTGCTCTTATCAAATAAAAATTTTTGTAGGCAAAACAAAAAAGGTTGATCAAATAAGAGCTATAAATTTTTATACTGTCCACATTTTTTTCAGATTTCTAGCAAAGTTGACATTTAGATTCAAAATGGTTTACAAATCACTTTGGAAAGATAAACAATTGTAGAGCATATACAAATTATTAAAATTTGTTGCAAAAATCATTAAAACGGCCGCGGACAGCCGTTCGTTTAAGACTGCTATTCACATAACGACTTTTCAATATAAGGGGCTGTGGAGAAAGTGGTCAAAAAAATGGTCCGACCCGAACAATTTTCAATAGCATTCGTTCTTGGGCCCAAACATGTCGATGTACCAAATTTCATCAAAAATTTTTAAAAATTGCGACCTGTAGATTGAACATAAAAATGCGTCGTCAGACGGACATACGGACGAAAAGTTTAGATAGATCAATTGGAAAAGTGATTTTGAAAGTGTTTCTGAATCAATTTGTATAATAAAAAGTAAGAAAGTTATCGGGGGGGGACAAATCTCGCATACCCACTCCTATGCTTTTCGCATTCTACTTTCCAAGGTCTTTTATTTGATACCCATATCGCTAGTAATATTAAGAAAGAATTAACAGCGGTGTCTAGCATATTCATTTTAAAATTAAGCCACTTCTAGGCATATAATATATCTTGATTTGAGAGGTGTACAAAATAGTTTTAAACGTTCGGTCTTCTTTGCCTTAAAATAAATAAGCATTAAACTTCAAAACACTGAATAAAAGATAAATTTAATTATTCGTAACTTTGTATGAGCACGGCCGATTAGTTCCATTTTTGGACTTAGAGAGTAAACCGTCTCACAAAGTAAATGTGGAAAGTTTCAGTTTTTTAACTTTTATAATTTGTGAGTAACGAGCAAAAACCCACAAATTTTTGTTAAGAAAATCGGCCCCGACCGATCTAGCCAACCAATACCCACCTGCGTGCAGAAACTTCCAATGTTTCTACCAAATTTGAAGTCGATATCTTCATTTTTGCAACCAAGAGAATACCAACAATATACACAAGACAGATATCCAGGTGGACAGACGGACAGACATGGCTACATCAACTCAAGATTTCACACTGAACAAGAATATAAATACTTTACAAGGTCCCTGAAACTTTCTCTTGAATATGTCATACATTATGGAAAAAAACAAAATGAGTATACCTCCATCTTACAGTGGTAGGTATAAAAAGTGAGTCTATCTCAAATTTTTTGGGTACTGTAAATACACCACAATCTCTGATGAGATTGATATGTTATGGCTTAAATTAGACGATTTTATATTGGGTGATATGTGGTTTCAGCAACATAGTGCTATACTTTTCGTGGTACAATGAATTTATTAGGAGAAACGAGCAAGACAGCATAACGTCAATGAATGCCAACGGGAACAGGCCACTGCCATGTTAGAAAACTTTTTTCTTTGCGGTTATTTTACGTCATTGGTTTACTCCAATATACCAAAAACTCTCATTGACTTGAAACAAATATTACTCGTCTCATTGGTGAAAGAGAAGCAGGTTTATGTGAAACAGTGTTCCAAAAAAATGGAATTTTTGCAACAATCTAGGAGCCGACGTTTACATGAAAACTTCTTTAAATGAAAAGGACTTGCGTTAACGTCTAAAATGAAGAAAAAGAATCGAAACGATATCCTTCTTATACTATTTTTGTTTCACATTGTTGAAAATTGAACGGATGAACAGGCAAGAGATAAATGTTTCGAAAATGTTTCGGTATAAAAAAGATTGACTTAGCGTAGGCCTCTTTAGATGTTACCTGCGTCTGCACAAAACTAAACATACCTTGTAGTACGAGTGGTGTAGCTGAAAAGGTAAATGACAGAGTTTAGGTAATTTCTGAAAATTTTTCTTTACCAAAACAAAAATTTTTGAAATGTAAATTAGTTTTCCAAGTTACAGAAAGACAGATGACTTTTCGACTATAAATTATATGCGTACAAGGAAGTGAATGTGCAAATGAAGTAAATGAATTTTTAGTAATTGCACCCCTAGTAATGTCTGTCTTCAACAAACGTTAAATGTAACTCATACAACAATGAAATATTCATTGCATTGAATAGAAACTTGCATCTTTCGTCTTTTGTCCAGCTTAAAATTTTTTCTTTTATGTTATTTTTCTAAAATTTTTTATTTACCTAAGTAAACTAAAAACTGAAAAACATACAATTGCAAGAAAAAGGGTACAATTTTGAAATGAACAAATGTGTGTTGAGGCAACGAACTAACAGTTGTGATTAAGTTTACTTTAAAGAAAAGTTTTGTGTAATCAGTTGATTTAATGGGGGAATAATTTTAATTTCTCTCAGGAATTTTTATCAAGAACAAATGCGTCCAACTAAGATTCTAATGCTTCAACACTTTTATAACATAAACTTTTTTTGAAAACGTAAATGTCTTTGCTTTGAATGTATCTTTATTGATCCGTAAAATTGCATTTAAAAGAAAGCTTTCTGTTTTTTAATTACATATATTTTACTATCTATCCAAAAAGTTGAAAACTAAATATTAGAGCAAAATGAGAAAAATACAATGGGTTATTGCCCCTCAATGGAAACAATTAATCACAATATAAAACAGAACCATGTTAGTTTAAAAAATTCATTAAAATAACTTAAAGTACAAAAATGAATTCATTTCTAAATGAAAAATCCATTGTATGATGTCCTTTCGATTTGCTCATTTCATAGGATTCATCCCAAAAATATATTGACAAGGGGTTTACGTGATTACCCAGACTGACAATATATATTTTGAGAAAGTGCGTTGAATTCGATTTTTAATGAATCGAAAATCCGAATAGCATCGTTGCTAATAAGCCAATGGACATTAACAATAAGATAAGTAAATATTCAATGTACACAAAGAATAACAAAAATACAGATTGAAATCTATTTAAACAGCTACTTAGATAAAGAATTACACATTCTGAAGATCATCTTGAATAAACTTGCTAACAAAAGAAACTACAGCGAAGATATCCAATCATCTATTCGCTTTTCTTTCATTGTCCAATTGTTTGTTTTGTTTTGTTGCAAGTCTTCGAAACGCGTCCGCAACCAAATGTGGATGCGTTGTGACCATATTCTGCCAACTTTGCGTTTCTATAACATCGGTAGCATGACTATATCGAATAATAAAAGAGAAGTAAACAAAACAGATTAGCTTTTTTTGTAAAAAATAAAGCAGCTACAAATACTGTATATATATTGCGGCAAGAATTAAATTGAAAAGGAAAGAAAATCTAATTATCTGCTCTAGCACTAGATCAATCAAAGTTTTTATTAAATTTTAAATATATCCGAGGTGTGTAGCAACTTTACCACACCAGTACATATCTTGGCACTCTCCTATTACTACTAATGCCTATAAAAAATATAAAATGCATATGACACGTAGGCGTCAAGCAAGCGTTCCTATTACGACACTGTTTTTGCTTAATTTTGAGGCTTCAACTTGTTAAGGACGTACATGTAATCACGCAATAAAGTACTAATTAATCAAATTTTTTTCGTCAAAGTATGCTGTTGATCGTCACAATCTGACGAGGGCTCTCACCAGTTTACTAAATTAACATACGTCGCACATTATAATCTTCATGATGAGTCGAATTTGTCGAACAGGCTATGTTTAACGTAATACGTGAAAACGAAATTCGGTTAAGTGTAGTCCTTGTGTTACAAAATCCATATTAAATGCATGCAGCACTTCCGTGTCTTTTTGATTTAATTGATTAAAACAATCATTTTGTGGTTGTAAAATCATACTACTAATAAAAGGAATCCACAATTTTTTGTGACACGCGGGAAACGAAAATTTTTTCACAAACTTCGTCGGACATCATTTTGCTGATAACTGGTCGAAATTGCCCAGGTCTGCAACACAGACCGCACGTTTCTGGATGTCAAGTGCGCTTATCTTTCATTTTTTTTTTTTTTTTTTTTTTTTTTTTTTTTTTATTAGAAGGAACAAAAAAAGGAAGATAGGCAACACAGACATTAAAAAGCTCTCTAAAGGAAAACATATGCTCAGATGGTTATATTGAGTTATATTGAGTGTAATAGCCTTTCTCATCTCTCTACTTACGTGTTAATAAAGTGTATGGTTTGGGCAAAATTAGAAAATAAATTTAATTAATTACAGAGTGTAATATGATGGTACTATTTTGGACGCAGGCATTAAGATTGATAAAAGCACTTTTTTATCACAATGCATTCGTAATGATTTAAACCAAATTTACTGATTTTTCTATACGGATATCTCTTTGTTTCAGTTATCAACTGGATAAAATATGGTAACAGATTCGTGTGCTTTTCAAGATAGAGCTGCTCTGTATGACTCTGTACCATAAAATTGCTTTATTACGTCTATGTGTGATATTTAACAATAATAAAAGTATATTTCCAAAATAAAATATCAATTAACTAAAGGGATGAGGAGTTAACTACAGTTGCGCTTGATCAACTAGTTTGCTTCAACGTCACATTAATATTGGCTTTTTGGGATCACGCAGACACAACAGCTGTTAAATACCGTCTCGCATACGTCTCAAATTATGTGAAAGTAACAAGCATCTTGTTTTATTTAGAGTTGCATTTAGAAGAGAAAACAGCTGTAAATTAAGCCCAAAATAAATTCCAAACACAATTGCTTACTTACAAACAGCTGAGAAACAACAAATAATTAAAACAAAATAATAATAATAAAATAATGGAGCATGGAATATTGGAATGGAAGTTTACTTTATCTATACGCTTTTTTTTATAATTAATTGACGATTTTTGAAAATATTTTAACATTTTTTTTTTTTAATTTATTCAGAAAATATTCGTCCATTAATAGTTGGTTTGTTTGTTGATTTATCAGAAAGGAGAAGCAGCTGCTTTTATTCAATTTTTAACAGCCGTAATTAAATATAAACAATAATTTCATCCTTTTTTTCTGCTTTTTATTTTACATGTGAATGATGGCAACGAAAATGACACGACACTCTTACGCGATCGAGACAAAAACCTTTTTCAATTTTTGAATATTTTGAAGTAAATGTTGAACCATCGTGCCATTTAGTTGTTTCCGATTTTCATGTGACGAATGTACAAAATAATTTTCAAGATACTGTCCTATCTACCTTATGGGCAATAAATAGAAAACATCAAAAAGATGAAAATATAATCTTTTATAACTTGGCGCGAGCGTGGACGATTTTTTCCATTTCTGAACGCGAACAGTTCTGCATAAAGTAAATTTAGAAAGTTTTCGCTTTTTACTTTTCATAATCTATAAGTAGTAAGAAAAACCTCACTAATTTTCGATTAGAGAAACAAAGGTTCGTTCAGCGTATTGTTGTTTACTGTAACCGTGTATTTCGACAAATTTGACGCATTCTCAACACCATTCTGCGTACAAGAATTTCAATGTTTCTTCGAAGTTTAAAGTTGATGTCTCAATTTTTGCGACTAGGAGAGTGTCAACAACATATAACAGACAGGC
Source organism: Glossina pallidipes (assembly GCA_000688715.1). Classification (NCBI taxonomy): domain Eukaryota; kingdom Metazoa; phylum Arthropoda; class Insecta; order Diptera; family Glossinidae; genus Glossina; species Glossina pallidipes. The sequence continues at coordinate 291,097 of JMRQ01002017.1, read as the reverse complement.
AGGTGCAGGGACGTGCAGAAACAGACCCACAGACGAACAGACATCGCTAGATTGTTTAAGAATTTCATGTTAGTCAAGACTATATATGCTTTATAGGATCTCTAAAAGCCTCCTTTGGGTATTACAAGCATTCTAAAAAAACGAGTACTCCTCCATTCTTCAGCTTTATAGCTTCACTATCTTCAACTCTACGCACCGCAACGAAAGCATGAGATCGCTTTTTACGATCTCGTTTAGTACCTGCGGTGTCAATGTCGACAGAAATATAGAATTTTATAATACTTTTTTAGCATTTTTGTTGAATTATTAATACATTTGTGCTAGGACGTCCTCTGAGCGTAGGAAACTTTAGGCAGCAGTTACAGTAACTTGTGACCACTGGGTACATTTGCTTCGAGAACGATTATTATGTTTTGCACACATAATAACATATCAAAAAATCCTTTATAAAAATGTTTATGCGACAGAACATTTAAAAAATGATCTCATCACATTTAAATTTCATGAAATACATTTCAATACTAGTTTACTACGGTCTACGCTGGCCATTATTAACAAATGCTTTTATGCACATAAGTTACCTGATCCGATCCAATCGATTTGCTTTAGTGGCTACTAAACATATTAATGCATACGTTTTTTCAAAATACCTCGAAAATCGCGGTTTGCAGGTTGAACGCAAAAATATTTTGTATAGACATGCGACATTAAATTGTTCTGGTTGTTGTGTAGATGCGCGCAAACCCAATATGCCCTTATCGAAAATAGTGTGGGGTAGAATTATGACGTATAAAAGAGAGCTATCGCAATATAATTTCGCTTATACAACAGAGCCATTTAAAAATTCAGTGTAATAAAAGTTCCCACTGTGACGTGTATTGTGATTTGAATGTTTACACAAATATTCGTTTTCGTCCCTGTTAGTTACAATCTTTAGGTATTGCAAATAAAATGATAAAATTGGTTTTATGCCAAACTCTAGCGAGTAATTTCTAATCACTTGGTACTTAACATCCACAGCTATGTTTGTGTGTATGCAATAGTGTTGTATAATTTGCAAAATTCATACTTAAATCACAGCAAAGCGTGGAATGTAAGTTAAGCATGGGTTATTTGTTCGCACATACCTTAAATAAATCACAAGCGCTAAACAACTCGACGAGCCAACTAAACATCAGCAAATATTTTTAATGTAATAAATCACCGAAAAACGACAACAAAGATTAACAGATTTGTCAACAGAAATGTAGATTTATCCTTTCCTATCTTTTTATTTATTCTTTTTAATTTGGCAACAAATAAAAACTTGCAATCATTTTGATTAAAAGTTTTGAATTTGGCGACCTAACGCCAAAAAGCGTGTAAATGCATTGTATTTGCAATACACGTAAACAACATGTCGTAAAATCTAGAATCAAATTGCTATTAAAGCTTTGTTGTTGTAGTGCAGTTTATTTTTATTTAATAATAATATATATATATATAGATATATAAACGCCGGTGTTGTTATTGTACGAACAATAAATTTATAGACTTAAGACTATTGCCAACTCATGTCTCTACTGAATAAACAGAAAACAAAAGAGAGAAAAAAAATATAATTTGGCACCAAAAAAAATTTGTGCATTTTTCAATAAATTCATACAACAAAATGTACCATTTAGTCGTTAGACTCTAGAATCCACCACAGCAGGCGAAACAATAAACAAATAGGCAGACAGACGGACAGAGAGACATAGACTGCAATGAAAGAGAAACAAAATGACATAAAATAACTTTCGACATTTGCAAAGCATACAAAAACGGCAGACAGACAGATACACGACGGCAAGCGGCACGGCACGTCCGTATGAATTGTAGAGCATTGTAAAAAAATGCCTGCAAAGAATATGAAACACGTTTTATACAAAAGTTCATATATAGTTGCATGCTTATCTACTCGCATTTATATTTTATTCATTTTCCTTAGTCTCCTCCCTATTTATTTCCATTGTTTTTGTGTTTTCCTTACTTTCACATATTCGTATATGTTAGGTAGTTTAAAAAATATTCAAACTTTAACGACACTGAAAATTTATTCGTTTCATTTAATTCATATGATCATAAAAATTAATTAATTAATTTTATCCGCCTGAGTGGCCGAGTAGGCAAGAGTCTCGACTAGCAATTCAATGGTCGTGGGTTCAAACCTCAAGTGCGGTAGAGTTTTTAATAATAAAAATAATAATAATATTAATAAAAAAAATAAATAAATAAATAAAAAGCCGAAAGCCTTAGATGCTAGTGCTTTTAAGACTTTAGTCTTAGAATTTATTCTGTGGCTAAATTTAGATAATAATAATAATAATAATAATTAATTAATTAATATTTCTCGGTCGGTAGTTAACGATTGCAATACGACCATACGACCATACGACCAGGATCTTTAGTAGATTAATATCCTTCGAAGTCATCTATCTGTGCATTAAGGATGGAATCATTAATAAAATCTCGGATGGCATCTCTGCTTCTTGCCTTGATTCGAGATGAAGGAAACCAAAGTTGCGAAGTCAAAGAACAGTTAAGGGTAAAGGGAATAAAACTAACCGAAACGCGCTAAAGTTAATTTCTTTTTTCAATGGTTTGAGGACAACAATTGTCGCTTTGTCAACTTGCCCCACACACTTTGATGGTGAGCCTGATCTTTAAAGATCATTACTAGGCAATTTGTGGACATCTTCTTTGTCTCTGCGCTGCAAATCTTAATAAACTTAAACAATAGATGATAAAAACTTGGATGAGAAAACATTTTTCACTTTCGAATTTTGAGCAACTTCTTCGCAGTTCATTTCATATTAGTACAAGTAAGAAAGTTATATCCGAATGAGCGTGAATTTTCTATAGCCACCACCATTCATTTATCGTACCGCGGTAGTATAAAATTGGTATGGAAAGAAAGCAATTTCAGTAAAAAAATGAAAAAAATGAAAATTCAATCACGTATTAATTTGCATGGACCATGACTTATAGTAGATCTAGAAATTTCTATCCTTTATAATTCATAGGATAATAGCAAAAAGCAATAAGCAGATATTTGCTTAGAAAAACAAAGGTTCGTTCACTTTACCCTTTACTGTGAATATGCGCTTTGACGATCGATATCTTAATTCTTGCGAGTAGAAGAGTGTCAGCAATGTATATACAGACACGTAAACGGACAGACATAGATCTATTCAGGATTTCATCCTGATCAAGAATATAAATGCTTTATAAAGTCTCTGATGCGTTCTTTTGGGTGTTGCAAACATTATGACAAACTGAGCAGACCTCCTTTCTTCATTGGAGGGCAGAAAAATATTAGCATTAAAAATTTGGCTTATTTTTGATTCAAGTGAAGTTGTTCAAAAGTGGTCTTCCCCTCAAACATAATTTAACACTGCCACTATTACTACACTTAATTGTATGAGTGTGTCTATGCTACACCTCGCTTTTTTTGGAATAAATTTATCTAAACTTATTCTTAACTTTATTAAAACTGTTTATATATAATTTAATTAAGTTTTTCTGTATAAAAGTTTCTTAGAGAAAAAAATAAAAAAAAAAGTAAGAAAATTATATTCGGTCGGGACCGAATCTTGTACATCCAACCCCGCCGTACTGAAGAAGATAAAACAAATAAAAAAGCTACATTTCCATACTCTACGGTATGAAGCAGTCGCGGCTGATTTTTCTATTTTGAAAATAAAACTTTTTGCCACATAGTTGTATGGGTTTTGCATGCATCTGCTTTGAAAAGTGTAGGTCAGTTCCAAATTCTTTTACAAATTTGTAGGCGGCATCTTCATTTTCGCTAACGGGAGAATGTTTACCGCAAATGCTACATAGCTACGCAGACAGACAGATGGGCAGACAAACATGTTTAAGTGCATTCCAAATTTGAAGCAGGCCAAGAATTTGTATACTTTATTGGATTTTTAAACCTTTTTGTGGGCGTTGTAAATGCGTTGAAAAAAAATGAATACTGTGTGTATAATAATAATACACTATAATATTGGGTGGGCGTGGTCATTTGTGTACAATTACTACAGCATCCAACCAAAAGCAAAAAACCAATTTTTAATTCCTTTTGAAAAACATAGGCGTTCTCAGTTGACGTAGTGCTGCCGATGTGTCCTTCGAACGGTTTGGCCCATTTTCAATACCGACCTGCGCGCACGAACTTCCAATATTTCTGCCAATAGCTTTACTTATGCTGCTAGTCATTATACAGACGGACAATCACACAGAGGGCCAGACGGGCATGCTTATAAGGATTTAGAATTTAATGCCGATCAAGAATATATATACTTTCTGGGGTCTCTGATGGTTCCTCGTGGGCGTCGCAAACATTTTGGCAAAATGAATTTATTCCTCTTCCTTCGATGAACTGTGTGTACATGTAAGAAAAAGAGGAATTAGGTCAGAGAAAAGAAGAAGTAGATAAATGGATCATGAATTATAGATTTTTATTCTATTTTTGTGAATCCATTGTGATTTGCCGTTGGTATCGGTACTACGTAAAATTTTGCGGACAACCGAATATATTTATATGGGAGTACGTGTGGAGAAGTAATGCACAAATTCCCAATTTTAATTAAGAGCAAAAGCATCAGAACAACACAGCAACAACGAAGCATTGAAAGGAACTGTATAATGAACACACAATACAAAATCGATAAGAAAACGTTCGAGGGACGTTAAGAAACTCAAAGAAGAAATTAAGAAAAATATTCAACTCTCCCGGAAATAAATTAAAGTTAAAAAATTTTTGTGCAGCTGTTGAAAAAACTCAATTACTAATACAAACTTACTTACCTACATCAACTCCTTATGGTGCATTAAACTATTATATAGTTTGGCAAAGTTTTGATATGTATCGGAGAATTTTTTCATCCTTTTTTTTTTCTTGGCCAAGTGAGATTTTTCTGTTATTTTTGTGTTAAAAATTTTCCAACATATCTTTGTGAAAATTGTTTTTTTTTTTCTTTTTTTTTTTTGCTTTCTTATTTTGATAATAGTTTAAGAGTTTAAGTAAAGAAATTTCAAGTAAAAAAAGAAAATCTTTAATGTTAAGATTCTTCTTATGCCGTGTATACGATGGGAATATTTACAGAAAAAAAGGATAGAATAACAACACAAATCATTACCAGCTGTTGCGATTTTGCAGAGAAACTTTTAAAATGAAGCGAAAAAGAGAATATTTAGTTTTAAATAAGATAATTTTTTTTTTTTTTTTTTCAAAATTTATTGAATTATATGTATAAATAGCAACCAAAAGAAAATAGCAAGGAAGAAACTGATAAAACCTATTTAAACTATAATAGAGAGTTAATCACTACAACTCAAGTCCAGCTTGTCTAAAAGGCTGTGCGGAAAAGGGAACTTAACTACACATCTTACGTCGTCGCACAGCGCCAAACTCAAAACAGTTACACGTTTGAAAAGCTAGAACAACCGCATTTAGAACTTTTTGTCGGTTTTCCTTTACATTATAAAGTAGTTGTCTTTAAAAACAGTGATATAATATTTAATATCTATTGTATAGAAAGGTAACGTTCAAATCAAAAAAGCTGAATTCGGATCAATAAAGATTATCTTATCTACAGCTTCATAATGTCTGTAGTTTTGTCGTCTCCACCAAAAGATCGGGATATACTTCCCTGTTCGTCGCGATTTTGTCAATATTTCTCCTTATAGTTGTTGACTTATCTAATGTATCAAAATTATTTTGTATTCGTCGGTTGTGTTTAGCAATTTTATTATATGAGAAGGTAGTGAAGTCTTTTACCACTTTCTTCAAGAAGGAAATCGATGCACATTTATTGAAAAACCCAACTATCGATGAAACTGTTGTGTATTGCGAACCATCGCATACCCGAAATTCTGTTCTTGGAAGATGAACGTAACAAAAAAGCGATAAGACTACTGTGTTCTCTGTGTTCGGTTGAACATTTTTTAAACACCGATTCTATTACCAGTTTTTATATCCAAAAAATCAGAAAATTTGATTTTTGTTTGCATTCCGCACGTCGAATAGTACGTTTAAAAAAATCAAAGACACATTGTTGTAAATTCTGGTATAAATATTTCCTAGAGCAATGTAAAATGCTCACGCTTGAGAAGCTGGAAAATGATACATGAGTTGATATGGCCCTGGGCTAAGCAAAATAAAAAAAAAAAACATGTTTTTCTTGCAACATTCGGGTTTGTTCATCAATACAGTCCCTTTCGCGATTGCTATAATCAGTCTAACGCTTCTTTAATATTTTGATACCTTTTTATACAACATAATCCTCAAAAGATCCTTTATTTTCCATCACGATCCCATTCATTCGCTTAAACATTTTTCTCTGAAAGATTCTTTTGACGTTTGCAGGATAACAATGAGTGTGAGCTAGGGACAGAGACGACGCTAAGTGAGGCAGTATCACACACATAATATGAAATTTTGCCTGCGTTGCCTCAGCATTGGCGTTGTTTAGAAACAATATGGACGATAATTACAAGTCCGTCTATGAAGTTGTTAAACCGTTATTACTATTCTGATCAAAAAGTTATAAGTGTTAGTAGTGTTCGATTATTATGATGCTGTTAATTGTGAATTCCTTAAATCTGGGCACATTTAAAATTTCAATTTTGTTCGACAAGAGCACACGTTTTATTAAAATAAAAGTTTTAGAATGAATGACAATAAAAATTTAAACATAAATCTGTTATAAAAAAACGTACGGTGCTATGAATTTTATTGAGAAAAGTACAAACATTGTATGAAAGTTTTTATAGCTTAATAAAGAATATTATATAAGCATTACGCGTTATTTGCATGAACCTCTTCGTCGCAGTTATGGGTGAATAACTCTTAGCTTTTGCGTACAATAATGAAAGTTTTCCGATTCCATTGCTTTTTCGCAACTTATTCACACGAAATTCAACTCATATCGAAGTTGTATAGTTTGGTTCGCTCTGATATCAGACTAGACTTCTGGAAGTTCAAGAAACCGACCCAAAGATCAAGCTAATTAGAAAAATGAATTTCTGTGGAAGAAACTAAACAAGCCCTTAACATTAATTCCCACGGTGTTGACAGCCTAGGAAAAAGTCTTTTCGTTTTCATAATCGCTTATGATTACAATGGAAACTTCTTAGTTCTGTTTGATCACAGTATTCTGTAGATGGTAGCTGCTAGAGATTCGAATACAACTCTTTTATTCGCTTTTTCTTTTTTTTGCATTTATTATGCTTGCGTAAGCAGGCGGATACCAAACGCGACGTACATATAATTTTCTTATAAAATTTAATTATATAATAATTTCTTTGAAACATAATCATAATCATAATTTTATTCTTTTTTTTTATTACTTTCACGTACAGAATGTTACTTATCACTTCCAGCCTATAAACATTCATGAATTGCCTCCTGCATTATAGCAGACATAATGGAAATTGTAACGATGCGAGTTAAGGTGAATCGTAAAACGGAACAGAGTATTGTATTAGTTTTTATTGGATTCTTTTATTATATTGAAGATCTCCTTTTGATTGTTGTAAGGGAACAGACATATTCAATTTTAAGATGTTCGCCTAGGCGGCAACACTGGGGTATTGAACACGAAACACTTTAAAATTTCTTCAATCAAAAGCTTTTGGATTTATTGCGCACACGAGCTGATACGTTACCAATTGGCCTAACCATGCGTTTCGTTAATAAAAAAATAAAAAGATTAACAGATAAATATTTGCACTGAATAATCGTCACAATCTCTTTGCTGGAACAAATTAAGTGCTTTAATAAATTAAAATTACTATTGCAGGTAAATTAATTTTAATTAGTTGGTTCAATGAAGTAAAATTCTTTACCGTATGTGTGTACCAGTTAACCTATATATCAGATTTTCTGATTATCCTAGGGATAAACCGTAAATAAAGTGAAAAAAATTTAGTTTCAATAATTTATTTATTTTTCATATCAACAATTAATTTTGCTAAATTGTCTGCTAGATAGTATTTACTAAAATAAACTAATGTTTAATACAAATTAAGAAAATTGAGTTTTAACTTATTGGTATGGGAAAGCGACTGAACTATTTATCTTCAAGATTACACGTAATGGATACGCAAACGACTCTTAACTACAATTACAAAATAGTTCCTGAAATGTTGTTTAATACTGGCAGTCTGATTTTTCGGAACAATTTTTCATAGGCGGATTTTGAAATTTTTATATAAATTATACCCATCCCCGAATGATGAGGATTACAATCAGACGCAAGCATCAGAGACCCCACAAAGTCTACATATTCTTGATCAGCACAAAATTTCGAATTGATCTAAGCATGTCCGTGTTGGTGAAAACACGTTACTGTACCCAATTTCATCAAAATATTTCGAAATTGGCGACACGTAGGTTGAACACAAGCTACATCAGACGAAGAGACGGAGAGGCATACACAGATCAAATGAGATTACGATTCCGAATCGATCGGTATAATAAAAAGTGTGTCTGTCTTAAGTCCTAAAAAAAATAAAAAAGAGATAAAAAGCAAGTAAAAACGCTGTAGTGGGACACGGACCACCATTAAATATCCTACATCCCTACTTTTCAAAACAAGGTAGAAAGTGATTGAAAAAGTAATACGATCCGAACTATCAAAAATTTCAAAAAATGCGACCTAGTTAGGTGTAGGTTAAATATAAAAAAAAGGATAGAGAGGCGGACAGATGGAGAGACAAGCTTGGAAGATGATTCTGACAATAAAAGATGGATCGATCTCAATATATCCGTCACCATCTTCCTTTTACCATAAGTGATGTAAGGTGTAATAAAAAAAATCAATTCATATTCGTTGCAAGGAAATATTAGACATTAATGGAATATGACATAAATTTGCCAAGTGTTAGCTCATTGTCTATAGTGTATAAAAAGAATGTGAAATGCTGCAAATGCTTCAAATTAAAAGATATAAAGCAAAGAAAATCCTCTATCAAAATTCTCGGTTTAAAGTCGTATTACACAGTTTTAATCATACAGATACTATTATTTAATTGACTTTACTATAATATTGTCAAACAATTGACAACTTAGTACAAATTTGTCATGTAATTGAAGTAAAAGTACTTTTGACATTTTATGTTAGTTTTTAGTTGAAAAATGTCTTGATAAATTTAATTTTTAGTTATTTATTTTGGCATATTTGCAAACTTTTAAAGTGAATTAAAGCACAACCATACATACCATACTACTAGACAACTGCATAATATAACATGATTTATTGAAACATGATATTGCACATAAGGGGCTTGTTTACATAACTTTCATAGGATTTTCTATTTATTAATACAATAATTATATGCATTTGTTTTTATTATTTATTACAGTTAACATCAAAATATCATCACAACAATGATATTATATATCGTTTATCGAAACGTTTGCAAACCCCCTATAAAGAAGTCATAGATACCTGACAAAGTATATGTATTCTTGAACAGTATCAAATTCAAAATCAATTTGCGCCTACCCATCTGCTCATCTGTGTGATATCTGTGCTAAACATTCTCCTGTTCGCAAAAATGAAGATATCTACTTGAAAGTGGAGAAAAACATTGGCAGTTCTACCGCGCAAGTTTGAATTGAAAATCAGGAAAATCGGTCAAAAGACACGCCCTTAGAGCAACGTAAACTCAGTACATCTCTGCGAAAAACTGATTTCGTACGCATTAAAATGTTGAACGATTTTTTGTTGTCCGTCAATATGAAATACATTGCACTTTCTATTTAATTACAGTTATTTTTATGAAAAAAAAATTGTAAACACAAATTCGTGGTTAATTCCGTAGGAGAATTGCGAGGTTGAGTACAAACTAGGCTGTAATGTAATAATAAGAAAGTCGTACTGCAATACTTTCACCTTATTTTCATGGCATCTTTTTCGTGCATGGTGTAATCAGTTCGATGTAATGTAGAATAATTATTACTGTTGACTTCTCTCGAAATAGTATCTTGCCCTTTTTTGCTTAGAACGAAGAAGAAAATTCAAAATTGTGAACGCCTTAAATTTAAATTCAACTAAACTATATTTTCAGCCGAATTGATTTTATTACAAACTATCATAGGTACGGATACATTGTTACTCAACTAATTCATAGAATTACATTTATCATATTCACAATTCTGAACTTATCTTAACCGGAGACCCAATGTGCTAATTAATTACTAAAATGATAAAAAGTTTATGGAAAGTATTAGAAGTTTAATAAACAATGGATCTTGATTTCACAGATGTTTTTGGGCTTAAGTCTTGGTATTTATTTATGCTTTTTCAGTTGTCCAAAGTCTATTACTTAGTCGGGTTATACTATGAATTTGCAAATGGTTGATACTTTTTACTGTTCTCAAATAGTGGGAGAAAAACACTGATTTACGACCGATGAGAAGGAAATGAAAATGGCATTCGTATAAAAGTGGGTTATGCGTCCCCCTGAGGAAAGGATCATTGTATGTGGTATGTTTTTGCCACAAATTGCAAAAGTTCGGTTATAAACATCCCGCATGTTGATACGACATGCCGCACAGCTACGTTTAATAAAAAGCGCTGTGTGGCTATTTCGAAGTTGCTAAGAGATTCATCTCATTATTCTTAAATACGTTTTAAGTTTGCCTTAAGGGAAAATGTTACGCAGTGTATAGTTACAGCACTTTCATTAGTTTTGCAATCAAATGTTTTCATTTTCAATGCAATTTTGGTGAAACTCTTAATGACTGTTCGTTTTTCTTCACGTTAATGTGCGTTTTTAAATTTTTTATGTAACTCGAAATATATAATGTATTGAGAATTTTGCACAAAGCCACTAAATAGTTGCTATTTTATCAGATGTTCTTATTTTCTAATTTTCTATTCATTTCATGTTCTCAGCCATCGCACAACCAGTAAAACCGAATTCCCTGAGATGTAGATTTCAAAGTCAAATGGCAAGGACGACTCTATAATATAAATTATGCACAGTAAACGAATTCAAATGAATGTAATAAAGCACTTGTTAGAAACTTGTACATACGTACATACATTACATTGTAACAGTATGAAATGAAAAGGAATGAAAAGTAATTTGCTATGAATAAAAACACAAGAAAACAAAGCAAGGAAGAATGTTTAGAAGCAATGAACCGCAACTGTGCCATTGTATTCTGGGCTAATATTTCTACTCTATCTGCCACTAATCAAACATTCAAAATGGTTAACTTACAAACCATTGCCATTCCTTCCCTTCTCATCTAGGTTAGTGAGAGTTTATAGCATATATAATTTGTTGGTATAACAAACGTTTGATTCATACTTCAATTGAAACCAAGTGAAATTTTAGGGTAAATTTTCTATAAATATATATACATATATACACATATATATATATATATGTGCAAAATATACAGAGAGAAGATTCAGAAAAATTCGCTATATATAAATGTGAATTTCTATGATAAGTAAATTTCAAAAACCTCTCGAGCATTTTTCAAACAATTTGTTTTTTAAGCAAAACTTGTTAAATTGAATAAAACTTTAATTGGTTTAAAAAGCAATAATGGCTACTTCAAAAGAAATCTTATCACACAAGCGGGTGACTGAGCAAGAACAAGTCTTTTGCTGTTATATTTTTATGCAAAGCGTTCAATATAAGAGGAGTTTGTTAGTTTTGCTATTCCGTTCGTAAAGCATCGAATAAAGCTACGAAAGTTAGTAAACATTTACACTGAAATCGTAATAAGAGTCAAAGATTTCTTAAAGAAATCTAATCTCATATTTCTTCGTACAACGTAAAAAATGATATAAAGAAAGGAGAGAAATTGCCCATATAGTCGTTTAATGAATGTACTAAACATCTGGTGTGTGTATTTGGTGGTCAACATCTATAACATCATCGTAGCAAGCGTCGAAGATTCTTTGTCGACGTTTTAAAAAATTGTATAAAGAAAATTATATTTTAGTCCCATAGGCTCTCAATGGACGCACTAAGTTCGTCGCTTGCTTCATACTAATAAGAGATATACATTTGCTTCTCATTTATTTAGCCACCTCTGTGCGCATCTTTTCACAGGTCTCAGATCTTTATGGAAGGCAGAAAGAGAAAATGTATCCCGTTTTGGTTCGTACTATCAAAGAAACAGCATTGGAAAAACTTTTAAAAGTATTATGAAAATGCAAGAAACATTTTTCAACGATTAAAAAAGAATTTTGATACTGTTCCAAAAAGTATGCTTCATTTTTATAGGTGATGAATATCCAAAATTCGTTTTAACAGGAACGTAGTTTTGCGACTTATTCAGCATATTATTGTTATCATAAAATATTTAAAATACGGCACGTTTTATTTTTTCAAACGTCGTCCTTCTTCTTCTTCTTTTTCTTTGCTTTGCCTTTGAAAAACGACATTTCATAGTTTCGTTTTTCTTTTCTTTTTTTTTGCTTACTTTTCTTTTACTTAAAATTCTTTTTATACAAGTTGCTCTAGTTGACATGATATTATGCGACTATAAAGCGTTAAATTGCCTCGTGAGTATATGGTGTAACCGTCGTTTGTCAGAATACCAAAAATTTTATCATTTCACCATTTAACGGTATATAAAACTAGCACTAAGAAAGTAAGACGAAATTAGAGGAATATTTGGTTTTTAAAGAATTTCAATACATTATTTATTGAAAAGAAGTTCGAACGCATTCAAATAAAGCGAAAATTTATGGAAGACTTACGATGAAATAACAAGCGCAACCATTTCAAACCGATTTGTTACTATTGTAAGTAAGCGTATTCCGGTCGTTTAACTGAGAAAATATTTATATCTTTAAATTTCGTTTAGGTTGCAAGTTACAAATGTTTTCTATTTAGGATGAAAATAATAGTTTGGCATAAAAATTTGCGCGAGAAATTTTGTAATAAGCCTATGTTTCGCGCACTTTCTCGTGTACGTGTTCTTACAAGAGAGCTTTTAAATGCTTTTTTATAAACATAAGAAAATGAATTCTATTAATTTTGAATTACATCGGTTTCAGTTTTGGTGCTCTTCCCACATAACGAGCCTCATTAATATTAAGCCTTTATATGGTAAGGATATATAATTTGTGTTGTTTTATAATAAAAAACGGCATAGAAAAGCATAAGGGAAAGTGGGTAAGTGCTTTTAACTTGTTTCATTGAAATTTTGGACGGTCTCCATAAATACATACTTCGAAATTGCAATCTAACACGGCTTATAAAGCGTAGATTTGCTCCGTGCAAGCGTGGATGCAAGCGTTGTGTCCATTTTGAAACCTAGTCTAGAGGTACCAAATAAAACTAGTTATGTTCACTTTCAAATCTTTGTATTCATTTTTGCCAACATGACTGTTGCAACCAACAAAGGACGGAACAATGGACAATGGAACGTATAGACGGACGAAAAGGCAAACGCACACAAGGACGAACATAGTTAAATTGATCCAAAGTCTTGCACGGATCAAGAAAATACGTGCTTTATGAATGCGCAAATTTTGTAGATTACAACTGGAAGAACAAAGCTAATATGACGGATATAGAATAAAATTAAAGTAAAATATTATTAATAACATTTCTTCGAAAATTCACACCTTTTAGAGGAACAAATTGCAAACTTGGTTACATCGATGAAGTTTCCGCGAAACGTACACTAAAAACAACAAGTAACAAGTAACAAAGTAACAAATTGTTGCAATCATTAATCTTGAAGCGAAAGAATTCAAACAACAAAAATAGTTCCTCTCAAAAAATTGCCAAACGTTGGAGAAGTTTTCAAAATAAATTTTTTATTAAAAATTGCGGAAAGTTTTTTCATAGCAAATTATAGCAAAGATGGATGGAAGAATATAAAGAGAGAAACAAGCTATGCTCACATTGGATCGATTACTTTATACAGAAAAGTCGTTATATCGATTGTGTTCTAAAAAAAATTTCTACGATAAGCACAAATTATGAGCGCTCTGCGTACTGTTTGCTTCCCTAACACACAATAAATTCAGCTTAATGCCAATTTTCATAATAGCACTTCATGGTCAAATTATCGCCACTAAGCGAGTGTTACATTAAGCTGACCAGATGTACTCTAAAAGAAAGAGCAATATTTGTGTTTTCGAGCCTCAGAACACGTTGTAGGAAAAGTTAAATATGAAAAAGAGCGTTAGCGCTTCAAAGTGATGTGGCTTAGAGTGGCAATTTCGCACGTATGATGGGTACTTCGTGGCTTTAACCATTTCTATACCAACATATCAACAACAAAGGTTTTAATCTACGAATTCCCATTTAAAACCTAGGAAAATTAGTTTAAACCTATCTGCTGGTTTCTAAGGTCGCATACCTATACTTAATAGATAGATAGAGAAATATTTAACTAAACTATGCTTTTCATCTCTCTGCAGATCAAAATTACATCGATCGATCTGTTAGCAGCTATGCCGAGAGATGCCGAAAGATGGAAGAAATGAGTCAGGTTTTGAGCTACTTTGGAAAATCTTAAGACGAAGACGACATCTGAACACATAATCTCATTCGAAAGCGAGGTATGAAGGGTTACATAGTGAAGAATGGCAATCACTAAAGGCCTATTGCGAGGTGAGGCGAAAACAGTTCCAAAATGGTTTCACTCCAATGTTATAGACCCACTGGTTGGTGGTGCGCTGCGCCCACGTCCACCAGAAAAAAAGAATTAATAAAGAATAAAGAAAAAGGTACGTGTCTGCAGGTAAAGCTGTTCTGGGAGAATTTAGCTAATCTCTCACTCACGCTTATCCGATCGATGCAAACAGGCGAATAACGACTGGTGAGAGGTTAAATTTATCAATTTCAACCGATCATGATAAATAAGAAAATCGTTTTTCACATTTTCATAAAAAAAAAATGAAATTACTCTCCGAAAAAACTGATATTTGAACTAATAAAAAAAAATTGGTTTTCTGCGACGCCACCTCGTAATAATGAAGTCTTATCTTTCTTAGTCGCTAAGACAAATAATAGAAACCTGACCTTTCAAAAAGTTCTTCTTGAGTTATGATAATGGGAGAAACCGTCTCACCTTGACACACAAGATAACCTTTACAAAAGAGTCCCTAGCTTTCCTTGGATGTTATTCATCAAAACATATCGAAATATTCGGTTACCTAATTATTATTATTTTTTTTTTTCTAAAATGGCCAACCGCTCAGGAGATTTCTCCTATTCGTACGAAGCGGTAACGACCAGAAAGAAGTGGGAAAGGGGCAGACAGATGGCCACATTCTAGCGGATGTGTGCCCAATCAGTAAGTGTTACGCCTTTACTAACTAAGCATTTACTTTAGCTACGACCAAAGTCAACTCCACCACACTGACATTTCAATCCGCGAATACTGAATTGGTGGTCGTGATCCTTACCCATCCGGCTACTTGTCCGGATAATGCCCACTTGAACCATTATCGAGATACTTGAAAAATTCACTATCATAAAAATACCAGAGTAGACGGATAAGCAGACAGACATCATAACACGTTTTATAAACTTTATTGAGCCTATTTCTGAGATAGGCAAACACATTGCGCTTTCTTATTAATTGGTATAAAAGCCACGTTAGTGATGTGTTTTCTAATTCTTATAGCTACGTCACATTCGTTCGATTATAATTTCTAAATGAAATATGCTTCAAAAAATTGGTTTCTCTCTATCCTTTTGCGGTATTCGACAATATCTTTATAAAAGATTTCATTTGAAAATTACTTTAGAAAAGTTCCCCGTCAATATATTCCAATTTTTTTCTTATCTCGTTATGCTTTTTAACTCTGAAACGTAATATTCTTTAATTTTAGTTCTTATGATATTTTAACTCTTTTTTTTTTTCTTTTCTTTTTTGTTTTTGTAATGCTTTCAATATCGACATTCCCTACGGTAAAATTTGTTATAGTACGAAATAACGGAAAATTTTCACAATTTTCTTACCCTCCTTATAACATTTCCACTGAATCCCTCAAAAGAAATAAGGAAAACAAAAAAAAAAGAAAAAACCAAACGAATATGGTTTTATAAAATAAGCATATTTCAAGCATTATAAGAGTCTTTTTTGTTTTCTAGATATTGTAGAATAAATCAGCTTAATGGTTCAATTTTTATGGGATCTTCTGCTACGTTTGTTTAACTTATGGATTTTGGTCTATAAAAAGCAAAAAAGAAAACAGTTTATGCATATACGTATTTATATGTAAGCGAGTATCTGAGTGTTTGTGGTTAACACCCACAATTTGGTTAAATTCTCGTACGCACATACACATATTAAATTCGTACTTTTTCTTTGTCAACATATTCAAATATTTGTTGATGGAAAAAGGAAAATTAAAGAGAATTTATTGATGCTGTCTTCCAGTAAATTGGAACCATTAAGGATTTTTTCTATTTTTTTTGGTAAAAGTATAATGAAACCATTTATATAAATGTATTTATTGCTCAATTTTACTAAATTATTTAAGCAAATAAGGACTTTTCATGCAAATTTTGTCATTTAATAATAGTTGGGATCACAAAAAATATTATATTCGTCTTCATCCAAGTTTCGAATACTCACTAGTAGATATATATTTGTACATATACATGTATACAATACCTATAATTTTTTTTGTTAGCTATCGGATGGGTAGGTGTAAAGGAATATTTTTCAGTCGGAAATTTATGAAAGCTACGTCAAAGTGTAGATCGAAACTTTTTTTGAGATAATTTATGAAAATATAAAGCAATTAATAATATTTTCCAAAATTATGTTGTTCGCAGATTCACATCTCAAGTGCGGTCGATTTTTACTACGATGCTACAACGAGTGTGTAAAGGCATTACACTTATCAACTAAGCTGCAGCTGTCCTCCTATCTCTCTCTATTTTCTCACTTCTTTTTGAACGTCATCCTTGTAAACGAATACGGGACATCCCCCGAGCGGTTGATCCCATTACAAAAAAAAAAAAAAAATAAAACTAGCAAAATACGGTCGAAGATAATATTTTGTATCTTAAGATCTTACCGGCGTCCTTCTGTTTCCGTAAGAATAAAGGGAGCGGTTCAAAAATTTTCCCCATCCCATCCAAATTTTTCACATCAATCTCAGCGGTTTTTGGCGAGCGCAAGCTTACATCGATCCAGATTCATCTTCCTTCCGAGGAGCATTTTCTAGATGAAATCAGTGTAATAAAAGGTGGGGTTTGCCTTAAGTCTTTGTAGTTGTTACATCCTGCACTATAAATAGTGTAAGGTATAGAGAATGCAATCATATCAACTTCGCTTACTGCCTTAAAAGGTTAAAACACGCCAGCAAGGTTCATATTTATTATAACACGGCAGCTGTAAAAAGAATATGTTTGAAGTTAACTTTTGTTCAGTGCAAAGTTTTAACCTCGTAATCGTCATTTCAACCAACCTATAGTCAGCTAAACTAAATCCCACTCGCTTTTCACGCAAGTAAATATTTGCACACTCTATGAAGTCTTTATTACACTATAAATTTATAGATAAGAAATCAAAGGCAATTATTAGTCTTAAGCACAATTAACTCAAATAGACAGAATCTGATTTACAAGAACATTAAGATATGTATGGTTATCTTTTTTTTTTACGTATATTATTCTTATTAACGTATAACTCTCGTTCAACAATTGAGCTAAACTTATAGCCTTTAACACTTGGCACGTAAGTAGATAAGTGTCTGAAAACATTTTTTTAAAAACACATGCTTGCAATTACTTCTTTATTTTTTAACTATACGCATGACATACAAATTAAATAGAATATTATGTTTGTAACATCGGTTAAAGAAACCAGTAGTAAACCTATATTTCCCAATGGCATATTATTCTGTGCTGGCCAACTTTATCTTAAAAATAAAAAAGTTAAAAAAATTGAACCGCCTCCGACTTTTTTCAATTTTGTACACATGCTATAGAATCGTGCATAGAGCATGGTAATACCAATACCAAAGCAAACCTACATTCGAAAAGTTTCAAAGCTTTTGCAGAATTCGAAACGAATTTCTCCAATTATTGCGATCAGGGGATTGCTTGCTGCAAGCATTATCCAGCAACATTTGCTTGGATCTGTTCAATCAATAACTTATACTCCTAATAGGCTAACTACAACTTGCCTCTGAACCCAGCCTTCTTCGGTGGGTATAGAAAAAGAAAACGGACGGTAATATAAACAAAGTGCACGACACATATTTTTATATGACAATCTTACCTATGAAACACTGTACCTGCAGTGCTCTTTACGTTCTCCTTCTTTCGAGTCCAACGTACGGAAATACTAGTCTCTTTTGCCTCTATCTATAATGGTCTCTGATGACTGTCATGCCTACGTATATAAAATCTTCTTTTTTCTTTTCTTTGTTTTTAGTTTGACCAACCACTCACGGTATGTCCTTTATTCGTGTAAGAGAAAGAAATCGCAAAAGAGAAAGAGATGGGAAGGATCCTGTCGCAGCATAGTGAGCATGCCTTTACTGACTTATCACTCACTGTGGCACCAAAGAAAATTCTACCGTGCTTGAGATTTGTATCCGCGGACACTAACTTAGTAGTCGCCGTTCTTACCCACTCGCTTAGTCAGACAGTGAGTGACTGCTCAAATATGTCAAAAAATAATAATAATAATAATAATAATAATAATAATAATAATAATAATAATAATAATAAATAAAATTCTGGTTTTTATAGATATGATCTGACATTTCCATCTTGAAATTGGATCTTCTTCTCAGCATATATTCTCAGTGTACTTTGTTTCATTTTCGTTAAAAGAGAGAAATTTCCTCATAAGCTCTTTCCTATTCTGATTTGATTTTATTTCAGTACGCGTCCTTAACATTATCTCCATTGACTATTTTAAAAACCCATTTTTCTTATTTTGCAATGAGTGAATAAAGCTTACTTTCGAGAAGCAGGAGACGTAAGAGGTTATTGCCCTTTCTTAGAAAACTATAGATAAATAAGGAAATTTCGGTTTCCCCTTAAATGTTTTCTTTTTTTAACTTTTTCCATTGTTTTATAAAGTCTTCATAGCGTGAAATAAATTTGAATTCATACACCTTTTACTAAGTGCATTAAGCGTCGTGCTAACACAATTTCTTGATGCTTTCAAGTGTTTTTCCTACACATCGAGACCTTTTTCGTTATTCGTAGATTTTCAGGTTATTGCTGTCGCTCTAAGAGGGTTTAAAAAATGTATGTCGATATGTTAGTCTTTTAACACACACGGGCAAAGGTTATGGAATATGATTATGTTTAAGTGTACTTTGCCAACGAATTGTCATATGTCTGGCAATTGCCGTTTACATGAATTTCGTTGAAAAAAAAAGAAGAAAATACTCACATGAGAGGAAGAAGAAAAAAATTAAAACCTCTTAGAGAACGAAAAACATTTTTGGTAGGCATTAAAACAGGCTTAGCTTAACGGCAATATTTCAAATTCATTATTACCTCATGATCCAATTGATTATAGCCAATATCTCCTACGCTTTAAAATGTATTCAAAGTCAATAGTAAAGTTTGTTTCACTTCTCCAATCATTTTTTAAGCTGTCCTTTGTGGAATATTCGATCAGAATTTATATCAAGCTTTGTCTTCGTAATTTTGCTCCATTGTCTCCCACAAACACTGTTCACCTGGAGAGGGAATTTAAATCTCCTGAATGCCATGCACATACACCCCCTACGCATCAACTGTCAACAAAGTGTTGTATATCGTCTTTCGATAATTTATTTCCCTAAGATCTTTTGTGTAAAATTAACACTTTTTTGGTTTAAATCGTGCTATCACATGTGCTGTACTCGCATCGATGATCTATAAAGAATGCTATAAAGTTTATTAGCATAGTAAGCAAATGTTTTTTTTTTTAACAACATTTTGCTTTGGATTGCTTGTCGACATACGTTTACAATTGGACAAGTTTCGAAGCACTTCAGAATTACTTCTAAGGGCTACGCTCGAGCTTCAGCTGTGGAACTTAATGTCTCTTCTGTCCTCTTTTGTCTTCTTCATGCATTCTCAATGCATTCTTCGCTTACTATCTACGTCTCAAGAGTCACGTTCATATGCGGTGTCAAACTGATTACTTATATTATATTGTATGCAAATAATTTCCAAATGATTCTACTTCAAGTGATACGCCCAAATTATGACACAAGGAAAAATCCTTGCGGTGTAATCAAGAAATTATATTTGTTCTTGATTGTTACTTGTTTTTCAATTGATTTCGGGATGATAAAGCGTAAAGTGAATTTCGTAGTGTGTCATATGACTGATTAACGACCTTGTCACCATACATCTCGTCTGATTGCCGGGTCAGTAGTTTTGCAGCACAACCACATATACAAATTTTCCTAAATATAAAGTTGGTATATAAATTCTTCCAGGCATGAAAGTTAGTCAAGACCGAGTTGGATAAATATTTCGAAAAAAAAAAAAAATAGAGTAAATGTAGAAAAAATGCATTGGGCATACTTTGGAAAAAAAGACGTGAATTGAAGGTATAATAGGATTGCGTACTATTGTTACGTGAGCAATCCGCAACTCGAACTAAAATGTCTATTGTTTTTGCCAGCGACGCCAGCTTACGAATCCCGCCACCTGCATTACCGCAGAACACAATATTATGTCTGGCGTCGTTCGCCAAATCCTTGGCGTCTGATTCTTCGGATGGCCACACATTCAAACAAAATGTGATGGTGCGTTTTAGTCATTCCTACGTCCGAAGCATATCAGAAAATTTGCAATTTTCAGAAGTTTTTAAATTTATGGTTAAACGTCAGAGTCCCAAAAACTCACAAAAGTTCATAAAGCTGGTAGTACCTGACCGCCGACACTTTTTGATCGGGGTAATTAAAAAAAAAAAACCTAATCTAATACAAAAAATGGAATCAGAATGAGATTTTTTCAAATTTCAGCATAACATGTGCGGATTGTAGAAATGAATTTTAATCTCTTGAAAGCTCAATGCTTTTGTAGGAGCTATGTTTACGTATGTCTATATGGAATGTTTCCGTTAAAAAACTGTAGATTGGATCATAAAAATATAAGTACACGTTTCGATTATGTTGCGTAGGCTAAAAGTCTTTGCTTGGGTTAATCATTTATTTAAATTTTCACATATATAGACATATATTTCGTGCACTTGATCCCCATTTTAAATAAATCGTAAATTGGTTTTCATCTCTTCGACAAATGCGATTATTCAGATATTTTTTATTTGCATTCCGTTTTCATAAGCATTTTGTACACATTCATGCTCCTACATTGCATTTTTTTTTTTTTTTTTTTTTNTTTTTTGCGTTTTTGTAATATTTTCGCAGTGATTGTAAGCGTTTAAGTTGCTTTTATACACTTCACTGACTTCTGATCCCGGCGAATTACGATTTTCAATACACAATTTTTTTTTTCCCTTTTCAATTTCAATACTTTCCTGTGCAGTGTTTCTACAGAGTTACAGATAAAGATTTCTGCCAATTTATTGGTAAGATAAAAAACTTTGTAAAATCGTCATTCAATGAAAACAAACAAAAATTGTTTGTTTTAATAATTTTTCAAATATTCGCTTTTAATGTAGGACTTTTTTTAGCTGCGAAGAGAAGCAAAGATGAGAAAAAAAACTGAAGAAGAAAATTGGATGTCCGCATAAAATGTTTGTTCTTGTTATAGGTAGGTATAATTTAAGCAACCGTTACGTGTGCAGAATATTCTGATAAACGTTTGTGCCTAAAATTTTGTTATTGTTGTCTTCTTGAGATTACGTTTTTTTCTTTTAAAATTTGACCTATCAGGGGATGCGCTCTATACGCATAACATAGCGACGGAGAAAGAGAGAGAAGTGACAAAACAGAAAGCGATGGGCGGAGGCGGGGGTAAGTTCAACCCAACGGCTGCATCAAATCAGTAAGTATTATCGACTGAGCACTCTCACTATAGCTACGACCAAAGCAAACGATGCCGCACTTTGATTTGAACCCGTAGACACTAACTTGATAGTTGGGATTCTTACCTACTCGGATACTCACATTAAATATAAAGCAAGTAAAGCATATGCAACGGGTGGCAACATTCCTTCGGATGTATTTTGTGGAAAAAGGAAAGGAAAGACTACACTTCAAACAACATCAAAGTGAACTGAACCCTCGTTATGGTGATATGTGTATAATTTGTGTAAAACGTTAAGTAGAAATTGCACCAATTGAAGCAAAGATTCAGCTGGATGAGACAACGCTTAAGATTGAAGGCTTAACCGAATTAAAAATAAAGCAGACGAAAGGAATATTAACATTATGAAATTAATATACGAGGTGGGTTCAAACACAATTTTGTGGGCTACGTACATTCGATCTTCGAACTTGCTGTCGTTGTATTGACATTATTGTCCTCCTGCGACTTTTTCCTGTTACGAAAAATGAAAGGGCCCATGGAAGGACGGAGTTTTGACACGTTTAAGGAAAGAAAGACCGCATGGTTGGAATAACTCAAGGCCCCAACCATTAATTTAGGAATTAGTTTGACGCTGACAAGTCACATATTAATGAATAAATAAATATTTTTCGAAAAAATAAGATGTCACCTTCTTTTTGAACACATTGTATAAACATAAGGAGAGCTAAAAAAAAAAGGATATACAGGCCTTCTCCGCCTAATATGGTGCTTATAAAGCAGAGTTTCAATACAACACGGTACAAAGTTTGCGAATATTATACCCAATTTTATTATATACAGTTTCGGTATAACACGATTTCAAAAGATTGAATGTTTTTTTTTCAATCGATTTTTGCTTTTATTTTTATTGTATTGTTAATAAGAGGAGTTTCAACCAACTCTGAGGAAAAAAAGATATAAGCTACAATTTTTGATGAACATTAATTTTCCGATTTATATTTGATACTCTCTTGGTAGATATGCAAAAAAATAAATTATTACATGATTTTCAGTATGGTTTCAGAAAAGGATGAAGGCACAAGCTTAAACGTAATCAAATATATTTGCAATGGCTTAGATCAAGGCTTTAGCGGCGTTGTTAAAAAAAAGAACAGGAAACAATACGTACAGGTTAATGCCTTATTGGTTCAATGGGCTATGGGGTATAGCAGGAAAGTTATTTAGGCTTCACTTTCTTTAAATGAAATAGAAAACTTGAACTTGACTGGAGAAATATTGTGGTTAGTTCAGATACTTCTGGTCGTTGTATACCCTCGCATCATAAGTGCTATTGGGTAAAAAACCTATATTGATGATATGTCAACCATTAATACATTCACTTATAAAATGCATTGAAATTGTATATCCTTATAGTAAAAGCAAAAATGTGGTAAAATCTCCTCAGAGAATTGAAAAAAATATACAGTATACCAACACGTTATCGAATTACTTTATTACATAAAGATATTGTGAAACAGGTCAAGTTTTTAAATATGTACTCAACCAAACTATTCATAATAAGCCACTCTACAGTGTCTCTTTCATAAAATCAACCACATTCCAATATGAGAAATCTAACAATGCCAAGATGTAGATTTGAAAAGACTAAACAGAATGCCGATATAATTATTTGCTTTCTGATTAAAAGCCAATTAAGGGAATATCGATATTTATACCTTCTTGTAAAGAATATTTGCCTAATAAGATAAAAACTCTTCTAGTTTTTTTATATTTCTTTTTTTATGTTTCCTTATATTTACATTTTTAACTCACACTTATGAAATACAGCTTTGCCAAGTTGCCACTAAA
Source organism: Glossina pallidipes (assembly GCA_000688715.1). Classification (NCBI taxonomy): domain Eukaryota; kingdom Metazoa; phylum Arthropoda; class Insecta; order Diptera; family Glossinidae; genus Glossina; species Glossina pallidipes. Next base: position 267,313 of record JMRQ01002017.1, on the reverse strand, counting down.
GTGGTTGTAAGGTGCTGGAGCCATAATTAAAGTGAATATTGTATTTTTATCTACAATAAATATATTAAAACAAAATAAGAAAATGAAAAGAAAAAGAAGGGAAAGAAAAGGAAAAAAGAAGTAAAAGAACGATCGCAAAGTATAGGTGAACTTGCTCTTCGCTGAAAAATGTTCATACATATCTTAACACATCTTCTAACTTGGCTAGTAGTAAAAGTCACTTCAATACGCAAAAGATCTAAAGTATATGTTTTTTATTGACGTACAATTCAGAATCGTTTTATTGGTGCTCAGCTGCCTCTCTGAATGCTGCTATTTGCTTTTCAAAGGCTTATGGTCGCAAAATTTTAGACAAAAACTGAAACTTATCATTTAAGTGGGAAACTTCCACAGATCTCGATGATATAACTAATATAAATTATGTTTGTATCAACTAAACTTCGCATAGCTTTTGCTCGGCATATCGTTCTTCGAAAGTGTATATCAAGCATGTACATGGAAAGAATCATTGGACTAATCTTGCAACGTTCTTTTGTATAAATCTGGCTGGCATAACCCTTACGAAAGAGCCCATCAAACATTCTGTTGCATAAATGATATAAAAACATCAATTTGAAATTTGGATCACGTAAGTCCGTTTACTAGACCTAAACATATGTAAAAGTTATCATGAAAAGCAAGACCTTAGATGGAAAGAAAGTTTAAGTTCTGGTTTTTTACGGAGGAAAAATGAAAAATAATAAAATTTTTAGAAAGTAAATTAAACCTGCTAAATTTGGATCGCGTCATATGACGTTTAGAGCATTCCGTATGTGGGCATGCGTATGTGGGCTTCCATGGAAAGTATTACTTTGCATGAAAATAATGTGCCATTTTTAATATTTTATTACCGAAGCGGGTGAATAACTGTACTAGAATAAGTTGTCTAGCGTACCTAATGGCGCGTTTTGGCCGACTATAATGTTCTTACTTATTTGTAACAACCATACAATAGCGTAAGACAACGTTTGCCACATTCCGTCAACTTCTTACTTCGCGCTTATAATGATTTCTTGATGAACACATGCTTAAATAATAAAATATAGATTAATTTTTTTTCCTCATTCATGTTGCACGCTCAATTTTCCTTATTTTCATTTCATACATTGAGGACGATTTCATAAAAGTGATATACATCTATCCATTCCATATAAAAGTATAGGAATAACGCAAGAATATGTTTATTTTAATTACACTAAATAAGCAGATAATTTCCATTATTCAGAAATTGATTGAATGTCAATCCATAATTGGTTTTAAATTCATAACTTACTTTAAAATGTTTTTATAAAGGATTCGAATGTTTTCAAAAAAAAAACCCCTTTTTTTGCGCCAATTTTTTCATTTCATAATATTTTCCCATATTCATGCTATATTTTTTTAATAGATTTGTTCTCACATATGCACAAATTCAATCATTTCACTGCGAGGCAAAAATAAAGCGAGAAAAAGTCCAGTATTGTTATTGTAAGCAAATTGGATAATTTGTTAATTGCTTGTATTTTTATCGAATTTCTGCGAAGAGCACCAAGAGCAAGGTTTGGCGTTTCAAATATTTTCTTGTTTTTTCTGCCCGCTACTGAACGGCATATAACGGTCGGGCGTGCCTATTGAGCATTGCGGTTGCCTTCAATGGAGAACGCTGCAGTGGCATGATGGCTGATAGATAAGCGCGGAGCATATCAGGACGGTGATCGCGGGTTGAAACTTGTGTCGATTCGCTTAACATCAATTTGAAATCTTCAAACTGCACAGCTGTACAGCTCTGACAACTGGGGCTCGCATTAGAGACAACGCTGTATTTTTTATAATCCCTTTTACTACACCACTTAAAATATTGAAATTATTACACACTTTCGTAGCCTTACTTTTAAAGTTGTCCTGCATGGGATCAGTGCAAATTTTCCATAAAATTCATAAAATATTTTTTAAAGATCTATTAATGCGTATGCTGAGTATTAAGAGATTCGTTGTCTACTGTATAGAAAAACTACCCGCATTTCATTTTCTTTGATTTATTTTTCAGTACATAAAGTATAGCTAGCTGCAAGTGTTTTTCTCTGTAAAATTTATTTAAAAACAACTTTTTCAATTTTGCAGAAAGGGAAAAAAATAATAATTCAATCAACACGCGATTCGCGGACGTCGGTCTATTTGCAATCTATGATATGTCGTGTTTTCAAATAAATGCATTTGCCGTATCACGAATATGATATGAGCAAGTTCATGCGAAATATTTAAAAATTCGTTGATACCTGTTATTTAATCAGAATTTCCAGGTGGCTCCTTTGAAAATCGCACAGTTTAACAAAAAAAAAAAAAAAAAAAAACATACACTGCATCAATTTACCATTCAAACTCTTCGGAAGATTTGTTTAAAAGCATTTCTATAAATTTTCATCAAGCATTTTCGTTCATACGCTTGATTTGTATGAAAAATTTTGAGAGCATAATAAGTGGAAAAATCAATTAATTTTGAAATATTTAGTCAAACATTTTCATTCATTAGTTTTCTCTCCATTTATCTTTGACTCATATTCACTTTGCACAGCTGTCCAATTGGCATTTTATTAAGAACTAAATTTTTAAATACTTGCAGCTAGTAGATTATGAACTATTTGATATTGAACTTTGTTTAATCTTCGATTGGTGAAAGGATAAGTTCGCAAAATTTGAATATATTTTCCCCTTTTACCACCAACTTCTGCGAAGGAAGCAGGAGCACTTTTGTTATTCTATTGCAACACAATTGGAATACATCACTCAATAAGTCTTCGGTCTGACGAATATATGGCAACACTGTCACTAAAAGCACTATAATTTGTGAACTGATCGCCACATTGCTATCAAATATTGACATGTATCGTTTGAAGATTAGTACCCTTCACAAATCATATGGGTTTGTCAACAGTGCTGCCTATATATGTGTCACACCGAAGACTTATTGAGTGAGTTGATATAACAAATGAACAAATATGAAAGTTGAGCCATGCTTCAAGCAAAACTTCAAACAATTGTAACCTACTCTTTGGGCGTTCAAGTCAACGTATCAACAAAATCTTGGGAATAGAAAAAACATACTGTGTAAATACAAGGAAAAATTTCAATGCCTAAGAGTTAATCCGAAGTGTGATTCGAACATTTGCAACTAATTCGTTTAAGCATTTTCGCCCCTAATATTGCCATTATTCTTCGCTAAATTGATCGCACTCGTAAACTTTGAAGTCGATTTGTCACTTACTGTGTTCTAAGCTGCTTTTAGTGCGTCACACTTTTGAGTAACCTCTTTTGCATTTCCTGCATTTCTCAATTTGTGATATATTAAGTTTATGCGGACTTACGACTAACAATACTTGAGAAGAATGATTGCAAGGACTAGTTTTAACATCACAACAGCAAATATTAAGGTTTTTAGTACACATTTTAAGTAATAACAGCGTTTCTAATATTTGTCCTTAAAAATATGAAAAATGATATTTTGAATTTTTGAAACATGCTCTCATGTGAACCTTTTTGCGACCAAAGCTAGTTACTAATTCCTGTAGTACAATTCTCGATTTATATTCGTGATAAAATACGATTAGTAACGAGGACACATTTGGCCCGAATTTGGCGGTAAAAAACCCTGGACACAGTAATAAAATGAGGTTTCTCTGATAGATTTCAGCATTTTTGAAAAAGTAACTAAAGTCTGGAGTGTCACTGAAAATTGTTATAACTCAATTTACATAATGCATTCTTTCAATGTTTGTACTGTAACTATGCATGAGAGTTAATGGCAGTAACTTAGTTCTTGTGATCGTTGTTCTTCTGATCGTAATTGGAGCCTCAGTTTGTTTTATGTGCGGTATATATTTATTTTTTAATTTTAATACAATATTTACTTTATTTGTTTCTCTTTTACTTCACGATAAGTCGTAACACACCAAACACATTTTTAGCAAAGACACGAACCTCAAAATGCGATCTATCTTGGTGGGCTGTCGCCACTTCAGTTAAATTTTCAGTTCTTTCTACTATTACAGCAAAGATTTCTATCTGGCCTTAGACTCTTATTATATCTCTAATCAGAGTTTATTATCTCGGCTGAACGGGCCATATATTATATTTTCTTTGTGAAATTTAGCTTTCAGATCCGCCTATGACTTAATGTTTGCTTTGTGCATAAAAACTAACATTTTGAAAGCATTCATTAGTTTTTATAAGCTTTTTATGCGTGATTAAATGTGCCTTGCTTTCAAAAGCCATACAAACGACGTATAAGTAGTTCATACAATGTTATATGTATTTACACATAGACGACATATGTAGAAACGATAAAAGTTCATTTACTCTTTCAAGCCATTGAAATTGAGTTCCGTACTTTAATAGTTAATGTCACAGATTATTTTGAAAGTCTTTTATACTCTATGTGAAGCACAAAAAAAAAAAGTGGAAAAAATGGAAAAAATAAAATGAAAGAAAAATCAACAATCAAACTCAATTCAAGCTCATATACGACAGACTATAAAATTTTATGTATTTCTATTCGTAAAAAGTTGACAAAATGAGGTTAAAGTTGAGATGATAATAGTGTATGCACTGCGTATAATCGTAAAAATTTTACTTAAAACTTAAGTTTTGTTGCAAGTTTGTAGTTAATGTTGATACTGACACCACTGCTTCTTATATTTGATATTGTGGAAGTTAATTTTTGGTAGAATATATTTCGGTGGCTTCTTTTTCCTTAGCATAATTTTTTGCCAGATTTGCGGAGGCGTAATAGCAAGCAGATGCAATGTGTATGCACATGAGTAACTCGTTCACTCTGACGTTGGTTAAGAATTTTGATATTTGCTTCATCATGGTTACATGGTAAAAAGTTATGCTTGCTTAGCATCTTATCCTTGCGGCAAAACAAAAAACGAAAGACATGAGTTCTTCATTACGAAACCATAATGACGAGTGTGGTAATGATATGCTATCATGTATGCATATGCTGTCGTGTTTCATGGCATAAACGAACCGAAAAGAAAAGATTTTATATTAAATTTTTTTATAATTTAACTAAGTTTATTGATTAGCTTTAAAGAAGTACTTTTGATAAATATTCAAGTACATTAAATTCAATTTAATTTAATTGAAAGAGAACAAATTAAATTTATTTATAAATTTAATGTAAATTTTCATAGCAATATGTAAGAAAATTTTGCTATAAGAAGAACAATAAAAATTTTAATCAATTTAATATTAAAATATTAAAATAAAACATTTTCAAATACTTGTCCGGAAACTATTTAAAAAAGTTTAGTTGCAGTAGTGACTATATAATATACACCAGAAAAAACTTTTCTATGAATCAATCAGTAAAACTTTTAATTGCCTTAAATTGTGGTTAGTTAAAGTTTTATTTGTGAATTTATACAAATTCACACACAAGCACAGAATCCGATAAATGCAAGTGAAAATACAAAAATTTAATAAAATTTCTAAAACAACAAAAGAAAAAAGGAGAAAAAAAATTTACAATCGGTTTAAAGTGAATTCCATCGTCACTACAATCGTGTGACAGCATTTCAAAAAGCTTTAAAGCATTTTATTAACCGTAAAGAGGTTAGTCGCCCGATCTAAAACATTCACTAATTCTCGTAAATATTTATATCAAATTGTTGATTAAGAGCAAAAAGATCGGTTCAGGTTTTTTCCCTTTAGCTAATCCTTGTAAATATTTCTACCGACTTGTTGATTCAGATCAAGAAGATCGGTTCAGATTTTTAGCTCATATGAGCGTATTTTTTGGCGGATTAGATCCGTTTTTGAAGTTTCTTTATGCTCGTCAACACATTCATCAAGTTTCAACTTTCTTTTATCAATTTTTAAGGTCGGAAAATAAAAATTCCCCTGCAAATATGATGACCATAGTTAGACCATGTGATTGACAGCATGAAGCTTGAGTACCACCCACTTTATATAAAGAAACTGCTCGAGGTGATAGGGTCAACCGTCATTTATTCTGCCAAATTAATTTCATCGCTTGGACGCCTTCATGACAACCATATAATCACATTTTGTTCTGGCGGAAGAGGCACCGCCATAACCGAAGAGAACTGCCAACATGACATTGATTTTTGAGCGACTTTGATGTCACTTTTTTGATCTTGCCTTGCCTTTTCACGATATTCACTGCTTGTTTCCGGGTCGCACGCATGCAGAGTCAAGTACCATCTTCTTTAATGAAATGTTTCATTATGCTCTGAGACTGGCACTCAAAAAACTTTGTTTCGCAGACATAATAAAAATCGCAAATGTCACTTTTACAGGTTTACAAGAACAGGTGTAAGGTGAAGCATAGTGATATCAATTTCATAGTACCCGCAAAGCTTAAATGAAAAATGCATTTTATTTCTTCTCACAATATTATATGACAATCTATGGACTGAAAGATTGCGAAACTTTCAACATAGTTCGAAACGTACCATGTCCATTCCGTGACTTGATTTATTTGTCCCTTCAATAAGTTTTAGATTGAAGTTTGTTCCACATTGGCACTTGTCGATACCAACTTTTGAAACGTTATTTAATCTTTGGTTTGAATTTTGTCTATTATAGGCCTGTTGGTGAAAAGCAACTCGGTCTTTTTCAAGCTTAAGTTATGTGAAGCCAAAGATTTTTAGCTAGTATTTTCGATTTCAATAGCTTTCCCATTAGAAAAATATATGCAACTTCTGAATGCAAGCGTATCGACAAAACTAGGACATGTACATCCTTCGATGGTATCTTCTGAAAAATAAAAGGAAATGAAAAATAAAAAAAAATTTGGGAAGAAATATTAAATGTTGAAAGCAATTTCTAGAAAGAAAATACACATATATATGTATGTATATATATATATACGTAGATTTTGTCCACTCAAGTGCAGGAAAGATCCAGATTGTCCACAACCAAAATATGGTTAAACTTAATTTGCTGTAGTAGTTATGTGTTTTGCATTGCATTGAAGGGCCACATTTTACAAACGGAGAATAATAATAATAATTAAAATTATGTGAACATTGATAATGTCGATGTGACCCGTCTTCGTATTAATATAAGTTATAACGTCAGCTAGTAGCTGTTGTGGTTAAACATTGAATTCCAGACTCGTTGAAAGTTAATTTCTCATGAAAATTCATGAGTTGTGCGGTTATACTATGGCCAACACCGCCATTTGACTGACTGCAAACTTTCATCTATAATGTTATGGTTATGTATTGCTTCATACATAGCTACGGCATTGCGTTAACCCTTGGTTATGTGTGAATTTAGAAAAATCTTTTACATATGTATATATATATATATGAAACGTGTGGTACAATCGCTTTTACACAACATTTGCAACATCATCAGTTTAATCATTTACTTCTCGCAGTGTTAGGCTTTCACACTCTACACAAACACACTGTCATCATGACTGTGCATACCTCTCTATCTATCTTATAGTGTATACTGTCATTTATTCGCCGTATTATTGTCGTTGAAGAGACTTGTCATTGTATGACTTCTGCAGATTCATTATAACTTCGTAATTATCAACTGACATTTCGAGTTGAGTTGACAAGGTTTTGTATATTTTTTTGGTGACTTCGTGCATGCAAAGTGCTTCATTTATTTCAATGTCCCTTTTATAGACTCACTCGCACTTAAATACACACACTTATGTAGCAAATATTATTAAAGGCAATTGCACTGCTAAAGTGCACATACATAAATAAATTTAATTTTTTATATAATTTTCAGCGGTTCATAAAATATCAATAAAATATTCAATTCTATTAAAGCGACCAGACTCACCATCCAATCCTTCAAAGAAAAAGAGCAGATCCTGGTTGCTCAGTCTTCATTTTGAGCCTAACAATTATTTCTTTGATCCGTATAAATTACAACGATAATAATAATCGTAAGATTTTATAACCATTTCAGTTAAAAGGAGGCTGGCTGTAAGCATATTTAAAGACTGTAGCGTAGTCCTTTAGCAAAATTTATTGCCTAAAGAGATATATCGAAATCCATGCCTAGAGAGACATAGAAAATTCCCGATAGCTTCCCGATAGCGCGAATTGGCTTTGCAGTGAATGACTCAACGTCGCCCAGCTGACTTTCGGATTTAAAAGTTTACAGATTTTACCTAACGCTGCTCAGATTTCGTATCAGCTGTTCCCAATTCAACGCAGTAGCAATGTACTTTGTAAACGATCTGTTACGTTTTATGGCTTGCTGCTCATCTCTCCATTCCATGTACATCAACACCCGATATCTTCTACTAGTTTGAGACTATTAGAGTAATTGCCTCTTTTCTGATAGGTTTTGTTACCTTTTTACTTACAGAGACCGGCTGAACACAAAAGCAATTGTGTGCTCGCTCCAACAACGGGGTCAGTAAGTTAGACGAAAACTATAGAAAAGTGAAACTTTCCGACTATTTGTATGTCGCCTGAATGGCACAGCCAGTCAACTTGTTTCTTGAAGTTAGATGTTCTCTAATCTCGAATTTGGTTTACCCTCTTTACATAACCTTATTCCCTATAGTCAAGCTTAATAATAGCTCTACGTAAACTTAACCTGAGCAGAAGCGTGGGACTAAAACAAGACACGGCATTGGGGTCCCTAATGTTGATATTTTATGCTTTATTAACCGAAGTTTTTTCGTATTTGATTGACTGTTGAAGACTTAGTTAGCATCAATTTTATTCAACCAGACCTACCTTCGTCAAAATTAGAAGACAGACCTAGCTATAGGTTCTTAGTAGTACACATTTACACAACAGTTTATTTAGGTTTTCTTGATAAGTTATTTGAGAACCTCATTCGTTCATATTATCCGCTACTCGTCGTAAGGCAAGTTTCATTGTTTTATTAAACCTTTGCGTAGTGTTCTTGTGGCGCATGAAAGTCAAGCAGGAACCGCCTTTCGCTGGTTCCAGCAGTCAATTGCAATTTTTAATAATGTGAATGTTCACTATTCAGAATTTCGGGTCTATCTTTTCATAATTTCTTATCTACGCATATGTTTAACCAGACTTTTTCTAGCCCATGTATTCACCTGTGTATATTTTAACCGTTTTCTGCATCTGGATATAATATTCCGTCAGTCCATTTTCATTGAATAAGATACGGTGTATGTTTTTAAGTAAACAGAAATCATGAACCATCACAAGTGTGAAGTCAGAATTTAGAAAATGCATTTGTTAGCATAATCAATAAACGTCTGATTAATGTAATGAATTGTAACAAAAGCAATTTCTTATGAAGAGTTTGTTTGTTATCTAATTTATGATAGTATCCTTGTGGATATTTTCTATATTTCGAATGCGTAAATGTAATGACTAGAATTCTTTCTCTTTGTAAATTCATCGTATTTTAATTTATTTCTTTCTTAATTATAACGTTCATACGCCATGGCGAACAACATATCCATACGAACTGTATTGTTTTATCGCATCAATGATTATTGTAAGCCAGTGGAATTCGCGTGGATTCCTAATGCAAACAAAGACATTCTTGACATACAAATTTTTTGTTTTTTGCTAAAACTTCTTAAGCATAACGATAATTGAATTTCATAAGTATGAGAAACCGCCTCAATCCGTTTTAAATTCTCAAACCCATCGTATTAACTTCAATCAATCAGCAAATATTTGTTAATCATAAGTACCTCCCACGATTACTATTATTTTGTGCTGCGATTCAAAAAATTTTTCTGATAAACAATTTTACTCTTCACAAAGCAATCATTGAAGCATAAAATGTTTCTTTTGTTTTTCGTTTTCTGTTTGGTTTGTCTTAACAATTTTTTTTTTTTAAATTCTCCTTACAATACGAACGACTTTGACTTCGATTTTAACGTGAGTGCTTTTCTTTCGTTTTCTCTTATTCTTCATGGATATTGCAACGAAACCAAAAACAATGAAATCTTCATTGAAAATGTAAAAAAAAAAAAGAAAAAGTAAGCTTTGATGGGTTGAAGCAATCAAATCTGTGTGAATGAAATCATGAAGGTCTATGTAAAACGCATTCAGAAATTCCCTTATGAACGCTATGATATAGTTCGTGATTGTCTCGCATAGAAAATGAGGGCATGATTTTTTAAAACTATGTCACGATGTCGAGTTGGAAAGAACAAAAATTAGTTGTTAAAAAAAAAAATTGTTAAGTCTTATTATAAGAAGAAAAACTTTCTTTTAGGTTTTTAGTGAGAAATTGTTCGCACTAGAAACAATATGATATCTCAAGGCAAAGCTACAATGAAACTTTAAAAAAGTTCTCATTTCAAATTTTTGTAAAGCGAATTTAAAGTATTTTTCCTAATTTGAGACGGAGAGACGTTAGATTTGCCGTTCTTGTCGAAAATCCTGTATTAGAGAGTGTATGAGGTTTTGAGAACTTGTGCGGATGAAAATGAGGAACAAGATTTAATAAAGATTGGCATGAGTACTTTACATATTTTCCATGTAATATTTAAGAAACATTCTATAAAGTCTTTGCTCTAAGGAATGTGTGGGACAATCACTCGAAATGAGACGTTAGCAATTCCAAATGGGAGGAGAACATTCTTCGTCCTAACTGGACGAAAAAGTGAACCGATCCAAAACATTTTCACTAGTTTTTCTCCTTGGTCCAAAACATGCAAATGTATCAAATTTCATTAAAATATCCCGAAATTGAAGGACTGACAGACAAGTTTAGGCGAAAGAATTTTCTAATTCGATCGGTATAAAAAATGGTGGGATCCTCTTAAGCCCTTCTATGCGTTAAATACGTCCGCACAACCACAAGTACCACAAACGGTAGAGTATAAACAGGACTAAAAACACAATACATACTCTTAACGACACTTCATTACTTTGTTTTATCAAATTTCATGAATATATCTCGACAATTTCTTGTATTGCAAGGTTGAACACAAGGAAGCAAAACGGACAGACGGACAGCCACAGTTAGATTGATCTAGAAAGCGATTCCGAATCGATAGATGTAATAAAATGTTCCAAAATTCTTTCGGATATTTCATACATCCATACAAGTTTTCATTTAAAACAAGAAGAAAAAAGCTTGTCTACGCCAAAATAGATGCACCTTCACTGTCGATATTCATAAAACTATAGCCATTAAAGATGAAAGTGTGCCACTTGATCGGTTCAAACAAGCGAAAAGCAAAACAAGCAAGTGCTTAAGCTGAAATGAACGAAATGTTAAACGATAGTTGGTTTCATGTAATAAAACCTATGTATTCATTCTCGTTTGGATTTTTAGCGAGAGTAAATTAATAATTCTAAGGTCTATGTTCGGAGATTTACAATGAGCGCAAGAAGTCACGAGACGAGCCTTTGGTTAAATGCAGTTTGGTCAAAATTTTAAACGAAGCTTTGTTCTCCTCATAAGCTGCTGCCCTTGATACTCTAGAGGGCTTCGAAGTCTTTGCATAACATTGTCATCACGTCTGCACAAGATGTATCGTTGGAAAAGCAACTTATAGAATATAATATCTACCCAATCGTACAAGTTTAAAAAAAGAAAGAAGGCAATGATTCTTCAGTAGTATTGGACAGTCGTTCGATGTAAGCAAACCTTTTCTCGTTGCTTAACGAAAGCTATTTAATTTAATAAATTCCTGGTACTTTTCAAATCCGTGCATAGTTTTATTGTGAACATTTTTTCACTTCAAAAACAATATGCATTGCGTAGGGCTTTTGAAAAGAAAAGATGAATAAATAAAAAAACAAAAAAATAGAATGAAACGAAGTAAAAAAATAATAAATTTCAACTATGATTTTCAAAAATATTTCCGTCATATATCTCTTGATTCCCTTTAGCAAAAGACGTCTTCATCCATTTCCAAAGCAATTTTCAAAGAAATTTTTGCCAATCTCTTAAGTTGTAAGCGATTCAAATAACGAAAATATTTATTTTTGTTTTTGGCAAACAAACTCAACCAGATATGTACGGAAGAGTTAACAGCAACAAATTTTTGTAATTAAGCTTTACATTAAGTTTTGTGTATTTAGAAAATAAAGTTAAATAACTGTGTTGAAGATCTTCACCCCGACACGCGCAGAAAGAGCAAATTAAATATGCTTTTAGATGATAAGGGATTAAAATGGCATTAAAAGTGCATTACAATTATTTTATAAATTATAAAATTGGAAATGAAAACCATAAGCTGTTTATGGTCGGTAATTGAATGTGGAGGGGCGACAATGGCAACGGCAGTAGATGCACGTAAATTATGGTAGCATAGGAGTTAAATTATCAGGATTTGTGGTTATTATATGCATATTTATTTGCCTTCATATGCGTATAGCATATATAATGAAATTAAATAAAGTTCTCTCCTATAAGGCAAATGTGTTTTACATGTCGGTTTTCACAGCTCTATATAAACTTTCGGCACTTATTTTTAACGATTTATCATTTCGGAAATAAGAAAAGACAAATTTGAAGTAATAAACACACGTCATACACGGTCTAATTGAAAAGTTCTGAGAATCTAAAACCTTTTGTGCTGCACGACTTATATTGACGGAAGCTTAAGCAGTGGTGGTACTCTGTAAATTTTGTTAACCATTTTTATTAACTTCAATGACTCCTAAAAAGCTGAGGGACCATGTCTTCAAATTTCATTAAGGACCAAATTCTTTATGTGACTCTGAAAGTCGATTTTCGAGGGAAGTATCTACAAAGTATTTGAAAGTACTACCACTTAAGAATTTAATATTTTTCGAAATTACATTTTTGTATGCCGCCTGTATTTCTGAATCGATCTACTTCAATTATCAATTGCAGCTTCATAGCAACAATAATCCGGTAAAGTGTTGGAAAAATGTGGTGCACTCAAAACAAAAGTTCATCGTATTGAAAAGCTTTGATGTATATCTTGTCGCGTTTTATGCAAATTTAACAAAATCATTTTCATTCCTTTTCATTCCAGAGCCTTTTAAAAAGTATTAAATTTCCTACTGAAGTAACTTAAAAGCGAATTCACCTTATAATTTTATGCTCTACAGCGCTTGTGGTAAAAGGAGACATTAAGTTTGTGCGGATGCATGCAACACCCGGAAGAACTTAAGACAGCTCCATTTCCGATTATGCCGATCGAAAATGATTCTCAATCGATCCAAGCATGCCTGTCTGTGCGCCTTATTTTCATGTATTCAACCTGCAAGCAGCAATCTTTGAGATATTTTGATGAGAACTGATGTACTGACGTGTTTCGCCCCAAAAACGAACGCTGTTGAAAATAGTTCCGATCAGACCACTTTCCACACATTGCCTTGCAGTGAAAAGACGCAAACTTTATGGTGTACGGTGCAGGGTATTTAATAGTAGTTGTGGTATTTACACATTATGTGGTAAAAATAACCAAACTCTGAAATAAATACTGAATGTTAAGTAGGGAACTAAATCAATTTGTCGTAGTGTTTTCATTAAACAGACGAAACAATGAATAGCACACTTTGCTTTCAAGCATTCAAGTATTCTCTGATGAAATATTTTGCTAAAAAATTCTTAAAATAACAACTTGCTATACATAAATGGTATATTCAATAGGACTCTTTATAAAATAAAGAAAAATTTAACGAAAGGTATTATAACTTTTTTCTATGAAGTAAAAAATTTTAATCCTGATTGTAAAAATATATCACAACATTTCTGTTATATTCAGTTATTGACAGTTATGGCAGGCAAGCAAAGTATCACAAGCGAAAGCTTAAAATGCATGCACTAAGGCTTGGACTTTTTTTTTAGTTATTTATATAAAAACATTTACTTTAAAGCTTAAAATAGTAACGTAAACGGAAAAGCTTTCAGCGAAAGAAATGTACGAAACTCAAATATGCATTTGTTATGAAAATGCACTGTCGGCTTAAATACCAAAAACTAAAAATTTTCAATCTATGTTGGCTGAACTAAAATAATAACAATAAATCACTAGAGCACACGTTGCCGTTATAAATCTGTAAGCTGGGTCAGATGTACGAGATTAAATGGAAAATTTCTAGAGCACGGTTTCATTCAGTAAATGTCAATTGTAACGAGAGAGACTTACATCTATTTCTCTTTCTTGATGTGAGAGTGTGTGTGTGTGCACGCAAGCTTTGTAATGAAAGTGTAAAGTGTTGGTAAAATTTTACCATCATTTCGAACACAATGCAAATGCACTCATCAACTTTTTTGTTTTTTAAGGAATACTTAACGTTTCGCTTGAATTAGTAACTTCTTCATTAAGCAAAGTTATTTGAAGGTAAGAATACAAACGATAATAACTGCTGTCCTTATAATAAAGTAAATCGGTTGTAAATATTCAAAAAAAAATAAAATAAGGGTATATTTGGCGGGGGCCGAATCTCGCACACCCACCGCTATACTTTTCCCATTCTACTCTCCAAGTTCTTTTATTTGATACCCATATCGCTGGTATTATTAAGAAAAAATTAATCGCGGTGATATATTATCTGCCCAAAAATGGGTTAATTTCAGAATTAACCCATTCCCCGCGAACGTGCACGAATATATACGCATACGTAAGCATGTCGATTTTAGAAAGTAACCCTGATCGGTTTTTATAAGAGATAAGGTTACTTTCTCTCTGACCATTTGTCAAAATATTAGTAACTATCCGTGTAAGTTACCTTGCTAAGGTGCACGCAGTTCAGTTTTTTTTGAGGCGTGGATTAATTTAAATAATTGTGGTCCTAAATAGTGACGGATAACAGGCAATACAAGTGCATCATGATATCGGTTAAAGCGAATCATTTCGACTGACAATGAAGCCGAACATACATGATGTGCCTCTTGGGTTAGTCAGATAGCTGTGGATTTTAACGCCCCCATTATATATTATAACTTAACTAGACGAAGCCCACAGATTTACAAAATTACATGCAAGCGACAATTGGCGGCCCCCAGCGAGTAAGACAAAAGTATATCATACTTGCAAGGCCTATATAAAACTTGGTTGTTCCGCTCCCGACAGTCGGCTGCTTCACTCAAAGGAAACCATCCCTACAAACGTTGTTCGCCACAACTATCGCGATTGAATTAAAAAGCGGTTCTGCCACAGCCAGCGTGCTCACCAGACATGGCGCCTTCTAAATACCACCTGCTCAGATCGGTGCAGCATGGCTTAGTTCACACGCAGATCTGCAAAGTTAAAGAAGTGCGGAAATGGGTCGGTGGCTGGACCGCTGCCAAAACAATGATATCGACATGTTGCCAGAAAAATGAATAAAAATTGCAGAGACTGATGGGCAATATATTGATCAATATATATTGTACCAATTTTTCTCCATAAAATCCTTTTTCAAGTGAAAAAATTATCAGAATTAATACAAACACCTATTGTATATAAACATGAATATGAACCTAAATATGATTATAGATATAAATATAAATGTAAAAATGAACGTAAATATTATTCATATTTAATTTTTTTTTTTTTTTTTTGCTTTAAAGAAGGGCTTCAATATTTAGAGAAAAATTTTTGGCAAAAGAGTAATCGTTGTGGACATCTACAGGCAAACTTTTAAGTGTATTTAGATGATTTATTTAATTTAGGCGATAAATGCAAGCAATTTTGTATTTTGTTAGTTGGCATTGAAACGCAACCTCTTCATACGTTAAAAGCACTTAATAACTGTGCTAGATAGTTGAATGAATATTTTGGCCACAAATATTTACACAAACATTTTCTTTAATTTAAATAATTTAAAATTGAACTGATTACGAATTTCTGAACCGATGAAAAAAAAAGATGAAAAATGTTTATGTGCAAAAAAAGGCATTTAGTACTACAAACAGAAAGAACTCAGATGGTTCTCGAGCAACACATATCACACATAGTTAGCATTTTTTGCACTTCAACCTTTATTACCACCCTGACGTAATAGGTTTTTCAAATGTAAGAAAAATGAGAAAAAACTTGTTGTGTGGGAGGAAAAAGAAAGTATTACACACAGATTTATGAGAATTTCTCCAATGTCATGTTTACAAATGTGTGCGAAGCAGTAAATGTGAAAAAAAGGAAATATAAAATGCATTAAACGCCCACTTCGAATACGTTGAAAACTCTGTGCACAAGTATATTAAGTTGGTTGAAAAGTCATAATGCATATGCGAATGTGCAAACTATGCGAAATGAGAAAATATCGTCAATACTTCAATGCTATGGCTATCTTCAATGTCATATATTTTTAAAAATAATGGGGTATTATATTAACAGATGGCTTCACATCGGCTAGAAGCTCTTCGTTAACTGACAGACGTTTTCACAGTATATTTTAATCACAAAATTCTAGCATTTCCATCTCTCAATAAACTAATTCAACTTTCTTTTACTTGTCTTAAATGAAATAATTTGTAAAAGAGAGACGAGGATATTTGAACGTGAATAACAGTCTACCAATTCCCAAGAGGCAACACAATGTAGTGGCATGTTATCCATTGCTCGAAGCAAACGAAACTACTGGCATTATATGTTAACTTCTAAATATGAAAGGTTTGGCACCGTTTTTACAAAGATGTCCAAAAAAAGTTACGTCGTCTGAACCGAAATCTGCTCGTCTCCTCATTTCGCTACATTCATAAAGCGTTGAGCCTTAATAGCATCTTGTACAAGAAGAAAGAAGTAGTAGTTAGCTCTGAACAATAGTTCAAACAAAGTACCCCGCGCAAATTTTTTTTCAAAAAGTGTTGCATACCTGAGAAGTGGGCTAAAACTTTTTCTTACTCCTTATATATATAAACATGTACTAATTTCAATACAAAAATGAATTCAAATATGAATTGATAGAATGTGGGATTAAAAGGTAATATTACTTTTCCGACATGGTACAACAAGCTACAAAAGAGTTTGACATGAAGGCAGATGAGGACAGATTAAAAGAGATTGAGGCAAACTATAGCAATATGAACATAATAAAGTGCTTGTCTCAGCGATGATTTAAAAGAGCTATGGTGCTGATAACATATCTGTGATAAATTACCTACTCATTTGAAAAGCAACTGAAAGTCAGAACATAACAGATAACCAACCACCAAACGAACCAAAAAGTAAACACAATAAACAACTCAATGAAGGAATTCCTTCACATCCGCCATAGTTTCATGTAAACAATGAAATAAAGTAAAACTAATAAGAAAATTGCATTCGAACGTGACTGCATTCTTTATCCATCCCATCATTTTTGTCGCAAAACAATTAAAACAAGTAAGAGCATAATAGACGGGCAATTCCGACCCATCGATCCACTTCGCCTAGTACATTTAATCACTACTTTTTGGTAATAACACACCAAAAATTACATTTTTTTTTGCATGCAAGGGCATACGTTTCGTGAAAACACGCATACTGGATGATTTTCAAAGATCGCATTGCATGATCCAATTTTGAAAACTTCATTTAGTTCCTAAAAATTCTTATATATATCAGTTAGAAATTACAAATAGACTTCTCCTCCATATAAGCGTTGGTTTTTCATGATAGCCCTTATATATGTTAGGGGCTGAAAAGTAGACCTATGTGATCCAAATTTCTTCTTACTCATTTTTTGATGCTGAATTGCTATTGTGGACGAATTTTCACTATAAAATATTTTTCTGAAGAAGTTACTATTCATGAGAAATCTTACATAGGGTGGGATTTCAGAAACAGACTCAAATTTGGTGTACTTAATTTTTATATCAAATTACTACCATGAACAAATTTTCATCATGAAACATTACCAATTACGGCTTTTTGACATATAAACCGTTACATTTTCTGAGAATAGTTGTATGCGGTGGTATCAAAAGAACAGGCCTACCTGGTCTAAACTCGGTAAGTTTGATTTCTATGTCAATCAAAAAAAACATACCCATTTACCATTTACATCAGCTTCAAATGCTGTTAAAATATTATTGCAAAGCAAGTTTTGTCGACAAATTTTTTTTTCGACTTTTCTAAGTAAGGCACTATATGGGGTATAGTCTCGAAAAAGAGAAGCGCTGCGAAACACTTTCAATAGCATTCATTCATGGGTCAAAAGACGTCAGTGCATTAAATTTCATCAAAATATCTTCAAGATTGCGACTTGCAGGATGAGCGCAAAGATACATGATCAAACGGGCCGACGGGCAGACAAGCCTACACTGTTTCATAAAATGATCGTGGGTTTATATTAAGCTCTTCTGGGCGTTACGTACGTCCGCACAAACTTAATATATCCGGTAGCGGTATAAAACACTAAAAACTGAAGTTTTCATTTTGTTTCATATGTCATTCTTTCCCAAGTTTAATCATCCTAAATCAAATGAAGCGTAGCGTGAGTTTTCGCCAGAATTTTGTTCGCAAGTCCTTTTCTAGGGTAAATTGATAAAAATTGTAAAAAAAAACGCGGGCTTGGCAGCAAATAGTTTTGTGGATATTGACGAACACTTTGAGGCGACATTAACCGATTCTAAAAATAATTAAAATAATTAAGAAAATTTCTATCGGATATGGTCGAAAATTTTGCACATAACCTCTA
Source organism: Glossina pallidipes (assembly GCA_000688715.1). Taxonomy (NCBI): domain Eukaryota; kingdom Metazoa; phylum Arthropoda; class Insecta; order Diptera; family Glossinidae; genus Glossina; species Glossina pallidipes. The sequence goes on along the minus strand of JMRQ01002017.1, from coordinate 248,756 downwards.
CTTTTATTCTTGAAGATTTCAAAAAAAAAAAAAACAATTAGAAAAAGTATTCTCTATCGTATTTGGTGGGTTTTTGTGGAATAATCCTATAAACTTTTATGGTGTATCTATTGTACTTTGTGCATAGTAAGCAAAAAACTAAGAAAGTAGAAAGTAATGCAATCAGTTCATGTTATACGGTGGGCGTTTCCATTTCAAGTTAATGTCCTGATTTTTGCGAGCAGGCCTATATTTACGTTTGTTACTATATTAGAAATTATGCATTCATTTATTCGCATACAGCAAGAATGCAGCTACAGTATAGATTCAGCTGAATTACGCAATCCTTATTATTTAAGGCTCAACTTAAGTGCAATTACAATAATACAAATGTCTTAAAACTGCGAAAATATTATATACGCACAGGAATAAACAAAACACCATACATTCAACAGATGACGGACACCAACTAAGAGTACACTTCCCGAACAAACAGTGTTAACATATTAAAGGCCAACGAATTCCCTCAAACAGTGTTTGAGAAAGCCCTGCAATGATCAAAGATTGTCCAATACGTAAATTGAAACGAAGAGTTGAATGAGCACCAAATTGCTAAATTATTTAAATCGGCTTGAAGCAGACATGATTGAAGCTCCTTATCAAAGGGTGAATACAGGTTCAACGCCATCTACGTACGTTAAAATATGAGAAAACATAATTGTTGAGGGTATTTACTTGTAGGATAAGTAGGATAAGTACTAGCTTCTTACAACAGACATTGTCGGGCAGGTGGACAGACGGATATGCTTAAATCGATTGAGACTTTGATGCATTGATTAACGACGATGTTGGTGTGGACTTTGAGATTAAATGACAAATATCTCAAGAATACTATGACGTGGTTTTGAACTTAAGCTTGCTATAGTAGACATGGGCGCGAAAGCACTAATAGGTCTTCCAAAAACAAAATTTACTTGTATATGCATTGCACATTGAAAAAAAACAATAAGGCTAAGTTGTGCATGTGTTTCATCACCTAGTCCAATGTCAGCTTTCGCGGTCGTTGTTACCTACGAGTTATTTATGAGGCTTCGGAATTTAAAGTGGAGTATCAAATATTGCAAAATTTCCTTTCTGTGAGATAATCACAATGCCATGTTCGGTATAATCACATACAGCGCTCAAGGGAACCGTAGGCGTTCCTCGACATTTGATTTGCCTGCCTTGTTCGAGCGATTAATGTTTTTGAAAATTCTTTAAGAAGTGAGTTTAACATTATAGATCCGTTGCGGATACTCTTATTGGAAATTCCGGCGGCGTAACGCTGCAGTAATGTTCAAATGTACTGAGAAAGTACTTTATGTAACTGTTTAGCTTTTCCTGTCTCTTCAGGAAACATTTCCATTTCATGAACGACTTTTTGGATATCTTGAGAGCAAAAAAAAGAAATGCCTGAAAGAGTGCTAAGCTGACTCGTTGCTCACTCAATCTATGAAAGAATTTTGCTTGCCCAACATAAAAGAGTCGAGGAAACATCTGTTCGGGAAGAAGAGTAAATATAAATAATAATGGAACATATTCAAAATTCTTGACGTCGCCAATCACAAAAACACTTCAACTTCATTTCACATCGTTTCGTTTGAATAAATTTCAATAATTGTAACAGTAATAAATTTGAATGGGAAACATTTTCACCATAGTACGAATTCGTTGCTTTCGCGAAATAATTGCATATTAAATGAAATGTGTTTTTATTTTTGCGAACACTTTTACTTGTTCCATGTTTTATTAACAATAACAAATTTGATTGAAAAAGATTTTTATTACGTTATAGTTCGAATTTGTTATTTTTCGCAAATAATTAATTGTATATTGAGCGTAATGCATTTTTACATTTGTAATGATATTTACTTTGCAATTCTTTGCAATGAAAACTTGTTTTGGTTTTAAATGCCTTTAGCAATATTTTATGGAAACAGAAGAGACCCCTGGTGTTCTATGACTGCTAGAATTAAAATATTAAAAAATTGTTTTGCAGAAAGATATGCACTTGCATTCGTGGAATTCATTGAATGAGAAAGAGAAATATATTACAGTTATGCATATTATTTATATTATGATAAAACAAAATTTTATTTGTCCATTCGTTAAAACTTACATCAAAAATATGACAAATAGAGTGTAACAACTCTTAAGTTACAAACGACGCTGCTGTCTGTGCTCTTTAATAATGAAAATTTTTTCTTTTACTTTTTCCTTTTTAGTTTAGATGAGATTGTTTGTCGTTATTGTACTGGCTAAGAAATTCGTAAAGAAGACATAGACGAAGTAATGCTGTTGCAGCCGTTGTAAATCGACAATGGGTAGAAAATAGTGTCAACTTAGATAATTAATTACGTATTCTTTGTCTTCATTGCCATGCAATAGAGTCTTGCCGGAAAATTTAGACGTTTTATGAACGATAAGGCCACAACCATATTAGAAAAATTTAGATTAGATCTCTGGCTATGATTAGATGAGTATACAGAAAATCTTTTCTATTCACGTCAAATGAATCCAGAAAAGATCCTAACATGCGGCGCGGTATGGTTTGTCTCAGTCCTGGGAAATTTTACTTTACTTACTTTTTTTTGCATACAGCATAACGAGGATATTATTTAACGGGATGAAAATCCGCTTTCAAATAATCTACAATAACGCGACCGATATCATTAATAACAAAATTTTTCTATGGTGAGGACGCTTCGGTACACAGAAATTTGCACATTTGTTTTCATTATTCGTGTGAGCCACAACAATGTGTGCAGATGATAGATTCATTTTGTATCTTGCTATTCATCAATCAAAGGTTAAACTGAAAACTTCTACCCTGGAATCCAATCGCCTTGTGATTCGTGCCTATCTTGTGAACAGAGTTGCAATATTAGTTGTTCACTGGACAACACTGGGTACTTTATGTACTTGTGCGTTATCTATATTTACGGAGACTAACTTTTATCACACATGCACATTTCGTAGTAATCACTTTGAATTAAGTTCGCTACGTATTCTTATGACGTGTTCATATGAACCCCCCTTGCCTTTTAAATGTAGTATTTGAGCCCACATGCAAGCAAAGAATGCGACACTACTTTGGAACTAATGGTTCCTTTGGGAAATTGCCTCCCCATTCTTTTTCATTGGTTGCATTTTCTTTTCCTCTTTACCTTAAACAGCAGTGAAATTAAAGTGGGTGCTTGGCAAACAATTAAAACTGATCCCACTAAGAAGTTGTGCATACAATTCGAAATCTAATAGTTATTCACTAAAGAAAGATTTTTCGGTCGAAAATCTTCATTTAGCACATGAATCAAGAAGAAAGCTTTGCGTTAACCTACCAACATGCAACATCTAAAGCACGCTATTCGAATTGAATTTGTTTTCTTTCATATTACAATCTATTCCAATTAACTGATGAAAGAAATGTGAAATCACAGGCGTTACAGCCGACTGCATTCGTTCCAAATATAACATGATTATTGAAATAATCTGCTGGTAAAAGATAAAAGGAATATCAAATGAAAGCATGTGCCTTCTTTTGTAGATAATTAAGCACTACTTTGGGTTGCGATGGCACGAGAACTTACCAATAACCAGTCAAAGCAAAAGCTGTCATAAAAATTATGATAATACGTTATAATTGATAATGGCAATGATTATTGGATTTCAACACCATTTAAAAGATTTGTTGAAATGATTATATCGCATGGAAATGCGTCAGTTGCGAATGCATGTCCGTAAAAGCTATTAAGCAATTGATAAAATGTCTGCACTACGAAATATTTAGGTTACTGAGTGTTCATATTGCAATTGGATTTTCCAATTATCACATTGCCAAGGATTAGTTGTGCAAACACAAGGCAGTTATTGCTTGATCAACTTATTACATACAAAAAAAAAAAAAAGAAGATAATTAAATATGAAATGCAACTTAAAAGCATGCATTAAAAACACACATTGGTACATGCCAGAATGTATGCATATACGAGGACATAACCAGAGAACCATTCCAGGATTAAAAAAATAATATGCAAAATTATGTAAAAACAATTAAGAAAATTATATTCGGTCATGATCGAATCTTCCACTACCGTTACTCTAAAAAATCCAAAAAAAGTAAAGAAACTAAATTTTCATACCTTATAATATCCGTTGGCAGCGAGTGAATTTTCTATTTTCACAATAAAAGGGGGAATTTATAAAGCGTACGTGTTTTAGTTTATGAGCAACAGGGTAACGAACACGGAAAGCAAAGGTGTTCACGCTTATTGCTACAAGGACGTGTGGGCGTTGTAGACGCGTTCTTTGAATGCATGTTTGCAGCAGACATTGCACAAACGGGCAGGCGGGCAAACGGAGGGACAGAAAACCGGAAAAGCAAACAACCAGACAACGGCCAGGCGGACAGATGAACGATCAAGAATAATATATACATTGTAGAGCCCCTGAAGCTTCCTTCTGGACGTTGCAAACGTTTTGAACAACGAATATATCGCTCATTCTTCGGTGATGGATATATAAAACTATCTTTCTTTTTTTTTTAATTGCGATTTCTCGCTCTAATTAAAAGGTTAATAAATTATTGAAATTTAATAAATTTTTGAAATTCAACCAAAAATATTCTGGCAAAATTATTTTGGCAAACCAATGTATAATATTTGCTTTGAAGTACATTTTAAGCATTTTTCGCCCAGCTAAAGAAAACTTTTATTTGTCATACTGTAAAATTGATATCCAGTATATATGTTTTGCCTAAAGGCGTTTCTTCTACATTCTCTCAAGTATATATGTACAAACTTTCGACAATACGTTTGTATTATAAAAGTACTTTAGTTGTAAGATGTCGTCACCTGATGGCATTTTTGAATTCAGTTTAAGTTCCAGACACACACACACACACACGCAACGTAACATAAGCTGAGTTTTTTTTCTACACTTTTCTCTATTCCATCGGCAAACAGTAGTTATTTGCAAGTATAGCAGCACTTTCTTTAAAGTAAAAATAGAAAGAGCAAACGAAAAAGAAAAAAGGGTAAAAGAAAACTTTTTACTTACTTTTGAAAATGTTCGTATAAGTTGTTGACAGCAAAGGCGTGTAAAGTCAACTTCTACACATACGCGACTAACACGCAATCCTTTTAACTTGAAAATCTCAGCAGCAAATAAACATCTAGAAAAAATAATTGTATAAAGAAACCATTTCTCTGGGGGAATTTTTTCAATGGAAAGTGGAATGCTCGCGATCAGTTATACCCATGCCTAAAAGACTTTACAGGGTGCGCTTCATATGAAGCATTTTTTTATGCTTTTTGGCATTGTTTAGTTCTTCCGTGTACAATAGACAATAGCATTTCAAAGAAAAACTTTTCAAATCAAATAAAGGTATAAAGGAATTTTTCAATAAAGTGTTCAATTTAACGCACTTTTGTATGCTTAATATAAAATACCAAGCCAATGACTATATTTTAGGTAATCGACTTTAAAACAGATTTCCGTTAGGGATTGCAAGCGTAAAAACAAAAAGAAAACAAGGTTCGATTGTCCATAAGTTTCCATAGAAACGGTTTTTGTTAAAATTCCTTCTCTCAACATAAGGATTAACGTCAATGAGTGGGAAAGCATGCGAAGGCATCATTATTGTTTCATATGAAATACATAAAAACAAATGTGTCAGCCAATATATTCAAGTGGAGAGCTCTTTCTCCCGACATATAACATTGCACGAGCTTTTTAGGGCTATAAGAATGCCTCTCGAATGGGGAAGTCCTACGCCGAATGAAATACGTATAGTAAATTTTACATTAGTAGGATAAGATATTTTGCTTCGTACGCCGTATTTAGCGCGGTATAGATAAAACAATGATGTCATCCCTGGGAAACAGCAGCTATTACTGCTCGGCTTTGATTTTTATTGTCCAAATTCATTATTTATCGTCTAAAACAGAGAAAGAATCCAACAAGTAGGCACTGGATGCATTTACAGCAGATTCCAGAAGTAGCATTGACCTGTGCTTCGGTGACAATCTCAAGGTTAAATACTATATTTTTAAAGGCCTCATTACTGATTTACCATAAAAAATGAACTTTTGCTATTAAATGGCAAATCAATAAACGTGTTTCTGCCAGAAGAAGTTTTCAGCAGCAGCAGCAATCAAAATATGGACCTCATTAAGAAGGTAAAATGGCTCTCTCTTCTCAAGTGACTTCGATAGAGTCAAGGATCATCTGCGTTATTCGAGAGAAATATTAATGAACGCCACGCTAAAATTATTTAATATGTCCATGGTTCCCGCCAAGGACTTTGTACTTGGGGGACAGATAAATCATGGTAGGTGTCGTTTCATTTACTTTCAGTGGTGCACGCGGATTCCCAGTTTAATGATTGGAAAGATTTTGCCTAGTGTGCGAAAGTTCGCTTATTTAGTACAATATTCGGTCGTGGAAGCGATCGAATTTTCTTGCAATACCTCCATTGAATCCACAAACAAGAGATTTGAACTTTTTTTCATAAGTATACTCAATGTGTAGCACCTAGAGTTGATCACTTTGATCAAGAAAATGTTTGTCTCTAATTGTACGTAAACGTAAATTGTCAGTGTGTTGACAACTTCTATTTTTATTAATTACAGCTGCATGTGTTTTGTGACCCTTAGAAAATATATTTCAATCAAGCGTTTGTTTTTTTTTAACTGACTTTCCTAATCTGGTCGATGAAGGTGTTGAATAAAAAAAGTGAATGAAATAGAGCCGAGATGTATTAGTAATAGCTACGTATGGAAAATATATTGACAATTTTACAAGCATGTGCTTGAAATTCCCGAAATCGTTAAAATCAATCTTAGCGTACATTAGATTACAACATAGTTGTTATAAGATTTGAATAATTTTTTTATTTCATTCGCAAAGTATCGCTAAAAGTTTGCGCTAAAGTTAGTAAAGTACTAACATCCTAAGTCTAACGATTTAAAAAAGCAACGAATTCAGCTAAAGCGATTTCTTTTCTATTTGCTTCTTTGGATAGGCAAAATTACCATTTGAAGGAAAAAAGCTTGGGTCCATTAATATCATAAAAGAAAATTAATTCAATCGGCCTAAATGTGCGAAAGGCTGAATCTAAATCCAGGAGTTACCCTAATAATAACCAAAACATCAAAGTTTGCTTTGAAAGCAATGAAATAAATTTTGAGCAATTTGAACTTAAGAATTTAGCACTCCACGAAAATTTTCCTGAATCCTAACTCATATCACATACATGTTGCTGTAAATAAATATTATATTATTATGCTACATGAGAAAATAGTGATAACGCCATGTAGAGAGCCATGAGAGATAACTCTTGCCGTTTGCTTTGATTTTCTTGTTCTTCTTGTTTTGTTGTTCTAATTTAAAGCTTATAATGATATATTCGCCAAACTCGTTGGTCTATTTAATGATCATTTCATGATTAATTTAAGTCCAAAAGTACTGAAGAGAAAATTGAAAATAATTGACATTTCTCTTTATGGCAAAACTTTAAATTAACAATCTCGCATTATGACAGTTTTGATGTTAGTCTATAGTCAGAAAATATTCCCTTAATAAACAAAAATTTTACAACCAAATAGGAAAAGTTTACATTATTCCATAACCGAATACAAGCATATTTAGAAACTTACACCGGCTGCGTACATTCTGTGAGGATAATGAAATTGTTAACCATAATGATGAATATAAAGTTGAAGGAAATTCTAGACTCTAACGTCGCCCTTCGAGTTTTTGAATTAGTGTCATTTTATTTCGTTAGAAAGGCTCTCTTTTATGTACATATTTACCTACACAATATGGTATAAATGTGAATGGATTTGTATAGAAATATAATATGAAGTACGGTGAACATGGTCTTTGTTAATAGTTACAATACAAAGGAATGTAAGAACATTTCAATGCTTTAGCTTTGAATGTAAGTATTGTAAGTGTAATACACAGCACCGTCAACAGTATTATCGTAAGGTATTTGACATGTTTAATCAATGTTTCCTTTCAGAAAATTTGATTTAATTAAATTCTTATCCGCATTTGTCGAATATTTCCAAAATTTTCTACAACATACAGCGGGGCTTTATAAACGATACACAAAGTGCAGGAAACATTAATCTATAACTAATGAATTCTCTACGTTTCTTGACAAAGTAAATTCTCTTCCTACACAGTATTGTTTTGTGCGAGAAACAAATAAACTTCTTAGACACTAAGCTTTCGAATAAAATTTCGTAAAATCAATCAAAACTTATAGAGGTTTACGTTTTGTATTATTTTACTTATTTGAAGGTTTATTTTCATTACGTTTGCTTAAAGCACCAATATATTGAATGAAATTAAAAAAGGAGCGAACGTACGCTTCAAGATAACTTTTGTTTTTTTGATTCAAATCAATTGACTGTAACCTTTCCAAAAGAGACCCCAACCAGATTAACTAACCTGTTGCATCAATGACTTCTATAAGCAATTTAAAGTCTACACCTACTACCTTGACATCTTTTTTAATGATATAACGGGCCTTGCAACAAGCGAATCAATCTCAGCATTTTGTTTCCTAAATCTTCATCTGTTCCCACAGCTCTTAACAAAGTAGCAATTATTCGAATTTGAGAGTCGAAACAGCCTTTTGAAGATATATGTCTCTAGTTCAGTGAAGAAGGCATCAATCGGCTATATATAAAGATGTACTTTAATTTATCCTAAGTTGCCTACAGATCCATTATTGGCCGTTTATTAACCAGTTAACTGTGTCGACCTCTTTGGAAAGTGAGCATATAAACTGTCTCTCAAAAATTTAGCGATGACGAATATACTCGTCATGAGTATGTGTACTATGAAATCAAGTTGTAATGAAATAACTTCACAAAATGACATGCACTATTATGGCAAATACGCATTTATAATGATAAAAGTTTACAAGGAAATCTGACAAGGATGGATGGACGGATCATGACATATATATTTACTATACATAGCTAACTGCTTAACCACTTTCAAAGGATTCATTGTAACGATCTTAGTTTTTCACACAGTTTTCCAAAAAGTTCGGAAAACGCTCGTTCGAGAAGTTTCTTAATAGCAGTTGGCACCCGTATCATGGAAGAAATACTTCTATTTTCACCACAACTCTTCCCTTCTGCATGTTCATCGTACAATCTATCCTTTAAGAAAACCGTAAATTTTGACTTAGAGTGGCTCAATGTTGCCCGGACTGGCTCAGCTAATTATTGTTAAGACTTTTTGGGGGAATAAAGTGATCAACTTTATTCGGCTAAGCATTTATTTTGTATCTTCAGACAAAATTTTTAAAAGACAAGTAGAGCAGTTGCTGATAACCATTTTCAGTATACCAGCTCTTGTGGCAATGAAGGACACCGTCACCATATGTAGGCCGAGTCAGAAACTTCATTTTAACCTAGCATGCTAGGAATGTTTATTTTCGATTCCAAATAATGCAGGACAAATAGCAACAAAAAATTTTCATTTTTTTAATGTCCTTGCGCTTAAATTATTGCCCAACAATTTTAAAATATTTGAAAAACGAAAACCTAGCTATGGTGTAAAAGATTTATTGTTTTCAATCAAATGAATGTCTTTAGGGAACAGCGACACTCCACCGTTAGTAACAGTTTAAATTTATCATTAGCAAAGCGTTTAATACGTTTTATAACAACCATTTTGTAAATACATGAAATCCGAATACCAAACCATTACGCATTGGCCTGCATTGACATGAAGTCATCCATTTTGTAACATTTCTCTTTATCCGTCTGTCAACGTGCGTTTTATGGTATAAAGTGTAGTAAAACGTTTACCATCGTATCAGCATTCATGTCACAGGCGAATCGTTCGCATTACTATCATCATCATTCAAGATTATGATCTCTGTGTTCTATAAAATGTTTATACATGGTGTTGAAAATTACTACTGTTAAGCTTATTACACGCGGTGTAATTAATCAAGTAGAAAATAAAAATACCTTTCATTCTTTAATGAATTCTTAAATGAATGATTGCATCGTAAATATTTTTTGCAACAATGTTTTGAGATAAATTCCTCTTTTTATTTTATATTCCCTCGTATAATCTGTCTTTTCGCCGGTAATTGCAACACACAAGAAAGTTATATTCACTTTTTCCTTTCGTCATATGCTACCTCAAGCAAAAAGATTGTAATAAGAAACAAATAAATAAATAGCCGGACAAAGCCGCTCTTTAAATGCTCTCATCATTTCGCTTAATACAATTGTTGCTCTTTTCCATATTTACAAAGACCTACACCTCATGAGAATTCTAACATGGGCCGAAGATGTTAGAAAATAAGTCTACGTAGTTCAATACTCACCGCAATAATATTTATAACTCAAATTATCATTTTCTATCAAATTTCATCACAAGAGGCATAAAAGGCGGTCCTAACCGATAGAAATTTTTTACATTCATTTAGAGTGATAAATAAATGTATTAACATTTTTAGTCAAAAAATATTAAAAATGGAAAAGTTTTTCGTATAATGATTTTCTTAAAATAGGGGAAGTGCTCGCAAAAACTATCCGATCTAATCAACTTGGATCATGGACCAACTCTGGTCAACATATCAATGCATCAAAATTTACCAAAATCGCAGGTTGAACAAAAGAGTAGATAGATAGAAAATAATTCCGAATCGATTGTTACAACCTCAAGTCCTTCTGACTCTTACATAAATCCATACATGTTGCCAAACGTGTAAATTTTTTTACCAGGCTGATCTGAGATATTTTTACGCTAAACATTCAAATGCTCTTAATAAGTTTGGATCGCTTTAGATGGGGTTTTGGCCATCCTCCAATATGCATTCTTCCACGAAAAGTATGTCTTTACGTGAAAATAATGTCATGTATTTTGTTGTATTATCACGAAAATGAAAGAATAATTATATTAGGCGAAGTGTATTAAATGATCGAGCTTGCCTTGACTTAATATATCCTGTTCCATAAGTGGTGCAGGGTATAAAAAGGGCCAATAGCCTTACTCGCTAGTTTTCACTCAACATTTTAGCCATAGAATTTATTTCTTTGAGCTAAATAAATTATATCCATAATAATTATCATAAAATTTCGTAAAAAGCTAGCTTTAAGTATATTTAATGCCTGTGGCGTCAGACGGAGAGGGTTTCCCACAAATGAATTTATTGCTTTGGCACTCTCCACTTAGCGAGATGAAGAAAATACAGAACAGGACGAGCTGGATTATCGATGAGTGGCTCACCGGGGAAACGCTCTCCGCCGGGTTGCCTTGAGAATTAAAATTTTGCACGGTTTAGACAATTCATTCTATCCATAATTCCCAAGTCAACGATTAGCACATTATTTTCGTAAAGGCGTTACATCATTATTTGGTTTGCTGTTGACCTCTTCACTCCATGTATATCTATATCCCATATAAACTACGATACTTTCCACTACTTCATATCCATTGTTCTAACGACTGATTTTCTGTTAACCTCATCGGGTTTCTTATCTTTTAATTACATTGACAGGGCAAACATTCGAGCCTACATATGCTTAGTGTGGCAATCAATAAGGAAGAAAAAGTCGTTACTAGAAACATAAATTTCAATTCTTCTCGACAAAAATGACTGTGTAATAGTATTTCCCCGCTCGAAGTTGACGTGAAACGTTTGGATCAGAAGCGGCAGCTTTTTAAGCTAAATTAAGATGGCGTCAATTGATGTTTTGGCACAAATATGATGTGTTTCATAGAAAGTATATCTTTACATCTGTATTAAACAAAGTGGTGTAGGGTATTTGGTGGTCGACCTTAGCCGACCGTAATGTTCGTACTTGCTCTGCATTCATCTGTAGGTCTTATCTCTATTCTAGGTAACGTAAAAGCTCCAAAAAAGAAGGTAAATGGATGCATAAACATACCTGAGAAAATCCACACAGAATTTCTTACTAATTATTTGTATTTTTATTCTATATGTTTGGCTATTCATACCGGCTATTCAAATTGTTTAGAACACTTACTTTCCCTTTTGAAGACATTTGTAGTGTTTGGGAGGAGATAAGATAATTGGGAGCTATGGCGATTTGCACATCGTTTACGACTAATTTCACATCAATTTTTTTCTGCTCAATAAATCAATTTTGTTTTTACGGACTAGACAGTCACAAGTTGTTTTTATAATGAAGTGATGATTTTATGGGGACTGTTTTCTGAATTTATAGTAAGAAGTGATTGGGGTAGGGAAAAAGCATTGCTGGCAAAAAAAGAAAAACTTCCATTACAAAGCGAACGAAATTTCCAGTTATGTAGCTGCGAGAAACTCAAGCTAAGTCGACAGACAGAAATAAATCGTAAAGACAACACTGTGCATTTCTAAACAATAAGGGATTTTTTTTTATTTTTTTATTAAGAATCGAAAGTGTGTTAACAGCTTCTATGTAGAATGAAAATATTACGCTTAAGAAAAATTAATTTTTCAAAAAATCCCTCAAACTTGTGTTTATCTCATTTTGTTCATTTAACACAAGTTACATATTTTTTTTTTTTTTGATTTTGTTGAAAATTCCGTTTGCTTAGCATAAAAATTGTAGATATTATACCAGTAAAGCCATAGAGCAAAGAGTTTAGTTTATTTTAAAACTAATTTTACCTTGTAACCGACGTCGCAAATATATAAAACTATACCTAGGAACTTTTAGTTCCAAGCTAAACTGGTAACATTTGGCAGCGACAATCGCCATAATTATTGCCAAATGCCACATATAATATTTCGCAAAAATACTCTTCTCTATTTCTATGTATCGCACGATATTCAGTATCATCGGAGTTTCACTCAATTGATATTTTAAGACAAAATGAAATAAAAGTTTAATTCTTTCACAAGTCACTTCTGGCAGTTGACTTCCCGTTGCATTTAGCAATTGTTAAGCGCTTGATTTGATACGATACAGAATTTTTCATTAAGGTCACTCTTCACTGAAATGCGTTCTCACTACCGCACTTCTTTTTCAGATTATGTTGCAGTGGCTTATTGTAATGTGTAAGCGAATATTTACAATGCTTTCAATCTCCATCAAAAAAAAAAAAAAAAAAAATGCGATACTTTTGCATTGTATACAGCAAAACGCAAGCAACCACTTCAAAAGAAGCAGTAAATGTTTATGGATCAGAATTCATAAACTCTCCTTTTAACTGTTTTTTTTTTGTAGCAAAGTAAGTCAAAAGTGACATGAAAACATGATTTCGAAACGAAAATGTTCATTCTCCTGCCTACGTAGTGAACTTACTGCGGCACGTGACAATTGTTTATTTTCAGTTTTAAAGCAAACGCGATTGAAACTTTTGGTCATGTTCAGCCAAATGCACGATGCATTTTTATCATATGCGAGGCATTGCGAACGGCTTCTTCGTCACCTGCAATATTATCTCCACTCTTCACGGCCTTCCATCAAATTGCCTTCTAAACGTCGTCAGATTTAGCAAAACGCGTAGGGATTATTAAATCATCGAACACGAAATTATCGCAAAATATTTGAATAAACTGCATAATACTTTTGTAGTGTGTTGCACCATAATTAAAGAGCGGACTTTGACTTGTTCGACAAAAAATTTCAAAGAATTTCCTAACCAGATTTTATGAAATAAAAGCGCTTACCCCACACGAATAGTAAAAAATATTTTATTCAAGATGTTGTCCATCTCTGCAAACTGTCTCCCAAAACTGACGCACGACTATTGTTTGTGATTGTTCGCAAAAGCACTCACTCTCTATCATCGTCATAAGGGGGGAAATCTTAGTCAAACAGGCAGTAACTCATCAATTAAAATCCTTCTGAATCGGAAGAAATAATTCACATAGCGGCATAACAGCAATTATAGCAGAATAGCTCCATTTTGTCATATGGGACTGATAGTCATCACACTAAAAATTCACGATACCATGACTTTTGGTATATTACGTTATTTTTTGACTTTAGTTGCAAGGCTTGTTGTTAGGCACGTTTTTTAGCGATTGTGGGAGGCGATTCTCACAAAGACAGCACCGTAGGTATTCGGGCTTATTGTCGATGTTAATGGTGCTTAGTCTGCATGCGATCACATTGCTCATCAGCTGCCATAATGCAGCAGCGCTCTCCTTCGAATTAAGTAGAAAAACTAGGTTTCTTGGAAATTGTTGGTCTAATCAAAGCTCCCAAAAACTCTGTTGTATGGCAGCTTATACTAGTCCGTAAGGCTTAACAATAGTACATCAGCAAGCAGTAGTCACGGCTTGAGAAATGCCAACTACAGTAAAGCGATTGTTTCCACAACATATAAATGTCGGGAAATAAAGTCAAAAGCAGCTAGCGAGAATGTGGTTCACTTACCAATAATTTCAGCCTTTCAATGTCAGCCTTTTTCCGTCGATGTATTACTCTGATTAATTAATTCGACGGATTCTTCCGCTAGGCAGTTTTGCAGTTTGTCCTCGATACCTTTGCATTGTTCAACTTCTTATGCTTTTCGTAATAAGTAAATTGTAGTGTTTAGCGGTTCGCTCACTGTCTTTGGAAAGCGGTGACCTGTTTTCGCCCAACCAAACACATTGGCCTAGAAAAGTAACCAATTTTTATACACAAACTGTGCAGTTACGAGTCTTTTAGGCACAACTGTTTCTACACTTCATTTTGACTTCCTAATAAGACGCTAAAAGCACAGCATTCTAGCACAGCATTCAACGCATATTTGTCAGAATCGTCAACAGTCCGTGGCAAAAGAACAAAAATTTATAACAAAAAGTATCAAGCGTAGGTTTTTAAATTTAAATTTTTAAATTATAGAGAAGTGTATGCGATATCTTTTTCGTGTGCTTACGAAAATCGCAATTACAGTTGCAAGGTTAAGTTTGGGTTAAGACTTCTTTTTGTACATATTCTGGAATCGATAAACAACAAAAACCATACATGCGATGTTCATACAAATGTGTGTCATAAGCTAAATAATCTTATAATATTTTTGTAATTTTTGTTTACGTTGCCTTATATTGCTAAGCCATCTTGTCGCTCATATGAATTGAATTGACTTCAAAGCGTAGCGTTTTGGTTTTTTTTTTTTTTCCAAACATAATCCCATACATTTCATATAATTCATATTTCTTTTTGCTGACATGTGCCACAAAGACCACATTTTCGGAGATGTCAACAACAAGTGAAAAACAATAATTTTACAAACATTTAGTTTGACTAACACATTAACATTTAGCATTTTATGCGGTTACTTGTCTAAACAAATACCATTAAATACAATTTTACGCATATAAAAGCAAAGGGAAAGAAACAACGAAAGTAAAGCTGCTGCAAAACACTAAATACATTTATGTTACAATTCATAAAGTACTAGTTGATACATTTAAATGCAACGTTGTAAACAAGACATTAGAAAGTGCTTAAATTTGTTTTATATAAATCTTTAACACAATCCAGCTATAAATTCTTATTAATATTTATTTGATTTTATATAAAGCATTACATTACAATAAGCATGTATTAGTACAGTTAATAGTATGACTTAACATAAAATAAAACAAATAAGAACATTGTAATCGGGCAAGTCCGACCATTAAATACTCTTCATCACATTGTCTAACACGCCTCTTATTTTTGTATGAACTTGTAATTATGGGTCAATTTTCATCACAACACATTGAAACTTGGACTTTTCTGCCCTATACATCGTCAATATTCCTGAAACTCCTTGGGTAGGTAAGTAGATCGAGATGATCTAAATTTGGTGCAGTTAATTTTTTTATGTTAAATTGTAATTATGATGTGAAGCATGGAATTTTATACCTTTTTTAGATATGAACTTCAGTTTCTGTTATATGAGTCAGGCTTCAAAAATTGCCCCAACCAATTCAAAGTTTTCATACCAATTTAGAATGTCAAAATAGTACTTCTTAGCCACATGTCATCAAAATATATCAAACACTGCGACCTGTTCCTCGAACACAAATTTACATGGACAGACATTAGACGGACCAATGGACAGACATGCTTAGATCAAGTCAGATTGTCTTTCTGAATCGATAGCTTTAATAAAAGGTGGGTCTATCTTAAGCCCTACTGCATGTTACACACATCAGTACTAACTTAATATACCCCGTACCACAAGTAGTGTACGATATAAATATATGAAATGCGAAACGAAGCCAACCAGAAACAATAAAAGCGAATAACAAGGATCGGTCAAAAGTCAACGTACTTTTCTTTGCATAATAATTATATTTAATCCTTAGGTCAATTTTGCACGAAACCTCAAACAGATTTTATCAACATTGACATTACGACTAAAACTTTTAATATAATACATTAGGTGTACAAATATACTAACTCGTTGTGCTGTCACTTCGTAAAACGTAGATGACGGGTTCAGCTTTTCCGGAATTTCCGATATTGATGTTTGAATGATCTAAGTTTCAATCGTTTACAAGCTGCGTATATTAAAGTTTAAAGAGAGGGATAGCATATACGAGATTGCATTTTCTCTGCTCTTAAATGGGTTAAAAATGGATTACAAAACCGTTCGAAAATGGGCTGCAACGCAGAAATTCGCAAACGTCTGTCCGTCTCTAGCAAAAGCAAACAAGGGAATAATTTTCAACTTAGGCTGGGAAGTTTTACCTTACCCCGCATATTCTCCAAACGTGACCCCGTCCGATTCCCACTTATTCAGATCGATACAATCATATGTACCAGGTCAGCGGCTCACAGAAATTGAGGATATGCGGAATCGCGATGATATCCCTTAGTTATCCTAAAAACGAGAAAACACCATATCCCAAGTATATTTTATATAAAATTGAATTTTATCGAAGAACGGAACAAATATTTTGTACATCTACTGTAAATATACATATACATATATATATATATATATATATATATATATATATAATTTTTAATAAATAATAATACACAAATATCATAGATACATACATAAGTTCGGAGTAATGGTGCACATGAGATGGATAGATAGCCATTGGTAGAAGGATGATATTCCTTTATTGACATTCATCTTGGACTTTTGTGTACATATATTCACTTTTTTTTGTAATGTAAAACCAAATGAAAATTTTTGATTAATAAATATGACAGGTAGAAACGTCAAACAAGAACAAAAACCACATGGATGAATAATAGCATTTCGAGTATAAAATAACAAACACCTATGCAATATCTTCCAGGATGGTTTAGAGCACTTCCAACTGGTCGGGTCTCTTGTTTAAACAGCATCGTTTTTACTTTCAATATCAAATTCAATAATTCGTTAATTCGCAGCGTGCTACATCGAAACCGTGTTATATGAAATTTTTTTATTTATTATATGTTCCACTTTCTTTCGGTAAATGCGTCTCGTTTGCGGATTACACGTGTCACACCGTTCTAACAACCAGCGCCAACACTTTTCCTAATTTCTCTTTCATTTTTTGCACATTTGAAAAAAACACGAGCGAAGTATGTGCATATTCGATTTATTGAAATCGTGTTATAACAATCGCAAATTTTATTCCCTGTAATATCGAAACCCCGTTTTACAAGTACTAGGTTATAGGATGGACGCCTGTATTTCAAGTAAGCTTCTCATATAAAAGAAATCTATGTTTATAAGATAATCTAAGCATATTGGATCTGCTTGGTATACGGAAAATTTTCATTTTGTTTCGTTTTAACACAATTTTTAGACTTTTGCAACAATATCTGGCGAAGGTGTAAAAATGCAGACAAACATAACTGAGCTTTTTTAAAATTTTACTCTACGGTAGAATATATTGAGGAGAGTCTTTGTAAAGTGGGTTCCAAGTTGTTTAGGTGAGGCCCGATTTGAGAAACGGAAACTTTCAGACGAATTCATAAGTCTACAGCTTTATTCATTTCACGTATCTAAAGCACAATTGTTTACAACCTCATCGTTTTCCTATTATATTTCTTATCTCTATGCAATTAGCGTTTATTGCCAGACGAATATTTCACAATTAACAAAAACTTTGCCGAGAGATTATCATGATCAACCTTGTCAGAACTAAAGCGAAATTTAGACATTTTGTCAGTACCGCCATTCGTGTGAAGGAAGTGTATTTTTGGTAGTTTCAGAGTGAAACATGCAGCAAATACCGATCCAATAGTGGTAAGCAAATCAATTTGGTATCCAGGTAATTTGGAATCTAGATAATATATAGAAATTGTAGAAAAATCACATAGAAATAGGATGTCCAAAGTCTACGCAAGATTTGAATTAAGTACAAAACGATTTTTTTTTAATTATAATTTTTTTATTGAATCATAATGTACGTAAGATAGGATTATGTGTGGAACAGCACATGATTTTGCTGGCACATACGCGCTCCTTTAACGAAATGATTCAGAATCACTCCGCATAAATGTGGCTGAATTTCGTTGGTGTAGCGTCGAATATCTTCCTTTGCCTTCGGGTCTTTGTGCAATCATTAGCATACACCTTTGACGTCATATAAACCTGTTAAAACAAATCCAGCGGTGTTAAACCACAGGATCTGATCTAATCATCGAAACAAGAGAGTTCCCGATACTTTTTAGACTGCTTGATATTTTTAAGGAATAAAGATACAGCACAGTTTTCAAGGGCACCACTCAAACAGCTTTAGTGAGTACACCCATCACAAAAAGAGATGCTTTGAAGAAGCTTTATAAATGTTAATAAAAAACAAGATTTGCAGCTGCATTCTCAGCAACATCATAGATACGCATCGCAAGTCACAAGCATCTTTCTCGTTATTTTCCGGTTTGCCGAATTTAACAAGCCTTTTTTATAACAAAGCTGATATTGGAGCGTTTTCTTATCATTATTTTTTCATAATACCAAACCTGATACAAAATCAAAACAACAATAGTAAGAATACTCATTGGTTTCCGTTATGACTAGTGCGCGATCACAATTCCACAATATCCCCCCCCCCCCCACACGTAAGTATTACTATTTTCATGTATTTATTTTTTTACGAAACCACACTTCGCCTTAATTGCATTTAGACAGCAGATTAAACTTTTACATCCTTTTGTGTTTCTGCACACATGGAAACTTTTCTCTTGTATCCTTGAAAAGTACGAGAAAGGTCAAAATTGACAAAGTTTGATCTGCTTTTTTAATTGATTTAAAAAGTTCATGACTTTGACCTAAAGATGGATATGGAAACGATGTGAATATAAAATATATAAAACAATTTTAAAACAATGAGGCCACAACACTATATATTCGCCTTGCAATGCCACTTCCAGCACAAGCATGCAAATAATACGCACATTTACATTTTCTTAAGTGTAAGAATGTAAATTTGACTGCTCTAGCATTTCTTTTCTACGGTAGCTTACATTTTAAATCGATTTCAAGTCCGATTCCATCATTTTGTTTTACTTTTTAGTGTAATGCGCCTAATTACACCATTTTGTCTTATACTATATGCTTCCATTTAACTTGCCTGTTCGCACAGAAGCTCACAATTGATATTTCAGCCATTTCCGTATCCTTTATGATGCTGAAATGTAGCAAAGACAGCCGCACTCCGGTATAATCGCACTTTTTATGCATCCAAAATGACAGGTACTGCAATGTGAGGGATTGTCTTTGTGTTAACAAACCTATTGAGACAAGTATCAAATAAAAGGGTTTGAAGGTAAGTGCCGCTATTGTAGATCAAATATTGCAGGCGTCACGATGCGGGGGTTATCTCTTTCTTAATAATGTCTTTATAATGGGTATTAAAGAAAAAGGCTTAGAAAGTAGCATGCGAACAGGTAATTTGGATTGAATGGAATTCAAATTGGAATAAATTGAAAAGTACTACCATTATTATTATAAATTTAGCCAGAGAATAAATTCTAAGACTAAAGTCTTAAAGCACTATCATCTGAGGCTTTCGGCTTTTACTTTTATTAATATAATTATTATTATTATTATTATTAAAAACTCTACCGCATTTGAGATTTGAATCCACGACCATTGAATTGCTAGTCGAGACTCTTGCCTACTCGGCCACCCAGGCGCGTAGATTGAAAAGTAAAAAACAAAGAATACAAGAAAAAAATTTTTTTTAAATAATCTTTTGTTTAACTGAGTTAGAATATGGAAAATAAATATTTTTCCAGGCACTTGTATGTGGAGTTCGTTTTTAAATCGACTTTCTTAGCCAAGTAATTAATGAAGTGCGGCGAACAAGTTAGCATATCGTAGTTCAATTCTTAGTGCGTTAGAACCTACTTAGTTACGGTTCTGGTTTCAGTTATAGTGAAGCTGTGTGTGATTGTAGCTGCAGTGAGTGCTTGGTCCGTAGAGGTAGAACTTTTACCAAACAGGCATACATTTCCCAACAGCACCCGCTTCTTACCTCTCTTCACAATTTGTTGTGATTATCACCGTGTTACATGCTTACGCGGCGTACCCTGAATGATTAGCCATAAGCAAGCAAAAAAGATCTTGAGCGCACTAAGCTTTTATGTATTTTCACGTAAAAGCGACTAATACGCAATATATTTTCCATCTCTTAGTTCAAAAAATTTAAACAATTACCCTAAAGTCAATATATACATAATTTAATCTATTTAATAAATTTAAGGTGTCCGTACATCACACGTAGAAAGCATTTAGTGTATATTACTTTCTCTCAAATACTATGTTGATAAGTTAAATGCAAAAGCTACTTAATTCATTTGCAAGCGCTCGAGGATTTCGAATGAAGATAATCATAGGGAATTTACTGTTAGAAGTAGTCATAAAATATGCTAAATAGCTACCTAGCATCTTGTTTATATCCTTTCAAAAAAATTCTTATCCTTTTTTTTTTTTTTTTTGTTAAATTCAATTAGTAATACATTTTACGAGTTTCATGCCTTAAGATAATCTGCAATTTAGAAGACATGACTACCCTTACAGCAAAGGATTGATTCGGCAACATCAACAAACTAATCCAACAATTTACTAAAGGACCCGAATGTAAAATATGTCGCAACTATTTGTTGCATACACTTATAACTATATAACGTCTAAGGGATCTCTTATATGATGTAACGATTACTTATGTACGCAATGAAAAATATGTATAACTACCTTTATGCATACATATCCAATGAACAAGGAAGAAAATTTTATTCGCCTTAAGGCGAATCTTTAGTACCCCCCAAGGCATGACATTAGAAATATTTGCACAAGTTTTAGATCAATATCTCTAATAGATTGCCAGCACGGTACATGTTTGCGAGTGTATCAAGCCCCTTTTTACATTTACGTTTTATAATTTTCACTTACCGTAACAACAAACTTTATATGCGATTTTTCTACGTTCAGTTTTATATTCCCCTTAAAAATATATCCTTCGATAGACAATCGAGCAGCGTTACGGCACGTAGCGACAAAGCAATTCTCCAAAAAAAACTAAGCGAAAGTTGCTGAGTCAATATTGAAAGCAGTTGGTCAACTATATAACTCTATATAACTGGTTCTCAACTTTTATGTCCGAAGATCCAATATATTTTAAATATCGTATTAAATTGATAAAATAGTCTTTAACTGGAAAATTACAAATTTGCCGATTTTACTCTTAGTTAGACGTCATGAGAGGCCATTACAGGTTTTGAGTACTTGAGTGGGGCGATGGTACGTGGACATTTAGGTAGACAGATTGAAGTCAATGTGGAATTTGAAACTAATCAAAGTCCACATGGGTCCCGATGAACCCTTTTAAATCCAGATTGAACATTAATAACTGGTCGCATCTGCAGATTTCTTAGTTTTTGATGAGTAATTTTTCGCTCACATTTGTTGCTTATGTTATATTTTTTCAAGCTTAACAGAAGTGAGCATAAAATTCGCCTTGTGCTCAGGATACAACTTTCCCTTTTAGCTATATTCGCATGTATATATATGTAAGTAAATTATGTCTTCTTCACAAGATAAATTCAAATATAGTTAAGTTAAAAAGCCAGTTAACATATATTGTTTGCAACAGGAATAGGAGAAAGAGGAAACGACCGGTAAAGGAATGATGAAATTTTTTCTTTTACTACAACTTGTTTACTTAAGAATTCGTGTCTTTTTGGGCTTTCTTGAAATTTGCATATGAATTTACATATATTCTATACATGTAGTATATAGGTATAGACATGTATACATGCGTAGATATCAATATTTTTTAAGACTTGTAAGCACGTGTCATGTGCGCATTATGATAGATGATGGCTTGTAAACTTTCTGATACCCGTACGTAACGTCACGTACTATAGCATATTATCGATGAATGTTAACATGAAACACATACATGTGCGTAGATTATATTTTAAAATATATGATTTCCTTTGACAATTGAATTCAAGAAAATATGCTTCACAAATTCCGCATATGAAAATATATCCTTTATTTCAAACATACAGAAATACACATGCATAGAAACATTTACACGTATATCATAGGTTGTACTCATATATGAAATATTTGTTGGAGTTTGTACGCATTTTGCATTTGAATTATTTGCTTATCCGTACAAACGTAGATAAAAGCCACTTGTATTGTAACAATACCTGCATCTCTTTTAAACTGAAAATATTTGTAATGTTGAACAATTCTGAAATTCTGAAATATTGCTTAAATTTTCTCTTTATTTGAGAATTGTAAATATCTAGCCTTTTGCCTGCCTGTACGCTTAAGGCACAAATTCCTTGCACTTGAATATTTTCATAAAATCTGTTTATTCGAACCTAAAAGGCATTAGTGCACAATTCAAAATATGCCAGTTTTCTGTAAAGGTTGTGCTGCAAGCGTAACAACGCACTATATAGTGATTTTGTTATAAAAAACATATTTCACATAATTCTTTGAAGTGTTCTCTAACTCTTCCACAGTGTCAAGGCGAAAATTGTAAATTAATCTAAATACGACAAAAAAGAATACATACATGAATCTATGAATAAATGAGAGAACAAGTCGAGTGAGAGAGTGGGAGAGAAAGGAGGGGAAAAATTCTCTATCTATTATTATATGCAATCTAATTAAGGCGGCTTAAGTCCACACCTTCGTCGTTCATCTCATTTACTACGCACGCTTATGTACCCCCCATTGGAGATGATACATCATTATACCTTATAATCTTGGAGAGATAATCACAAATCTAGCTTTAAGTAGTGAAGGGGGTTTCTCCACACCGCAAATGCAATATGCAAACAATTTAAAAATAGTTCTTTTTTTTTCTGTGCTCAGGTCGCGTGTAAGTGCTATTTTTCGTATTTATTAATAATGGAACGTATAACAGAAATTCTAGTCAGAATTTCAATTCTAATGCGATCGGTAACATCCATCCCAGGATTGACTGAACAGGAAGTAATTGCTGTTGAACAACAAGATGTACTGACTGCGCAACAAAAGCAAGTTTTCAATGCAGAGCGATAGCAAATACTTATTTCAATTGCAAAGGCAACTGGTACACAGCAGCACATACTTTTAATTGAATTCATTACTGAATCTAATATTGAATGGGATATTGAATTGAATAGCAAATTGGGTATTCAATTGAAGGTTGAATTCGATACTGAATTCAAAGGCCATAGAAGTCAAGTACAGCAAATTTATACACCAAACCACTACTTTAAACGCATTACCAAATCTCAAGTGTGGTAGAGTTCGCAATAAAGCCGACGGCCTTAGATGCTAGTGCTTTACGACTTTAGTCCTACTCTCTGGTTTAAACTAATAATAATAATCGATACATTTTCGTCGTAAGATATTAAAAATTCTATCTTATCATATGAATATTTGCATATGCTAAACCACTTGTGATACAACGATACATTGAGTTTGTGTGGATGTATGCGACGACTTAAGATCTCAACAACGTAACAACAGATCATGGTTTTTGAGATATTTGATGAAATTTGGTATACTAACTTTTTTGGTCCATGGATGAATGCTATTGAAAATGGCTCGGATCGGCTCACTTTTTCGTCCCTTTCTCTTATAAAGCCTTATTTTGAAAGGTTGCTATATGAACAATTGTAGAGCGGTGTAGGAAATTTACTCCCGGGTCGGGGCCAAATGCAGTGTTTTTACTTGTTTTGGAAGTATGTTGATATAGAATAAAATGTATGCTAAATGTCGCTTTTTATTGATTATTGTCTGCGACTTTTTCAATATACGACGTTATACGAGAACTTCAGAATAGTAACGATATTCAGATCCAATCCACATTCAACTCGCTTTTTTTTGTGTTGGTTTAAAGCGCGGCCATATAACAAAGCTGGTTGAAATATGCAGAAAGACTTATAGCGGTCGGAAAAATGAAACGAATTCCTTATAATAAGAGATAGATTTATGTCAAGTTACGTACATTTGCACAAACTGAGCATACCCCGCAAGAAAATAAATGTAGAGTATAATGAATATCGAACTAAATATTAAACCATAATATTGAACCAAATATTAAACACTATATTAAGCTAAATTGGGGTAAGATATTCAATGAAATATTCAAATGATCATTAGGCTAAAGATAGAATTGAATATTGAATGAAATACCGAACTGCATAATAAATTGAGTGTGGAATTGAATGATGATTTGGATAGTGAATTGATTATTACAATAAATTAAAGCGCTATAGCGTACAAACGAAAATCATACCTTAAATACCTTACTCCATAACACGGAAGTATATATGTGAAATAAATATTTTAGTAAACTCGCAAACATGAAATTGTTAAAATTGGATATTGCCATATAAAGAGTTACATTTTATCAATATGTTGTCATCGAATGGTTCATCCCATATAAATCTTTTACATTTATGGAGTATGCTAACCACTATTTGTAGCCGATTTTTGGGGCGAGGCCTTTTTCAAAAGTGGCATTGTTAGAAGGACGGACTAAATTCCTAAATAAATCCGTTCTTCCTTAGATTAAAGCGCGACATTGCATCGAAGTTAAACGAAATATCTCGAACTTAACTGCCTACAGAACCTACACAATACAGGGACCGGCCGACAGACAGACGTAAATTGGTTCAGAAAATGGGAACGCATTTGGTACAGCAAATGATGAATCTATTGTGCAGGTTGCATACATTTGCACGAATTTAATTTAGAGAATATAAAGGGAGAGTAATTAAATATTAAACTAAATGTGGAATTGATTATTAAATGAAATGTTTATATGAATAAGCCAGTCAGTATTGAGTTGAATCATGAAATGGATATTGAATTAAACATGGGATTGCGTCTCGAATCTGTATATAGATTATTAGTATTTGTTTTATATACTGCAGCTTGTTGTTGTTTTATGTACTCTTTTTTTGTTATATTATATAGTTTATAAAATTCTAGTTGACTTTTCATGTATATATATAGTAATAATAGAAATCGAAGCCAAAAAGGAAACATCTCAACTTGACTACAGGTAACAGTTTGAACTATACGCCCTAAGTGCTTTAATTAAGCTGTGGTTTTTCAGTGGTGGAACACGCTTATTTAAACCTTTCCCGCGTGTAACATATACACCAAAATACTTGTATAAGTTTCACCTTTTTCTTGGATTTTAATAGCTTCGATTAACTTAACAAAACTCGGAACGTGACATTGTTCGCGATGACGAAAGCGGCATACCCTTTGAACACTTTCATCCATCTAAAGGGCAATATTACGATTGGCATTGCTTAACTTCGACTGAGCATTATATTTTAATGTTTTTGTTCCCTTAAAAAAGTGAGAATAAACCAATGAAAACTATTAGCGCTTACAATGCATAGATATAATGTATTTTAAAAGTGGAGAACTACGCTTTGAATAAACGCTGTGTATATCAGCTTACCATCAGACGGAAGCATAAAATTATTCTGGATAAACAAGACGTTTATCAACACGAGCGTATATCGCACCGTTATGGCGCTTCAATAAGTAAAGAAAAATATATTTTATTCTCTCATATTGTAATTTTATTTCCACATGTGACTACATAACCAACATAACCAACATCAATAGTTGTTCACATGCACTTCTATTTACTGAACAGGCACAGTGGACAAAAGAAATATCCACACTGAAAGGATATTATTCATGTAGGCATGTATGTGCACGGCAACAGAGAATTCAACAGAAGGGCTTGTATTCAAATGGAATCCTGTTGTTTTGATGCGCTCTGAAATTTGATTTAAGCTCGTATATGAGAAATTCAATGTGAGGCCAAATAACTGGAAAACAGAAATAAAGAAGACAATGATAAAAACAAACAATATATGTTATTGTGTATTATTGAAATTCCAAAATAAAAATTTTAATTTGAGTTTAATCGAATTTTAAAGTAAGTACATTGAAGACAACAAACTGCAGAATTAGAGATTTTACAGCTGGGGATATAAAAAGAAGTCGAATTGAAAAGAGAAGTGGGAGTAAAAGTGCAGGAAAATTGTTTTGTAGCCTAGTGGGCACCAAAATCGAATTGAACTAAGCGTTTGGCAAAATTCCATCATTGCCTACGCGCTTCAGTATTTTTATCCTTAATGCTCTCATAGAAAATTCTGCGAGAAAATTGTTTCTTCTTTTAAAATTGTCGCTGACGAGACCTACTTAGCAATTCCCCTTTCAAATTTTATTAATCAATATCTATATATGTCAGTTGTAGTGCTTTTAAGATGTGGGTGTGTATATACACACCTATCACATGGTAGAATTGATATACTCTTCTGTTTACACCCATAGGTTATGCTGTACAATTTTGTATATTTTAACATAATATAATGGCAGCCAGTGAACTCTCCATGTGTGGCGAAAGGAAAAGAGAGAAATAATAAAATCGATAAAATGACTTTATCAGAGCACTCCATTCCTCTATGGTACTTGCATGTACCAGGTTGGATAAAGAATAATTTACACGTTTCGTTTAACACTTAACTGAGCAACAAATATCTATGAACTGTCTTGTATGAATGCCGCAGAGTTTACAAGGTCTAATGGATAACAAATGATATCGCATATAAACGAGACTGCACTCAAGTTCAATCAAGGTAAATGTTCTCCTTCCATCAAACTCTTATAAAAAGAAATCTGCTTCTGACATATTTATATATAGAATAATACCTTATAGTTGGGAAATTCAGCAGCCAGACTATTATTGTATTTTAGTTCGTCATAAGCGCTATCACCAGCGCAGACACTATGTTCCAAATTACGTAGAATATCCAAGAGATATGGTTGGAAAGCTCTAAACCGATTTAAATATTTTCAACAATTTTTATTAATAAACTTGTCGAAATGTTACTCACCGATTCCAAATTGTTTTACGCATCGCTCTCCAACTGCGGAATTTCTTCATAATTTTATGTTCAATATTTAAACGCAAGTCGCGTGTGTTATATGAAAGACGATATGTGTAATTGCCATTTTGAAAGCCGCCTAGAGGAGCGGGATTCTTCTTACTAAAGATAGGCAACCAACAGGAGGTATCATTAAAATTAAAATTCATCAACGATACTCGTGCATGCGTTTGTAAATTTAAGTAAATCTGTTCGAAAACAAAAGTTATGATAAAACAAATAATATATGTTATATAACAATCAGCTAAGACGCCCACTAACATTATTAGTGGAGACAACGATTTTAATCGTCTGCAGAGGACAAAATATTTCTTTAATTGCATAAGATTTCGCACTATAAGGATCAAGTAAAACTAATTCAGCCGTCTCTTCAGTTTCATATAAAACGAAAGCTGACTCTCCTTGAGTGTTAGTTGAACCCAAAATCAACCAACAGCGTAATCCCATATGGAGCAAATAATTACAGAGTAACACACCCAGATCTTTAACAGAACCCCAAGTGGTATCCAAAAGTACCTAAATAGATTTGTAGTAATATAGAAATGGATTGAAAAAGAAACTTTAAAATATATACATACCTCATTATTAAGCCATATACCATTCAAATTCAAACAGGGATCATATAATTTCAACAATGATAACAAGGAAACAAATCGGGCAGTAATTTGAACAGAATGATTGTTACCTTGCCACCGTGGAGGGGGCAAAGGCTGTAGAAGTCTTGTCATGCAAACACCTTTACCATCTGCTGTACCTATTATTGGATCTAGGTAACTAAAAGGATGCAATCGTTTAGCCTCGATACTCCAATTGCGAAGATATTGCTCCACTTCCGTTAGCTCTGAACATTCTAAAGATTTTGTATTAATATCCGGCAATTCATAGCAGGGTTCCACACGCAAATAGCACCAAAGATATACAGCATCTTTAATTTCGGGAAATTGCTCAATCGTAATATTGGCCTCTGAATTCGAATTTCCTAAGGAAGGACGTTTATATCCTACGATAACTTGAGGTATAGTCAGTTCGAAGATACCTTCAAGCTAAATAATATGAAATTGTATATAAGTAAACTGTACACATATAAAACGAATTTAAACAAACTGTAATAATTGATTTTCTAAAAAGTATTAAGCCATTGAAAAATTTCTTTTTTTGTTTCCTGATCAAAAAGTTTTCATAAGCGCCTTCAACGACTTTCAATCAAGTCTGCGAATAATAATTTATCTGAAATAGCAGCGAGTTGTAGAGTGCACACGAGCTACATTCGAAAGTTCAAATGCAAATCTCTCAACACTTTAAGTCGTTGGCAAAGAGGCAAGAGACAAGATGGATATTTGCTAACCTAGTCCTTTCGCCTCAAGTGAAATGATGTGACAGCCGAATATTGAAAATAGTACATTAAAAGGCTTGCACAACTTTCCTCGATGCTTGCTTCACTAAAAATACCAAAAAAGGGGAACGGCCGGATGTTTCTGCCGCACATTACGCTATCTTTGTTAACCTCGAGGTGTTGTCATTTTTTAAGTAGAGGTTTGTAGAGATACAAGCTCTCGAATATAAATGTTTTTCAGTCTAAGCCAGCGTCATACCAATGACCAGAATTATTTTGCCACCATCTTTGTCTTGCCCGGTTTTTTCAAAGAAAATCATTTGCTGTCTTTGTCAAGACCACGGAACATTACATCTCCGAAACGAATAAAAAGCTACCCTTTCCCTGTTGCTGTTGGTCTATTTTGCTCATAATTAAGAAAAAAAATCTTTTCTGAATCTTATCCATTCGTCTAAAGGCCGGTTATCAATTAAGCTTTGGCTAGACCTATTTCAGCTGGAATTGGATATACCGACGAGATCTCTCGGGGGATAAAAGATTTATTATTTATTAAATGTATTTTACTATTCTTTAAATACCTTCTGTTGTTTTAATAAGCAGCGTATTGGTACTCGATATTCTCCCAACCAATTGTTTTGAATTCTTTGATAAATATCTACACTTTTCACAGAATTGTCGTCGTTATAACGGCTTTCTATAACTTCATCAAATAAGGAAATCTTTATGTCATCTTTTAGTTCTGATAAACTGCCACTAAAGAAGAGAATGGAAGGCAGTAAGGTCTTTAAATAATTTTGGAAACAGTAAACTAAATTCATACTCAATGGATAACGTTAACTGTTCATTCCAGGTGGGATTTGAACCCTCCGCAGCTAAGGTGCGACAAAACTTGTCTTTGTAAGCTACCGTTATGAATGGCCGTACATTCGAATATTTTAAATCTGTAATTGTAAAAAAAATGATTGGATAAATTATCCTAAGATTGAAAGTAACAGAAGTAATTCCATACGTTGCCTGAAGAACTCATTCGTGCCTCCATTTCTATCCTTGACTTTACGATAATTTTCTTCGTCACTATTAGTTACCCTTACTGGTATGCCGGTGGCTCGAGTAATGTTAAAGATTATCTTAAAATTTTGAGGTGAATCCATGCTTAATGTTTGTGTACTTAATGTGCTCGAAATGTTCAGATTGGCGTTAACGCACATTCTTGGCTGGAATATTGACTTGATGGCTTGGAATAAAGCTCTAAAAATTTATATGACGTTATTAATAAGCCATACTTTCGAATTTTATCATTCCCATACCCCCAACTCATAGGCTCGTCATTCAATAGCAAATTCTCGCTACTCTCTACTACTTGGGTAAGGCTTTTACATTGACTATACAAAGCCGTATAAAGTTGATATAAATACTTTTTGGCTTCATGCTTATGCAAATCCACCGGATCCATCCAGTCCCCTTGATCTATAACTTCTTCGCTGTCTTCCCATTCAAAAGACAATTCGTGCTCCAACATGGGTATACATTTTAAATCTCTAGTCCGAGGATCATCTTTTAGGTAACGCGAATGCAGAATTTGCCAGCGTTTATTATTGTACAACTCTGCCGTATCACAGAATTGCAATAAGGTTTCTTGGAAAATGCAAGTTTTTGGCGATGAGGCGGAATCATTATCACTATCGTACTCATCATCGTAATGGGTGTCACTAGCTTCTTTTCCAATTTCGTAGTCTTTCGTTAAAAACTTCTTATCATACCACTCTTTCAAAATGTGCTTAGGAATCTGTATATGTTCTTGAGGTTTTGGGAACAAGATATCAACAACATCTTCAGTGTATATTTGCTCATCACATTGTATATCCAAACGCAAATAACCGGAAAGGGGTAATTTATGTGAGGAGAAGCTTATGTTCATGGATTGATTTTCTGTATCCATTGCGGAGGGTAAAGGCAAAGGAACAATAATATTTGCTAAGCTCTTAGTGATGTTCATTTTTGATTTTTCAATAAGCTTGAGAAAGTTGAAGAGAACATTTAAAATATTAAATTATTGTTAAACTAAAGGCAGATACCTTGATTTTTATATCTCTAGGCAAGCGTCGGTCAAGCACAACACGTATCTTCTCATTCATGTATATACCCAGATCCCTTTCCAGGCGATAAGTAAGTGTTTCGCCAACGACTTGTTTATCGAAAAACAAGCACAAAAAATAGCTTTGTAAATTCCTAGGGCCAGGTAAGTCGGAAAATTTCGCTTCATTCGTTGAGGTACGTATTATATCTAAACGAGGTTCTTGAGGATCAGAGAAACTTTTCATATAGATTTCTTTAAGTCTATCAGAGATTTGATTGACATTCGGTTTTTTAGGTTTCTTAAAGTAATCTCTCTGACTATCCTTTTCTCGCCACAAACGTTTACTCTGATAATATTCTTCCAACTCGTCGCGATAAATTTCATTTAAATCGATTTCAAATCTTTCTAGCCATAAATCTTGACGTCTTCTAACCTCCGAGCTAGTTAGTTCTTCCATTTTTATACGCAATTTCAAACGGGTGAATGGCTGGCCTTCCTCTTGGCGTATATTTTTTAACTTAAGCCAATCGTCCAATATATTCCTTAACAATTGTTTATTGATAGCCTCTTCATTGTAATATTTTTCACGCAAATCACGAACCTTAAGCATATGATGTTCAATGCGTTGCGCTTTCTTATGGTCCTTGTCATCTAGCGCACTATCAGCTGTTGAACGTAACAACTCCTGCAAAATATTTCTTTCTATTTGTAAGTCAGCATATAAGCGTTCGCAGATTTTCTCCGCTAAACGTTGACGCCAATGTTCGTATAAGATTTCCAAATCATTGGCCACGCGATGCTCCTCTCTCAAGTCGGGATGTTCGGTAAACTTTAAGCTTCGAATGAACAAGGTAAAGAATTTTCTAGTAGGTATTTCTATGGGATCCCGAGTAGGTTCTATGAATACCGGATTGAATTGAAAATCACATAGAGTGCGGTGCAAAGTTTTGGAAAGAAAAAATTTCTCAATATCCCAAGGATTCTCTAAGGCATTCTTTATTTCGGCTGGCAATCGGATGTTTCGTGACTTAGCTTCTTCCTTATAACGTTGCAGCATAAGTTGATTATTTCTCTTCATACTAAGTTTCTTTGAGCACGGCGCTAATAAACTAAAATCAAGTTCGGGTTTATAAATAAACTGTTCCGTTGTTATAGCAAATTTGGAGCATTCCACTTTAATTACTTCCCTCCATTCGCCTTCATCAATTTGTATGAAGCTAGAAGCTAAAGTGGGCTCACTATTTTTATCAGAGCTAGACCATTCCATATTAAGATCTTTGTCCGTCGATTCATTTACATCACTTTTTAGACCTTGACTGCTTTCTTCGTCATTTTCCCTACTTTCAGCTTGTTCGCTGCTTGTACCACAAAAGAATTTTTCACTTGGTGTCTGATCATCGTCATTATATCTGCTTGTACCGTCGCTTGATTCACTAATTAGACTGCTTTGCTGCAACAACAAACTTACTTCTCTTTCAGTTTCTTTATATTCGCGCGATAATTGTATTCTTTGTTTCTTTTCTTGCCATTGTTCCTTGGTTTTGCTACGTGCACTTCTTGTTTTGGAGGCTTTGATTTTCTTCCTGCTTTTCTTTGAATTCTTCAACTGTTCCATTTTATTCCTTGACTAATGCCGAGTTTGTAAGTTACTCGCAGCACACTCTCTTGCTAACTATCACATCAATTACTTTGAATTGTTTACCTTACGGCCGTCAGTAGTCATGGTGACGTTAAAATGCTTGGTTTGCTTATACAGAAACACATAACAAATTTATATGTCCAAAGATGATGAGGTTTATAATGTTTCGCAATATGGTTAGAAGGTGACGGCTGGTTCATAAATTTCAAAAATAATGTGTCTATCAATGGCGGCGTTTGTTTTTGACATATCGAGCTTCAATTGTGTTTAGCATTTGCATACCGTTTAAAGCAGTCCATCACTCTCATTTAAAACTTTCCATTCATTTTGATTTCATTGAATGATTTGAGAGAAGTTCTCATATTGAAATGCAGCGTAAATTGCTCTCTTGCTTGCGTAAATTGATATCTAAAAGACAAGAGAACAAAGGACAAGCTAAAGAAAACGTTACAACGAAAGGACAAAGCCAGCAATTAAATAGTCACTACCACTGTGTTTGCTTAAGAATTTAATAAGAGAAATAAAAAGAACGGATCTACTTGATCCAAACTTAGAAACGCTAAAAAGTACTTTCCGTCAATTGTCGTATAAACGCCTGATTACTAAGAAGAAAATGATTACTATGTAAGAAAACTATATATAACTGTACAAATGTAGCATGCGAACTTAATTCCTTCGTTTATGCTGGTATGCTAACTGCATGAAAATTCGATGAGAGTCCTTTCTTTATAAACGTTCTTTAAAGGACTAAGCCCCAAAGCGCAATTTTTAGTTATAAAAGGGCTCTCATGAAAAATAGGTCGTTGTATAGCAAAAAAAAAAAAAAATGTAATATCTTATAACATAGGAAGTTAAGAAATTTGTTGAATGGTTTTGGACGGTCTTCAATTTCATATATCAATATTTTCGCAATGATATACGAAATGTTCATCCAAATCATTTTCAATGGCATTTTTCCTTCCAAAGCGTGTCAGTCTCGCAACTTTCGTCAGAATATAGTGAGTTATAGTTATAAAAATATCAGGCGGACAGATGGACGAACAAACGCAAATCGATTCAGAACATGATTCTAAATTGAACACGTGGATGTATCTGAGTACTTAGTGTTGAAACGAACATCCCCACAAACTTAACACATTCTTACCACAGCTAGTGTAAGGCATAACAGAGAAGAATTTAATGTTTTTAATATACATAATATTTAACATATCAAGAAAACATTGAATTTTTTTCAATTTAAACGTAATTGGCTTTTAAACAAGAAAACCGTTTTATTTAAATTTTAAAAGCATATATTTCCGTTAGTTGTAATTTTCTGTTCATTTGAACTTAAATTGGTAAATTGATATATAAGAATATATGACGGTTTTGTTGACACCAGCAAAGACAAGTTAAATCAGTTTCCACTTAAGTATAGATTTTTTTCGTAGCGCTTATTAAAATTTTTTTCTGGTATATATACATATATATACCATTTAAAGTGAGTTTATCGAAGAAAACGGCGCAACAAAGAGAGAACTCGTTTTCTTGCCCTAACATATATATCATTTCTTTAGCAAAATTATTTTGACATCGCTGTACAGCTTTTGGGATTTATAAACGTCCTTTGATCTGAGTTTTATTTCATCAACGAAGCTGAGGAGAGAGCGAAATAAGCGATCAATGTATCAAAGTTTCTCACCGAAGCTCTTTTCAATATTTACGAAATGTTGAGAGAATACGCCATCCATTTACTTAATTCTAGATGACTGACTTTCATTGCGCGTCTTAATCGCAATAGTTGCGAACTCGAAAAAGTGGATTCAATCCTCCGGCCAGTTTAGAACAACTTATTATGCGCCAAGCATAGAGTATTATCATGCGTGGTCTAAGTCCGGAGTTTGGCATCGTTTATGCAGCATCATCCATTATGGACCACGACCTAGTTTGCGCATCATTGTCGCATGTGATTGCTCTCTTCAAAAATGGTTTGATTTCAGCCGCTTAAGCCAAGATTCAAAAAAAAGCGAATTACTTCCATTGAAGTGTTAACCGTTCGGTACCCGAGTATCCAATTTCGTTTGTTTTGTTTGACTTATGCGAAAGGCTCAAAAGTATTCTTTAAC
Organism: Glossina pallidipes; assembly: GCA_000688715.1. Lineage (NCBI taxonomy): Eukaryota > Metazoa > Arthropoda > Insecta > Diptera > Glossinidae > Glossina > Glossina pallidipes. Next base: position 214,222 of record JMRQ01002017.1, on the reverse strand, counting down.
TAAATTTAACTATTCTCCAATTTAGTGCCGCAGTGATGTTATAAGATGAAAATTTCTCGTCTTCGTCAATTTTTTGAAGAACCTCATCGAATTCATTAGCGACTGGGAAACACAAGCTGACAAGCTGTCTCCTTGGATGAAATGGCGTTGAAACATGTGAACTGTCATCTTTCACCAGGCTTGATATCAAACTAGTTCTTTGCAAAAACGACGCAAAGTCTTTCCTTTATCTAATACTCTAAGATAAGGCCAAGATGATATGTTATCTGATAATCTTATAATCTTCCTATACGCTATGAAATTATTTTTTCATCATTTTGGATGAATGTGATCGATACTTGCCAGCTTACAAACTTGTAATGGACAGTTTTCCCCTACTCTTTTGATTAGTTTTAAGCAACTTAGTTAAACTTGAAGAGAATTACTTTGTTTTTAATTAGAAAATGTTGCGAAAAAGTGAAACGTGTTTACAATAAGTTAAATTTAATATATTGAACACTTTTTCAGAGTTCAGAGCGCATATGCTTTTTAAGTGTGATTTTTATGAAATTATAAACTCTTCGAAGAATGTGCAAATGAAAAAGAAAAACTAAAAAACTGGGTAACTGTCAATCAACTAACCATTTAAACTTTCGATGGAGGAAGTTGTTCTTGTTCAGTCAATTGACAAGCCACCAATTGTGGAAAAATGATGTTTATTGTAGCAATTAGTATCCAAGATTCGTTTCACTGCAAAAAGTTTACGCTCATTATTTACATAAGTATGTTGGAACAAGAACTTACCTAGACGTTAATTGAAAGAGAAAACAAGGAACTTTAGAATGAAGTCAAGCGATTCCATCGTTAACGTTGGTAAATGCAAGTTTCTCATCAACATACATCAGGCTACTCTAGAATCCGTGATATGTATGTATGCGTGCGCGGAAGCAATCACGTAAAGTATACTGAAAATTTAAAAAAAAAAATTCTTACTTCATAAATTGCTTTCTTCTCCATTTCTTGTGTCAATATATAAATGTTCCATAATAAAGTCCATTAAACAACATCTAATAAAATCTTAGCAAAATTCATATTTACAAAAATCTTGATAGCAATTATCAAGAACTCTGCATTTTGTATATATCAGTTTTCAGCATTCTATGTAGTACTTACTCGTATTTAATTTGCTTTATTCATTTTAGCACAGATTTTGATAATAAGCTGAATATAATCAACAAACAGCCATCGCTAGTAATGATATACGAATCAATAAAAATGCAAAGATAATCCAAATTTCCTTCCTTCAGATAATGCCTAAACGCACGTAACGATATCCTAGAATGCGTTGTACACAATGCGTGTCAATCACATCTGATAAAAAGGGAAAGGCGGAGAGCATAATAAGTGAATGAAAGGATATAATAATTTCAACCAAAGCAATTTGTCTCATGGTGTTACCAATAAAAAAAAACGAGATCCGAACACTATTGTTAAAAGGCCTTTATTAAATCATATTGAACTAAGGGGAAGCTTAATAAACGAAAATTGTGAAAAGAACCCGACTCTCTATAAGAAACCCGTTTACCAGGAAGCGTTTCCTTGTACAGTATATTTACCCATATTTTTGATCTTGAAAACATAGGTATTCTTGGTTTATGTTACACTGTGGGTGTATGCCTTGACCGATTTGGCCCAAGTTGAATGTCAATCTACATATAAAAACTTCCAAAGGTCTTGCCAAATTTCGTTTATGCGACCGAGAGAATATTTGCCATGCACATCAAGGAGACAGGCTGTATAGAAACAAGTGATAGATATGTATTTTTCATATAACACAATTACAGGACAGACAACAAACGACTGCCACAAAAAACAGAAAATGTCGCCAAACTTGTATGGGAATGATTAAATAATTCGCTTCCAATGCCAGCTGCAGATTTTTTCTGCATGTCGCTGCTTACTACTCTTCTTTAAAGTTTTTTACAATTCCTTTTAATTCTTATTTTCTTCAAAGATTTTATTTACAATCCTTAGATTATTTACAGGAACTTATACTTGCAACGTTTAGGTTCGAATATTACGATTCAACTCTATTGCCTTAACTTTTCCTTCCGCAAGTACTCTGCTTCCATAGTCTTTCACAAACAAGCTGCCCATATCAAAATGTCGTTATCACATTGTGTTAATCCCTTTTTCTGAGAATTCTCGTTCATTTTTTCATCAACCGGCAGTCACATAAGGCGACTTCACTTTATGAATTTGGATTTGTTTTTGCTTGAGATTTTCATTGCCTACAAAATTCGAAGATTGTTAAGTTTGTAAATGTGTAAAGGACCCTTACTGTAAAATAACAATAACAACCTTTGCACACACACGTTAATGTATTTAAATGATGTGTGACCAGTCCCGTCTGTTATCGAAATCAACAATTATCTCAATAAGCGTCAATAAAAAACATCTTATCACACGTCAAGTTTCTACAATAGGCGGTAGTATGTTCAACAAAAATTTTCCAGATGATGGAAACGAATTCGTTTTTAGAGATATATATTCTCAAGTTCTTATAAAAAAGTTATTATTTTCTAGCGTTTTAATCTTTTTCGGCATAACAAGCAAATGCATATTCTATTGTCTTTGATTTTATAGATTTAATATAAGAAACTTTGCAAAATACAAAAAAAAGTTGATAACAAAACCTTTTGAAGCCTGCGTTAATTAGTTCTTATTGTTCATAGTTAGTTTTCTGCGTTTAAAACGCACAAAACCATGCCAAGTCACAAAAGTTTACAGAAACAGTATTAGTGACTAAACTATAACAACTGTCTATGGCAGGTGTCTAAACTGTGAAGAGAAGAAAAAGCTTATGTACGGTTTGAATCGAATTTTTTATACAATTCTTTGCAATTCCGACTAAGCTGATGTTAAAACTATTTACGAGGATTAAAAAAAAACAAATGAAAATCAAGCTCAACATGTATTTGAATTTGTTTATTTAATTATTTACACATGCAAGTCAGTTAAAATAAATTAACAGCCAAATTCAATTGACTCTAAAAAGTAAATCTTGTATTAAAAACTAATACAAAAAAATTAATGCAAAGTCCATAGAGAGAAGTAAATAAAAAATAAATATTATAATATAAATAAATAAGAAGGAGAAAAAAGCATGTACACATCGAGCATAGAAGCACACCTACAACCGGTACGGACACAAGTTTCGAGTGCATCCCCAAGCCTTGCAAAAGCTTGGCAAGCGATAACAGTAAACAACAGCAGTTAATTTTCAAATCATAGTCAGATGTTAAGATTGCAAGTTAGTTTAAATGCGACTTAGGAAAATCGCATGGATAAGGATAGTTGTTCTCGATATAGTACGATTTATTAAATTCATTAAGAAGGGAACACCAGTTTCTCAAGTGATGGTGAGGCTAACAGAAGCAATCTGTTTTCATAAGGAGGCAGAGAGGCAAGGGGGTCCCTACATAAATTTGAATTTATGATTTAGTTATAGCACCTACACGACGGAGACCACTCAACAGAGGCATACTCAAGTATTGGTCTAACTAAGCCCATGCATAGTCTTTTTTTAACGTAAGGATGCTTAAGTTATTTGGACCACTGCTTAAGCTTCACCGACCTAGCTTTACTTGAAGAAACCTCAATCGGCAAATTAAAGCGTAACCTTTGGTCGAATTTCAACGCTAATGGCCCATTGTTATTATTATTATTTTAATTATCTCCAAGAAATAAATTCTTGGCACGCACATTAGTGCGTACCACTTACCACGTTATCACTTTTTAACAACAAATAGTCGCATTATTAAATAAAAAACGCGAAGAGATCAATTTCTAATTAACAGACGTTTGCTCTGAGTCTGGGCCGTAAGTTATTCAAATTTCGAACTTTAATAGGCGAAATTTTGAAACTAAGTTCCAAATGTTTGACAAACATGATCTACCTTTTTACTCAGCCGCTGGGAATATTTTAAATACTTTACTTGCAACCAAATGGCGCGCGAAACTTTCGCTAACTACATAAATGAAAAAAGTTTCTTTTATGTTTTTGTTGTTAACAGGAAAAATTTGAAAATGTTCTGATTAAACTTCTCACTAACGTGACAAGTACACAGAATTTAGTAGCAATCTCGACATCGTCAAACTGGCAACTATCACCAGCAATGTCTTTAGTTTCGTTTAGTTTAAAGTTTATTGAAAATTCATTATATAAATATATAAAGAACTGACAAATTGTGCATAACACTCTCATAACCTCTCCTCCTTGGTTACTTGAAGTGTTCTTAGCAAACTTAATGCGTATTCATAAGCCCGCATATTTATTGTACTACATGTTTACTTGTCAACATTTCTTTAAGTTGAAATTCAAGTGGAAATGCAAGTGAATTGTCTACTCTTTCGTTTTGCTTGTGCCTTTATTGCTTCTTATTCCTTTTTTTGCCAACAACTCAAGTATATTTTTTCTCATTATTCATTTAATCAATCCAAAATGAGAACAAAGATTATTTAAAATTTATATAGCCATGTATTTGTGCCCGATTTGAAGTCAGCGCACAGTAACAACTGCTTACGGTATTTCTATAATTTTGATTAATAGTCTCTAGGAATTTAGGCACTAAAAAATTAGTCGATTAAAGATGAGATAATCGGACCTTATCATCGCCATCTGGATCACCTCCCTTAATGAAGGGTGTACTTTAAAAAGCTATAGACGGCCACATTTCTCCGCTTCGCAAATGCAGTAAATCAGTATACTACCCTACCTAGTGGCAAGTATAGCTTCTTATTGTAATTATTGTTACAACTTTTTGGTTATTGGTCGAGTGTAAGCCAAACTTGAGCGATAAAGAGAAAAATTATTTTTAAGGAATGGCGAAAATTCAATTAATTAAAACCCATAATTCATATGTGAAAGCAACGAAATTATGCACATATTCAAAATTTACAATTTTGTGGAAAAGCGATAGCACCAAAAACTGCTGGTAAACTTCACCGAATTGCTTCAATGCCGAGTTTAGAATAAATGAAAATAGTTTTTTTAAAAGTTAATGATTTGTTCATCTAACACTTACTCAGATATGTTTTTACTTACACATTGCTATATGTCTTTTCTGATGTAACATATATGTATGTACATGAGTTACATTTTTATTTAATAGATACACAGAAAAATGTTGATTAAATTGAAATGCTTTACATATCTAAATTCACACACTTACAAAGTTTGTTCACTTCATTCACTCTTTATTTTTATTATTTTTATAAAAACAACAATCTTTCTCTTCTCCTTCTCTAAGCCAAGATAGGTATTTATTTATATATCATATAGGAAAGTGCATTCACTCTTGTTCTTCTTCGTTTAGGCCAACTGCTTTCTGTGCTATGAAAAACGCAAAAAAAAATGTGTTTTGCTCAGTAGTGTAAGTAGCAACATGTTCCCATAGAGTTTTTCCGTAACATACAGAAATGTATTGTGTACAGCGAATGCTAGTAAAGTGATTGGCAAAATTATTGTGGATTTGAATAATGGTGGTAATCCTCCTGTTTTCCTTCTTTTAATTCTCACTCAATCAATCTTAAGCAAATTTGAGATAGACTAGGAGAGTCTACCTCGGTTAGCTACTCTAACAAGCTTAAACTAACTGCATTCATCTACCTCGACTAGTTGTTCTAGTCTATATGAACCAGCTGCTCTAGTTGATCGCACAAAGTCCCTTAAGCATACACATAACTGCGTATGCACATCTGGCTTAGTTCAATTCTTTTGCTTTTATTTCTTATAGAATAAACTTTTTCGATATATTGCACGTTTCGAAACCACTTTTCTTCGCAAATGTCCATTCGACTTAGAAATTGCGGAAAACGGCTTAAATGAACTCTGATGGCATACCGTAAGTGATACGTTTAGGCTCTGCACTTTTGCTGATAATAAGAGCAAAAAAGGCCGGAAAGAACTCCCAATTTCTCTACATATTTTTCTGGGTATGTTTTTTAAATTAAAGTAAAGCATTTACTCAGTGTATCCTAGCAGAGTATGCTATTGATTTAAGTTTTCTCTGGAGTATGAGTGATACAAGTGCAAGCCAACTGGTTGAACAATTTTGTTCATCACTGTTAATCAATCTGCACAATTTGTGAAGAATTTTCTTGTTGTCGAAAACGAAAAAATCTTGTATTTGTTAGAAGAATTGAAAAATATATTTATTGTGTACGAGCAAGCATATTCGATTACCTTTAGAATTTAGTCAAAACCAACATATTGTTGTAAAATAAATTGAAAATGGAATTTTATTGGGATTGTCTTTTTACTTTTTGTGTTGTTTCTTTTTTTATTTTTTCATTTTGCTCAAAAAGTTTTCAATAAAATTTTTAATTGTTGTTCAAATCAAAATATTGTTTTTCTTAGTTTTTAAAGGGTCGTCTTATGTTAAAAGGATAACATTGCACAAATTTCTTTAAATATTTCTACCTAAACATGTGTAGAGGATTGAAAATTTGATACGTAAAAGATTTTCTAATAAACTTGATAAGAAATAAAGTTTCATTGAATACATTTTCCCACACGATTCGCCTTCCTTGAAAACAGTTTCCTTAAAAACATCCAAAAGTAGGAAAGCAGTCAAAGATGTCGCAAAAAATTTTTACTTATCTACAGGTCCGCCCATTGTTTGCTGTTGAAACTTCCAGTACGGTGAAGATTGACTTACACTTGACTTATTGCAAAAGTCGAAGTTTGCTATCTCTATGTATCAATCCATAACGTTTCGATATATATGAGTAACGCACCATTAAGTAGTCTTCACTTGTTGGTTTAAGATTCAAAGCCAAAGAACTGAACGTTTTAAAGGAGCTACCACCAGGTTCTTACTATGCCACATTTCAAATGAAAGTCATATCGTTCAGCGCGTTCGTTGGGAGCGTTTTGCATAAGTACGTGGTCGTATATACCCCTTCAGCTCATACCGATTTATCAACATTCGTGCGAAGTGCCCCACATCTCGTCATGTAAGTCAACATATAATTGACACTTTCGCCTGTCTATCATTCATTTCGCCTATTTTCATGTTTTTTCAAGCAAGCATCGAAAGTTTCATTGATCAGCTCCCTGCTATTACCTTATTAAATTAATTTTATTCCCAAGTGACTTTCGCTCTTGCTTGAAATTTGATCGCCGCCTATTATTTTGGTTATTGCTACCGCTTATTATGCACCTTCGTGGTATATCCGCTTGGTTCGTAACTTTTGTTTGCGTTGGTTTTTTCATCATTGGACACAAAAGCTTTCAAACCATTGTGACCAACAAATACATTGCTCCATGTGCATCACTTGATGAACATCTTCCCATATAAAGCACTAATGAATAAGTAAGACAATGGGCCTTGAAAACTTGTGCAGATTATTGTAGAGAACAAGCTTAAAGCGTATTGGTATTGTAAGCATGAATTGATATTGTAAGCATGAAGTAAGCAGACTGCAGTTCAACTCAAACAAACGTCAAAAGCAGTTAAGAAAACAGTGTTGATATATTGCGGGAAGACAAAAGTGCCGTTGAAACTAAAAATGTTAAAAAATTAAAAATAATTTCAAAGACGAATTTTATAAGCAGCTTATTGTTGATAAACTACATGCAGCGTGGTGTTCATATAGAGGAAAACTATAGACACTTGAAAAATACTGCATTCGTTGAGTTATTTAGAATTTCAGTTCATTTTTATTTGGAGAAATAAGAAAATGCCAAATTTTATCTGTATTTGAAAATTTAAAGTTGCACGTACGACATGCTTATCATCAACTTTTATATATCAGACAAATCCTACGTTTTATATTTAACCCGTCTTTTTAATGCCGTATGCTATTCATCAACCCATTCACATTTTTTAGCACTCGTATATATGTTTGCTTTTAATAAGTTTTCTTGAAAAGCTAGAGAAATACGTCAACCAAATTTATTGCTCCCATTTGTACGCAATAAATAGAGAAACAAGAAGAAAAATGTCAATTTATTTCAATGATATAAAAACGAACGTTTGGTTTGCCGTGGGTAACATAAAACGAAAGTTTTTTCTGACGTGAGCTTAACCCACCGTGCATATCTGCTAGCCGTCAGCTAGCCCCACATAGGTTCACGTCTTCGCTCATGTGTATTTGATAATTGGACGGAATGGAAGACTAAACAAACCGATTAGAAATGTTTAACAAACATAACGAAAGGTGGTCAAGCAAAAATGCAGAAAAGAAATTTATTGCCACTCTATATACATCTAGTCGGTGTATACAGTTTGAGAGAAATAAGCGTATTCCATATTTCTGACATGTCTTTAATGAAGTCGAAGATTGTCAGAAACACCCAATTTTATAACGATGTTATGGATCGTCATATTTCTTAATGTTTGAGAGAAAAACAGCTACAGAATGTTTACAAATCAATGCGTGTTACGTGAATTTGAGAGAAAAACAGCCACAGAACGGGAAAGAAGGAGCTAACGAATTAGGGATAGTGGGCAACGAAATCGATGAATTAGGCCCAACTGCACGTGACATTGAAGTACGGCGACGTGGCACGAATCTTTGGGAGTAAATAATCTCTTCGGTTTGCACCTTTGAATGTCGATCCCAATTACAATTGAAGAATATTTACGTAAAAAATATGCCGATGAATCCATAGCCAAAAGGCATTTCGGTGATGGCGGTGAAGAAATGTCCGACGAAATTACACAGCAGACACTTTTACCGCAAATTAAGTAAGAAAATGATTAAAGAAAAAATAAAAACTATGGCTCATTGTTGTTACATTTAATAACTTTTAGAGATCCAAATCTGCGGAAAGCTTTACAGGCATAATATTTATTGAAAATCGGCCAATATGCCAGTGATTGACCACTCGCGCGGTCGTGTCTCTCATCAAGCAAGCCTCGTTATCGCAATTCTTGCTAGATAATTTTATAATACTTTGAACCTGAAATTTAAACCCTAAAAAGCCTTTTAAGTAAGGCGGATTTCAATTTTGAAGGAATTTTTAATGTGCCTCTTATTCCCATGCTTGGTTCATATAACTGCCTTTGTTATTTAACGCGTACATCTATCTATGTAACTTAAAGTGATAGCCGGCAAACCCAAACTTCGCCAGTAGGTATTATATGTACGTTCAGGGGCACTATGCAATATTTTTGAGAAAGAGAGGGAAGATATAGTTTTTGTCGGTAATAGTGACTTTTGGGGTGCGTTACATTGAAAAAAATTTTTGTTTGGTGTGTCGTTCTTTTTTTGTGGGATGAGACACGCCTTTTTTGGGTTGTGGGGATGAAAAAAGGCGTGGTTCGTCCTATCCGAAGGGATGAATCACGCCTTTTTTGGCGTTTGCGCCCACCCGAAGGCATCCGAACGCATCCGAAGACGCCCTGAATGGCATTCGTGAGTTTTTATTATTCCAATTGGGTCTTATTATTCCAATTGGTTTTAGTATTATCCCAATTGTGCACCAATGGCCTTCCAATTGGGCGCCAGTTACCTTCCAATTGGATTTCAATATTATTCCAATCGGGTGTCAATGACCTTCCAATTTTGGCAGATTTTGATTGAACCTCCCAGAAGGCAGAAACGATATCAAGCGGAGTACTATGAACGAATATACACAATACACTTGAGGACAAATCTATATAGACTATCTTACAAGTGATCTTACAAAAAAACGGAGCTTGATCCATTTAATCAATGCGACAAATGTTTCATTGTCATTATGCCATTACTTCAAGCATTCTCTTCTCACTTGTGAATCGAATATATTGCGTACACATTGCCTTTACCCGGATGGTAGCTGTTGTCATGATGTAAAACTTATTTATTTATTCTTTCAATAGGCTTGAGTTCTCACTACACTCTCACTAGTGCTTCTTGCGGAAAACTTAATCAACACCCTTTAGCGAGAGAAAGAGAAAACTGTCAGTATATTTTTGATTACTAAAGGACTTCGTGTGATTGTGTCACATTTTCGTCAAACTTTTTAGAAGATTAAAGACTAATTTCTTATTAGCATTGGAAATGCGTTTCTTACATACGTGGCATTGTAGATGCTGTCACACTTTCCAGTTTTGTTAATGGATTTCTGTTAGTTTTTGATCACAGTATTTACTTATTAATTTAAACAAATACACAAGAAATTGTTGCAAAAGCATTCAAAATTAAAATAATTTTTCATGCAAATTGACTTTTATTTGAATTTCAAAACTTTTCTTGCATAAATTTGATTTAAATTCGAGTTTTAAATGATTTATAAAAATCCTGAAAAGGAAATATAACCAAATATTGATTACGTGCAGACGAGTATATAAATCTATAAATTGTTGTCAAAACTTTATATTTTTATAAAGAAAAATTTTAAAATATTTTAACGTAAATGAATTTGTCCTGTCGTTCTGCGAAAAGACATTTTAATATTTAATATCTTGTTTAAGCTGTTAAAACGATTTCTTTTTTTATATCCTAAGAAATTTATAAACACCTTAAAATATAATTTATATGCTTAGGAGTATGTTTGCAAAAACATGTACAAGCAAGCAAGCAAAGAGAGATATATTCACTTTCAGGCGAATCTTTAACACACACTCCCTTTCAAGTAAATCATCTGCAATTGATTTGTTGACAGAAGAAGAGTGATGTAAGAATCGCAGAAGTGATCCGTTTTATCTTTTGCTCTAAATTTTTCTCATCTCTCCTGCGGCGGCATCTCTTGTTGGCGGATCACGCCATATTCCACAATTTTTTTATGAATTTAAACTAACAACGTTTGCTGCGGTCTTAAAGCATATGTATCGACTTTTACGTCCGCAGGAATTTCGATAAAAGATGAAAACACCGGTTCCTCGGCGAGACTGACAAAAGAGTGCATGGAGATGGGAAAGATGAGCAGATAGACAAAAAGACAGCTGAATATATGAACGGACAGAGGGACGGATGGGTAAGTAGATGAACGAACAAAAAAACGATCTTACAATTACAAGGACAAACGGGCAGAGATCGGAATAGAAGGACGTACGAATAGACATGAAATGTATTATACATCCAAAGTAGGTTAGATGGGCAAATAGACAAACACTAATATGCTGGGCACGAGCAAAACGAGCAGATAGCCGGTTAGGCTCAATATTTTGCTACTCTATCTCTCTGGCGCATATTACTGTGTGTTACCAACGCAATAAATAAATGAATATGCCACCATTGCTTAATAGTAGACACGAAAATTTATTTCTTAAAATAAATATGTATTCATATGTATGTATATATATATATATATATATATATATATATATATATATAAGAAACGAATTTATTTGAAGCCAACATATGTATGCTTTCCTCCGTTCGTGTTATGTATGAATTTTACTTTCTGTACGTGTAAGCGTGTGCACTTGTTAGCTATAACAAATATTTATCCTTGTACTTTACAAAAGTTAAGTGATGCATTAAGTGCTCTTTTTATTTTTTGAATTGAATATAACACATTCCTAGATGATGTTATGAAAATACAAAATCTCGGTAAGATTACCAAATATTTCTTCAGATGATTGATTAAGTTGTTGTTCACAATATACTTTTGTTTTAATTTTTAATAAACAATTTAAACATTTTCAAATTAAAAACAAACAGAACTTGCGACCTTGTTACTCACTGCTTCTTAAAAATTCATTTATTCAGCCTATCTGTAGTGGTCCACGTTCTATTCTGTTCACTTCTACTTAAAATTCAACACTAATTTACATAGATGTGCCAAAGCGAATATATTCTCCCGTAGATGTACGTAGGATGACTCAAATGTAGATTACGAAACATAAGACTCCATAAACATTTTTATGGCTTATTTTAGTGTCATGACGGTTTATGACGATTCTCTGACTTTTAATAAACATGGCCGCAAACAAAAGCGTCTAAGATGCTGGATCAACGAAAAAGTTCATGGGAAAAGCTCAGTAGTGTTACTCTTTATTGGAAGTGGAATCCTTTCTGTGATTAAGAGGACGCACTTTTTGAAACTCAGTAAACTAAACAATTTAGAGCCTGTTTTCCTTGAATCTGTCTTTTGGCAGTGGCTTTGAATTCTAAATCGATTGATTTTCACTTAATCGTAATGGTTTTATTTAAAACGATTTCAAATACTGTTTTTTTGAAAGTTTTTTTGAAAGAATGAAAGATTTGCATCGAGATTCGACGACATTTTTTAAGATATATTTTTAAAAAGTACTGCTTCCTTCAATTGATATTAACAAAGACTTTAAGACCATTTTGATTTTATGTTTTAGATAACAGCACGTAAAGACGTTATAGTCGACCGCGGTCCACCATTACAAATCCTGCTCTTTACACTTTGCTTAATGCAGTTTTACATATAACAACTTTGCGGGATAAAACGTTATGTGGGAAGTGATCGAACAAGTGGTTCGTTCATCCTTGGGAGAAGAGAGTTCAGTGTACCATCATCTTAAAACATCTCGACAATTGCGACCAGTAAGTTGAACACAAAAATACGTGGACAGAAATCAGACGATCAGACAGGCAGACAAACTTGGATCGATTCAGAAAGTGGATCTATCTCAAATCCTTTTGCACAAACTTAATAAACGCTGTACCGCAAATGGTTTAGACTATAAATATTTGTAACCTATAGAAATACGATTCTGGAGACGCTATAAAAATATAATTGTTTAACTAACTGGCTTCGCTCCGTATATAACAAGACAGCGAGAGATGGTGACTTTGCGTTGGCGTTGACTATAATATACATAGATATATACAGATATATATTATTAGATTGTAGTAGACACGATCTCGATACGACACCCGAAAATGAAGCATTAGATGATATTAATGAAAAAAAAGATGACAGTAAATTACATTGAATTCCTTGGAATGTATATATATATATATATATATATATATATATATGTAATGTATATACATTTAAAAGAATGGTCTAACGAGGCACAATAGACATTTTCTCCTCCATGGGAGAACGTAGCGAATTTTTGCATCAAATTCGCCATCATTATAGGGCCATCCAGAAAATTATGGTAGAGGCCCACATGCGCGACTACGTCTGGTCTAAAATAAGCAAATTTAGTAAGATTTTAACATTAAATTAAAAACCATTACCTTAAGAATTACTTTCAAGCTGCTTTTCTTAATAAGTTTAAGCCTTCTTCTTGCGATAATGTAATACACTTGCTGTTAAAAATATTTAATAAAAAAAATAAGCAAAGATACTTGTACATACATAAGTAATTGAAAAGTGTTTTATATATTTTTCTTTTAAGCCTAAAAACTTATAGGAAGGAAAGTCCTTTGATATTAATTTGAAACAACGTAAAATCCTTTCTTGTTGAGGTTAAATTATTGCCAGTAAAGTATATTATGTGCACTATGCAGTTGAAACGTTGTATATTCAATTCCACTTGGTTGCATTTTCTCCCTAAAACATGAACATGCATAAACATGCGTACGCATGCATACCCATGACATATTTCTATGTTTGTTTTGGCCTTCTATTTAAAATTCAACGTAAATGGACACTAAAAGCTTTTTGGGGATTAAATTTTTATACACATATGTATGTATGTTCACTATTATAGTTGCAAAACATACAAATTTGTATACATATATGTTATACAATTCATGTAAGCAGCAACAGTAATATGTGCAAAAGAAAATATTTGCATCGTACGCATAAACAAGTAGATACGCACACGCACATATGCACTTGGTGTTAAATATTAAAAACTTGATGAATAGATAAAGAATATTGAGGACCCTTACGAAAAATATTTGAAAATTACTATGACTAGTTTTAGACACTTGCGCTCCTTAATAAACGAATTTCAAAAACGACTTGCAAAACCTTCCAGTTACCCAGTCAGGCACATATACACACACTAGAGTGGGAACAATCGATTAACAAATTTTTAAAAATAAATGAACGGACTTTCTACACTCTTTGATTCGTGCAGGTTTCCAAATCCAGTTAGCTATTTCCATGCGCATCCTTTCCCCTGTTTTTAGATATAGCAGAGTCGCGTAAATTGCTTTAAACACATATATGCATGTTTTTCCTGTTTGGTCGTGTTGCTAAGTGGTCACAATCTGCTTATAGTCGTTGAAAAATTATAAATTTTAACAAACTTTTTACTCGAAAATCCATAATTATTTTGATAAAATAATTTCATAGAAAATCCCTTAAATAATAAACAAAAGAAAATAATAATAATGGTTTACTTTATTCCTTTAATTGCTAAGCATGACCTACAGAGAAGTAAGTGGAATGCTTGTAGTTGATTAAAGCCAAGCGTGATAAGCTACTTTTATGTTGGGTTGTGAAAAAAATTCCTAACACTTTTCTAAATCATGAAGATATACTGGATTTCAATGTCCAACGCGCTCCTTATTTCTATGAGTCCTATTCATCAGAACATTTGTACTAAGAGCGTATTAAGGTTATGCGGATATGTAAGATCCAGAAGAATTTTTTTTTTTTTTTTATGATAATTACGGTCAGAAAGAAGCGAGCAAAGAGAAAAAAAGAAAGAAGTAGGCACAAGTAGTGGCCGCAGCGTAGTTGGATGTGTGCCCCCATCGACAAGTGCTATGCTTTGACTTATAGTATAGCCCCGGCCAAAGCAAACTCTACCTTACTGAGATTCGAACCAGTGAACGCTGACTTAACACAGACGCGATTCTTGCCTACTCGGCGCGGGATAGAGCTATCTCTTTTATTATATCCATCGATTCACAATCATTTCCTAAATCGATATAAGCGAGAAACCACTCTAAGAGCCGAAAAAAAGCGTTGGTTTTGACGCTTTTTTTCTTTTTTTGATGAAAGAAAAGGCCAAGGAGTAATAGTATTTGAGCAGGTCGTTAAGCGCTTATTTAAATTATAAACAGCAGCGAAGTTTTGGAAAAATAGTAAAAAATAACGATACCGCAGCCATTCTCGCGAAGCATGGTTATCTTAATGGGGCCTACAGGCTAAAACGTCGCCGACGCAGATAAGAATCTAAAAAATATAAATTTTCTTAATCTCATCCACAGTTAGAGAAATACTGATTTTTATGCGATCTTCAATTTTCGATCAAAAAAGAGGTCAATCTCTTATTAACAAAAGATATTGAAATACTCGAGCAAAAAGAATGAAACCTGTTGAAGTTATATTGGAGGCGTTTATGAAAAATTTTTTCACGTTTAAAGTTTTGCTATGTATTATACATGACTCTTTTTTCAGGACAATCAATTTTTTATTACTTTTTTCCATTAGTCTGCAGCTCCAAAATCTAAAAGCTACCCTGCCATTTCAAAATATTCTCATTGATTCTCTTTCTTTGAAGATTTTAGACTAGAACGTATGGCTTTTGCTACATCTGTCAAACACGGAATCGCACTCTTACATTGTACGTGTTGTAGATTGATGAGGAAAGCCGCAAAGCAAAATTTGTGATTGTGCAATTGAATCCGAAGTTAACATCAAAATCTTCTTCAAACGCGTTAAACTTCTTGGCATTCAGTTCTTTCGAAGTCTTCCCATATCCAAGCAGCAATCGTTTCAACGAACCTAAGCTAAGTTATTCTTATGTGAAGTTCCTATCAAACGAACATATTATAAAGACATCCGTCAATGCATTAAAAAAGTCAAGAAATCAATGGGTAATATAATGCACTGTAATTTCCCGGCAGAGATTCCTTTAACAGGATTCCCCTGGGAAAAACCCTGAAATTTCGAGGAAACCACGTATTCCACATATTCCACATAATCGATATATTATCTCATAACCTATCTGAATCCCATGTTTGGATTAAACCTATGCGTACCCGATGTCATATTTCTCGTGAAGACTAACTCTTTATATGGAAACAAGCAACAATTTTCAGCATTTTATGACAAAAACTGTCGATAAATAATTAGGTGTTTGAGAAAAGAATCAGTTTAGGCCACATGTGGTCTTGTTTTTGACCGTCCCCTGCCGTGATACCAAACCCTAAATTAAGGGATTCATTGAATAATTAACTAACAATTAACTTGGTAAAGTAAGAGCCTGTCTTATCTACAAGGAATTAGAAATTTTAACGTCAAAAAACCATAAAAATTTAATTTATAGTCTTTCAGAAAAGGGCACCAAGCGTAAAAGACTGCATGGAGCACAAATATCAGATGATATAGATACAATTGCTTGACTAAGAACCCTGAAGAACTTTGAAGAAGTTTGAAAGAGGAACGAAGTCCATTCTAGTGTAAGATTTTTTATTAATGGTCCCTACAACGTCGGTGTTTTTGAAAAGGTTTAAATTTTCTCCAACGACCGAATACTATTTTACGCTTGGTAAGAAAACTTTCACACGAACATCTGAAAAATAACAGGCAGGTTACGTTCATGCTCCTGAATATACTTACGTATGCACATATAATTACTGTAATATAATATTAAGTGTATGGCTTTTGATAAAATTTTCGTTCAACACACACTTTGACTACTGCTGCTGCTATTGTCATAATTGCTAATTTACATATGAAATGCTCAACTTTAGAAATTGAATGCTGCAGTATTTAAAGCAATTTTAAACTTACTAAAAACAACCCATAATTTAAAAGAACATGTTACTGGTAAAGCAAAAGCAATAAACTTTTTATGATATCGGAGAATATTTCTTAAATTTTCTTTAGGAGTCCACTTTAAAAATTTATAAGTAATTTCTTTCAAACTATTTGACGGACTTACAGGAGAGTTTTAAAAGTAAAATTCTACCTTTTGCGACGTGTTCCGAAAAGCGCTAGTCTCCAGATCAGTTTTTGTGACATTTTTTCCCGTAGCGCTACAAGTCAGGACTTATCATCTAAAACAACAAATTTAAATTCCTCTAAACATATGGCTCAAAATTTACAAAAATAACGCTAATTGCGTTTTTTACATAATCTTCACTAGAAAAGTTTATGTTGAAGCTATAACTTCAAGCCAAGCGAAAGGACCCAACAGTGTTCCAATCTCAAAATCATGTTTTCGGGAAAAAGGTCTTTAAGGTTTTAAATTGCAAATTTTCAAGAGTTGCTTAGTTTACCTCTAATCCACAATTCCTAGCAAGATTACGCTTAATATTTTTTATGCATTCAAAATTTTTTTAATATAGCTCTATCACCATGTT
This sequence comes from Glossina pallidipes, assembly GCA_000688715.1. Classification (NCBI taxonomy): domain Eukaryota; kingdom Metazoa; phylum Arthropoda; class Insecta; order Diptera; family Glossinidae; genus Glossina; species Glossina pallidipes. The sequence continues at coordinate 197,053 of JMRQ01002017.1, read as the reverse complement.
CAGAAGATCGACTTTGCAGATTTTTTCCTCCTGGAGAAAACCAATAGAAAAACCTAGAAGAAAAAATCCAAAAACCGTATTACCTCTTCAAAAGGTAATCATAGGGAGAATTGTCCATATCCCTATCCGTTTTCTCCACATCCTTGCCAAAAATTAATTTATATTTATTTTTCCTAGCATTCTGATTCATACATTTCAAAAACGTAGTACTAATAAATAGAATTTACAACAACAAAGACACACGGACACGGTACCGCTTTTGAAAAATAAATAATAGTTGATTATAATTACGTTGAAATAAAATTTGTTAACTTCACTCGCTGCCTTCATATTATAAAATACTGTGAATGTGTTGCTCTACTATATTGTGAATTATATTTTATATTTTCTTTGTTCGCTTTTTTGGTAACAAAAAAAATGTTCTGTTTTTTCTTTTTTTTTTAAAGGAACCTGGTTACCGTATTTGCAATACATTAGCAGTGGATTCTGTAAATATCTGCGAGAAGTAGATTACTATTATCTTTCAATTCAATGAATCATTTTTCCTTAAAAAACTAAAACAAGATCTCTGAGAATAATGCTATCTCCTGTAACGCTTGAAATTGTATACATTACCTGGAACTTAAAATGCTATCTAAACATCTAAATCCAACAAATTAGACAAAACCTCTCTGCGACTTACAAATGTACATATAAATTGCTTTTGAAAAAAAAGGATGACAAAATCAAATGAAAGCTAAGAAATTCTCTTGACAATAATAACAAGTCCCGAAGGAAAAAACAGAAATAAATAAAACTTTAAAAATCTTAAAAATCTAGTATATAAAATATATAGCTACTCTTAATCCATGAAAACAACAGCAAGAATGAATGCCAGATGAATAAATAAAATTATAAAAACTCGCATTTGGCAACTCCGGTATGAAACATCTGTTTTGAATAAACTGAGTTTTTGTATTCGGCAGCGATTGAGAATATTTTTTCACATAAAGGATATTCTATTTCTTAGTAAACACTATACGGGACAAGATAAAGAACAATATGGTTATAATTGGGCCCGTAAATTTGCCTGAAGTTGGCTTATCCTATACAGGTGGGAATGTACAATTAAAGATTGGTGAGAAAATTATTGGAACTGGGACATTAAGCATCAGTCAAAGGCAAGTTATACAGAACGATAAAAAAGAAAAAAACTAAACCAGCATTTTTTGATTTTATAGCGCACTCGGATGGCAGCCAGATCACTTAGAAGACGGTATATCATTTCTTTGGAAACAAATCAGTGTCCATGGCATTTCGTCTACCACCCCGGCAAAATGCATTTATTTCATGTTGGATCATCAATTAACATGGCCGGGTATTTATGAAGTAACAGCTGCCTCGCCGTATATAAATGTACAAAATGGTGTCGAAGATGAAGGTAACGCCACCGATGAAGAAGAAAATGACGATGAAATTTTTCAAGATGCTGAAGAGGAACAAATAACGGAATGTTGGTTAATACCAGAGGACGTTAACACAGTAGATACCATATTTCAGGCAATGACTGAATGCCAAGCATTACATCCCGATTCAGCTGATAGCGTTTCTGAAGAAAGCGATTACATGGACGATGAAGGTCTTGTTGAGGCCGAAGAGCTTGTTTTCGGCGAAGCACCCGAAATCGGTGCTGGTGGTGAATCTGACACAATCGAAGCGCAGGGTGGTATTAAGAATCTCAATTTAACTGATGATCAACGCTTCGCCGACGCTGACGAGTGAGCAGAAGCGTGAAGGTTTTGAAAAAAGAAGAAAGAGGGTAAACGACCACAACAAAAAGTGTATTACTTTTAAAACCAATTTTTGCATTTGATGTCTATTTAAACGACTAAAATTCCACAAATACTTTTTAATATATATATATGGCCCTATATATATATATATACATATATATACATTATATTATTAATTCTATACATGAATATGAAAATGAATAATTTTATTCTAGTTAAGTCGATGAGGCACTGAGTTCAAAGTATTTGAAACGAATTATAATTTTCAGATAAACAATATGAAATTTATGGTTTTATTAATATAAATAACATATAGGTTAGAAAAAATCACTTGGATAGACATATGCATTCGAGGTACCATAAAATTTGGCGGTCAATATCTTTTACAACAAAGATTCGTTATCAACGAGGCAATTTTGTTTATTTATTCAGCTACATATAAAAAGTTTTCAACTGATAGAAAATATTTTGGAACTAAATCATAATTAAGAGCATGGTGATGGGAGTAAAGTAATGGATATTGTTACAGATCGTAAAAAATATACTACAATTGAGTAAATGAACAACCATTTCCACATTGTGCAACAACGTTAAATAGAAATGATTCAGTAAACAGAGGAAAGGATTGATAAAGCTGTTTAAAATTAAAAGAGTAGCCAGGATGCTAGAGGCGTATTCATAGAACAGCACTCTAGATGACATGTACAGAATTCAGTGACGTATCAAACAAATAGAGATTAGCATTGTACATCATACAAAGAACCCAGAAAGCATTCTGAAGCTGGCAGTCTGTGCGGTAGCGAGATAAGTTTCACAGTGCCTCATACACATGAAAAGAGATTATCTGAAGTGAACGCAAGACAATTTCAAACATCTCGCTTGGACTCCTTGACACATGTAGTTAAAAAACATCATAAACAGGGATCGTCCAAGGTGGCAGATGTAGTTTGGGCAGAAAAGTAAATTTCGCTATTATTCTCTGCAATTATAAATGTTTTTTTTTTATGAATTGAAATGATGAAAGTAAACTTCCAAATTAAAGCATCTGTCTCCCTGTTACTAATACAACCGCGCATGGATGAATAACAAAAGATCGTAAACTGCCTGGGCCTAGATATCCAAAATCTTTAAGAGGCAGTAATATATTCTACTTTAAGGTTACATTACTCTACGTTAGCCAGTGCCTTTCTTATTTATTTTTAATTATGATCTTCAACGTTATATTTTCGAATCTATCTATTCGAAAATTTAAATTAAATTATAATAAATAAATTAATATCGTCATAATTAAAATTATTTTTCGAACATTATAGGCTTGATTAAAAATTACAATAGTATTTACAATAATAATACATAACAATACATAGCAATACGTAATAAATAAAAAGCCCCCGCGCATACATACATAATGATACATAACATACATATAAATTAATAAAAATTCCTGCTATGCCGGTGTTCTCACATCTGCAAAAGAAAAATATTGTGATTAATAAATTATATATAGAAAGTTGATCAGAACTTATCATTTAGTCGATGAAAGCGTGTAGGCGTATTCTTGTTTTTTAAACTAAAATAATATGAAAAGAAATGAATAGCATAGTAACATTATAACTACCTTAGGACAAGCAAGCATTGAGACGTTAATGGGCGGCATTTAATTGCGAGCGGCATTGCGTCATAGACTTCAGGCCTTGCGAATTCGGGTTCCATATATTCGTGGGTTACGATGACATCGTCTCTTGGGTGATTGGCATCTTCTTTTCTTTGGGTGAGGTCTTCTAGACATGTTTGACAACGCAGCTGCTCCCGTGTGTACCGAGCTATTCCGTAGCCCGTGAACAGCCAGATGTAGTTCTCCTCATTTTTAGTTATAAGTCCGGTGGCTATCCCATCCAGGCCGAATGGCGGAAGTCGTAATTGTCTGTGGTAATTTGTCCTTTGCCCTAAAATTCGGTTTGCTTTTGATCAGCTTGAATATTTGTGTCGCCGGTGTGGCACGTTTTCTCTGGATTGGCGCTATCTTGTAGAAGAATCTAGTAAGTCTTGGTTTAACCTGTAGGCCTGGATAGTTATGCCAGGGTAAGCCTCCAGCAGCCCATTCATTAATTTTATAAATCGATCAATTGTTTGCACGGTTTCGCCCGCTGGCACGTCCGCGTCAAAGGTGGCATTGAGGTAGTTTCTAGCACTACTTTCTGGGCCTGCCATTTGATGCTGCTGATTTTGCCGCTGTAAAATATTGCGTCAAATTTTATCATAGAGGCGAGGGGTTCATACTTCGGAAATTTCTTTGACACTACCAATGATTTTTCGTTCAATTGCCATTGCCAACATTGCTGGAGTAAAAAATCGAACTGTTTCAGTTAAATTTCTAGGTGAGGGGACTAGCAAGCTGGCGCATCTCCTCTTCCAGGGGTTACAAGTGCGGTATCGTATCGTAGGTTTAAATGAACTGTTTTTTGGCGGAATGCATCCAGGACACGTATATAGTCGTACTTGTGTACGACTGTATACTTGCTGCCATCCACACGTTGCCTATTGGATTCGCCGCTTGCGGAAGTATTTACTGCCTTGCGATTTTGGATGCTCCTATCGCAGACCACCGCTTTTACATCCAGCCCGATCTCCACTGCGATTGTTAAATTTTCCTCTATTAGGTCTGCATTCCCTCTGTAGCGGGTGATAGGATGGGCGCTGAGTAGCACTCCGAGGACGAGTACGGTCCGGTACTCTTCCGTTTCCGTTAATTTTTGGCTTAGGATGTACCCGCATTCATATAGCCTATCCTCGGATCTAGAATATACTGATCTTTGGTCGGTGTACACTTCATCGAAGTGTAGTTGTACGATTTTGTCGTGAGCAGTTAATTTATTCGCGGCCTCTCGCAGTGCCTTAGTGTCCGACACCACTCTGTCAGCTTCTTCTACTTCCTGGCCTTCATCTGGGTTTACGGCGGGTGCAAGGCGTCGATCCTTCTTTCTCCGTGCTGCCTCCTTCGATGTTTTCGGTTCCTCGTCGTATATATCATTGATATATCTATTTACATTATAACTATAATCATTACTGCTAATATATCTATCAGGGCTTTCTACAGTAAATAGCCTATCCTCCGTTTGTTTCTCAGTTTGTTTTCCGTTTGTTTTCTCTCTCTTTGTTCCGGCAGTTTTTTTAACTCCCGGAAAGATCCATTGTCCACTACGTCCGTTTCGTCACACCCTAAAAAATATTGGTAATCTGTGTCCATCTGTATTTCTCCACAATCTGCTTCTACTGGTGCTTCTCCACAATACACTTCTACCGGTAATTTTTAAGCTTTTTAATAAATAACACATAAACGAAATACATTCATATGTAAGTGCTTACGATCTAAACGACCGATTTTTAACTGCTATTCCTAGTGGCGTTCTTCCTTCTTGGACACCTTTTTTTGCTTAAGGCCTAATGTGATTAGATTTTCTTCCAAAAAAACTGACTAGGACTTCTTGCAGTTAACAGCTAAGAGGGTTAACACGAAGCAATGACGAATTTCGTAAAATGTGCACAAATACTAAACTTATTTATTTATTTATTAATTTATTTATATTTTCAACTTCTTATGGAAGCAATATGGAACAAAAGCCATCGGCCGAGTGCATTTTTTATTAATTCTTTGTAAGGAGTAGGGATTATGACAAAACAACAAAACGAAAACCAGGAAGTGCAAAAACATTCCTTGTAATTATCATAACAAATTTTTTTTTATAAGTTTTTTAAAACAATTAATTATTCCGCTTAATTAACTATCGAATCTCTTGGGCATAAGGCCCATTGACGTGGTGGCTAGTTTGCGCTACTCGATATCGAGTAAACTCGATCGTAATTTTTACGTTTGAGCTTATAATTCTCGATTTTTGCGTCGATGTACCGGGTAGTGAGTTTACGGCAGGCGATAATGCGTGCACTTTTGTTGCTGTTGTCTCTTGATGCCATAGAATGAGAGGACGTTTTATAAGAAAAAGAAATCAAGAAAAAATTTTTGGGGAAATACTAAAAGTGGACCGGAAGGGTTACAAAAATATAATTAAAAAAAAAAGAATAATATAAAAGAAGTTTATTTCGACTATTGCTTTGCTTATTTCATTATTTACTATCCAACGTTGTCTATATCTCCACTGAAGCACTTACCTCCGTTTTACAGTAGTCAAGTTGTCTAAAGTCCCTGAGCAATATTATAGGAAATGACTGTCGAATTGGCTACGTACACGATATCGGAGGCGTAAGCTGCCCGCAAGTCATTTATAAAATGTGAGCGAGCGTATTTTTTTCTCTTTTCGATTTGCTGAAGGTCTTTGAAATTGAGGATCCGTTCTTCTGTAATTGCACCAAACACAAAAAAATACTGATCTCTAATGAAAAAGCATATTTGGTAATCTTTCTATTATGGCATTCAAGAAACGATAATTCGAGTTTATGGAATGTGGATTTGATATGCGTTGAAAGTGATTCTGTTTTCATGAGACTTAGCGAATCCTGTACCAATAATTCATACGAAACTGGAGTAGTTTTTTTGGTTCAGATCCAAACCCAATTTCATTTCAGTCCTTGATCCATTTAGACTAATTCTAAGCAGTTGCTTTTAAAATGACGTTCCATTTGAACAGCTGTAGTGATTTTGTTCATAAGACTGCATTCAGACATGAAGGAAAATGTTTGTTCGATATTTTTATTCATAAGGGACCGATTAGAGCTCTTCAAAAATAAGCCTTTATATTGTCCCGAGACAATGCAAGCTGTAATGTAAAACTGTAGTCTTTGTTGGATTCGAAACATACCCTAGGCGTCAAAATACATGCCAGATTAGTTATTTGAAGAAAAGCTGACTAATGAATGCATGGGAAATGCATGGGAAAAGCTGATTGACTGGATGGACTGACTTCGAAAATCTAAAACTGTTGTAGTTACATATTTACTTTGTGTGTGTGTGCGTCACAATAAGTGCCAGACTAGTTATTTGAAGAAAAGCTGACTAATGAGTATATGGGAAAAGCTGATTGACTGAATGGACTGACTTCGAAAATCTCAAACTGTTGTAGTTACATATTTACTTCGTGTGTGTGTGCGTTACAATACGTGCCAGATTAGTTATTTGAAGAAAAGCTGACTAACGAGTGCATGGGAAAAGCTGATTGACTGGATGGACTGACTTCGAAAATCTCAAACTGTTGTAGTTATATATTTACTTTGGGAAGCTCCCAATGCATATATCTGAGTTTCGCAAATGTGGAATAAAAAAATCATTTTATCCATATCTTTTCATGTTGGCAATAAAAACAAACAATCAACAGATTTATTTTATTGCCGTTAACTTTAAAGTCAATAAATTATTGAACGTACAAAAAACAACAATAACCAGACATAACTGCGACAATGAACCTTTGGTAGCGTAGATGTATGTACACATATTGCCTGAAACTATGAATCACACGAGAAAGATTAAATGGCAAAGTGGTCACAAAAGCAGTACACAATATATTTGTGTATATACATAATATGAACATATATGCAAACATTCGCGTGGCTGCATTAAGCAATGCCTTAAAATATGGAAAATATCCGCAACAATGCTACTAATTTCGAACTATCAATTTTAAGCTCCTGCTTACTGTTAAGCAAGAAACTAAAAAATGTTACCAGAATTTTTCTTAGCCTGCTTTTCAATTAACTATTAGGTTGGTAAAAGGATATTATCAGTTTTTTCTCTCTATCTCTTCAAACTGGCTTTATGTATGAAAAGAATATTCAGAAAGACAGTGTCCGAAACTCGTGCCATGCCGACAAAACTTGAACCCGCTCTTTATATGCTTTCTGCAAGCTTAGTGATGTGTGGTCTTCAGTCCCTTCAGAAGATATTCTTTTATGACTTCAATTTACATAGAAGCTCTTGTTGGACCTCAACATTGTACGCGCATATGTTGTTTATTATTGTATCAGATCGAACAGTCTGCCAAAAGCTTGTAATGCCTACGAACACTCTCCGGAAACCCAGTTATCTGCATATTGAATGCTTTTTTGTCTGTTTAAGTGTAGGTCTGTATAAGTGGTTCATAAAAACGCACATATAAAGAGCCCAACTAAATTACTGTTCGCAGTTACTTAACCCACTCCCATCTTCTTCAGATAACAAGCCTACGAATTAGACGTTTCACTAACTTTAGAAAGTTAACAAAAGTTTATTGATTAATTTCTCAACAGGCTAGAGGCCTCAAGAGAATCGTCCCTAATCTTAAAATATTCCTTCTAAGATCTAAGAGTCTTATAATAAGGTTCTCCCTACCTGCCCTAGTTCTCGAGACCCCGATGGCATATATTTATCTCTAGTTAAGCAACCTAGCCTAAGTTTTCGTAGCACTTACGAGCTGGGAGATCTGTTCTTCAAGCGAATGTGACTCACTTTTGGGATATAGTGAAAAGTGAATAGTGGAAAGATCTTTCATACAAGCCCAAAGGGAGAACTAATTCAAAATGGCGAAGTAATCATCTTCAACGAATGTAAATACAGTGAAGAGTACAAGTTGAGTATAGAGTATAAGTTGTCCCAAAATTTATGCAAGATTTGAGTTTTTTGGTTTTTGGAGTTTTGAGTATTTGGTTAAGTAAAAAGGTTCCAGGTCTTTGTCGGCACATACGCATACTTTCATCGAAATTTTCCATAATCGTTTTGTATGAATATGAATTTCATTAATGCAGGGTCGAATCTCCTTCTTCAGTGCTCGAGCGGTTGTGTAGTCGGGGGCATAGACCTTTGACGTCAAATAAACCTATGAAAGGAAATGCAGATGATCTACGGAGCCAACACTGACCATCGAAACGAGAAAGTACCCGACCAGGGAACGTCTCTTGCTCTAATTGGATTGTTTCACGGGATGTATGGCGTGCAGCACCCTCTGGTTGAAACCAGATGTTGTTCACGTCAACATCATCCAATTTAGACAGAAATGACTGGTTTATCGAGCACCAGCAACAGTCCTTGCTTGACTGAGCTTCATTTTCGAAGCCTCTTTTTAACAAAACTTGATTTCTGACCTTAGAAGCTTAGATTATGCGTAAAAGACTGGCGTACATTCCCTTAAACAACAATTCTAAGAAGATCAAATCAAATGAAAGTAAGCCCCAAATATTTTCTGAAGCGTACGGCGAAAATGCTGTAAGTGAACGAAGGAAGCAGGAGTGGTTTGCTCGACACGCTTCCGTAAATTTCGATGTCAAAGATGCACCTCACTTTGATCAGGCAGTCATTGAAAAAGTCGATGCAATTTCGCAACTGGTAAAGCAAGACCGACACGCAAGCAGTCAGGAAATAGCGAAGGCACTAAACGTCAACCGCGTGGCAATTTGGAATCACTTGAAAAGAGCAGGCTACAAAAAGAAGCTCAACATTTTTAAAATTTAAACAGGAAAATTTATTAAAGGAAAATATCTAGATAGTGGAATCTATAATATTTATTATTTTATCTGATAGGCTTATGATGAATATGTTGGCTGTTCAGCAGATCTTTAATGTTTTCAAAAACCTATGCATAAAAAAAGTGGCAGGTTTTTCTTTAAATTTTGACAACTTAAAAGAGTTGAAAGCGATGGACAGATAGACGCAACGCCATAGCTAAAATGACCTTCATGGAGTTCTTTCCCACTTCATATGTCGTAAGCATTAGAGCATTATTTTTACAATCCCACTCACGACCGAAATCGATCAAATCATTTGACAAATATCCAGATCGGACATAACCACAATATTAACTACTTAACTAGTTTCTAAACATTTCCGAAATTTTGGATATAATTAAATTTAAAATTTACTACAACAGTTTCGGTTGACAATTGTTTGCAAACACCAAACTTTAAACAAAAAGATGCAAAAAACTGTATTCACTTTGGAAGGAGTCACTAACACTCACCACTTGAAGCCAATACATAACAATTACAATATATGTTCTCAAGAGTGGTCGATTAAATTAGGTAAGTGCGTATCACAACAGGTTTTATGTGACCTCTATGAGCCTTCAATTTCAGCTTAGTCAAGTGTTTGTTAACATAAAATTTTCCATTTCATTGTTTATTTGATTGTATGTGTGTGTATTTCTTTGCTAACTGCTTTTCAATGACTTTTGAAGACATTTTCCCCCTTTACTAGCTGGTAAATGGGAATAACTGCACAGTAGTAATACAATTGTTCCCAGAAGGCGAAAAAGGAAAATAATATTAAATATTTTGAAAAAAATGTTAACGAACTTACAATCCTTGGCAATCATTCGGAACGTGTTCTATGTTATAAGTTCGTTTCCTTCCAAAATTTTATTATAAATACTATGATGATAGCATCAACTGAGTATGCTTTTCACCTTGAAGGAGAGGGAAAAGCAGTTCAATAAAACCAGAAAACTTTTAATTAAACTTTTTGAAAATAAACCGAACGAATAAACAATCATAACCGCATATACATATATGTACATATAAAGAGTCAAACAAGGACCTGCATTTAAATTTCTATACGCATTTTCTCAATTGGAGTTTTGCGGTATTTTCGGTATAAGCTCACCGGCACAAACTCATGCAAAACTTTCGCTCATTCGTGCCGTATACTCGACGTCTTCGATGTTATAGTATTTGTTGGTTATTTGTTTTCCAAACAATTGATTTGCATGTGGTGCAAAAAACGAGTTGAAAAAGTTGCTTGCTTTTTTTTTTTTTTTATGCGTGTTTATGTGAATAAAATTATTTTATTCTCAGCCTTCCGAATGCATGCATGCGCATGTATGCGTATGCAGACTTTTTCGTTCGCTGAAATTGCAAATCAAGCATGTTTTGCATAAACAACTCTAAGCCCATGTTAATGGAAATAATAAGAACGCCTGTGTACGTGCATATGTGTATATATATGTGTGCGTACGTATTTGTACGTATATACGTAGATGTTACATTATCACATAGATGATGCCGTGTTACCTTATGTCAATAACAAACTTACGCTTAGATGCGATTATAAGTGCTTTCGGAGAGAGTCAGAGAAATGAAATAATAAAAGTTATAAAATTAGCAATAAACGATATGCACCAATTAGATGTTAAAGTAAATGAATTAAATTTACAATAAATATACAAAAAAAAGATTGCTATAACTCGCAATCCAATTGCAGACATCCGTATGGATGACAATTGATAAGAGTAAAGGAAAGAGTAAACTAATCACATAAGTTCTACATAAGTAAAAAAGATTATAGTCGGCCAAGGCCGGCAATTAGATACCCTACACTATTTCATCAAGTACAATCCTACTTATCCTCGTATCCTCAAATATGAACACTTATGCGTTGTTTCCTTCTAAAAGCATCCAACCTTACACGAATGAAGTCACAAAAGATACGCTGATACGCGTCTCAATTCGTCAAAATGTTCACCAATTTTTGTCATAAGACACTAGGATTTGACTTTGTTGCTATATAAAGGCTTACTCTTAATACCCATATAGTGTTGCATAAAAACTTAATGTACCCTTATTACGAGTGGAGGGCATGAGCAAGAAGTAAATAAAGGTCATCGGTCAAGGTCAAAGGTTAACTACGCGCAAGCTTCTTCATTTATGCAGTAAATGGGGAAAACGCAATTAAAAAATAAGTGGTTCTTATGAGTTATTTCTCCTCATTATTTTATATGCGTGCGGAAAATACAACACAACATATCTACGGCAACATACACACGCCATTGTCATAGGAGCAAGGCAAACAGTTGATTTTAATGTGTATATTTGAACATCTTTAGGTCACGTCCGTCCTTAATTTGTTGTTTGCAAACATACCGTACGTAGCAGAGAGATTAACACTAGAATTACCGAGTACTTCACTCTTTTTCAATTTTCGAGCTTGAAAAAAAAAATGATATGAAGGCAACATTTTTATATTTGTATGAAAAGATCTTTTAAAACGGTATAATTTATTAATTTTTATGTGGTCCAATTTTCGGAGTGTTGATGTCATGTACATATTTCTGCCAAAGAAAGCCAACTTGTTCCGCTTCCTGCGTTCAAAGGTAGGCTGAAGTGCGACGCAAATATTGCTTGGGCGTGATCTGTCCATAATCACGTCTACCGTAGATAAGAAACTGAAACAACTTCGAAAACAATAAAAATTTTTCATATTTTTGTCTATAGCTTTCCACTCTTTGAGGACATTTTCCAAAAACTGTTAGCGACATATTCGTAAGAACTATGTTCATGTTCGGTCCAAACATTGGCCCCGATCCCTTTACTAACTCGCCCATAGTTAACGGTTAAGTAATTGAGTTAGCGCATATATCTCGTTGCACATTTAACGGACAGGTTTTCACACTAACATTTTTCAACCTTTCCTTTTCTCTCGGTCAATGAAAGTCAACTTTCAGTTGACCTTTTTAGTTTAGTTTAGTTCCCTTCATAAAAGAAGGGAATTAAAATGATATTCCTTGGTAAAAATGTATTTACGTAAAACGTCAATAATTCTAGTGTTAAATGTATGGGCGACATTGCTTTCAGCTATTTGAGCTTTCACTTATTAATTATTGTAATTAGTTAACGTAATCAAAACTTAACCGGACAAAGAGATTTATCACAAAATATCTGAAGAGCAATATTCGCACTTAATATAACTCCTAGAGCAAAGGCAATAAAATTCTTATGTATAGCCTCCTTCTGATATCTCGTTTTCAATATCTATGCTTACCGTGTATAGCGATAGTTGTGACCTCACATTTTCCTATTATGACGAGTAGAGCGACTGGTTATTTTCATTGTAAAACGCAGCTTTCTTTTAAGCGTTGCGATGGCAGGATGGTGTGTTTGATCTTTTCATCCTAAAGTTTGACTTCCTTTTATGCCAAATGAAGTCGCGACGTCATTTTATACGGACACTGTATGATTTACTTCCATTAATCTTCGCCAAAAATAGTTTACATTCGTGCAGTGACCGTTTAGGAGTTTCGAAGGGCTTTAGCTGAGCAACAACGCGTAGATCACTTGCTTACTTCAATATTTAATTGGTCACGACGGCCACGGTAGAGCTATTGGCTAGTGTGCCGGTCACTTTTGCATAATTTGAGAAGCAGACACCAAAAAAATGTCAATTTGCCAAGAACAACATTTACAACATCATCGTAGATGACACATTTTTGATATATGTCTATAAGCTTGTAAATCAACATCAGTCAACTGCAGCAGATCCTCAAATGAGCCGGAATAACAAAAAAAAAAAACTCATGAATACTCTTTTGATTTTATTCATTGCGTATAGAGGTAAGAACGTTGCAGTCGATTAAAGTAAAGTTTGTATATATGTTTAATCGCTCAACACCTGTAAACCTATCAAAGTCAAAATGCAAACCCCGCTGAGATGCGAGTGTTATTAAGCGCATACCTATTAATTATTTCAGTTGTTGTACTCTGATAAGAGATTTTTCACGCCGCACATTAACACCTTTATGCTATGCGATCATAGTAGCAAAAAAATAATGTTTACTTTTCCATAATTTATAACAATCAGTTTAACTATTAAAATTCATAATATAAATTTGTTTAACTTATGCAAGTACTTCATTATATGATTGTAAAGCAATGAAAGTCTTTTTGTTTTTTAATTAATTAAAAAGTTTCACTTAGTTAAAAATGAAGTGTAGCTTCTGCTTGGCACTCACTGCAGTGTACATGATTTTATCAAGAAATTCACGTATTCGTTAGCATGCAAGCGTTTGTGTTGCGTATTAAGCACGTAGTACATAGAAGCACTAACAACAACAACAACAACGGCAGCAGCGCTTCAGTAGAGAGTTAAGAACCTAAAATGCAATTATTCTCTAAACAATAGGAAGTGTATGACAAAGTACCTGTCTTAAGAAAATAATTGTTTTAACAAGAAATTAAATTAGAGCTTAAAAAAGCAACAAAGGAACAACACACGCTAACGTATCTGCAGTTACGTATTTCGCAGTTTATTGTAGAGACAGGAATATCTGAAAATTAAAAAAAAAAAAAAGAAACTCCTCTTTAATGCATAAGCGGAAATTGGCTTAATCAACGTTTATAAGGTAGCACGTATTTTAAACATTTATCGGATTATTTGTTTTCTATAGTTTAAGTTAAAAATAACAGAAAAAAAAACAAAACATGTCATGTTCTATAAAAATTTTTATGGCGTTGTATGTCATAATATTATTAGTGAGAATTTTAACGCAACTACATTGTTATTGTAAACAAAACAAATGATTAATTTGTAATCTTTTGTGTTTTGATTTTGAAAAGTTTTCAGCGGATAAAGCTTTTCATTTAAGTTGCAGAGCAGTCACAGCATCCTTGATATTAACGAGAGAGCTTTCTCTCTCTACCGCTCTCTTTCTTTCTCCTCTTATCCGATTTTGCTATGCATAAAACTGTTTTGTGTTTTAAGAAAATAACGGTACATTTTTATAAAGGTAATATTAACTACATTTTGTATCAACATTGTTGCGTATATGTGATGTTTAAAGAGACTTTTCTTTTTCATTTATTTTTTTTTTTTAGTATTAAAACCAATGAATTAATTGTACATCAAGTTTTGTTTTTGCTTTATTTAAAAAATATTTCAACATCATCTTGATACATGCTGCTGCATCAAATGCATGGCAGATCTAATAAATTAGTTCCTCTACAGTTATCCATCTCACTTAATGGCGAAAAAATGACATTTGCTTGAAACCAAACACCATATAAAATATGCTTAGTCGGGTTTTAATAAGAGCAAAAGCTTTACAGACCCTTGCGATGAAAGCGCAACCCAAGGGAGATTTTGCTCGAAATTGGAAAACATTTCGTTCCCAATATGCGATGGCCTACAAGGAAATGTTAACGAGATTGTAATCGTAGTGCAGCTTCAAGTAGACTTTTCATGCATCACAGACAGAGTCAAGGTACGTATAGATTTCTGACTACGTTAGTAGTGTGACGCCCCGGGTCAGATACCTTGACAAAAAAAGGCAAGTTATCGATCGTGAAAAGTTTTGTTTTCCTTCGAAAGGAAAATTCTTTGCTTAATATTCTGGAAGGCTTAAGATTTATTATGGACTTAAAAAGTGACCATTCGGCTGATAGCTGCGTTGTTATTTTCTCCACAGAGATTGAATGTCTATGAAGAAAAAAAGCGGAGGCCGCTGGTCTGAAATTGTACGTTCGAGTATAACAAACAAATGCCTACAGTATGACAAATTGCTTTATGAAATAATTTTTAGTAGCGCAGGTGTCAAAATCTTACGAAACACACACGCCATGCTGGCAGCTGGAAACCGATATGCCGGGACTTTCATAGTGGCTGTGAAATCACGATATCATCGAATATTTGAGGAGGAGCATGATGCCCAAGCGCATCTTCTGGAATTCAGCTACTACGAGCCGTCATCATAGACTCGAAATTAATCTTTCCGTAGTAGCTTGCTGGTCCGACAATACCGGAAGACAAGAAATGTCACTCAAAAAGTTTGGTTTTAAAATACTCCGGAAAAAAGGGAATCGCATTTATAGAGGACGTTGAAGACCGAATTGATGGACGTTATTAGTGCATGTAAACATGGAAATCTCTTATTAACGTTTGTATCAACAAAATCCAAGCAATTTGGATTAGATTTTGATTTTGATGTTTGTTGAATTATTGCGAAAAATGAAAAACTTACTTTGATCAGTTCAGTTTGATTACAAGAGCGAAATATGGGAGACTTCAGCGCAAGAACATTACAAATTTTCATAATAGAACATGTTATGAGCTAAGTACACGTTCGCCTACTCTAAGATGAGCGAGCATGTGCAACGGAAATAATATTTGCCTCTATTTAGTTTTAGATCATTTCGATTCAAAATTTCATCGGACGCTCAATATTTACCTATATTTAAAGGCAAACCTCTTTAAAACTTTAAGCGGTCAAGTGAGTGAGATTAAGAAAAGAAACTTCGGAGAAGCTTTTATAAATATTTGTAAACTATTTTACTGAATCAATTTCGAGGAATTATTTTTTGCCTACAAATTCTCTTTTACTATAAGGCTTCACATACAAAGTAACAGAATAGCAATTAATAGGATGTTTGCATATGTGCGTGTATGAGGATGAGTGTGTGTGCTTGTTCTCGCATTTCATTATGTATTCTCTTATCAATATATGCTAGTATAAGAATGTTGCTTGTAACTTCAACTAAAGCCGATCAAAGGAAACTTTAATGAAGCAAATCGATTACCAGTAATCAGTAATCGGTAATGCCATCTCGGATGCCATTAACGTAAGCATACCCAAGCATATATAAGCAACAAGAATGTACACTCATCCATACTACACTTAATGTTTGTCAAAAAAAAAAAAAAAAGAGAAATTTTACTCATGAAATTTTTGTATAAAAGTGTAGCATGAAAGAAGTATAATCTCTACAGAAGTCTATGGATTGAAGTGGCTTCAACATACAAACTAAAACATTTTGAGCGGACGGAAGCAATTGTTTAAATTAGTGTCATTGTACGCCAACACATTGCTTACTTACTTGCAGCATCGACGAAAGAACGAAACGTATGAAAATTGTGTAACAATTGCACACAAACTGGCACAAATCCCGGTGAGCCACTGTTTGTTAAAGAATGAAAGACGGCAAACCATCAGGCATTAGTGCGATAGACATAAAGACTTGTAAAGTATTCACATGTTCTGGTCTATACACAAGGAAAACTACGAACAATAAAGGCTTCAACTAGCAAAAAAAAAAAAAAAAAAAAAAAAAAACAAAAAACCAAAAGGATTCACATTCAAGAGTCGACTCTTTCCTTGTTTCTTCTTTTTTTCTCTTTTTTTGCATTTTAATGGGAAAAATGAATATATTTATATGTGGCAGCAAACAATGGCATCCATGTTAAATGCTTTCCTAGAAGGAATACTTACCGGTAGTATTACAGGATATGCAGAACATACGTCATACTAGGCTATTAGCTCATTAATTAGCAGCAAATAAATAACAATTGCTATTATGGTTTACTTGGGAGATTTGCCTTTACAATCCTCCTTCATTATGCTCCTTGCGGCAAATATGCCCGTTTAATAGTGAATCATAGCCTCTTTCATAGTAACGGAAGGTAAAATTGTTTAGTTTTATCGGAAGATCACCACCTTTGGAATGGAGTATAGTAGATTTATCAACTCCTTCGTAACACGCACAAATAAGTAAAAAAAAATTCTAAATCGATGCAGGCTTGTCCTTATGGCGTCACCATTGTAAAAGCAAGAGAGTGAGTGCAAAAGCTTTCTTGCATATATATTTTTCACTTATGTTCGCATACTGGATTTCAAAATAACCGCACACTGCCCATAAATGTTCTCGCGTTCAAAAAATAAGGGATCTCTTATGTTAAAAATAGATGCTTTTCGAACATTGATGCAGGCTTATTTTCCGTTAGCTTAGATTGGTACAATTGCCATCAATACGTATGTAACAAAAGTTTCATAACAATCGATTTATTAAATTATTAAACTAAAGCTAAATCTCTTCTGGCGTGGCTTTCAAAGTAGATACTGAAACCTCTCCAAGAGCTACTATTGGCTCAAAGGAAAAAAAATTTCATTGGCATTCGAAGTACACGCATTAGTAAAGTGAAAATTCCTTTCATCGCTGGAACACAATGTTATGTCTGCAATAGTCAAAAGTAGAAGAATTATTGTTATGATTTACGTAGAACGTATACGGCTTCTGAAAACGTACTCTATGTAATATTATGGTTTGCTTGTTTCAGTACTAGCAGGTAAACTTTATTTGACAGGTCAAAGCAAGCGGTTAGAATGCGCCATATGGGATGCCATACTATAGCGTATCAGTCGTGAGATATAAAAGGACTACTTTTAATGCCCTGGAGCAGTTAGCTACCAAGTGCAGTGTAGATAAAGTGAATGTAAGACATCACGTTTGTCATGCGTCGCCTTCTTGTGAAAACTTATGTGACCCGTTGGAAAGTGAACTTGTAAATGTTCACTTTTGCCCAAGATGGTTTGCCAAATTTCTGCTCAACTGCTAAGAAAACATCAAACATTTTTAAATTCACATGTTTTATTGTAGATACAACGGAACTTTTCCGCCAGCCTGATGTATATATATATATATATATATATTCTTCCTGATAGCTACGTATTTCTTCGAGATGTACTTATTACCGTTCGAACATTGCTATGAAGATTCATGAAATGTTAACTGATGCTGATGGCAATGCTTTGAAAACGTTAGTGAAGCTCTGAGATTTTTTTTCATTACAACATTCATTCCACTCATGCTGCAGCTCGTTCTGCAAAAAAATGTAGAGAGCTTTACTTTGTAGAATTTGTGAAAGAAAAACTATCAGTAAATTGCTTTCGATATGTCCGGTTAGCGATGTGCATATGAAAAACAAATCCCTTCGGAGAAGAGAAGAATATGAAGAGTTAACTCACAACACTCGCTATCAGTTAAGCGGTCGATTTCGTAAAATTCTTTGCACAAGATACAAATCGAAATTGTACACGTTTTCATATGTTCTTGGCTGCGTTGCATAGATTGCGCTCAATTCACCCAACTCTCGTAAAGGGCCTAAAGAGCTCAAATAGTTAAGAAAGGAGAAACGTAACTGATCAATTAAATATAAGTAATATAAGTGTAAAGTTCATTTGCTTTTTAAAATATTTGCTTAAATCCTGGAAAAGCTTACGGTTACTTAAACTTAACCATTTCACTTGACTTAAATAAAAAGAGAAATTTTTTATGGTTTTTGTTTTTTTATGTTTTTTTTTTTTGATTATTATTTCCTTACATGCCCGTAAAAATATTATCATTTTGTAAATTCATTCAGTACGTACGTTTGCGTACGTATGACGCACATATATGGATAGCCCAGTTACACATTAACACATTTGTATTCTATAAAATTTATTTATTATCAGCAGCTGGTGTGCAAACTGCTGTCCAAACGGATGTCCTTTACGGATATACCAGTACAATCCGGTCACATGTGGTTATAAGTGCTCTCGTAAAGCTGAACGATATAATTGTACGTTGGTATCTTATCTCCGTTTACACACACACTCGCATACACATACGCATACACAATTATTGTATGTTATTTTATTCATTGTATGCATAATTTAGACATTAGCCTTTATTAACATTGTTATCGCATTACAACAAGACTTCTCGGACAAGTGTATGGTAAATGAAATCAAGGTTCAAGGAAAACTACAAATCCTAAATAAAAATGTTCAACTGGGGACAGTGAGTGTCACTAATAATTTAGACGAAATAAACAGAACCTGGAATTCACACCTTTGGTGTTATAATGTTTATCCCTTTGAAGAGTTTACTCATAATGTGAGTAATGTGAGCACACATCCTGTTTGCAATAGATGTTAAAGTAATTGAAGAGCTATTTTAAGGCAAAAGAGCTATTTAACGCTGATGGAAGACTTTTATAATTCACTAGATATCGAAGTTGCACGCTTTCTATGAACATGTTTATAACTACAAGGGCCAATGTTAGACCTTAAAAGAAAAAAAAAAAAATGGAAACCATCGGATTATATCCTGATGCCAAAAAAAGTTAAAAACTTATACGCTGTCGTGATCGAATCTTTTATGCCCATCACCCTAATCCTAAAAGAAAAAGATAGGAACTACATTTTTTATTGGATGGGCGTGGCTGACTTTTTCTATTTTCATAATGAAAATGGAAATTTTTACATAGCCTACGTGTTGTACTTTATATGTAACGTATAAAAAACACTGGAAGCAGTGGTGTTCACAGGCTATGTTATATGGGGGTCTTCGCGTTGCAAGCACGTTTTCTCTCTTCTCTTGCAAGTTTGTAGACGATATCTTCATGAATGTTTACCACAGATACTACACAGTTGCACAGATGAACAGACGGACATGCTTAGGCAGATTCCGGCTTTGAAACTGACCAAGAATTTATATACTTTTTTATTTATATTTATTATTATACTTATATTTTATACTATACACATTATAAAATTAAGTGCGCGTGATTGATTTGCTCCACTTTTGTAGAGGTGGTACTGCAGCATAGGCCATAGAATGTCCCTACAAATTTTTGTACATTTATCTGCTTTTGTTTATGAATAATGAGTAAAAACCGAATTTTTTATTCCTTTTGAAAAGTAGAGGTGTCCTCACTTTAAGTAGTATTGGATGCCTGTCCTTTGATCGATTTGTTCCATTTTCAATATCAACTTACGTACAAGAACTTCCAATGTTTTTGCCAGGTTTGAAGATGATAACTTAATTTTTGCGGCCAGGAGACCGTTTGCAACAGACATTATACGGACGGACCTATGGATATGGTTATGTCCATTCAGAATTTGACGCTGATCAAGAACATATATACTTTGTGGGGTTTTTGAAGCTTCCTTCTGAGCGTTGCAACCATTTTGACAAAATGAATATACCCATCCGACCTTCGGTGATGGGTATAAAAACTGAACAGCGTGACGTATGATTAGATTCTAGTATAAAAAAAATGCAAAATCAAAATACTGAAAGAAGTTATAAAATATTATACGTAACAATGGCGTGCAGGTCATTTCTTTTAAAAAATCGTTTAAAAGTGCGAGTGATATTTAACGTAATTAGACAATAGTGACGATGGCGATAATTTAATCTTGAATGGGGAAAACGTGTAAATAAATTATTAATTCTGTACGTGATGTGGTTGGGCATGATATGTAATTAATTGATTTTGCGTGAAATGATTAAAGCCTAAGGACGTCTGAGATGAATTGAATGAAGAGTAAAGCACTGCGGAAAACTGATTGAACGCAGAGAGAATGATTTTGAACAAAATTTTTCGTACTAATGTGTGAACATTTTTCATACTTATGGGCACCACTAACGCCGATATTTGCCAACAAAGTACATAATGAACGTAGATATATAGACGAACAGTCGAAACGACTAAAATCAAACCAAAGAAATAAGAAAATAATTTCAGACTCGAAACTTGCTTTCTCTTTAAAAAAAACTCAAAAAAATTCATTATGAAATTTCGATGCTTTACGACAAAGAATGGATGTAATTGATGTAATTGATTTTTTTCCATTATTTTATAAGCACTTAGAGAATATAAAAGCATCATTCTGTTGGCTTTTGAAAAAAAAACAAAACATGTTCTTAGTTAATATTGTATTATGGGCGTGTCTTTTGCTTTATTTTCAATATCAATCTACGTGCAAGAGGTGCCGATGGTCTTGCCAAATTTCAAGTCGATTAGATCAGATGTTAAAAGCAAACGGACAGACGGACAGAGGGAAAGAGAGAAAGTGTGCATATTTACTCTGTGTCTTCTTCGAAAGTTTCCTGTACGTGTTGCAAACGTTCTGACAAAATGAATACACCCCCTTTCATCCTTTAAGAAAAGTTATGGTGTTTTTCTGATTAATTATTAATTTTTTGATGAAATCGATACAACGACGCATTTCAAGGACGAATACTATTGAAAACAGTTTAGTTTGCGACCACTTTTTCGATCCCTTGTCATAGAATGCATTATTTCGAAAAGCCGTTGTATGAGCAACAATGTTAAGTGAAGTGGAGTATGGTATTTAATGGTGGGTCATGGTCCACTATAATGTTTTTACTTGTTCTTTCACTAACTTACTTTGCAGCTAATCGTATGAAAATAGAGGAAGCCAGCGGCACGGCGAACCCGCAAAAATGGTTTCATTCACAAAGAAATTTTTAGTTTACGTTTAATTTGTGATCGATTTAATCTCTCTGACAATCTATTTCTCCAATTGCTGTTTATGTTTGCAAAGTTATCCTCGCACTTAAAACAAATGCAAAATGCCTTTAGAATTATGTTCGAAAACTCAACTTTTTAGACGATTCGAACTTTTGCTTTAAATATTAATCGATTGATTGCAACCATACGTAGAATTTTTTTATTGATTGACTGCTATCGACTTTAGAGGCAAACATAGGCTTCTTTTTTCGGAAAAAAAAAATTTACTTGACCTGAATCATGCCTTATCTGAGATGCGCTTCACAGGATATTAAATAATATTTTAAAAATTAATTTAAACTTTTATTTTCAATACAAAATTACAGCTCGTAGGAATTGCTTCATAAAAAAAAAATAAATTCTTTGAAAGATGTGATATAGGTGGTGTGCCGTCATTTAGTTTTTGTCATTTTGTAATTAAATTAATTAATTCATATGCCAGAGCGGGGCGTGTCCCCAATATGAAAACCTTCAAAGTAGAAACGGCCGACCCATTTAACCTGGTACTAAGCTTGATAACTCATTTTCACTTGTAGCGTTTATAACGCAAAGAATTCTTTCAAACGCATGTTTTATCATCTTAATTGAAACTCATATTGTAAAACAAATGCATTTTTTCAGAATTTCGGATTATTTTCAAAAAAAAAATTACTTTGGAATCAATTATTAAATCTTATATATTTTTATTGTTTGGCTTAATAGGAGTAGGTGTACCAAGGCTACGCAACTCTAAAGCCACTCTAAAGTCAAACGCCACGAACATTTTCCTGATCCCAATAGTGACGCAACCCATGATAATACTTCACCACCAAACACAACAGTATCTTAACATCAGAATTAACAAAAAAGGCAAGAAATTGTGAAAAATGAGCTGACAACTTCACGACCCCATGTCAATCAAACCAAGGATAATTAACGGGAGCAACTGTAGTGAAAAGAGAAACTTCAACTTCTTTCGTCCTTTGGTAGAAGGGTCAGCTAGAAACTTATTCAACACAAGACCTAGTAATAAATCAAATAACAAAGAAGGTGATGAACAAATTACAATGATTATTATCTAGCATGACCATCAGGCCAGGAGCGAAAACATTTTAAAAATCTTATACTCACAACTAGCGAAAAAAGAAAAAGAAAAAGTAAAAGTAAAAGTGGATAATAATGGACAACAGAGAAATACTCGGAATGTGTGTGAGGAGTTTATGCTTATGTTAACCTTAGCGAGTTGGTCGAAGAGAATTAAAGCACTAAGACTTAGACCACACTGTTGGAGGTGAAAATGTAAATGTTAGACTCATTGAAATTATATGCATTCCAAGGCATGAACTGGTTTGTTAATCAAATGCCAATGAGCAATGAAATCCAACATCTGCAATAGGTTTAATTGAACATAAAAATAACTCTTTTTGTCATTTCTTACTCAAATGCGTTTTATTTTCCATTAAGTAAATTGAGGTAAATATTCCCACTATATTCATATCTTGAGCTATGGATGCACTCTAAGCGCTGTTAAGTTTTATAATTTTTTAGAAGAATTATTTTTTTTTGTAGAATCTTTACTCTTCCTTTTGTTTTTATCTGTATCACTTGTCCTGGGCTCCACTTCCTCAGTCTGCTCCTTTTTCTTAAAAATTTTATAATAAATTTTATGGAAAATTTTGTAGGCGAAGTAAAGTATTTTAGCACAAATTTTTAAACTTTTAAACAAGATTTTGAAAGTTTCATAAAAAATGTTAAGGAAAATTTTGTAATTTTTATAAATAAATTTAACGGCGCTGGAGACAATTATTAAAATGTTTTTATAACAAATTCTATATAAAAATTGTTGGAAAACGATTTTATAGATACAGTTTTTTAAAAATTTATATAAATATATTTGGAGAATTTTGTAAAGAATTTTCTCAAAAACGCTAAGTAAGATAATTGACAACATTTTTCGAAAAAATTTAAACTTTTTTTACAAGCTTCCTTTTAAGCAGATTTTACTTTTAGAATATATTCACAGAAAGCTTCTTTGCAAGTTATCAGCGCGCAATATTGCATTTTTACCTTTTTCTTTTTTTTTGGGATTTCGCCTACAGAATATTTGGGAAAATTTGATAAATATTTTCTCAATTTATTTAGAAATTCTGAAGGTTTTCCCTGAATATTTCTTAAAAAACAGTTGTTTTATAATAAAAATTTTTCAAATAATGTGAGCATGAATTTTCACAAAAGAGAAAAACACAAAACACAACAAAATTGTCAGTTAAACAAACATTTTTTTTCGTACACAATTTCTCCCTGTCGTAAAAATAAATATAATTCCGAAAAAATAATTTACGTAAATTCTTTTGAAAAAAGTGAAAAACATTAAAGGACTCACGATCCACCATTAAATTCCCTACATTATAGTCGGGCAAAGCCGGCCATCAGGTAGCGTACACCACTACCCTTAGGGAATTTATTTATGCGACGATTTTTCAAACCAATAGAGCAGTTGTAGTCGGGCACAAGCGACTACCAAACACACAACTTCGCCTACTACGGGTATTCACTCCTCTCAGTGACAGTTTATACATTATTTTCATGATAGCCCCCGTATTGGAGAATGTTCTCCGCATAAAAACTAGAAATTAGACTTTCTCGCCCTATAAGGGCTTGCTTTGCATGATAACACTTTAGATATTCCTGAAAATTCTTATGTACGGTGGAACCAAAAAAATAGATCTTCTTGGTTCAAAGAGGGTTCTACGTCAAAATACTGTTATAGTCCAATTTTCACTCCGAAGTATTGAAAATTAGATCTTTTATCACATAAAGTTTCAATTTTCGGAAGAACAGTTATATGGGAGGGAGTTCAATAAGATTTCCCTATCCCATCCAAATTTTCCACAGCAATGTAAAATGCAGTCATACTATTACTTAGCGATTTTTGTCGAGATATTTTGAAAATTTCAACTTTTTATTAAAATAAAAGCGTTATAACAGGAAGGGTCGAAAAAGTGTTTCAACCCGATGGATAAAAATTATATTTTCCATCGGTATTTCGTAAATAAAGTCAGGACTTGAAAGTCTGTTGAATAATTTGGCGTGGCCTGCCAACGGGATCAAACTCCACTCGTCGGAAGCATTTGACCTCCATTGTGTGATGGTTGATTTTACAGGCCTACCAACTTATTCTCAGCATTCAGTTTCACAGTGGCTTCGGAACGTTATTCTACTAAAAACTAGTTGCTGCACGTGTGCCATTATTAGACTTCCTCAGACATGGAACATGGCTAGCAGTTATGCCATGTTGGCTTTTTAGAGCTTGGCGTTGTTGTGATCTCCTCGACGTGTTTGCATTACACCATAGGTCGATGTTCTAAGCATTTTACAGCCGCTTTATCATCTAACTAACAACTACCCGCTTCCCTTAGTTCTTTCGTTAGAAAAAGCCAATCATTTTCATTTTTGTGCTCTCTTCTTCTTCTATATCCGTTTTCCTAGATCGCTTAACATGACAATGGTATCTGCTCCGTATTTTTTAGTAACATTCTCTCTTATTTTCTTTGTGGTTCTCTGTTAACCTATCTTCTATCGTATTTTTTAGTTCCGACTTTCCAATATCCCTCGCAGCTTTCAGATTACTACCCTCGGCTGATTGCATTCACACACGTGACTTCAGCTTGGCGCTATAACATTGCACGTCAATCACCATTGATGTTAACAGTGCGACTGGATTCTGATGCTATTTGCATTTCAGATTACTGTGCACATTTTTCATTATCCGTAACTGTTCAGCTGCAACTTGTTTGCAATAGAACATGAAAATGAAGGATTACCTGAATGACTATTTTCGCGCACAATTCAACACATTTCAAACTCAAAAAAAATTATGTTGTGTACATCTCGCCAAGCTATCGGTACTGCAACTTAAAGCGTAAAGATACTAGTTTGAGTTAGTTACAATAATTAATCTCTCGAATATATTGAACGAATCATCCTCTCGTATATTCAAGATAGCCTGGAAAATGTTAAGCCTCAAAGGGTTGAAGCAAATATATTCGTTATATGAGGGTGTCTCTCATTGCAAATCACTCGTCGAAGGAGACCATAGGTATAGGTACGATAGGACAGCTTACAGAATGGCCAAGGGCTTGTGATCTGCCCGTTCGGTAAGTTTCGTCCGTCCATTTAAAAAGCACGTGTAGGTTTTTTAGTTTAGATGTAACCGTCTGTGAAGCGTCCGCGGGGCAAAAATTTAAAACACCCCCCTTGTCTCGCGAACTAGCTAGCTCAGCAATGGCACGTTCGTCTGTCACTACATACTGGCCGATCCAATCCCTTTCAAGTGACACTTAAAAGTAGCCCTAAACATAATAAAGTCAAAAGTTCTATAGTTAGACAAACGGAGCAGATTATTACAGACACAATGCTACACAAAAGAGATATGTTTAGTTGTCTCTGGTTAAAGCATTACTTTCTTGCTGTTTGTTAATAATTTTTCTTTGCTTACTTTGCTTTTTCAGTTATTATTTTTTACACTACCTAATAAGTGGCAACTTTCTACGAACATGTAAGTGTTAGCAAGTTTCTAATATGTGTGCGTGTCTATGTAAAGTATAGAACAACGTGCCACAGTCTATGGCAGTAATTGTAATAAAAATGTCAACCGAACTGGGAAAAAAATTATAACAAATGCAAGTCACTATGTTGACTTTATGAGTCCTCCTTTAAGAACAAGAGAAAAACCTCCAAAAAATGAGACCATAATTTGTTAACTAAAGTAACACACAGCCATATGGATAAGGAAAAAAGGAAGAAGCATAAGAAGCAAATGAATTCATTGTTGAAATGCGCAAGCAAACACATGTGCATACTGCATACGAACAGTATATAAACAAACATATAAATATACGTGCATGCTCGTTAGACGTCTTTTGCTAAACAAATGGGATGCATTTTGAATTGTAAGCAAAAATAAACGAAAGATAGAATAGATAGCTTAGTATAAAATGAAAGTTTCTCTTAAAGATAATTTTTCAATGGCACAAATGTTTAAGAAAACCGCCCGCACACACAGACACTTACACTTTCGTAAGCAAATTAATGTCGAAATTTAACTGCGACTTTAGTTAGCGAAGAGCTACTGTCATGCAAACCGCACGATAATGAAAATATGCACAGCCCGGTGCGGTTGCTGTTGTCGCTGTTCTAATTGTTGTTTCAAGGGTGAAAAGGAAAAAAAGAAAATATATCGCGAATAAAGTTTATGACAGACACGAGTTGTTTCGCTTATAGTTTCTGCCAGTTGTATTAGTGGTAGCGGTGGCAGAACACAATTTTATGTTTGTGCTGATGTGTCAGCAAAATTACAAACATTTTTAAGAGGACTTTGAATGCCAAATAGGTATTCATATCTACGTACGTATATGAAGACGAAACACTAAAAAGCAGATAAAGAAGAAGAAGACTGACAGGCTTTCACTGCCGCCGTTATTGCAACAAAACTTTTGACACTCTGTTGTCTGCCAATGTAAAGCTAAGCATTATGGGCGTTGCGTTGCAATGTCATACCTGTCAGACTCTTGTTATGCCATCTAATTTTTATATAAAAACCGTTTATGCAGCGTTGCACTACACCGCCAGGTATGCATATATCTTTAGGCTGAAAGAATTTTACCGTTATATCTGTTGTGGCTGCTGTTGTTGTTGTTGTTGTCGTTGCTGTTCATTTTGCCCACTTTTTCGTAATGTAACAAGCTAAGCCTTTTCGAGTGCACTTGCAGCCCCGTTTTTCGTTTTATTCTATTTTTTCTTTACAACGAAATTTGAATATACACGGCACACACACAAACACGGATAGGTATACAGTGACATAGTTAACTAAAGGTTACAACGCAAACATTCCTTGCCATTATTCGTTGAGTAGCATAGCAAACTTTAATTTCCCGAAAAATGTTTGGGTGCAAAAGCAACAAATTATCTACACAAACATGCTTATGCACGCATAACAATCTTTTCACCCATACAAGCAAATGTATTTACATTAAACACAGTGACGTGTTGTGTTATGCATCTACTGCATCTGCCTTAGGAAATTGTCCAAGGAAACTAAAGAGATTTTCTTTGGCATAGAGAGGAAAAGGTTACGCATTAGAATTATGATACTTTTTTTGATCAATTGACTACAATTTTATATTTTTTTTTGAGAGAGTTAGCTACGAAGATTACCTATATTTTTTTTTTCACTTAAAAAAAAGAAATCGTGCAAACGTTAAAAGTGAAATTCGTGCCTTGTACGGAAGGTACTTTAATTGCTTTAAAAATTCAAAATACTCTTTTTCCAATACAAGTATGACATGTCATTGTTAAAAAATCTTGCTGGTCCCGTTTTTTCTACGATCTTATAGCGTTCGCTTTTTCCACGAAATGGATATTGAACATAGTGACGCCTTTGTTCAATCAATTGCCAAAATTTCTCTTCGATTTGGTTCTTCAGTCAATTCAATGTAAGTAGAACGCGTCCATTTATAAGAAGCCAATAACTTCGCTACGTTTGATAGCAGTAGCATCGCGGGAAACTACGAGTTAGGAAATAAATAGTGATCGCAATCAAGATTAGTGTCTGAACCAGCGAAGATATTCGCATAAGTAGCCGAGTATGTAAGGATCGCGGCTACTAAGTCTGTGTGCGTGGATTCAAATCTCAGTACGGTAGAGTTTATTTTGGTGGTAGCTAAAGTGAGTGCTCAGTCGATAAAGGCATAACACTTATCGATGAGATTAGGCTGCGGCCACTACTTGTGCGTACCTTTTTTCTTTCTTTAACTTTGCTTGTTTCTCGCTGATCGTCACCGTGTTACGCGAACAGGGTACAAGCCCCTGAGTGACTGGTCATATCAAAAAAGAACGGGTCCTGATCACTAGGCATAAATGATTTTCTTCTTATGACTATGAATTTTTTATTATGACGTCATTCTTCTTAATGTTCTTAAAGCGCATCAAGAAATTGGGCATTTTTGAAGTAATTGCTTCTCTGTGTTTAATATTAAGACAATGAGGCACAAGTAATGTTATATTATAACTTTGTTATATAACTGTATTACTATTACTGTTATTCTGCAGCTAGCCCCTACTATGATCTTAAAGACTTATGGTCTTCTTATGTACAATACCAGGGTATAATCAATCAACATTTATTTCCAAATTACGTGAGATGAAACGCATAAAATGATACTCTACTGTAGCCAGGCTTTACTATGCCATGATTTGCCAAGTATGTGCTCCACTGCATGCTATAATTTCGTTGTATTTTGTTCTGCTATCATCTAATAATCCGGTTTCTACAAAAAAAAAAGACAAAATGATAGAAAAATCTAAACACACCATGTATTCCCATCGTGGATGCTTTTAGGCTCATTATGTAAAAGTTAAATTGTTGGATGTCATAAGGATGGAGATAATGATGGCACTGCTGCACTAAATTTTTAGCGCATAAACTTTATTAAGTTTTAATGAGTGTCAAGTGCAATATTTTTCCATTTTTCCGTTTTTGTTTTTGTTCCTTGGTGTTTATCTCTTGTCATTGTCATGATTTATGTTTTTTTGAAAAACATGCGTGAACTTATGTTGCTTAATGTACGTTATTACGTCATTTAAAATTTAAATGATTCACAACTTTTTGCTTTAATTTATATTAAAAGATATTAACAAGTAACAAAAGTGAAGTTTTCTTCACTTTCTCTTCTCTTTCTATCTCTCGCCTATCAGAATTGCATGTCGATCAGGATTGCTAATCTATTAGCTGCAACTTACAATTTTTGTCCATTTGTAATCATACGATCCCATTTTCCTACGTCTTGCTTGAACATCAACGGAGAAAATATATGCTAAACCTCCCTAACCTCACTATTCACCTTTCTATTCTGACTGTCGTAAGCGCTAGAATAATATTAGCAGGCGTTAATCTGCACGGTACTCACATAGCAAGTTAACTTTCGCTGTTGTATCAGCTGTTTGGTGTAAGCGACTGAATACAAAGGCGAAAGCTGACTTCCACACACGTGATTACCCACTGCTTTTACATTAATTTAGAATATGTACGCTTTTTAAAGTCCCTAATGGCTTTTAACCAGGAACTTGTGTATTGTAGGTCCATCTTCCGGTGATTGACATAAAAAGGAGCTTCATTGCTGTTTCCTTCGGCGATATGTAAGTTCTGTTATTTGAATTTCTTGCTTTAGCTAAAATGCAAAAAGTTGCAAACACATAACTTTTTACTTAAGAGCGCATTTCGTCAAATTTCCTTTTCGCTAATTCGATTATTATAAAGCCCGCTGTGGCAAACTCTTTACTCTTCAGTCTCAAAAACTAATACTCGGCGACGTGCGGTAAAAATATACGCACATGTTTTATATATATATATATATATATATATATACATATATAGAAGCTTACAACAACAAAATCTTTCAATCTAAGGAAAGGCGGAGAAGTAAGCAAAATTTCTTCTT
This sequence comes from Glossina pallidipes, assembly GCA_000688715.1. Classification (NCBI taxonomy): domain Eukaryota; kingdom Metazoa; phylum Arthropoda; class Insecta; order Diptera; family Glossinidae; genus Glossina; species Glossina pallidipes. The sequence goes on along the minus strand of JMRQ01002017.1, from coordinate 166,988 downwards.
GACGATTATGGTTCTGTTCATTCTTATAGAATTCTATACCCTACACAACTTGTGGTACAAAGTGCATTAAAACTGTGCAGATGTGCACTTTTGTTAAAGTGTCGATTCAGAACCAATTTCCGAATCTATTTAAGCTCGCCTTTTGCCGTGTCTGTCTGTCCGGCTCCTTGTTTTCTGCTCTTGTATGCAACCTACAAGTCGCAAGTTTTTGAAATGTTTTGACGAAATTTGGATCGCTCCCATGTTTTGGCCCAAGGGCGAACACTGTCGGAAATGAATTCGATTGGATTACTTTCACAATAAGGACTTATTATGAAAAAGTCGTGATATGAAAGAAATTAGCAAATTTAAAAACCTCGGATGCATTAAATTGCTGCGAAAAATCAAATCGGCCAATCTTTTGAACTAACTGGGCTATAGTATAGCCTAGTGGATAACAAGCGTGACCATAAAGATGGGCCACTCGGGTTCAATTTACAGTGCGGCAAGCCGTGCTTTGACTACAATTGGTGTCTGGCCGAGCTAAAGCGAATTCTCGATCTGCAAAGGCATACAATGCCGCATACAACATCCCCGACCACCCGCTGTCATCCCCGTTCTATTGTTCCTGACCATTAGCGTGTTCATAAACGTAAAAAGGATATTCTCTGGATGCCGGATCGCATTAAAATATATTTATTTACTTATACAATATATTTATGTACTTATATTACGGTTGCTATGGTTTATATGGTAGAACAACTTAATTTTTAACACATCCATAATAGCAAAATAACATATGAATTAACTCGTATCAAATTTGGACCACGCAGATTAATTTCGAACTCCATGCCTCTACTTTAACTAATGTTTTCACGAATAGTAATCATTTGTATAGCGAAAAGTGTAAAAGTGTAATCATGAAAAGTAAATCCTGAGATGGAAAGAAGGCACAATTTTCGCGATTTTATCATAAAAATTAATAAAGAATTGTATTGGGTAAAATAATGTAGGGGATTGACATGTTGAACTTGCCTAAAGGTAACATTTTTTCTTGTCTTATTTACGTTTTCACATTCACATTAAAACGCCATTGATATATAATTTATACTAAAATGCTCCGTCTTGTTACGTTCTTCCTTGCTGGGATATACCTCAGGACTTTTCAAAATCTGTTCCTGTGGTACAGGATATGTTAAGCTTGTGAGGACGTATATAACACCCAGAAGGACCCACTTTTTATGATACTGATCGATTCAGAATCATTTTATGAATCGATCTAAACCTGTCTGTTCGGCTGTCCGGTTGTCCGTCTGATGTCTGCCCGTTTAAATTTGTGTTCAAGAGATATATATTTGATACACTGACGTGTTTTGGCTCAAGGACAAACGTTATTGAAAATTGTTTGGATCAGTCCAGTTTTTCGGCCGCTCCCCATACGACACCCCATTTGGAAAAGTCGTTATATGGAAAAAATTGCAATTTTCAAAATTTCTTGCTAAAAATGGCAAAGTAATACTATTTCGACATTTTGAATTGGTGTGAAAACTGGAAACACCCTCTCAAACAAAAAAACTGAAGTTCACACAACGAAAATGTCTAGTTTTCAATGATGAAAATTGAATCATAATAGTAATTTAAAATAAAGAAAATTTAATGAATCAAATTTGCACTATCTCGGCCTGCTTTTTTAAAACCTTACTCTATATAAGGATTTTAACGAAAATATTCGTTTTTTAGGCCAGAAAGCAGAGGCAACAATTTTTACGGAGAGTAAGTTTTTGTTTGCCACGAGGTGTATTTTTTGATATGCAGTTCCATAACAGTAAGTTCATATAAAAACAAGGCATAATTTTTGTTTTCTATAGCAAGAGTAAGAATTGTACTAGACAATGTGGTGTAGGGTATTCAATAGTCGACCTAACCCAACTATAATGTTTTCACTTGTTTTATACTATTTTGAGATGCTCGTAGATTAAAAATATTTAAAAAAATATACTTGTGTTCAATTGTCAAAGTTAATAAAAAAATGACCTAAAAGTAAGCTTTGAAATCGAACTTTGTTTCCCGTGGGAATTAAAGAATTTGACTTCTCAACTCGTAGCTTCAATATGAGGGCATGTAAAAAGCCTAATCGAACCCAAATTTTTCTTACTTTAATAGAATCGCACCCAAATTTCATTTTAATAAAATTGAACCTAAATTTGTCATCCTAACAAAATCGAATCGAAATTTCTCATACTAACGAAATCGGACCCATATTTCTCATACCATACAGACTAATGGCGAGGAGAACAATACCATTGGATCGTAGGAATGTTATGTGCCATCCCGCCATTAGTGATCCCGATAGGTTGAAATTAGTTATACTTTATTTTTGTAAATATAGCTGGGCTAGCCAGGCGGCATAAAGTGGAGTCGCAGCAACTGAAATCAACTCACGTATAAAAAGAAATCGACTGAACCCATTCTTCCATTCCTTAATACATTCCCTTACCTCCCCGCTACCTTTATTCACACATAAACAACCGTCCGCACGCACAACTTTCAAATATGTACAGAAAAGCACAAGAAATTTTCTGATTGTGTTGGTGTTTATTCTCATCAAATCATCGTTTATCGGTAAGAAAGTAAAGTAAAAGTTGGGCGGCACACGGCTTAAAAAGATTGCGCCGTTCTCTTCAGCTATTAAGGGAAAATTTCAGTGGACCTGAATACGAATCCACAGCTCTATATAACTACATTACAAAATATTGAAAAATTTGTATTTTCCAGGCAAATTCAAATTTTATGGAACGCAAATTGTAATGCGTACACTTTTCTTCTTATGACAATTGATTGCGCGTAGATTTAAGCGGTATATCATTTTAACGTAATTATATCTTTGCGCCAGTATACGCTGAGTGCAAACTTCTTTACATTTTATAAACGCAAATAGTGCGCTTGCCTTGCAGTAGATATATCTTCTGAACCATAGAGCTCATCCCTCAAACTAATTGTGTAAGTGTATTCCTTTTAACGAAAATTTGCATTTGGTTTAATTATTTTCCAATATCTTGCATAACTAATTTCTCAATATGGTATATATATAATATATATATTTACATTCTTGTTAATTATGAAACTGAAGCCTTAGGAAAGGTTTATTTTCTAGCTTTTTTTGAGGCCGTTTCGTTCACGTCCACAATGGGATTGCATAGTAAGTATATTATTGCCTCCACTACAACTCGAACAAAGGCAAATCGGTATCCACTTATGCAAACCCAGTTAAATCGTGTCAGATTCTTGCTGGATTAATATACTCGGCGATGAAGAACACTTTAATACTTTATAACAAATTATTCATTCCATAGGAAAGTGTTAAATCTTACAAAACATAGATCGTTTAACACGAAATCGAAGATCGCAAGTGCTCATTAATGTTATATTTTCAAAGCGAAATTTGCAAATACTTTCATTGTATAGAGCGCACAAAAAAAATTGCATTACATTTACTGAACAAAAACTATCGTCTTACAATCCCACCCATTTTCTTTGCTTTTTATTTTTGAAAACTGTCATTCTCCGAAAGAAGTGTTCAACGCCAATTAAAGGAATTTTACAAGCATTGTAGTACAGTACAGTAGTGAATCTAAATGTAACTAAGTAACTTCAAACTCTTTAAAGTTGGATTGGATTATTGGATTGTACTTAGATACGACTATAGAAAATGGATTAAATAGTAAGTAGTTTCATAATAATCTATTATGAATGTGGAATTCCCGGAGGTAACGGCAATGACTTCAATTAATGTAACTGTTTTCATTGAAATCGGAAAAGAAAGTACTTTCTCTTATACAAAAAATTACCACAATCTTAAAAGACAAGCCAATCAATGTATCGGTCTGCGTTTTATTAAGCAGTATGCACTTGCATTTTGGCTTAGTCTCATAACTACCTTCACGTGTGCGGGCGAGCTTTTCATTTTCATAGAACTTCAATGAGCTTCTTTTCATTTTCATAGAACTTTAATGAGCTTCTTTTCATTTTCATAGAACTTCAGTGAGCTTTTTTTTAAGAAAAGATTAACAGCTCAGATGACATTGTACTCAGTCGCTATTACCTTTGCAAAGGACGCGAATAATTTATGGTTTCCTTTGTCGGTACTGCCAAGACAGTGGCAGGTTTTCACATCACACATTGCGATTCTCTTTTCGAAAAGCAATACTTCATTTAGTCCATTTTTCATTTATCAATATTTGCAAAATTTACAAAACTTTCTTTATATCTGATGATGGACGCGTTTCATGTTCCTGTTTACATTTATTTATTTACACCTTCTAAGCAACGAAAACAGACAAATGTGTTTGCCCTTTTTTTGAAGAACTAAAACTGTTTTTTTGTTAATTTATTTATTTTATTTATTGTTTTCAAACTATTTTCTTCCTTTTGTTTTTCTTCTGCAATCCCAGGGGGATAATCGCATAGCTGAAACTCACCTTTCCTACAGTATTCAGCCATTTTTGCCCAACAGCTGAATACAAAAGCGAATGCTAAATTTTTAATACTTGATTATCCATAAGAAGATTCGCTGTGTTGTGTAAACTAGAGTTAATGTGAACGCGAAGGTTTTTGTTGAATGTTAATAAAGTTAATTAATTATTTTTTTCTTACTTGAGTTGTATGCTAAAGTTGATTGTGTTTTCCCCAACGATAGCATAAAAACTCCGTTTCTCAGTTTTATAATTTTTTGACATTTCTATTATAATATTTAAGATTTCTTCTCCTTCTTCTGTGGCTTAGTGAATCAACAAACAATGATTTGTGTTAATTTTGTTGAGAGTAAAAAAGGCTCAATCTGAACATGACGTTCGTTGCTTATCCCTTAATAAAGTTGCCGATTACCTTGTTTGTTTGCTTGTTTGTTTGCATGTTATTTAAAAATATAATAACTAATAGTAACAGCCCTCGACACCTATTTTTTAAAAATATAAACATTTTAAAAACATAAAAACCCCTTCAGTGTGAATTTAATAATTTTAATTTCCATAAGAAGTAACGATATTATTGTATTTTTAATTAAAATTCATCATTGCTCAGATTTAATTTACACATCTTAGTGAATTTTCGGTTGCTGATTTTCTAAATAAAAGAAGAAGAACAATTAATGTAAATTTGACAAAATTAAAATTACGAATACAATCGCTTTCTTGATCCAGCATTGAAAAGCGGATAAAATCATTGTGATAGAAATGTGCCGTTGAAAAAACGCCAACAAAACTTTCGCACTTTTCCTCAAGCAGATAAGGCAGTACTTTCTCGCTATTTCCCATATAATAGACGTCGTTTTAACCTCTCCCCCTTTTCCCCTCTTTTAATTATTTCATTACTAGTACGTTTACAAAATAAAAAAGGATGATTTTTTTTTGTCAAACTTTTCTTTAATGGGAAATAATGATAATAATATTCAGTTAAGGAAAAATTTACATTTTTAAATGCAATTCTGGCCCAAGATCTTCTCAATTATCGTATTCCTAACAACTATTTAAATAATCAATACGATAGACCTTGTGAGGCGATTTCAAAGCACCCATTGGGCAATTGTAAACGCCGTTTCATATATCATGTGGATTCTGCCTTCAAAATTATGCGCCTTCTTCTTTTTAAACAAAAATATTAGCATGCAAACAGTTTTATAATAGAGGAGCAGTCGTGCGATAGAAGCTTTTTGGTTTTTTGGTTTTTTTGTTATCAAGAAACAATTTTATACGTTGGTAACACCAGCTATTAAAATAAACTTTTCTAGCAACAAAAATACATCTCTGTGTTTAATTTATTTTTCTCGCTCTCGTTGTGTTTCTCTCGAGTTTGTATAAAAACACAAAATAAGCATTAAACTGTCAGAATTTACTTCATTCTCTTCTGAATAGACGTGAGAACTATTTTTGTGCATATCAAAAAAAGGAAAATAATAAAGAAACTGTGCAAATTAAGATAATTTTCTATATTTTTATAAAAAAAAAAGCAAAACCTCAAAAATGACTGATATAAAAAATGAAATGGACAGTGATTTAGATCAAAATTATTCGCTCAACAGCAACGCGGATCCAAAAAATATGCAGGAGTTAACAATCTATGTGAGTATATACGGAAATTATGTATGAATGCTTGAAATATATCTTTGCAACCTGATAATATGCATGGAATGACTGAGCGCTCTTAAATTAAATACGAATTAATCATGCCTTGCATTGCGCTTAAGGGGTGTAAGCACAAAATCGAGCTTAAAGCAGAGAGCCCTTGATAAGCGGTTATAATGATAATAAAATGATAAACGAAACATGACACAATTGTACATTCAAAACTGGCACGCTTTATTTTTATACATTCGAAACATCAAAAACGTACAAAAGATGACACCAAGTCGAATCTATGCAAAGTTATTAGATTATGGTATAATGGCACAAAGCAAGAAATTAACTCTCAGCGCAATTATGTAGTATCCTTGCCGGAAATAAAAAATATTAATATTACTATTATTATATAAATTTAGCCAGAGAATAAATTCTAAGACTAAAGTCTGAAAGCACTAGCATCTAAGGCTTTCGGGTTTATTTTTTCAAATAATAATAATTGCTGTTGTATGAATTCTTGCAGGTGCAAAACCTTTTACAAAATGTCCAGGATAAATTTCAAACAATGTCTGATCAGATTATTACACGAATCGACGATATGGGAAATCGAATAGATGACTTAGAGAAGAGCATTGCCGATCTAATGAATCAAGCTGGAGTCGAAGGCCCCGAAAAGTGAGAAAATAAGGAAAATATGAAGCCATGGAGGCTGCTCAATAAAATGAAGTTAAAAAAAAAGCCAATTTGTAAGACCCCATCACTTTACACTTCTTCATGCATATATAATCATTCATATTCCAAACCATTATCATATGAATCCATGTAACACAAAAATTGTAGCGCATTAAGCATTAATTAATGTTTAACTTTAATTCAACATTTCTTTTTCAAACTTATTCTCTATTTAAAGTTGATCGAAATATAAGTCGAACTCATTACTTCATTCTCTTAATTAAGGCTTCAACTTTAATAAATAAGAAAAAATTTTTAGATTTTTGTTAAATTCTTTTTGATAAAAAGAAAATATATAAAAACTTTTGCATTAATTTTTTTGTATACACTAAGAAATATGTAAGAAATATAAACTATACAGAAAAAAAAATATATATATAATCATATAAGCGTTATTTACATGGCCGTAGTAGTAGTTAGCAGTTAATTTCTGGGACTATTACGTGTGCAGTCAATGATCTCTACTTCTGTCTGTGGCGTATCTTCGTTTGTTGTAGTTTTTCGTTTCGATTCAACAATGGTAACCAAGCGACCATCGGTCCTACGAAAACTTTCACCAGCCAAGGCTTTTTTGGTGCTTTTAATACGGTCGTCAATAATACGCTTTTGATGGTGCGACGAATGTTGAATGCCAGAACCAGTTACGGTTAAACGTTTAGTGATAAAGGTTTTCTCACGTCGCAATTGGTTTGTCGGCATTCTGTCTTTAGTCTTGAGCACCTAAGCAGAGATTTTAAGTAGATTGAAAGAGCAATGATTTGTTTATAAAAACCGCAAGCAAAACAAATTATAGCAAAAAAGACATTTAAATTGACAGGTAGCTCTTGTTAGTGTATGGCTTATGGCAAAGTGCTTCCAAGATTAGAAAATTGAACTTGTGTTATTTAGTTATTCATATAAAATTTTCTTCAGATGTCGTGTTAATTTGAAAAAAATGTAGTGCATGACTTGTTGAAAGCTCGCATTATAACTATATACTTGTTGATTTTTAAATGCAATTAAGTGTTCTTATAATTTTAAAGAGAATTTTTTTTCAGTTTTTTTTAAGCCTGCACATGCAATTACTTTTGCATTCTTACATGTGTAGCTTTAAAAGGACGTGCAATTTGCAGTTTGTTTTTCTTTACACTAAATGCATTTTCTTCATCCTTCGAGGAACTTTCGTTGGTATCATGATCGCTGCGCGACTCCTCCCCACTTTTGGTATTTTCACTGTTGTCCTGTTTAATAATAATAATAACAATGAAATTATAAAGTATTTAAGCATAAAAGGAGCCATCTACTATTGTTTTATAAACCCAAAGTAACTAATGATGTTTTTTCATGGAAAAAGAAGCTTATTCATGCCACAAAACTATGTGGTTCATTATAAGGTTGAGTTGGGGATTTCTTTGAAAGGAAAAAATTACCGATCGAAAACCAACAAAAAATGGTTCATCTTCTTTGTGGTGTTTTTTTTTTAATAATTACCTCTCCTTGGCCTTCTTCATCATCATCTTCCTCGTCATCGTAGCTTTCACTCTCATTCCCCAAAGTTTTCTTATCGCCCTTAGCATCATCATCATCTCTATTATTTTCATTTAAATTTTTTGTGCTTTTCGATAGTTTTTTATTGGTTCTCTTCAGTGGACTTAACAGTTGGTCTCTATCTAAACTCTCCATAGATTGCGATCGTAAACTGTCCATTGCCGATTTTTTCGTTTTTTTAAGTGCTTCTTGAGTACCATATTTCGATTTCATTAGCTTTTGGAATTCTCGTAAATCATCGCTCTCATCGATGTTTGTCACATCATAATAACTGGCCGTTAAAGCTTCCAGTGACTTTGTATGATATTTCATTGATATTAATATGAAATTAGTAAATATTTCCTTTAAATCGTTGAGCTTATGTTTCTCGAAATTATTAATGATTTCATCAATCTCTCGATTGGCGCGGTTTACTTCCATTTTAACTTTAATTAACTCAGAATCAGCTGCTGCCTAACGAAACAATTTGAAAAATAATTTCCATTTCAATTGTACAAACTTGCACTTACATTATTTGCCGAGAATTTCGTTTTAATTTCAAGCATTTGCCGCTGCTTAAGAACCTCTTTGTCCCGAGCCAAGACGGCTGTGCGTAAATTATCACGAGTCATTTTACACAAATTTTCAAATTGTGCAAATTCATTTACTATCTAGATTTATAAGTGTTACTCAACATTTTCGGCAATACTTATATAGCAAACCTTCAATTCGAGACGATGTACTTGCAAATCCATGTAATCCCCCAAAATCGTTACAGCATTGGTCAAATTTTTTAGACCTTCATTTAAACTCTCATTAATTTCTTCCTCGTCTGCGTAATTACGTAGGCATCTTGATAATTCATCATAGGAATCACGGTATCTAATATATAAAAATTAAATATGAAAGAGCTACAATGTTTAGTTTTCCGTACTTTGCCAATTTTCTTGCACTTGTTGTAAAGCTGTTACACATTTCAATCAAATGTCTTTCGGTTAAATTTATGCGTTCATTGATGACTTTAACCCTGTCATCCTTAGTATTAAGGAAAGCTAATTTACCACGACGAAACATCTTTATTTTTGGAATGTAGTGAATAAGCTTTATTTAAAAAAAAACAAACATATGAGTTAAACAAATTTTATAATTCATAATAAACATCAACAGAAAGTGCTATGACAACGGGCAGGGTAGCCAGGATATTCATAAATAAAGTTTCAGTATCTTTTCACACAACTGCAACTGGTATTTTTTATTTTTATACGAACTGGTTTGTGAATGAAAGTTGGCCATATGGAAATCAATATAGTAAAACACAACGAAGCCGCGCATTCCGAAAAATTGTTCAACTTTATACAACCCTATGTGGAAATTAGCAAATCATAGGAAAATGAGACAATGAAGCTTCGCTTATATTCTCACCTCACATTCTGTTGTAAGTTTTTTAAATTTGTCAAATAAAATATAATAATATGGAAATAATATGTATAAGTGTCTATAAACTTCATTTATCTTCCCTTTTATAAAAAGTTTGTAATGTAAACGTCTCGCCCGGCCTTCGAAATACATAGGCCCAGAGGCCCTTAGCACAGTGATGCGCTATTCTTATTTTCGGAATAAGACAACGATAACGCGACTTCTAATTGTGTTTACCTCTTGGGACTTGTTATCCCGACTAACGAGAATGGCTTTTGTTGCTTATGGCTTTTGTAGATTTATACAGAAATTTTTTCTAATCAAGAAGAAATCATTTTGCTGGAATAACATAATATATAGTATATTAGCATACAAAAATATAGTATATATTTTGTGTAATTTCACACATGGAAGTTTTACGTGGCTGGCTATACAAAATATATTGAATGCCTTTGCGAATAAATTCTTTATTTTAAAAACAATATGACATAAAATTATTTATAATAGACTTAATAATAATAATATAATAATTAATAGACTTAAAAAATAAAATATATACATAAATAAACAAGATGATAAAAAATAATTCTAATTTACATATCTTTGGTTGTTTTTTTAATTTTCCAATTACTAGCTCAATCATTTTGAATTTCACTGCAATGTCTCGGTTCACTGGATGCATTTATTGGGATTCGAGAGCTGTAATTCCTTACTTTCATGAACGCTCACTTGGCAATCATGTGCAAATGAGAACATAAATGACGAACACAACAGATTCACCGTTTGACCCCAGATTTTAAAAAGTAACTTACTAAAATAAATTTTTAAGCCAAAAGTATCATTTTGTGTAGTTCAAAAAGTAAGTAAAACGAACTGTTTTATTATACTAATCTAATTTCTTTTTTATCGACGATCGAAATGATTGCAAAGGAAATTAATTTAATTTATTAAATTTTGCAATTTATGAAATTCCAAATAGTATTAAAAATTGCGACCTGCACGAATTAAACCAAGAAACAACAAAATAATCTTAATCCGAAGACGTCTAATAACTTCTTGCCTGTTCCTTTAGAATAGAGGTAAATAAACAACACATTAGAGGGCTTTCAATAGACAATAAATAAAACTCCTTTGGCAACGGCCGCCGCCATGAACAACTCTTTTGAATATTACAAAGTCCGTATTTATCAACTGCAGACGGCTTTGCAAAATACGATAAGTGAAGTGGAACGAATGAAGGCAAACTCTGTGGAAGAAAAGGCACAAATCGAAGAATTAGATAATAAGTACGACGATATTTAAAAACGTACTCTTTGGTTAATTTCTTGATTGGTTATATTTTTTATAGATTAAAAAGAACCGATGAGGAATTGGACATACTCGTCGAAGAGAAGAATCGCTTAAACAAAATTAACACAAACAGTATTCTTGACGAACTGAAGTTGCGTAAACAATATTACGGGTTGGAAATGAGATACGATGAAGAAAATAATTTATTGAAAAATGAAAGCAAGAAATTACATCAAGAGTTCGAACAACAGGAAATCGAACAAAGTGCTCAAATCAATGAAGTAGGTATTAAAACAAAAAACGTCTAATGTAATAAAAATATTTTGCAAATTTTATCTTTCAGCTAATTGAGCGCGAAGAAAATTTGCAGCAGCAATACGAACGAAAAGTTCAAGATAATGAAAATCTGACCAAGACTTATAATGAAGCGATGTTAAACTTAAGCAACTTACAATTGGAACTTAGTAACTATAAACGGCAATGTGAAGGCTTGAAAACGGAAATAAACTTAGAACTGGAAGCCCAGAATACGAAATTTGAAGTAACTTTTCAAGCGCTTTCTTTTTAACTTTAAGTTCAAATATTTTGTTTATTCAATGCAGAACGATTTAAAAAAATTGAAGGAAGAATTGCAAAAGAAAGAAGAATCAATAGATGAGTGCATTAAAAAGGAAGAAGAATCGGAAAAAGAAAAAAATGTAATTTCAAACTAATTATTTGGTTTAAATCGAAAATTGACGAGATCCTCCTCTATATTTTCAGCGAATCATTACAGAGCTAAGTATGGAGATTGAAACATTGCTTACGCAATACCGCTCGCTTAATTCAATGTATAACAACAACGACAATGAAAACTCTAATGAGGTAATATAGTATTAAAAAAAACTTGCTTTCAATATTGTCCTTTGCAAATCCTAACCAGTTCATACTGAAAATCAACTTTAAGTACAAATCTTGTAAAACGTCTCTTGCGACACTTCTTTGAAATCAGATTTTTCTTCTTAATGTACATTTGGCTGGTCCCCACCCATAACCAACTATGGTTCTCATATTTATTTCTCTTGATTTTTTTGATCTCGTTTTTTTCCATTAGACAACGTATACGTGGGAAGGCTTTACCATAAACGTTGAATTAATTTTCTTGGCTTTCTGATCCAAATTTAATTTTTCTCGAATCATTTGAAATTTTCAAAATGTTTACAATATTGCTTCACATAGAATTTTTTTCTCACTATTATCAAATATTTTTAACGATTTTGGTTATTTTGAATCTTGGGTCATTGCGCGGTTTGCTAAATCGCAGTGGTAAACATTTGTTCCTTCTAAAACGTTGCATTTTTTATTAAAAGATTGTCATTCCAGTGGTCCATTCACCTAGATAATTTTATCGTGCCTAATTTATTCTAGCATAGGTACTGACTACTTATGCAATTGACATACCGCCCATTAGCAAAACGAACTTCTTGGCTATCTTCCATAATCCAATCAAAAACATGATCCATTATGCCCTCAACACACTTAATCTATATGACCAGACTTGAATAATGCCACTGCGTTTTTAACCTTTAACCTTTAAACTGGAGCATTATATCAACAATATGTTGTTAATAATTTCTTAACTGTTCATTTTTTAATGTTTCTAGATTGCTGAGGAAAATTTTAACGGAAGTTGTCTATCTCCAGATAAAAAAATAATTAACAATGAAATTTCTACTCAGCAATTAAATCGTAATTCAAAGCAAACTTCTTGCAACCAATCAAAGCCTGAAAATTATAGACGTTCGGGAAAGTTCGTTTACATATCTAGTTCCAGTGATGAAGATAGTGACTTTAATTGCCGTGAATGGAGTAAACGCTTTAAAAATTGTAGTGATTCGATAAATATAAAATTTCTATTACATATTTACATTAAAAATTTTTCGATTTGCAGGATTACTCGCTGTCGATGAATATTTCAAAAGCCTTTGGTAATTGAAAACTTTCTTTGAAATGAATTTTCCATGAACTACTATAATTTATTTTCTTTTCTTCATATGAATTAAACTTTTTGAAGTATTGACTATTTTCTTTTTAAATAAAAATGAAAAAATTTCGTTCATTAATGTAATTAAACAATCGCTACCGGATCAGCGCCTTTTATATAAGAACAGGTTAAAGAACATGAATATATCGCCTGTTTCTTTTTAAATCCGTCGCTTGGTGCAGTGCAGCAGTTGGATGCATATTAACGACGCCGACGCCGACTCAATGTGCGTCGACCTGTGTCAACATGCGTCAGTGTGCGCTAGTGGCGACTGCGCTGCACCTGTCGACTGCTAAATTAGAAGGCTAAAATTTAGAAAAAAATAAGCAAATTTAAATCGAAATTATTATTAAACATGCTTATCAGCATAATTTCGAAAGCTACACAATTTAGGTCACTTGTAGCATTATCGATTCATCGACTTACTTCGACTTACTCACTTATTAATCACTTATGCTAAGTTTACACTTTCTTATATTTCCACATAACGTAACCCTATCTATGACCTAGCTAAGATAATCTACTTTAGTTATAACCCACATTAAATGTAACTTTAGTAATAATATAGTTTGAAGCTACTATTTTGCTTAAGCTAGCATAATAATTCGTTATATAAGATACTGACCACAGTTCAGTTGAGCCAGTATTAAAGTCAGTATTAATGCCAAACAAGAGAATTATAATAAAAAGGAAGCTTCAAAGACCCTATAAAGATTGCACTGCCGACGCGAATATAGGTGACCGCACTAGAGTCTCAAATTTGGACGTTCTCCCATATCAATTTTTCGCTAATATAACAATTTTCAAAAAATTGTTAAAAATAGTTCCCGGAAGAAAAGTTTGAATTTTTTTGGAATTGGGTACCTTGGACAGGAACGACACGTGGGACAGAGATGCGTTGATGCATGGTTCTTATGAACTATGAACTAAACCAAAGTTTATGCAGAGCTGTAATGTCTGCCTAGTGTCTCATGTAAACATTCTCAAGATTGGAAGTCCTTGTACGCTGGTTGGCTCAATCGTTCGAAGAGGCCGCCTGCAATGCATTACGCACTGCTTACTACGCTTTTCGCTCGTCACTTATAAGGCACAATAAAAACTTCCGGAATGAAAATTATTCATTAATATTACATAGTATTTATATTTAATCTTTTGATGGCGAATATAAAAGACTCGGTCGCAACCGATTATAACTATCTTAGTTGTTTTATTTTTGAAGATTTTTTTATTTTCGCTTAATACGAAATCAAAAGATGTATGACCTGTGTAACGTTCAAGTTCACATATATAATTTGTTTAGTTAAATAAACGCAGGTGATTTAAAGCCATTCAACAAAACAGGTGATAGCACGCAAGCGATTCTTAATAAACACAGAGGGCGCTTTTGCAGCATCGAACGTGCTGCTTTCTGTTCAATAACATCACCAACGTGCGCTTTCTGTTAAATAACATCACGAACGTGCCGCTTCCTGTTAAATAACAACACGAACGTGCCGCTTCCTGTTAAATAACACCACGAACGTGCTGCTTTCTGTAAATGGCAGCACCTGAATTTAAACTGTAAATAACTTCGTATTCAAGATACGAGATTCCTTTCCGCCTTTTGTCTTGCTAAACGATAAACACAAATGGTTCTTGTACTTGCTCAAAATCATGTCATATTTTTGACTTTAGCGCTAGGTGTCTCTAGGTGTTTAAGCAAAATTTGTAAAAATATCAATAGCACTAAGAGATTCTGCAAAGTGTTTGCTCTTTTGTTTTTTTGACAAGCAATTTTGATGTATGGCAAAAGTAGCTTGGATAAAGCTTGAAAGACTATTGTGGAATGGATACAAGACTTGAATAACGAATAAAGAACCTTTCTACTCAGCGCGGTGAATCATTTGTTGTTGATTTGCTGAATTCTAAAAGAAGAAGAAGAACAAAAAAAATGTGTTTATTTACTCTGAATAAACGTAAACGGCTGCTTTGTTACTTTTTCTCATTTAACAAATGAGAAAGATTTTCTTATTTATTAGTCCCTCTTGTTTTATTAGGAATATAAGTTGTAAATGGACCAGGTCTGTAAGTGAAAGAAAGAAAGACTTATATGTCGAAAAATATAGCTCGCTTAATGATTTTGAAACATTTATTTGCTTATTTCATTTGTTTATTAGTAAATATGCCTACATTGCCAACTTCATCGAATATATGAAAACTTTGAAGGAATGATGGCCCGCAGTTAGGAAGGGCAAAAGCTGGCGTTCTCCCTGGAATCGTATTAATAGTCATCGATAAATAAGTCGTGAACCAAATTTTTGTCTTACATGGAATAAATATGACAATAAAAGGTACCTAGATATGCTTAACACTTATGTTCCAATTAACAATCAGTTTGAAATACGATCAATTCCATTTACTAATGTAAGTAATGCACGCTTTTCTCTATGTGAGCTAACATATATTCTGCAATGCAGGGAGAGGCCTACTTCGATGGAGTAAAGCATGACAACGCACTATCCGGTGGAACTGTGGCTGTCTTGTTGCATACAATTAAAAAGGAATGGTTAATATAACAACAACAAATATGTATAAGTACATACAAGTATGTTGGCGCAATATGGAAAATGAGAACTGAAAAAAAGTTATGGCTAAATTCACTTACCAGTCTATGAATTTTTTTATAATTTTTATATAATTTTTATTTTACTTTATTAAACTACTTAAATACTTAATTAAATACTTTATTAAATAGATCTATATTAGAACTAGAATTTTATTTAATAATTTTATTTAAAGTTTTTTTTTTTAATAATTTTGGGTTTGGTTTTGGCATGATTTCAATGTTTGTTGGAGCGCTTGAGCGCAGACGTTAGCTGATTTTTCTCAATAATAAGTTCAACGAACCGATATTAACCACACTTGCATGAATTACGATCAAAATAGCTTCTAATAACCTATATTAACTACAATTGTATTAATTGTGATCAAAATAGCTTCTAATAACACAAAGTAAACAAAAACCTTGATAACATTTATTGGCGATTGGAAATATATTTTAAAACAGAGAATTTATTTTAAGTATTTTAAAACATTTTCATGTAAATTATATAAATGTATATATACATATAGAAAGTTTTGCAATTTAAACTGTGATAGGGTACGTAGAAATTTTTTTGTCAGTTAATTCTAGGATCCAAGGAAAATATTGTCATACGCTACGTATTAATAATGTTAGTATATTAAACAACGCATTTTAGAAAATTCATGTAAATTACTTGTATGCGGGGGAAACACCAAAGATATTAAGACGGAGCAAATAAGAGTAAATACAAAAACATCCTTTGGATTAATTACGAGATCTCGATAAGAGAAATGTATATGTTTCTTTGTAGATTGCTTGGCGTGCAATAGTTGGCGATGTTATGACGGAATCTGCTATAAATTGCTTCTCTAACAGCCCCATCCTAAAGTAGGTACGGACTTGAATGATTTAAGCGACTTTCGCTTTATTTCGCTCATCTCAGGGCTAAGCACGGAAATGATGAATTTCTGTTATACTGAGAAGTTAATTCCCGCTCGTTGCCATGCTTTTCAAAAACGCAAATCTAGGAGTACGTATATCAATGAGCTGTCTTTTTTAACAGCTAGTCGGGAAAAAGTGGGCAAAAGGCTTGGCATGCTACAGCAGCGATGGTGTTAAATGGACGAAGCTTGACAGAATTTCTTTAACTTTTCCAATTCGTTTTCAAATACGTCTGTGGACTTCAAACATATCATTGAAGCGTGTGTTGGTAGTGGGTGCAGACAAAATTGAAGTGTGTGGTGATACTCCACAAGGCAGTTGCTTAAGTCAATCCATTTTGATCTTCAAGATAATAAAACCCACATCTTTCAGTACACTCACCTTTTTTTTATTGTGTCCGAAGACTCACCACTTCCAGTTGCTGTGAATAATCTTTCAGTGAAATCAAACCTTCTCTTTGATCCATTGTTTCGAATTTTGACGTAAAAGAAATACAATTATTTTGTTAAAGCCTACACACGAGAAATTAGTTTCTATATTGGTCTTTATAGAGTTAACATCAGTCAGGTAAAATCTCTCCAATGTCTTGGCGGTACATTAAATGACACCTTAACCATTCGAGGACATTATGAGAAAGCGTTCAAAAGTTGTCAGTCTGGATGTGACGTCATCAAGCTTATGACTAATAATCCGTCGGGATTACCTTTTAAAAAATCCCTGATGGTTCGTCTGTTTGTACAATATGTGTAATGTAGGTCTGTACTTTGCCCTACAGTTATTTATAAGACGACCTTTTAAAATTTGACGTTATATGGAAAGCCGTCGCGGAGTGGTCCGATCCAAATAATTGTTAATAGCGTTCGTCCCTGGGGCAAAACATTTCGTTGCATCAAATCCCATCAAAATATCTAAAAAACTGTGATCTGTCGATTCAACGCAACACGAGAAGAAGGCAAGCAGCCGGGCCGTAACAGATAAACGATGAAAGTTTGCATTTACATTCTATGCGTCGTCCTTGTACAAAATGGGGATGATCGCCCCCACTTACTCATTATTAAGATGTGATTCTTTTTGTCAAAATGTTTGCAACACCCAGAAAGAAGACTATAAAGTGTACATGTTCGCCATTACGATCAAAAGTGAATTGTTTCATACATGTTTGTCCGTCCACTACCTGACTGTTAATTGCGATGATAAAATTACGCATGGTCGTAACATTGAAAATACCTGCTTCAGCCAAATGATATAAATTTACGTTTTTATTGTACAAAAGTAGAAAAAATCATCCACGCGTACCCAATGATATAAATGTATGATATGAAAATGTGGCTCTCTCCTTCTCTTTTAGTTTTTTTGAACAACGGTGATGGACATAGAAGAATTCGGCCGTAGCGGTATATAATTTTTTTATTGGTTGTAATTATATTATTATATTAAATGTTATTCATGTTTCCTCGAAAAATGCAAAAATATTTTCTTCTTCAAATATTTATCATGAATTTCTTATTAAAATTAAAATTTTATGTGTAATAAATTTTACAAAAATAAACTAAAGTAATGTTGTTATAAAATTAAATCTCTACCTCAGCCATGTGGATTTTATTTTTAAATTGTCACAAATTTACTATAAATAATTATGCGATGATGGCGCTAAGTTCTACGAAGTAGAAATTCTTAGGAAGAAAATAAACATTAGGTGAATATCATTTTATTTGATTTTACCAGAGACGAATGCGTGGTACAATAATTTTGTACCGATTTTGGCTATTAACTGGGCTGGCTGACTTCCGCCCGCCTTTGCTTTGGCTTGTTCTCATGCAGGAACACTACACTTGTAATAAACCTTCCCCGATTACATGATGAAAAACAGATTCAAATATATAAGCACCTTGAGGCAGACAATATCCATCTTATCTCGATGAGTGAACCTTTTCTTGTTTATATTAAAAAGGGCGTGCAATTACCGATTAGAATATCTTCGCGAGAAATGTGTAGATTTAAAGTTCATAAGAAGAACATAAACTCGCTTCACTGATGAAAAGTTTTCCTTCTTGTGAATTGAAGGCGTGTCAATTTGTCGTTTAGAATATAATTGCTATAGAAGTTTTTGACCCCAGTAAAAATTATAATTAGTGTGTAGTAGTAGACAAAACTGTACATATCAATTTGCAAGTTCTAGTTACTGTCGAGTTTACGGACACGTCGTGGCCACATTCGTAATTTTTGCGAAGTGAAACTTGTGGAAGACGAATGGACGGAAATAGGTTAATAGGGTGAAAATTTTTAAGCTAATGACGAAAATGTATTTTATGACGCCGAAGGTGCATAGTTCTAAATGTGCCAATCAAGACAACTCAGGCGTAAAATTTAATAATATTTCTTTAATATCGATTATCAAAGACGACTTCGAACATGCTTTGAACTCGGAATTTATGTTCAGAGCCGTTTTAATTGGCGAAAATAAAACGCTTCCACTTTCGATCTTCTTATGCGTTCATAGTGCAGAGAAAGCGATGAAGTGATGCGTATTCAAGATTCGGCTTAAGGCGAATTTAATACAGTTACGTTATTATTCGAATGCTTTACAAATTGATGATGTATTACCACGTACGTGCCTATATATAAACATAGGCGTATATGTATTCATATCCTTTCATTTTCACAGTTAATTAACGAAATATGAAATCATTATATTGAGCTTTACGTTGAGCAAATCGACATAATGATTGCGTGAATGACTTTCAAATTGATGTTGATGTTATTAAAGTGTAATAAGTGTGTCAAAAATTAATTGACCATAAATTCAAAGACGTGATTACTTGTTGAGCACCAATTGTACATAAAAATTCGTATGCTCGGCATGTAATAGTAGGTAGGTAGTAGTAGATACTACGTGTATAGAGAGAACTTTCTATATTTATGAGTACAACCTTGACCTTGACCTTTCATCCTCGAATAAAATTGATTTTTAATTTTCCTTTTAAGAATTCGATTTAAATTGTGATTCTGAAAGTTGTACAACTAATATAAACGAAAAGTAAAAAGAATGGGAACAAACAAAGAATCCGGTTTAACGGCCAAAGTAACGATATCGCGTGAATAAAATTAATTCTTTTGATGTTCTTTACATATTAAAACGTGAAATCAAAAACAAGCAAGTTTAGTATAATTTATGAGATAAGAATACTTTAAGAAACTTATTTTTTTTTTAAAGTAATCATCAGATAAACAAAAAAGAAAGAAAGAAACTATAGCGAAAAAATAAAAAAAAAAAAAAGAGAAGCAGAGATAGTTACATAAACAATTATATGCATCCGGTCAATTTATGTAGTATACGTAGTCCGATGAACGACTAGTTAACTGATGTGTTACTACAGACATCGCATTGCATAGATGTCTCGTATGTAAATGGAAAGAGTATGGTTCAGAATGAATACATTATAAATACAAAGTAGCAAGCATGTGTACGCATTTCTATTAGAACGTTAATAAGCCTTACTCTCAGACCACCCAAGCTAGTGACGAACAGTTCATACTTCATTGGAGTGTTGTTGGCTGTTGGTTTTCTAAATTTTCACCTTTGTTGGATATTGATTAATACCGAGTTACCGATTTTGTGGCTCCGAAAGTAAACGCAAATATATTTATATATTCTGATTGAGGTTTGGATCAAATTTTTCTTGTTACTATATTGTTTCGACCTTACCCTAATTTATGAAGTACAACATCGTTCAAATGTCTTCCACGGGATATCTTACATGTGTCGATTGTTTTGAGCTAATTTTCCGTGACTTGTCTGTACATAGCGAACACTAGCTTGGGCATAACTTGACCGCTATTCGTCTTCAGAGCGTCAAGAGTGTGGAGATTGTTTGCACAAACGCGAACTTTTGCTTGATCTTACAAGAAAAAGGAGCACTACCTTTAAAAAATACTGGTAGTCCGTCCTAGCAACACACACGATTCGCCATCCCTGGGGCCTAGATACTAAAACTACCTCCCATACACGCACTTTGCCAACCATTCTTCTCCTCTTGACCGCCGTTAGGTATTACTTCGAAGAGTTTGGTTGCTGTTATATCGCTTTTTTGTGAATTTTCTCCCTTCACCAAAATGTGACATTACACGTCCGGAAAATTTATCGGGCGTGTTGTACGGCTTAAGACACCGTCCTGTTGAGCCCGCATATTCCCAATTTCATGCCAGCAAAATATATTGATAATGGGGCTGGAACGAGTTTTTTGTGGTTTCAGAATGTCCATCGAAAATCGGCCGTAAAGTGGGCCATAAGCAGCCGATCGCACGGACCGTACATGTTTCACTGCAGAGATGCTATTATTTTCGCAGCACTCTCTTCTTCTGCTGTAGAATTTTTATAAACATCGAAAGGTAAGAAAAGAAGAAAATAATTTCCTTTTCACTTAACGCATATATAGAATATAGAATTTTACTTATTCTATATTTATGTATTCCTTTATAGTTTTATCTATAAAGTCGCTAAATTAGCATTACTTAAGTTAATGTTGTTTGTGCGCGAGCATAGAAGTGAAGACTACTTGCATGTCCATGCTTCTATATATATTTAGATATGCATATTTTTTTCACAGATATTTATGCATAAGTGAAAATATCGCTCTGTGCTGATCTTCTTCTGTTCACTTTGTTTATGCCCACATGATTTAACGATGCGAGGGGGGACTACTAAGAGGGATCTTTTACTGTTCGATGTTATTCTTCTCCGTTTTTTACATAAATGTATCTGCATATGTTTGTATTTTTGTACGCCTCAATTGGTGCGTCTCCTCTCATTCTCTCGCTTAGTTTGGCTCGTTTATTTATGTTTATTTATTTATTTTTATTTTCATTTTGTTTTTTTTTTTTTTGGTTGATTCTATGCTGGCCTAACTAACCCAAAAAGCTGAGTGGACAGAGACAGTAAGTATCAGCGAATGGATATAAAATCAAACGGAATTTATACGCAACGGTTTAGTTGAAAAACGTCAATATAATGATATCGTAATAAACCTGTATGTTTCTCTTGAGGAACGCGAAAATTTTCGAGGCGAAAAGAGAATGAAATTTTAATTCAAATTTAAAAAATTAATGTTTTGTTATAGAATTGTGAAATTTAAGAATAGTTTGGCGTGACGGTTCTGTGTGTGCGTGCGTGTGTTTGAATTAATCATTTCAAAGAATAATATATTTTTAAGTGTTTTGTTGTTTTTCCACGTACATTACACGTTGCTTCAGTTGCTTTGGTGAATTGTTTTTATCGTTTCTGCATCACGTTCTTTAGATTTATTTTTAATTTTTTTATTTTCTAAATTCTCCAAGAGACGTGTAAATCTTAAAGTAAACAAAAATATTTAATTTATTGCACTTTATGATAATTATTTTGCATCGGGTTTTCATCTGCATGTGTGTATGTGTGAGTGTTGTTTACGGAAGAAACAAGAAATGCGCGAATTCCTCGTATTCTCATTTATAATGATCACCTTAAAAGATTTTATATATTTTTGGAAATTTGTTGTTGAAATTACCATTGCAAAGTGCTTTAGCTTTATTATTCCATGATGTACTGTAGGTGTGTCTGTTGGTCTATCAGGGTCATTTATCTACTAAATGTTTAGATAATTAAAATTTTAGCTTAATAATATGTCTAGTTTATAATAGATAACGGTTTTTATTAGCTGTAAACCTGTTTGTGGAGGCTTTCAAAATTGGTCGATGTTATTGCCGCCGTTAGAGTAATGTTTCAAAAGCGCTTTTCCAATACAGCTCACTATAACTTGCGTGAATTCCGTTTATTTATGTTTGCTTATGCGCTTCTGGAAACATTGACGATCATTTTTATACCCATCACCGACGGATGAGGGGTATATTCATTTTGTCAAAATATTTGCAACACCCAGAAAGAAGTTTTAGAGATCCCGCAAAATATGTATAAACTTAATCAGCATTAAATTCTAAATCGATTTTAGCACGTTTGTCTGTCCATCTGTCCATCTACCCTCTATGTTGTGTACGTTGCAAACATTCTTCTGGCAAAGATGAAGACATTCACTTCAGTGTTTGCAAAAATGTTCGAAGTTTTTCCATGAAAGTTGGTGTTGAAGGTCACGCCTATAGCAACGCGTACACTGAGAACACCTCGGTTTTTCAGAAGGAATAAACAATTGCTTTTTTGCTCATTACTCATAAGCTACAGCAGCTAAATCAGTAGAAAAATCGACCGCGCCTACCATATATTACAGCGCATTAAAGTTTAACATTTTTTTTAATATCTTTGAAAGGCACAGAAACAAGCTTTAAAAACTCTATAAAATATATCAATTTTTGCGCCCAGACGGACGGATGCTATTGAGAATTTTATGCTGATCAAAAATGTATATACTTTGTGGCGTCTTTGAATCCTGGCTGTTGCGAACGTTTCAACAAATTGAGGAAAATGAAATTTTGATACTTCGTAATATTAGATGGATGGCGGATTTTTTCCATTTTTGTAGAGGATCGCTTAAAGAATGTGCAAATTGGTGTTTTTGTAGTTTATGAGCAATGAGCAAAAAACTCTTTTTTTTTTATTTGATAAGCAGAAATGTTGTGTTGTGATTGCGTCCCTTGATCGATTAAGTCCACTATCCATATTGAGTGCAACAACTTCGAATAGTTTCGTATATTTCAATTTTATATTTTAATCTTTGAAAGGAGAAGATTTGCCACAAACAACACACGGACGAATAGAGGGATATGTGGACGTGCTTAAACAGATTAACGGTTTTATACTGATCAAGACTATATATTTACTTGGCTGTGAAGCGTCCCACTAAGTGCTGCAAAATGTTTGAAAAATTTAATATAACTGCGCTGCTCAGGTATGGGTACAAAGAAAGATCAGCTTAAAGCATTATTTGTCACTGCGTAAAACTGAGGCCACTATTGTGAAATGGCAAAAATTTTGCACTCACTATCCATGCGTTGCTTAGATATATGATGGTAGGTGCTTCATTTCCAGAAAGAAAACTCTTAGCAAATGGGTAGTATAACCGAGTTTATCTGATTTTATTAAATTTTGATTAGATGCGCTTCCATGAGTTCATAAACTGATAATAATATATTTGCTTTTTTGTATAGCTTATTATATCTATGACCGGATGATGAGCTTAGTATATGAAGATGTGCGCCGAAGGTCATAGTGTGAATCTCCTCGTCAACTTCGGTTGTGTTTGAAATCCATTTCCATGACAAAATCTAGCTTATATTGTATGTTTTACATGTAGATATAAGCATCTGTCTTGAAGTCTGGAGTAGAGCGCTTGCAAATATGCATAGAGTTGTCAATACTAACTTGAAAAAAGAGAAATATAAAATATCCTGACAAAGCATTGAACATAGTTTAGTACAGTGTAGTTTAGTTTAAGTACACTTCACTCCAATCAATTCAAAAATCGATAAGAAAGTTCATATACCGAGCGGTAGCTTCAAAGCCACATTTCAACGGAGTGAAAAGTAACAGAAAGTTGACTCTTTCTCCTATATTCACTGGAAATGATAGGTATCGAAAATTCGCTTTCAGGCAAATCACACTAACCATATAAAAATTGCATTAATTGCTTAACACTACTTGTCACGACTTTTGATGCTAATAATAGTTGCGTTTTAGAAGATAAATGTTTAGAAGTCACGTTAGTACCAACCGCTTTGGTAAATTACGCGAAGCGTAAAGTTTCGCATCAACATCAGACATAAATGGCAAGTTGCTGAGAAAGATGTAGTTAACATTCCGTTATGCTTGTCGAGATTACTTCAACATTTCGACTACTAGTTATCTTAAGGTTTCATTTGCTGACGGTATGCGTTCATTTAAATATTACATAAATGAATACAAGACAATATTTATGTAAAACAGGGCCAAATATTTTAATTACCTCCAATAACATATAACGATATATATATACGAGTGTCAACGTCAAGTTTTTTTGAAATCAATTTTATTTATCATTCGCAAAATGACAAATGCATCAATGAACAGATGAACAGGACTACTTCGATTTATTGGTCTGCCTGATCAGCTTTCATTGTCGCGACATATGGAATGATAAAGTTTACGTAATATTGACATGGTAGGATATAATAATTAATTTTTAATTTTAAAAATTTCCCGTATTATAATAAAGTAAGCAAATTGCTTTCTAAACTATAAATTATATAAATCACGATTTCATTGACTGCATCAAAGGTCAGAGAAAACGATATTAAAACTGATGAAACTATTATCAGAGGCGAGCTGCAGTGGCTTTAATAAATCTATTCATCTATCTTCGATAACTTTAACTATTATTAATTTTTTTTTTCTATATCTTTGCTTCAATGCATTATGAACTATGTAGGTAATAATCCCATCATCCGATTAGATAGAAGTAGGAAATAATTATCGAAATATTTTATTTTCTAAAAGTAGTTAGGTAACGAAACTCTCTTGTAATGTACACTAATATTGCTCGATCCTATATTGTGGGTATTTGAAAGGTTTCTCTTAGGATTTTTCTAGACTTACACTGCGTTAGAATGCAAAGTAGAACTAAAGACTTTTAGCAACTTAACATTAGTCGAGTTCTAAAAAATCGTTAAGATTAATTGAAATTGATTTTCAAAGTAAATGAAAAAAAAAAAATTAGTCGGAAAAGTACTTTTGTGCAAGTACTGGAAGATCAGTTGGAGAGTATACCCGCAAATTTTCATCGTTGTAGTTCATAAGTATAAAGCAAGCTTTCGAAAAAAGAGTTTATGCCGTAATGTGGAAGTGTAAAGAAAGTGGAAGTGAAAAAGTTCGGGCTTTCAAGGCGATGTAATAATGTTTGCGGTCAGGAGTATATTGACCACATTGAGACATTGCACGGACCGGACGACGGATATGTAATTCAGATTTCCATGCTGGTGAAGAACATGTGTACACAACATAGAACATATATTTTTAATGTCTCTGAAGCTTGCTTCTAGATATTGCAAGGCTTTTTCAATATGTTTCCATCCTTCGGATTGACGCCACTTAACATCATGTTTTGTTTGTATGGAGGCATCCGAAGAGCATCATGCGTCATAAACTATTTCAATGCACGATTAAGCCCGCATTTTACGGTAAAGTATTGAAACTGGACCAATAGTAAAGATTGCCGTTTTCCATTACGGCCTGGGATATTTTTAATGACTGGCTGGAATAATGGTTTTATTAGAGATGTGGCAGAACGTTATCAGTCGAAATGACATAGATTTGTGTTAGTAAAGTTCGTTTAAAATAAAAGAAAATTGTGTTCGATCGACGAAGCAACCGCCTTAATATTTGGAAGATACTTCATCTGGTTGTTTCGAAGCATATTTTTATATGGAATCCGTATAAACTAAACTCTTTGATTTTTATCGCGTACTGCAGCAACCAAGGCACTCATAATATTATAAGCAAATGTTAAGAATAAAATGTCTGAACAAAGTGTTAGCCAAAGTTTATGAAATTCAATCCATTACTATTTGGACCTGACATACCACATAAGTATTACAATATCCTAGAGAAACTTCCAGAATCAATAAATCAACGCAATTCTCGCATAATATTACAAACTTCTTCTCAGCTTAATAGTATTATGAGTAACAAAATGGTAGCAAATTGTGCACTCATATTAAACTCATCGGCAACAAGCCATTATTTCCCTAATGATAAGACTATACGGTCTACTTGCCTGTACATTTTGTTAAGCATGTATGAGAACATTCACTAATTCGGTTTCAGTGAAAGTTTATTAAACCTATTTTACTAACCATTACCGTGACATAGGTCTATTTACATGCAATTTACAATCAAGCCCAAGCAAAATTTATAAAACGAGAAAATCAACATATCACCCGCATAATAATAAAATTTTTCATTTTAGTCGTCTAATAGACTTAAATAGAATTAAAAGAAAAACCTCTAACAAATGATGAGCGTCTGTATATTAGCATTATATAGTGAGAATGTATGCAAATGATTCAATTTAGTTACCCCTACTATAACTTTAGATATCTATACTCAGGCATATTTAATTTTGTCAAATATATATGCGTACTGCATGGAATGGAAAGTCCCGAGACTGCATTTTGTGTGAGATTTACATTAATTACATAGCATGTAATATATTTTAATTATTTTCTTTCATTATACCCTACTCTACTTGAAGTACTGGGCCTATTAAGTTCGCGGGTATATGTGGAACACATTCAAGATCGATCCACTTCCTGTTAGGCCGATCGGTTCAGAAACATATCCCAAATTGATTCAAGCTGGTCTGTCTGTCCGTCAATCAGTCGGCCAAAGTAAACTCTGCAGCCCTGAGATTGTAACCCGTGAACACTGACTTGGTAATCGTAATACTCTACTATAGCGGATATTTGTGAAACAGTCTTCATTAGACGATAATTTGTAAAAAAATTCATTTAGCAAATTTGTACATGTTTCAGTTCAAGTTTCAAGTCCCATGCTAGGTGAGAATTACATTAAGCAAAACGGCTAGACAAAGGGACAGAGACGCCCAAATCGGCTTAAAAAATGATTCTGAGTTGATTGGTGAAATAAAATGTAAGTGTATCACGAGTCGTTCTGGATATTGGATACATCCGGACAAATTTTTAATAGTAAAGGATAGGACATATATTTCTTTTTCATCTGTGTAAAAATTGTTCAGATGATGTCGACTCTGACATCTTTAGGATATACAAAATGTTTCTCCCTATCACTTTATGTGATCGTCCACAGTAACGCGTTCTTACGATAAAATGGGCCGCAAAGCTTTTGGGGCCGATTTTGAATTTAGACCACGTTTCCAATAAAAAGCAATTTCTAATGAATCATTTCCTTGCAAAACCATTAATTCCCGTCCGTTTAATCATATGTCAAGCAAGGGTGAGTACTGTGACTTTTCGTTCCATTCATTCTATGCATTCTGTTATTACGCATATAGCCACTCATTTACCACAATATGTAAGTAATTACATATTATTGTGTGTCGGTCGGTCGACAACTTCATTAAGACCGGGCAATTTATATTGATACAATGCTAACTCAGTTTTATCATATGTGTGAATATATGCAAACATCCCAGGAGGTACCTCTATGGTTACATAACTAATTTAAAATGTATGAACAGCACGCAAAAGCATATATTGTTAGTGCATATATATTTTCATTTTATTGCTTTTGATTGTATTTCAATATCATTGACCTTAAAAATCTATTGTATTAGCTGCTGTTGTTGTTTTTTGTTAAAATTAATACGATTTTCGTTACAAGTTTATTGTGTTATTGAATCATAGTTAGTAGTATAAAGGTTTAAAATTTTAGTTTAAATATTGGATTCACACTTACACATATACAAGAAATTACGTAAAAGCTTGCAGCCTTGGTAGTAAGTCAATTGCTAAGTAAATAGATGGAGCAACATGCATGTTTCTCGCATAGATGGCGGTATAGATCTTTGGTTACATCATTTGTGAGATTGAAATTGTGCGCACGCCATTCTGATCTTGTTGCGTACTTTAACTCTAAAAATTGAGCTGATGGAACTACAAGCATTCTCCAACAATATATAAAAATCTGGAAAAATATTTGAAAAATCAAAGATTCCAATAAAGTCTAATCAATCCTTTAAGGCTTATAGTAGATATTGGCCTTTGTTTTAAATATTTACTAGAAGAGAAATACTAAAAATACCCTCACAACTGGGAAACTTGTGCCCAACCGGGGAAGTATCTATAATATTATACTTCCAGACTCTCAGTACCTTCCAATTAAAAATAAAATTATTTAGCTTTGCTTAATATGACATACGCCTCTACTTAATAATTTGTGTTTTTTTCGAACTGGGCATCGGGATCACAGCCATCCCGTAACCGCTTTGCAGTTATCTCGACATGGGACCTTATGGATTCATAAGGTCCTTTCTCCTCCTCCCGCTACTCCCTTCTTCCACATTCTCCCTCCCCCTTCCTCGCCTGAGATTAAGGGTTCGAATATCGGCTTCGAGTCACTTTACATCGAAGCATGTCTTGCAAAAAAACGGGACATTTCTTCCATCTTTCGGTGTCCATTAACCTGACCGTTAGCATGTTACTTGGCGTAAGTTCTACTTCCAGAGATCTGAAAAGAACGTTTCTTAAATGTGTCCATATAGGATAGACGAGACCAGGGTGCTGCGTATTGTTGTTTACGCCGTAGATGCATTATTTACTCGTAAGTTGAAACGGTGTACCTAACTCGAGAAATTTCCATGAGTAGTGAAAAATTGGCTTAGAAAGAAATTAACTTCTCCGTGTTTCCTCTTCACCCATTGTTCTACTTTTGAGATGAGGGTGTAGGGTGTAGGTTTCTATTCATGTCGTCTTCCCATCGTTACTGCCGTTCAGTCAAGATGCTCTGCCCGATTGCAGTATTAAGTCTGCAGGCATCGCTGTAATTTACTTCCCTGGTAGTTCCTTATTTCTACCGCTGTGGATGCAGAATTACTTCTTCAATAGTAGTTCGGTGGGCAATATTTCTGCCAAGACCGCTGCCGTTGACGTTGGAACTGATGGGCTTCCAGCTTCCGCAGAAGATGTTTACTTACTGATACACTCGCATTGCCACGTAATCTACGTTGCAGATATTCGACTCGCCTGTTTTGGCCCATTCACGTTTGGCATAATTTTTCGCAGAGTGGTTGCGGTTGACAATGGTTTATGCGAAACCTTCGCAACGTGTCCCGCAAGTGTTAATTTCGTGTCTAGTTGCACTCCCACGCATCTTATATCAGAACTAAATTTAGCTGTACCCATCTATCTCTATTTTTGACTCTTGGAACGCTTTTCTCTCCGTCACCGATATGGCTTCACTTTTTTTGAGCAGGAAGGGGATCTACGATTAAGGTCCGTGGTACCCTTGCAGAAATCCGTCTTTTAATGTAAACAACCATGAACCCAAGGAAAAAATCTTAGCTTGTTTAAACTCTTTATGATGGTTTCCCCCTTCCTCATTAGCGTCAGTCGTTGATCGTCGTTTGACAAAGCCAAACCTCTTTTAGTGTTCCTTTCCAAGTGCTATCTAAATTGTTTTTCGCTTGCTAAGTACTTCGTTAAAGTGCGATTACGTATTTCGCAAAATAACAAATAATTACATTGTTTCGCTTTGTGTAATTAAAATTAAGTGAATTTCTATTTTTGTTTTCAACCAACTTGTAAGTCTGACTCAGGTTTAGCTACGCCACGTAAGGTAATAGTGAAATATTTTTCTACAAAGTATTTTTATTTTAAAAATGTCATAAACAAACAAAGTTTTAGCGATAACATTAGAAAAATGAACCGTGAGACACTACTAAGAAATGCGTTATCAGCACAAATTGTATACGAAAATTGGATTTTTTATCATAGTTTGCTAAAATCAATGGAAATCATTCTTTTGTGTTAGCCAATGCTGAACTTAATACAAGTGTACGAAAACTGATTCAACAAATTAAATATATGGCTTTCGATATTTTACAGATTTGCGACGTTGGATGCGTTCGTTTTTGTTCATTATACCCTACATTACATATAGTAGAGGATATATTTAGTTTGTGCGAATATGTGTAACATGTGAAAGATTTTTTGGAAGAACTCACCTTTTACTGTACCGATCAATTCAAAATCATTTCTTGAACTGTCTGTCTGTGCGTCTAATTTGTGTCTACATATTTTCGCATCATTCAGGTCGCATCTTTTGCGATATTATGATGAAATTTGGTAGGCTGATACGTTTTGACTCAAGGACCAACCATATTGAATATGTTTCGAATCGGACCACTTTTTCGATCACTCCACAGATAACTATTTAATTTGAAAAGTCTTTATATAAAATATTACAACGACAAATTTCGATGGGGGATAATTATTTTTAAGTCTCCTGATGGTACGAAAACTAACTTTTCATACGGTAAAAATTTCTGCATTTCAACATTTCAAATGATAGTTGGCTCACAATAATATTTAGGCATGCAGATCCCATCCCATATAAGGGTTCTTACCAAAAATAATCCCTATGATGAAAATTGGTTCGCGGGAGTGATTACATATAAAAGTTGCAAATTTGCGTCAAACAGTTCTATTACTTGGATACCAATGCATCTAGGAATGCTCATGAAAAGTAAACCGTTATAAGCTTAAAACTTTGAAGATTTTATAATGCAAATGATATCTGATCCACATTTGAAATACATAGATTAATTTTTTAGACTCCATTTCGTATACGATTTCTCATGAATAGATTTTTGGCAAAAATCTTTAATACTTTATGATGCAACATGCGACATAACAATTTGGCATAAAAATTAATCGTAAGGAATTCGAATTACGAATTACGTATTGTGTAGAGCCGATCCTATAAAGGACCTTTCATCAAGCCTATTTTCTTATAACGATTATAGGTGAAAAATAAGAAACGTCCTTAACAAGTGAATGTATTAAGTGAAGCATTGTAGTGTCGTCCTTGTTCGACTACAACATTTCCTTTCGTTATACCCATAATCGAAGGTGCTGAGTTCTGATGACTGAGGTCTTGCCCAGTGTCAAATTCTCTAACCATGGAGTTATCGACTTCAAATTTGACAGAAGGATTTAAAAGTCTTGCACGCAAGTTGGTATTGACAATGGGCCAAATCAGTCGAAGGGCACGCAAATGGAAAAAATTGAACTTGCCTATCCATTGTTATAATGTATCAAAATTTAGCCAGCAAGAAATGTATAAATTTTTTGAACTTTTTTGCTTTAATTTATCTTAAAGAAAAAATGTATTATTCATTTTCCCGTATTAAGTTCTTATGCAGTTGTTTTTTAAAGAATTTTTTAAAGCTGGTTTCCAGTACTTAAGGAGCTTTTCTTAAAAATTATCTTTTACAATTTCTAAAACAGTTGTTACACCAATCACGCGATATATATTTGTTTTTTTAAAATGCGTTCAATTTCTAGAAGTGACACATCACTCAAAAAGATCGTAGGATTGGAGTGGATTTTTTTTTTACAATTTCGTCATTCAAAGTCATCAATAATGCTACATAACACTCGGTTGACTGCCGATTCGTTTTTGAAGTGTGATGAAGTATCCACGCTTCATTCATTGTCACATAGCACATGAGAAAATCCCTTTATTTCGTCTAAATACCTCCAACATGTTGTTGTTTTTGGTCAAAAGTTAACAAACGCGATATCCCCTTCGAGCAGAGTTTTCTCGTGGCTGAGTGTTCATGCGAAATAGTAAATACGCTGGTGTCGATATCGCACGCAATATCGCTTTAGGATCTTCCAAAAGGATTTTATGCATTTTTTTGTGTTTTCTGACACAACCTTCGCATTGGGGCAATTGGAGTGGAGTTCTTTGCCGTTTGTCTCGATAGATTAACATTAATTCAGTCATTGCTTTGCTTGAATGATATTCTCCCCATTGAAATTCAAAACAGCGTACGATACTTAGATTCTCGCCATTGTTTTGAAGATTACGGAAGTAGCGTCACTAAAACAACTGTAGCTTGTAACTTAATGGTGGGATTATCATGAAATTTTGATTCATTTCGTATGAAGGTTGATAGTATCTAAAAATCACATCGATTCATCTATATATATATATATATATATATATATATATGTAGTATTGATCAGCATAAACGGCAGGTTTGTCTTAATCGTACTCATGTCTCTTGTTGATTGAATTCATATTTGCGGGCGATATAAAGACTTTATGTAGAAGAAACCAGGCTGATGTAAAACTTCTGTTTATTCTACTAATGAAGTTAAAACATTGATAATTGGTTAGTGGCCAACAAAAAGCAAGTTTTTCTTTTCCTTAAAGAGATGCAAATTTGTCACCTTCAGTTCGACTATGTAGATATTTTTCCGTAAAAAATCATTCTTTGGTCTTAAGTTCGAGTATAAGGCGCAGTGAATGAATGTACATTCGAAGTTTTTGTTCCGTACAATTATTTGTTAAATTTCCCATGGCTACGGTATCTTATGTGTCTGAGAGGGATAAATGTATCTTTATTTTATTTATCCATCAATATCGTATGCGAAAAAGATTCGACTTAAGTCGGATTTAATCTAATTTTGTATTTTGTTTACACTTGAAGCAAAAGCAACAAAGTTAACTAAACAACAATTAGTGAAAGAGGACAAAATTGATTAAGAGATAAAAGTCAATATAATCGACCAATAGAGATGAAAGTTAGGGTGACTAATGCTAACCTCAACTTTCAACAGTTATGGATTGCATTTGACTTAAAAAGAATAATTTCTTATTTATTGTTAATTTAACTCGAAAACAATTCGAGAAGACATATTAAGTAGCTTGACAAGGCTCATATTGCAGAGCGTCAAATTTCATTCATTTCATTTATTTAATTTATGTGAGCGGTAATATTTGTGATCCAGTTAGGATGCCACCACTTTCAGGCAGAATACATTTTTGGAGCATTTTGTACTTATAAATTTAATTAGGCGGGTAAACCACAGTAAATATTTCGAAAAATCCTCCTAGAATGTGTGGAATATGAAATTTTTTCGTTGAAATTTTGGTCTTTTTCTGGGTACCATGAACATCTACTGGAAGTTACAGCTTAATATTTTATCTATTGATTTCTAACATAACTCTTCAGAAGTTATTTACATGCATTTAAAACCGTGTGCGAACTAAAACACTTTAGTGTAGCTACTCTTGACAATCCTACGAGGCTGAAAGTGATTTGAAACCTTTCTAGGCTTCTTTTTTTAAGATATACCCAGACACGCATTCAAGATTTTAACGAAATTTTGTACTCCACGGTATTAATACAAAACCGTGCATACCCTTTAATGAGCCTAACATATGACTTGGTATTGTAGTTAATAGAAGTTCAGATTATTTACTATTTACCTCTCGGTCTGTCTTGCCTTCTATTGGCTAATAGCCGAGCCGGTATGCTCACTGTAATGTCACGGCACGATTTACACAATTAAGCGATGTAAAGAAAAACAAGCAATAATTACAAAATTTCCTAATATTTAGTTGTAGCCGCTGTTTGCGCTTGTTGTTGCTTACTATGTATTTGTCATTATTAAGTTTTATTTTCGATTTGTTTAATAACTGTATTGGAATAAAAATAAAAAAAGAAAGAAACTCACACAGCTGGTTACGAAAAACATATAACTCATACCTAGGCACATGTACACATACATGAATAGAGAGGAAAAAAAAACAACTCATTATTTGTTTCTCTATTGATTCTATTCATTTGGAATTATATAGACATAAAGAATTCAAAACATCATTCACGTAACCTCACGTATACACACAATCCGAGTCGTTTTTGAAATTCTCAACCAGCACTTAATTGTAATTGAAAGTGACAACAATTTCACAAACTCTAGTAGGCTGTGGACGCGCAAAGACAAGCAAAAAATTCTGAAAGCATATCATTTCGACTTTTGTGTGTAAAGAATTCAGATTGGAAAAAAATTTTTTCCTTTAAGTGCCAAAAAATATTGAAATTAAAAAAAAAATTCATAAATAAAAGGAAGTAAAATTCAAAAAAAAAAAAGAAAGAAAAATAAAATTTAAAAAATCAGTTTTATAAAAAATTTTAATAAAAATGAAATCGTTTTTGGCTGTCGCCGTCGTTACCTTGGCGTTGAATTTTGCTTTGGCTTCACCAGGTAAGTGGGTCACGATTGCATTTTTATAAATCCTGTTTTGTTATTTTTTATTTGCTTTATATCAAAATGATTTTTTTTTTTTTTGAAAATTATCAAGAAAGATGTGCGAAAGGGGTTACGTCAACAATTAAAAAGATATAAAGAGTGTTCAATCAATCCGAGGGGCAGAAGGGGAATACTTTGATTTAACTTCGATTACAAATTTCAGAATTTAAGAGGACAATGAAAATTTGTTATTAGACTTTTAAATTTTGTTTAGAAATTTTCCAATAGAAGTAGCGTGCAGCATGTTTTTATATCAGCGTGTAAATCGAAGTAGGTCTGGTACTGTGAACCAATTTGCACTTGACACTAGGAGGCTAAGAGAGGACAGTGAAATTCCTTCGACAGATGGGCAGGTGTTAGTTCAGATAGATCAGAGATTAGCGAGCGTACAATATTTCCTTAATAAAGAAATTCAAGCTAAATGTTCAGGTCAAGAGGTGCGTCGTGGTATTTGTCTGGTACGTGAAGGGTGTCCATTCATCCGTCAAGGATGAATGAGCAAGGTTATTCGTTTTTAATTCAATCATGCATTCCTGTAATAGTGTAATGAAATGACATCTTTTTGTAAAGTCTACGCCTATCAGGTTACTATAAAGCATAACTCAAAGTAAACATTTCGCAGGTTTGGCAGATTGGTCTGCTCCCATTCGATTTGAAGAATTATAGATCATCTCAGCTAAAGAAAAGGCTTGACATGAAGATGTTTAGATACTGGTCTAAGCTAAAGATTAATGGCTTAGCCAGTCGATCTCATATGGGCTTAAGCAAGGTGCGGGCGGTATACTTCTTAAGCAAACACCGCGTAAAGACGGCATGGTAAAATTGTTTTCCCAAGTGGGTATAGAATAGGGATCCTTGAGATTGAAAAGAAATCTGTGAATTAAAGGCTAATAGTGCATTCTCAACACAACAACGCTCCACTTCCCGCTAAAATGTTAAGTGCTTTACATCCGATTACTTAAACATTTACTTAAAGCTTCTTTCGAAAACTATTTTATTTTACGGTTATCGGCCTTTACCAGCAATATTTGTAGGCCATTGCAAAATGAACTTTTTGTTGTCTTTTCCGAAGATGCTTCGCTTTCGATTTTTAACAAAGGGCATATGACAGGGCGTAAGTAGCTTGCATTAGCAACAATTAAAAAATAACGTGTTCTAAGTCCTTTATATATTTTAATATGTAGTGAATACATCAAGTTCACATGTCAAGGTCAGGTCATATGCTTATGAATGTGGTGTAATTAAAAAGGATTGTACGCATTTTTTTCCTTAAATCTAGTTTTAAAAAAAAGCAATTTGGTACTTTCAAGGGATATGTATGTATACAGGTCAGGAAATTATTAACGTAACTTCTTGAGCGGTTCTTCGCGTTGCCTTGGCATGAAACATTAGAAAAATTACTTGAAAAATATTTTATTAACAGCCTCGATATATTGCCCGAAACATTTCCATCAAGCTAAAATAATGAAACGAACATAATTGATAATTGATTACTTTGCCTTATCACAATGCAGCTGCAGTAGCCTTCACCTTAAGTACAAGGTGCGTTTAGCATATAAAGTTCAATGTATGCATATCAGTTTGAGGTATTTTGAGGAAAAAAAAAACAGCAAAAAGCATATAAAAGTCAAATTAAAAAATAGTCATACAATTAATTAAATTTACAACGCTGACTCAGTTTAATAGCGAAAAAAGAAATGCAAAAAAAGCGTAAGAAAATTTTTAATATCTTGCTGGGAGGGAAAGAAAAAAATAAATCGTAATAATAAATTTCAACTGGATTTTATTGCAAAAGGTAACAGTCACTAGTAATTGCTGAAAATTTTCTTCAATTTATTTTCTGTGTCACCATATATAAACGTACATATATAAGAATGGGTACCGATTTGGTCGGTGGGCGAACGACAGCAGTAAAGAAAAAAGAATCCATAGTAAAATTTATGATTTTTCGTAAATTGTTTGCAATTAAAACGAAAATTGTCGCCACAGTATGGATGAAAATTGAAAGCCAAAAAAAAAAAGAAAGAATAATAAATAAATAAATAAATACATAAATAAAACATAAAAAAATTTCGCGTCACTTGCGACGGTACATAGGCAGCTGTAGAGTATTTATATCATTTGGTTGCTCTTACTCGCACATATAGTTATGTTCACGTAAATGCATATACGAAGGTATTAATAGAGTCATTAAACATTTAACACAAAATTCGCCAGATTTTCCCCGAAACACAATTCACATATAATTTGAAATGACTTTTCATAGATGTGCAGCGTATGTGCAATATATGTCTTCTTTTTTTATACATCTTTTAATCCCAGGGTAACCTAATTTTGTCATTTATTTTGTAACACTCTAAAAAAGGAGATCAATACATACATGTACGTGCTTAGTTTGAGATTCAGAATGGATTCAAGAGTTCAGGCCGTTCGTTTTCTATTTGTTAAAATTCTTAAAAGTCGTGAAAGCCCTTCAGGGGCAAAAATACTGTACGTTTTAATAGCAGAATCGCCGCAAATATCTCTCCGATATCTTTTAGTATAGACTGCCTATTAAAGATCCTATTCTACTAGTGTACTGCTCTTCACCATAAATGTTCATATAATACAATCGAAAAAGGGTGTGAAGTAATATTCGAATTTAAGTAGCAAACACACTTACCAACTACCTGGAAAGAGTTCTGCTAAGTAATGAGAATTAAGGTGTGATTGGTCTATTCCGTCCAACGTAAACGTAAAATATATTTGCGGATATCTAATGAATCTAAATATAAAAGTAGCTTTCAAACAAGTTAAACAAATTCGTCTTTCCAGAGCAATTGTCACCAAATTTCAAAAACTCGCCTGACAGTAGGTGAATAACGTGGAAATGGTTTGGTTTGGCGGCACCAAACTCTCGAATTTGATTATTTCCCCATTTTTGATTTTCCCGGTTTATGCTAATACATCAAATTTCAAGAATTTGGTAAAATTTTTTCCGGAAAGCAGAATTTAAATTTGTTTAGCTTTTTTAAAGGGTACTTTTGTATGAGGTGGTCACAAAAATATTTTAAGTTTTCAAGTTTGGATGAAGTCCATACATATCCTCATCCTAGCTACTTCGCAGAGCTCTGTTAAGATAGTTGGTAGTTGCCTTTGCTAGTTAAATTCGAATTTATCTTCAAACCCTTTTAACTTCAACATTATTCCTAGGAGGCAACGACTACTACAAATTTCGCTAAAATTTTCCGAAAAATCAGTATCTGAAAGTGGCATATATAATGTTCATAATGGTCTTGCAAATTTTTCTAAAAATCTCCCTCTCTCTCTGCCTCTCTCTTTTTCTTTTTCTCTCTTCCTTTACTCTCTTGCTGCATTTCCAAGTCTTTCTCTCAAAGACATTACCATGTATGCTAAGTTGAATTTTCTCAGAGAACAGGGGTGGGGCTCGATTACAAAAGCGGTTCTGTTAAAAGTTATTGAAGACTTATCTGTAATATTCGATAATCAAATGCGTGACTTTACAGAAGCTAAAGCAAATGCTACGATCAGAAGAACGCAATGGGAGTCGATAAAAAAGAGAGAGGGAGAGAGAGTGAGGGAGCAGTGCGATAGCAACTGTCTGTATCCATCTAATTACCTACTTAATTATAATTACATCTTCACAATTAAAGAAATGCATTTAATCCGTATACAATCTGAACATTAGGGTACGAAATTTCAAAATTTTTATTTCTTATAACGAAGATGGTGGTGAGTGTCGAAGAATTCCGCTTAACCTGAATGTAAAGTAAATATTTTGCTTTTTTTCTGTTTGCACATGTGTATATATATATATATATAAATATATATATAATACATATATATAAATATTTACGTATTGTTTATTTCATATTTATGCATTTATTTATGTTTACATTTATATGCATGTGCGTGGCTCGTGTGGAGGTCTTTGTACACATTTTGTAAATATTATGACCAAAAAATATTTTATAAATGTTTTTTTCACATTTTTTTAACCACGATAAGTACGAGGGTAAAGCTGAAAATTTATGCGGAAGTATATATAGAGTTTTCTTTCGCTTTCTGGCGAGTCATGTGTTCTTCAACATTTTAAAAAAGTTGAATGTAAAATGAGATCCCGAAATTCTAATTTAGAAAGCTTTTCATTTATGCCTCAAACACGGGTTACGCGAATTTTCTATTTAACGAGAGAGATGATTATTCTCTCTTAAACGAGGTTGTTTTAAAATTTAAGATAATTCATCGCAAAAACTGACTTCATATTAAAACTCAATACTAGCGACTTGTTTAAGTGAGATGACCAGTCATTGTTACGCGTTCATCAAGATGTGGGACGCGTTTGTGTGCGCTTATATAATACGTTTCTATGGAAAGGTTGTATCCGTTGTCAACATAACGGATGCGCCTTCAGGTTTAATTAGTATTAATTAAGGTTTAATTAGTATATATTAATTAGTTGAATTCGGGATACAAACGGTAAATTCTCGAATTTCTATAGCAATTCTTTCAACTTGGGTAAATGGCTAGGTGACCGAAACATGGAGTATTATTAGAGAGCTAAGAATTTTATGCTGCAGTCTGTGAAGTCTCAGTGTAAATGCATGATTAAATATTCTTCTACTTCTATACCCTACACCACTTCCGCTGCAAGGTTATAGTAAGTTTGTTAGGATGTATGCAACACCCTGAAGGACCTGAGATAAGCTATCGTTATTATACTGATTGATTCCGAATCATTTTCTGAGCCGATTTAAGCTTATCTATCCGTCTGTCTAGTTTTTAGGTTCAACGTAGTAGTCGCAACTTTTGATAAATTTTTGATGAAATTTGGTACAGTGGCGTGTTTTAGTTTAAGGACTAACAGTTTTGAAAATAATTCCGATGCGACCACTTTTTCGGTAACACCTTGTTTTGGAAAGTCGTTATATGCATAACTGTTCGGTGATGTAGTGTATTTAACGGTGGACCATGGCCCACTATAATATTTTTACTTGTTTAGGGAGTGATATTAAAAGTGTTGGAAATAAATATGTAAATTCAACTATTGTCATATAGCTATTATCAATATTATTTACGGTATATATACGGTATATAAACGTTTAAGGCTTCAGATTGCGTGAAGTTTCTGGTGCTCAAATATTTATGCAAAAAAAAATTTCTATATACACATCTTCAGACATTACGTTACAAGTAGATGACATTTTCACGCCCGTTGCGCCGCTTCCGGTAACCGCCAAAAAAAATTGACAATTGCGCGTAAATAATTTTCTTAAAAGAAAAATATTTTTTTCGTCGGCGTGTATTGTCTTAGGTACACATTTCAAATATTGTGACATGTAAAGATTAACGCGTACGATGGTAATAACAATAACTAATTTCAAAATAGGCATCATCTCCCATTCCCCGTCACCCCGTTACATGCACTTACATTTGTACGCTGTTTCGCATGCTTATTATGCCCAAAGTATTTCAGAGAAACCGTAGAGCCCTATGCATTAACTTATTACACGGATCTCGTTACACATTAAAAGAAATCTTTTTGCTTTTAAAATTTGTTTTTCCCATCCGCCGACAATCCGGTGATAACATACAACACGAGTAGTTTACAACAAATGTCCTTAATTTTTCTTGTTGTTGTTGTTGCCTTTTTTTAAAATAAATTTCTTGCGTCATTATTATTTTTTACTTAATTTGAAATAAATTTTTGCGCTTAACTGACTGAATACTTTCGTTAGCAAAGAGTATTTTACGAGGATTACAATTTTAACAATTTTTTTAAAACCGAAAAAAAAAAATAAAAAAATATTAAATCTATTAAATTATTCATACACAATCCCCATCAAAATGCAGAGAGATTCACTATAAACAACGAAATTTTACACAACAATTTTTTGTTGTCAATACGCTCTCGACTTTGCCGCACTAAAAGTACTTGTTGCGGATTATTATCACAAAAGCATTGAAAAATAAAAAAAATACATATAAAATAAAAGTAATCCTTATCATTTTTACGGAGCATAGAGAAATTTTTGATTTAGTTCTTACTGTGACTGCCACTCCTGGCTGAGTTGCACGATTTTAAGCACTTTTCAAGTATCTCGACAAACGACAAAATCTCGACAGCAACGACATTAGAAATTGTATTGCATAACAAAATGTTTCATGTTATTATTTGTCTTTATTCACTTTCTATATTATTTTAATTTAATGGTGGATAAATCACTTGTTCCGTTTGCCTTAGTCGTCTTCCTTAGCCAACTTCAATTACAACCATCATAACAACGTTTCGTTATTTTCAATAATAATATTGTTCTCCTTCTACTGCGTGTTTTTCTCAAGAATTCATTATCAATATTTTTCAGAGTACCCTTCACGTTTTTAATAATTCACGTAAGAATTTTTCTAAAATAAAAAAAAACAAATGTTTGGCTTAATGTTTGCGTTGTGTGCTTATTAATAATGATTTCTATAGAAATTTAATGAGATAGAAATTTTCATGTTGAATTCGTAATCGGATCTGCTGTTATATAATATTAATAGAAAATTGTGTTGACAACGTTTTGTTGTTGATTGCGTTGTATCACTATTTAGAATTCATACAAAATCGTACATGAAACTAATTGAATGTAAATAAATTTTATTGAAATTTTCATTTAAATTGCAGGACCGAAGGGAATGAGTTCGAATTTGAAAATTAGTGGTTAAGCTACGATTGATAGTTTCTTTACGTATCTATGCATATTGTTGTTCCGATGACCATTTTTCAAATAATTGCATTAACTAAAAAAAGTCAAATTTAGTAAATAAACGTTTACGAGATTATGACGACTTTTATTTACATACTGGGTGGGTAAATATGAAACTGGAATTTACCCATACATGGCCTTTAACACTACGTTTAGGCGACATAGATGTTTCAAGTAATATTTGTTGTCTAATTTGTATTTTTGGTAACAACAAGAGGTCATAAAACTAATACCTACCGAAAATGTCGAGTCTTGTGCTAAATAAAGAGCACTTGACGAACGAAACGAAAGTCTTTTTTGCAACGTGTTCTAATCGGAGATGGAAAGAGAATTCCAGGCGTAAAAATTCATGCGCAGATCCCAGAATCGTAGAGGCACACCACCCACATTGAATGCGAATTTAAATCGCTTTGCAGGAAGATAATATTTTTTGTTTGCGTGTGATGCAACGATTGCAAAAACATTTTTTTACACAAGATCCACTCATCCAATCGTACAGCAAAATTGGTTTGGGTTATGTGGGAAGTGCTATGCCATGGGATGTTTACACACCAAGTTCTCCTCCTTCCGATTACCATTTGTTTGAGTTGTTGGGACACGCACTGGCTAAGTAGCGCTCTATGCTGTTTATGGAAGTGTACGAAAATGGCTCGATGACTAGTTTGCCTCAAAGGAGCAATCGTTTTCTTGGCGTAGCGCACGGTCGGCAAATCATCAAAGAACGTGTTCGCGACTACATTCTTGACGGTTGAATACGTTCTCCTTCCTAGTCATGTTACGTCAAAGAGTTTTTGTAAAATTTGACCAAAGTTGAGCCTATAGTAGAAATAAAAGGAGGATATTTTTGTAAAGGGAAGGAACAATACAACTGGATTGTGATTTAACTGAACAACAGCGGACAGAGCAACTCATTTTTACTCAAGAGCCAGGGAGAGCTTTTACAAAATTGTTTGCCGGCCAAAGTGAGAAAAATTAACAACAAAAGCTTAAAGTGGTTTTACTCGAACGGAATTAAAGTATGAATTTATTCGACTGACTTGCGACGAGAATGACTTATAGCTTAGGAATCAAATTTTCACTTAATGTTTCGTTAATGGCTTGTTCTTTAGAACTTTTTTCCGTTTTGAAAGTGAACTGAAACTTGTGATCATCTTTCTCGGTAAACTAGGGGTGACGTAGCAATACCCGAAATAAATATAAAAATGTCTTCGTTTAGTATGCATTTAATTGCTGGCTTGCCAGAAGCTATAAGGGAAGTAAGAAACGGCAAAGCGTAAGCAGCAAGACATTTCCCTTCATGACTATGTGAGCTTTTGAAAATTTAAGGTTTGAAGAACTAGCTCGGCTCAGCATTCTTGATCTGCCACTTAATGATTTTTTTCATTCCTACATTTGCAAGATAGTGCACATCGCCAACAAACTTTGAAGACTAATTTAAGTTATTATTCAATTCATTTATTAAATAAATTCCGCTAGAAAACAAATCACTAGCAGAATATAAGTTTTAAGGTAACTTAACTGCAGAATACATAAAATAAAATTTACTTTCAATATGGAACAGAATCTGTCTAAGACAAACACTACAGATACAGATACCAGTGAATCGTGCTTTATATACCAATAATAATAATAGGTGAAGAAAGTAAAGCTATTTATAAGCTGAGCAGCGTTATCCTCATGCCACAATAAGTAAATATTTTGGATTAATTATGAAGACAAGAGCAATAACAAAAATTAATTTTCACATGTGCATATATATAACACTGAACTCTGAACATTGCTTTGTTTATTTAATTAGTTTACCACCGAGCTTTGTGTCCATCGCACATCGTAAGTAACATTTAGTTCAGCCAAAGTGTGCAAGAAATTAATCAAAAGGATTGTATACTGCAGCATTTGTGGTGCGATCTCTCCTAAAGCAAAGCCAAATTTAACAGACTAAGCAAGACGAAGGTATGATGTTGTTGTAAATTGAAAGTGGTTAGTCATTTTTCTCTTACAATTTTTCTTAAAATGTGAATGGTATTATAAGTATATTAATACATATCCAAATATTTGAATCTCTCCATGTCTGAATGTTTGTATTCTCAGCTCTGAAAAATGGATCTAAATTCGTTTTAAAGATTCTTTGCGATTCAGGTTTTTTTCAAAGATTAAAAAAGTTCTCTACGTAGTACACCAAAAGTCGATTTGATGCTCAAGACAGTTTACATTGTGCTTATCAAAGGATGAGGAAGGTATTTGTTTATCTTAATCAGAAATACTCCCTTAGAATCTGCT
The DNA here is from genome assembly GCA_000688715.1 of Glossina pallidipes. Classification (NCBI taxonomy): domain Eukaryota; kingdom Metazoa; phylum Arthropoda; class Insecta; order Diptera; family Glossinidae; genus Glossina; species Glossina pallidipes. The sequence goes on along the minus strand of JMRQ01002017.1, from coordinate 123,635 downwards.
ATCATGCAACTATTTTTAACAAAAGTCGACTTAATTCGAACCATCGGCTTTCCGAGCTCAGGCATTATTGCGTATTTTTGCAGTTCCTGTTCTAGTCCATTGATTTTTCCAAAGGATGGACTTCATCTTAACATTTGATGTGTCAGTTTTGGTACGCAATATATTCGATGCAGAAGTGAGAAGAGAATGCTTGAAGTAATGGCATAATGACAATGAAACACTTGTCGCATAGATTAAATGGATCAAGCTCTTTCTAAGATCACTTTTTTTCTAAGATCACTTGTCTTTATAAATTTGTCCTCAAGTGTATTGCGTATATTCGTTCATAGTACTCCTTTTGATATAATTTCTGCCTACTGGGAGGTTAAATCAAAATTTGCCAAAATTGATTCTTCAGTTGCGTTGACCTTGTATACCTAAAAGAAGCCTTAACGCTCTTATTATACATTTTGTTATATATTAACTGCGAAGACCACATGCAGTCCTTCTGACCTTAACCATGAATGTATTGTTTTGAACAGTCTTACATTGGAATTGCGCTGAAGCCAATTGGAATATTCGTTGAGCCCAATCGGAACAATAATAAAATCCAATTGGAATAATAAACCTAATCGCATGCATATATTCTCGTGTTCAACGGGCAAGTCGACATTTCCCAAATATTTTGATGAAATGTGCTATAATGACATGTTTGGACCCAATGACGTAAGCTATTGAAGATGATCTGAATCATGGTTCATTACAGTTCTCAAATGTCCAGAAACTGTTATATTTCCTAAGATCGAAATTAAATAAAGTGAACGTAATCCTAAGCTAAAAAAAAAATTTCATAATATTTCTATTACTAAATATGGAGCATGAAGGAAGTATGCTTTGAGTAAATATTTACCATTGTCATTGAAAAGATTATTGTGAAATTGATCTCAATTAATTGAGAAAAAATTTTGAACTGCTCAGACGATGGGTGACTAAGATGCGTCGTATGGTGACAAGAATTTGTAGTTTTGTTTTCCATTTTCTCTTACCATTATCGTGCTCCCCTGGAAGATGTATTCTTATTATACATATAAATGTGTAAATGTCTGTTTGCATTTACTATATAAAATAGAAAATTCATTTTAAATCACTTTATCAGTTTGAATTGCAATCAGTAACAAAGTGTGAGTTTTATAAATAAGGTAACGAACACAAGAGATGTACGTTTGTTTTGTCTTTTTTGATTCTCTATGCTTTTCATATTGGTTGGTTTACAATTTACTTATTGTGTATATATATGGTTAGAACAAGAAATGTACGTATGCATGTGCATGTGTATATGTATAACAAAAAGTACTAAGTCAAACTGAAATATCTTAATATTGGAAATTTTTTCTACAAGTAATATAAAATGCAATGCAAAGGGGAATGCATTTATTTACACATTGTCCTGTTTATACGGGTATACATGGCGTTGTTGTTGAAAGCAAAACGGACAAAAAGAACCAACAGAAGAGTATTCCGAAATTGATTGTAGAGAATATTTGGCTTTTTGAAATTATAAATTTTATTACTTTTTAAGTATATTGTAGGGGGTGTCTCAATATTTACGAAAGATTTGTATTTGATAACTGACAGAAAATTTAGTCCTATAGAGGAGTGCAGCACTTTTCTATTCAAAAAAAAGTGAAAGTTTGACGGACAGAGTTCGCAAATTTCGAACAAAATATTTTATAAACTTTCCAGTTGGCTCTCTTTCAACATTTTCCTCAGTGTAATTTGCAATTATTTTTATACTTGTCACCGAAGGGTAGCGTTTTATTCAGTCTGTCCAAACGTTTGAAATACTCAGACTGAGGCTTCGGATATGCTATAAAGTACACATACACTTGGATAGCACCAAACCGTGAATAGATTTAAGCAGGTCTCCTTGGTTTGTCTGACCATTCGCCTGCCCGTCCATCGTCCTATCTGTGTCTCTGTCCATCTGGTTGCGTAATATTTTCCGGAAACAATCTTTTCATTCAGGTTCGTATTGAAAATGTTCTACATTGGCCACATGACACGCCCACAATACAACTTAATCTGAGAATGTTTTTGTTTTCAAAAACCACAAATAGTTTAGTTCTTCTCGCGTTACTTATAAACTACAACATTTTGAAGTATAATCTGTGGGTGTATTTGTGCAAAAAATGGAAAACTACGTGCCCACCTAATGCTGCAGAGTATCAAAATATTCTGGCGCAAAGGTAGTACATCAGTAAAGACGGATATACAGGAGGGGAAGAAGGTTCCCAAATTTCCGGAGTTTCCTGTATATTCTTCCGATTTTCATCAAAAGAGTGAACAAGTTAGAGAATGAAACAATGATTTTATGATCCGTCTAATTCTCTAGGAATTACGGTATAAGAGATTCAATAAATTCCCTGTATATTTAAAATTTCAAATATGAGTCCACTGTGTTTATCCGTCCCCCCATGCGTTTTTTGTAGGTGGGAAGCTCATGACTCAAAGCCGCCATCCCGTTTATAATATCAAGTAAGTGGAATTTGTTATTGGTAGCAGATACCAAATTCGAACATGGAAAACATTTTACGACTACAATGAGGTGTGAGTCACTTATAATACGAATCAAAAAAGCTTGAAGACTAGCTACCACCTGTTAAGGGTTATTGAATTAACACGTAATACAAATATTTCTTTAATGAATAACACAAATACTTTAGTACTAAATATGAGAGAAATTCTTTAAATTATTATTAATTAATGAATGTAATTTTCATACTTAGTTTTTAATTAACGTTGAAGAGGAGCAATCTTCACATTTATCTCTCAGCGAAATTATTATGCATTTCTTGACAATGATAATAATGCTTACACTAACAACACTCTTAATATAAATGGGAAAGGTTTACAATAGAAATGTTGTTAGGCTCCTCTCGACGTATTTTGTTTTCTGTCAACAACAACTCAGGTTTCATTGAAAACTATAATTGTCGTGCGCACTTAATGAGAAATTTTTCATCTTTTTTTTTATATTCATTTTACATAGATGCGGAATGAATTAAGATAAATAAAAAGAGAAAAAATTACTATTTAATGAAACCAAAACTAATTTTAATACAAATACGTTTCGAATATACACCTATATTCACTATATATATATTCATTAACAGAAAAATCTTTACAAATAAAAAAAAATATTAACGAAGCAAGAGTTTTAGAAACAGTGAATAGGAGAATTTCGTAAGACTATGTAACACGAATCTTGAACACTTGACACAAGTATAGGAAAATGTGAGTGCCTAGGAAAACGTGCGACATTCATCTAGGCGGAGTATTTATGGGTGTTTAGTGTTAAGAATAAAACTTTCTGTCGCCCTTAAGTTATTAACAATAGCGTTTTTAAGGTTTTCAAGTTTCCCTGGGACCCTATCAGCTTTGTGACGCTAAAGAAGTATATTTTATCCGATTTCAATTTGCAATAATAAAGTGAACGGTTTGAGAACTTGATCGAGGATATATCCTCAGGTAGCTTATTCTGGATGTCACAAAGGCACTTTCGTATTTAATAAAGCAACTGTCCTAGTGGTTAAATTGAATACTTGCCTGTCGACATTTAAGCCCCAAAATTTGTAAAAAAACAAGTGAGAGCGGGAAAGCTATATTCTCAAAAGAGAATCTTGACTAAATCTACTTATCGCTTTAAGGTACTGTGTAAAAATTGAAAAGCATGTTCGGGGTCTCTCTGATATGATAAACTGAACGAGTATTACTGTACTGCTGTATACTGTATACTGTATGTACTGTATTAACAAAACAATGAATGATAATTGTGTGTTCTCTTTGAATGTCATTTGGATCGTTAGTTTATAAACTAAAGCATTTTGAAGCTCACTCTTGTTGGAATATTAATAATATATATGGAATATTAAATTTTCTAAAAAAAAAAAAATATATGACGATGGAAGCAAGGTCATAATTAAACGTTTTCTGAGATTTTGTACAAGAAATTGGAAGACAGCTAACCTCAACCGTTGATATCAACAAGATCAGAAATCTACTTCTACTCAGTAGTTGTAGATTAAATGTTTGAAACCTTGTTAAGATGTACTATGTTTGGAAGGTGTGTGTGTGTCTGTGTGTGCGCGTTTGTGTGTGTTAATTAGAGCAAAACAATCAATTTGAAGAAAGTGATGTGCGGCAGCTATCTTTTTTGTCTTATTGCTTTAGTTCAAAATAAAAAACTCTCTTCTTCAAGGGGCTTAAGAGGTTTGCTTTGTTGTATGAGTGATGATGTTCTAAAGGGCATAATTGTGGAGACTGACATAATAATAATAAGTAATTATTATAGACGCATGGATCTAAAAGAGGTGTAGAAACAACAACTCAGTAATAAAGTGAATATCGAGCTATATATCGAAGTGAAGAAACAAAAATTCGGCAGGAAAAGTATGCAAAAAATTCAAAGCAAATATAAAACCTAACAATTCTAATGAAATAAAGTTTACGGTGATAGTCGTAATGGATATATTTTGTGACAATTTAAAAAAGAATTAAGTATATATAAAACAGACAATACATGCAAAGTTAACTATATAACCGTGAACTGTGGGCGTACTAGTAAACCGTTCCAAATCAAATTAGATGTCAAGTTTGCCGGAATATACTCACAGAACAGAAACTATAAGTTTTGAAAATATGGGGAGTGGTTTTAGGTACTCGTTTATTGTGGGCGTGTGTGGAGGCAGCCAGCTCCCATTTTTTTAGCATTTCATTCCTAATCAACCAAGAAATATTTACAAAACTATGTATGTTGCTAAGATAGCATTTAGCAACCAACGGGCAGAGATGGCATTGCACACAATATTATATAAAAATGGTTAATTGAACAAGTATATATGTATGTATATATTTTTTTTTTTTTTTGCATGACTTATCACCTAGGAGCACGCTTTCCCTTTGTCCCTACTGTCAAAGAAAGAAAGAAGCACAGAGGGGTAGGCATGTATGGTGGCCGCAACCTGGAAAGTGTATGCCCGATCACCAAGTCGACATTGACTTTACCGTCTGGAGACACAAAAAATCATCATAAGACGGTTTTTTTTTTCAAACTTTTTTTAACATTTATTTTTCCTCTCTTCTTGATCCAACACAAAATTCTTTTCAATCAAATCTTGTAAAGCTGAAGGTCAAGTTTTGCACTCGACCTAGTAAATTCCTAATTCTCTCGATATTTTTTGGTCAGCTGTTTTTTATACGATATAATGAATAGTTTCGATATGTTCGAGGAGTTAGTAGTTCACTGGATCTCATTGTTCTCTTAATTTATGGCGAAAATTTCTATTCTTCACATGTGGAGATGGGTGTATCAAGTTGATTCGCTTTTTTTCTTTACTTTTCATCTTCCGTTGATTTTGTAGTACTTGAGTAGCACTTGACTCAATTCTTACGCGGAAAATGTAACCCTAGATTAGTCGAAACTATAGGGAAGTGGAGAACAAAATTGTAGACGTTGTACATATGTTATGGCAGCTTGATATGCTATAATCGATAAATCACAAGGATTTTCAATGATAAGAGTTCATAAATACATGCAGATGGCATATGCAGTTCGTTAAGGTTTTATAAACGCATGCTTTACCAACAAATAAATTCCAATTAAAAGGCATTATTTTTTCTTCAGAATTTCATTACAAGATGACACACGATGTTGTTTCATAGGAACATTAATTTTATGAAAGTTTTACCATGCTTTGCAAAATAAGAGCAAAATTTTCCACATTCAGCACATCCTCTCAATTAAATAAATCATTATATCACAGTGTGTGAAACGGAAAGTTTACAGCATAAAATTTGTGGAATTATATGACTTTAAATCTATTGAAAAAAGCTTTGCTCAGATGTGTGCGTAAATATATATCAAAATATACATACATACGCACATATATAAAATCAGTGGCAAATAGGCATTATTGCATAAACGCCTTTGGGTTCCATAAATATATGAATATGGAATGCGTATGCTGTTGCTTTCTGCTATGTATAATAGATGTATATATGTTGCACTGAGTTCAGATAGGTTTGCAGAATATGACTGAGCAATCACTTTGTGAAATGAATATTCATTTTGACATAAGCATAAAATATCATAATAAAGGCATTTACATAGAGAGAACTATAGAGTTTTGAAATTATATGAAAAACCAAAACATAGCAAATCTATAGATATTCACACAGTGTACATAGTACGCACGTAACAAATAAGCGTATCCATATATTAGTTTCCCATATGAGCATTTACGTATTTCAGCATATTTTCTGAATGCAATGCAAGTATGCTTTCACTTATATTTGTGTACAAATTCACACAAGATTTACATATATGCATGCTTATGTGTACGAATGCTTACACATATTATACACATTACATTCGTATGAGTGGAACTAGCATTTTACTACCGTTTGCTGCGTACATTACCATCTGCCTTAGTAAATATGTTCTATATGAGTTGAAACCACACATTGCTATTAACGAAAATCTAATCATAACCGGAAATTAATTTGACAGAAATCTCATTAAATTTACAATCACCACATTACTCACATATATATCGTTAACACATACTATCTAAGTACAAATGGCTATCAGCTCTCACACAAACAGTTCGGCCATAATATAACATCTATCTCTCTCAGCCCAATAACCGATGCTTGGCATAATGTATCTTTGCATATTTTAGAAAAACAAATTTTTTTTTTTTTTTGGTTACGAAATATTTATTAACAATTTCATTTTGATTTGCGGTTAAAGTCATGTGAATTTGTGGCAGTTGTAGAAAAGATTCAATTAAATAGTGCCAATAGTTCTATTTTTCCATCTTCATTTTTTTTTTTGCTCTCTTCGGCTCTTCCCAACGAAATGTCCGTGTATAATAATCATAGACATATCGAGTTATATCAGATTTTTCCCTCTTTCCCAAAAACTGGTTTTTCTACAAGCATAAGACTCTATAGGATAGATTGTCGGCCGTCTGTTTCTTCGTTGCTAGAAGGCTAAGAGTGGCAAAAACTGAGATGCTGAAGCTTTGCGTAAATACTCTGTTCAACTATTAATGTTCACTACTACTACTACTACTCCTGGTTAATATTGTCCCTAAAGCTCATCTCCATTGCTCTCTAACTATGTTCAATTTGGAATTCTTACATTGTATAAAGTCAATTTCCCAGATCATTTTTGGAAAATGCAATTAATAGGCCGAAAGCAATAATGCCTCATATATATGATATATATATTAATAGTTGCGATTATCTCTCGTTATTAAAATTTCATGAGGACTGCTTTCTCTTAAATGTATTTCTCTCTGCATTCCGCGATCTTAAATTAACTTGCGATTTATTTATCAACTTTCATTATTACCCATATTTTCGAATCCATCTGCAAGCACGTTGTGGGAGTACTATCAATAGTTTTACTCACGTCTCAATTACTTTTTAAGGCTATCTTGTGAATTCTTCTTTCATGGGCATATCGAATCCCTTTTAATATTGAATGAAAATCGGTCAACCGACCATGTTTTCCTATTTTCCTCTACAACTTGCAATCCCATGGAAATATTTTCAAACATTTTGTGAAACAGATGCTTATTAGGATCACTTTTTCATGCTCAGTCCAAGAATGATTGTAAACACAACATGCACAATTAATGATAAAATCCGTTTCAATGTGTGTTAGAATAAATGGGAAATAAATTGGAAATTAGTTGAAATTAAAATTTTGCGGTTAATTGTACGTGAGCTAATAAACTGATCGGTACAATTTTCGCATGAAACGTGTAGGTGGTTCTGGCGAATACTTGGGAAGCACTCTTCAGAACTATATTCACAGGATCGAAAGTTATAGACAAAAATCCCGAAGTTGAAAAGAAAATTGATGTAAAAAAAAATTCTTCTGGCAGATGCTGGTCTTTGAGGATCTCAGTCGGCTATTGCACAAACTGTTGGTTATGTCAATCGAATGATTCGTCTTTCGTACATAAATACGAGAGGATGTTGTATAAGTTCCTGTCCGCACAACATCATTGCTCTTTATGACTTTGTGTAACTTTTTATTTAGAAAGGAACACACAATGTTCCTCGATGTTTACATTCGATCTGATGAACTAGCATAGCAAGCTCTAATGTAGAGGTAAAAACAAAAACCTAGTAAACACACGAAGAGCATTTAAATCTTTATACAGAAAGGCGGCAGACAGGATAAAACCGTCTGGGTAACTTTCATGCACTTAGCTAAATCGACTTTTGCTTATAATTAATAAAAAGCTGAGCGAAAGTTGAAAGAAGAAACGTGTAGAGAATGTCAATATGATTTCAATTTGTATAATCACCGACTTTATAGAAAGTCCAGTCCAGTTGTGAGACAAATTTCATTTACAATGTATATAACATATATGTATATATGTGTATATATATATATATATATGTATATACGTATATATATATATATGTATATATATATATATATATATATGTATATATATATATATATATATATATGTGTATATAAGTATGTGCAATGTGAGCTGGTTTTGGATATTAAAGCATTCTTCCTAAGCCAAACAAGATATTGATTTTGCCTTTATGTCTGTCAGAGGAGTTTATCACAATTTCGCTGTTTACTTCAGGTAAACTATAAATTATAGATTCCATAAAGTGTACGTAAGCTCATTCAGCGAGAATTGTAGAACACAAATGCAAGATTTCATTTCTTAATTGATAAGTTGAGAAGGAAACCGATATATCTAACAATAGATACAAAAATTAAAATTGTTTGGTTATGTCCGTCCCATAAAATGTTGCATTTGTCAAATAATAATCACACCGTTTTTATACATTTCAAATCGTGTGCATTCAATATTAATAACTTTCTTATTTGTTTAAATTACTAACTTTATACTACCACACTCATACTAATACTCGCACTAATACATCATGTTTTCAATAAATTTTATTAAATTTAGAATTGCATTTAACAATTATATGAAGTTATATAGTAGATTGGAAATAATTTATCTATTATTAATTAAATTCATTGGTCTATTATGAATATATTAATAATCTCGTGTTTTTTTTTGTCTTTGTGGTTTTTAATACCAAAAGCAATCATTACGGCCAATTTGCAGCTATTTTAAACAATTTCAATATTTACAAAAAAGTGAAAATGTTCAGTGAAAAATCTCTTCATTAAAACTATTTTTTTTTTTTTAACCAATAATAATACTAAATAAATATTAATAATGAAAATATTTAATAATAAATGCTAAAGAACAAAAAATTAATAATTGGTTAAAAAAAAGAGCAAAAATCATTTACAGCTCAAGAGCAAGAAGAAAAGAGCGAAACAATTTAATTCCATTAGTAGTCGGCTTTCATAGAAAAAAAACAGAAATTTTTTTGTTGGAATATTAGGCAATCGCTCCGTTACCATGAGTATGACTGCAGGACAAATTAATGAACGATATTACGTTTGCCGGTAAGGTTTTTTATTAATTTCTTTTCTTGCCTTTCTGACAACTAGACGCTTGGCGTCAACTACCAACTGTTAAGTTGGACATGTATTTGAAACGGTAAAAATATTTACTTAAAGGTCATCATCGCTATTTGCTACGCAGTTTTTAACGCAATTAAAATATTGCTCATGGTAAGAGCCTGAAAGCCGACAAGTGTTTCAGTTTGCTAATATGGTTGGCATTGAGAGAACTTCTCTACTTCAACTACTTCATCTCTGGTCATACTTTTATCTATATAGCGTCAAATCATATTGCTAGCGTGTTATTTCTACACGATATTGATTAATAGTCAAAATTGATTTGAACTACAAATGAGAGATTACTTCAGTCTTGCCCCTCAGGGGCGCCGCTTATATGAAACGGTACTTATTACACACGGTTTCGATAGAACAAGGTGCATAATATTCTGTTTTCGTATAACACGATTTCAGAAAGTCGTATACGTATCTAGCTGGATTTTTTTTCAATCGGTTTCTGCTTTTTGTATGTGTGGCATAGGATAAGTTTTGAAAAACCTTGTTAAATGAAGGTTCTTACGCGGGCCACAGAAATTTCATACTCTATACCGTCGTTGCACCGACGTAAAGCATGCCCAGAAGAACTTTGGATAGACCTACTTTTTATTATACTGAGCTTGCGCAACCGTCTGCCCTTTTTATATTTTCGTGTGTTTAATCCATCGTTCGATTCTGAATTACTTTTGGATCGATCTAAGCATGCCTATCCGTCTGTTCGTCTTTTGTTCAACCTAGAGATGGCAAGTTTTGAGATATTTACGTCCGTCCGTGTATTGTCTGTCCAAGCACGGGCGAACTTTTGTATTGTACATCGTCTTATTTTAAAAGGTCGTTGTATGAATAATTGCATTAAGCAATGTGGTGTAGGGCACGTAATCTTGGGTTGTGGCCCACTATAGAGTTTTTACTCATTTTTATTTTATCTTCAATAAGAGAAGTTTCAATAGACGTTGAGAAAAAAAAAAAGAATTTATTAGGTGCAATTTTAGATGAAAATTAATTTTGGGATCATAATCAATATATTTTTGAAAATATTTTTGTATTTCATACATTTTTTTTATAAAAATCCCTTAGCTTTTTGGCTTTTGTGTGTATGTGGAGAAAAGTTCCCATCATAAAATTTTACGCCTTAACACTTGATACCTATACAGATTTCGATACACAACACGACGTTACAGATTGCCTTGGTTTTTATTACCCCAAAGCTCCATGTAATACGGTTTCGATGCAGCACAGTACGAATCATCCGTGTCATAGTAGCCATTAAATGTGTAAAATATTTTGAGACAAAACAAACCTATACGTAAAATATATACATATATACAAAATCCAGTCTCTCGGAATGCTAACCACTGTACTTGGCGGTGGCGTAAGTCCGCTTTTAGCCGTCATAGATTATGACACTAGGTGAGATCGCATGAATGACCACATGTTCTTGCACCGATTTAGAATATTGTCGCGAACAATTCTAAGCGCTGTAACTGAAATGACGGAGATACACTTTTGTTATCTGACGATTATTATAATGAGAATAGGTTTTTATTTTACCGCGTAATTTATTTAATTTTGTTGTTGTAGAGATTTAATTGATTTGATTGCCTTTGTAATAGATTTATTTTTTTATTTAATAACTGGAAGTCACGAAAGTTCGTATAATTATTAAGAAAAAATATTGGCAAAAATGTATTTTAAAAAAATCCAACCATTACCTAGTGAGGAGCGGACTATGATTGTCTTTTGTAGATAATTGCTAATGTTTAACCAAATATTTCGCTTTCGTTTTCCATATACAAAGCAAGCTCTACTGGCCGACACTGTTTGTTTACAGAGACTTAACATACAAACATTTGTCAGGCGCCTTTCTGAATTACATGTCTGCCATCAAATCGAAATCGAAATGGCGAAGAAAAATGATTGTGCAACAAAAAGTAGGCCAGAGAAATTCTATGTTTTTACCTTTCACTGACAGACATACCATTACTTACAAGTATCAGATATTTTATGGAAAAATTGAATTTATTCTTTTATATAAAGTCAGAAGGCACAAATGTACGCAGGTATTACTATGTAGTTTTGTTAGTTTTTTTTTTTTTTTTTTTTTGAAGTAAATGCTTGCAAAATGACGTTCACCTTTTAAATGGCTTTTTTTTATTCTTAAAATTTAATCTCTACGGTTGTGCGCGTTTAATGGAAAAAGTGCTAATGCTGGAGTAACCAAACTTGTGTAAAATTTTTTCAAAAGAAACGCTTTGAAATACACATTTTGATAACACCAAGCGGTATGCGATGACGACTTTTCCAAGTTTTATGCTGAATTCTAACTCGATATAGATATGAACGACTATTTATTTGTTTTTTACTCCTCGGTACGGAAATGCATAGCTTGTTTTGATCTTTTCGAAAATTTAAATTAAACTATTTTTTATTTCTGTAGCTAGCAATATAGTGCTCCATTAAGCATACCACTCTAAAGCTATACATAAGGTATTACGTGGGAAGACTTTCGACTGCAACCATTTTCATTAACGTTCATGCTTCGGCCACAACATGTCAGTGCACAAATTTCCATTAAAAAATATCTAAAAAATTACGACCTGTAGGTTCAACATAACAAGAAAACAACACGGGCTGCTGACAGACAGACGGTCAGACAAGCTTAGAATCACTTTCTGAATCGAATTAATGTAATAAGAGATGAGCCTATCTCAAGTGTTTTCCGGTGTTGCTGTACATCCGCACGAACCTTGCATACCCTGGCTTTACAAGTGATGTAGGGTATAGAAATGTAGGTTTAGTCAAATCATTAGCATTTTACCTTGAACATTTTTTTTTTTATTTAATATTTACCTTAGGTGCTGGGTATGCAAAATGCGTCTTTTCTTTTAAGTGTTTTTCTTTATGCATTTCTTCGTCAGAATATTTTCAACATTTGGAGTATTTTTTGCTCCATTTTTTTTTTTTTTATAATCGGCTTTAAACTGCAATTGGCATCAAAATACGAAACGTAAGTCCCTTGGAAAGGGTGTCACGTTCATGTACGCACAACACGTACTTGTATAAAGATCAGTGCGTGTTATTTGTGATGGGTTCATATTAAGTTTATTTTTTGTCCTATTTTTTTTTTTTCACTTTGCTCTTTGCACAAAAAGGTAGCAAAATATTGTACTTCCTGCATTGTTGTTTCCCTTGACAGTAAACTAACGTAAGAACAAGTATCGCAATGTTCATGTATTATATATATCGATTCGTTATATTCTTTATGCTTCAATGCGCTTTTGGTCTTTTAGACGACTTCCTAAGGCAAATAAATTTTAAAGTTGTTCAAGTTTTTTGTATATATATTTTTAAAACTTTTTTTCTTGTTATGGAGTGAAAAGATCAAATATGAACGCACAACTTGTGTTATGTTTGTTGTACGCTGCGTGAGTTTTGTCTTGAGTTTTTCTAAGAAAAATGGGTAATAAAAATATTATACTTTTTCAAGTTGAAAATTATTTGCAAATAATGTTATGATTCTTAAATTCCAGCAATGAACATTGCTCCCGCAAACGCAACAGTGCACTCAAATAAATTTAAAGAAAACAATTTTTTTTTTTTAAGTTTTGACTAAACGAAGGTCCGTTACCCAACCTTCTTCAAAATTTATAAGGGGGCCGGCAATGAATTGCTCTAATTTCAAACTCACTTCAATAGTTTTATGTGGTGTTTGTATTTTTAATCGATATGGTTTTCTTCGTTGACCCAAGTTTAAATTCTTCCCATTACGATAGTAAAAACAATTAAAACCGATTTCAAAACAACATTAATTTCTGGGTTCCGTAGACACAACAAGATTAGATTTCATACCTTTTCTAATTTTATCACCAGCTTTGGATGCAAAGAGCTTGGACAATAGTCAGAATTCGATGCGATTTATGCAATATCCTGAAGGATTTAATATTTAATGTTTATGTCTGTCCATTTGTTAGTCTTTTTGTTTCTTGTGTTCAATCTATAAATGGTAAGTTTTGGGATATTTTGATGAAATTTGGTATAGGCACAAACGAAAATGGAAAATGGTTCGGATCGGAGCACGTTTACAACTACTTGGCATACGAGGCTTTATTGTGAAGAGTCATTTCATGAATAATTGTATTAAGTCACGTGGTGTAGGGTATTTACTGGCCCATCATGATTACTGACACCAAGTGAGGAGCAACATGCAGTGATCTCTGAAAGCAGTTACATTTAACTAATTTTTTTAATTAGTGTAGGTCAACCCAACATTTTTATATATACGAATACGTAGATTGATTTCGAAATGTTAATGCATTTGACACAATCTCGGAAACTCTCGGGTGTAGCATAAATTTCAGCCTGCAACAGCAATACGAATCTAAAGTCTACTTAATATCGTGATCATCTAAAAGTTCGGCACAAACTTTGTGCTAATAATAGTTGCTATCTATTTATGATTTAACAACAATGCACGAAACTGTTTTTTTTTTTCTTATTTGTAAACTTAACACTTTGGCATACCAAACCCACGCGAATATTTTATGTGCCAATCATATTCAACCGACGCGCTGACATAAAATTAACAAGTCTAACTATATCATACGGCGCGGATATGGAAAATTATTCCAAAGGGCAATTTTTTTTCCGCAGCGGTAAACGAAATATAAAAATGAAGAAAATGCATATGCAAAAAATCGCTTGCTTTTTGTTTTTATTTTTCATATTCGCTCCCCGAAATGTAAAAGTGAAAATGCGTGTTTTCCTAATGAAACCGGTTTATACTTACTGTATATGTTGAGTCATTGCAAACGAGCTATGAAACGATACTGAAGGTCGAAGTAGTAGTGCATTAACATTAACTGTAGCTTAATGCAGTTTTTGGTGGGAGAAGTCGCGCTCTCTGAATTTTGTTGGTAAATAACGAGACTAGATTCTTCGAATTTTGAATCGAATCTTGTGCATTTAAAACGTTCCTCCGAAAACTACATTTTATTCAAGAAGCGTCTCGAAGCAAGATAAAAGTTGAACAATATTAGCTTACTGCCTCTTACGACAAAGACCATTATATAACTATTTTTGATTTGTCTAAAAGAGAAGCTTTCTTTTCTGGGTATGGGACGTTTCTAAATGACATTTGTATCGAATTTCATGCCCATGTCCTCTCTAAGTGATGAGGTACGCTTGTTTATTTTTACTCACAAAACTGCATTTTTCGGTTCATTCGAAATAAACTGTCTCCGTTTTTTTAAAATTCCAACCAGAAATCAGCTAATCAGAGTTTGAATGGTGAAAAATTGTCGAAACAGCTCAATGAAATATGAGAAGACGAAGGCGTTATATCGTAGTAAGTCGTCTTTGAGGGCCGTAAGTTTTTCGAAGCCGGTTTAATCTCTACCCAAAAGATGTTTACGTCAACAATCAAACAACAAAGAAAGAGTTGTCTGATTGACTAGATGACTAGCTTTGTGCAACCAACGCATTACTCTCAAATAAGTTTTCTTCTTAATAGTTCGAATCGCCGGAAGAAATCCAAAATACATCTCGCCTCGTTCTACTACTTTCTGATCAGAGTACTATGATATAGGTTTCAACCGATCTGAAGCTTAAAGGATTGTTCTACCAATAAAGTGGGAAGTTTATGTTAGCCAAGGAAACGACGTAATCTACTTTCCATTGCTTAAAGATGCTCTTAAGCGAGACACTGACAACAAGATTAAAACCACTTAATTAAATTAACCTCAGACATAATGAGGCTCAACCGTACACAATAATAAGTGGCGGCTAATTTCCGGAATTATATTGATACTAAAATGTGTGTCTTACATTTCTCTACCTGACTTGTTTACCGGAAGAACAGAATGTAGATAAAAACAAGGAAACACTTAAATGGGTTCCGAGAGTCAAGTACAAGGAAAACATATACATACATACATAAAAGGAAATCCACGAGAAACACATTCTGATTTTTGCATACGTTGCACTTTTAAATTATTATAATTTATAACAAACAAGAAATTTGCTTTCACGTTTAGGAGCATTTCGAATTTTGCCAATTATGGGCTAGGCTCCCCAAATAGCCAAGTAAGGAACAATTCGATTATTTCTTTCTTTGGTTTTGGCCGAAATAAGTGCTTATAGCCACTGAACCGTTTAAAAATTCAATAATACATAAAAAATTCTTCACGATAGGTTATCGCAATGTCGCTCATTGCCAGACAACACAAAGTGTATCTTATTTGCTTATTGCATCATACTTCATTTTAACTTTACTCTCTTAAGAAAATACTTGAAGCCATTCTTTCTTTTCCTCCCTCCTCCAACTTTTAAGTACCACAAGTAAAAAAAAAAATGAAAAGAAAAAACAATAAAATACTTTTCAATTTATCATCACTAATAGCCATTAAATTTATATTAAAAATGCATTAAACATTAAATGGAAAAATGAAAAGAAAGAAGAAAAATCTATACATAAAGTATTGTGAAAAGGGAAGAGAGGAAGCGAGAAAAACCATAACAATGTGTTTAATGAAGAACAAGTTTTATAAATTTATGTCTTAAGGCTAGCAATATTGATGGCGAACAAACACAGGAGCACCCAAACCACAAGGATGAAGGAATGGGGCCACATCGCCTAGCAACGTCTATAATATATATAGAGAAGAAAAAGACGGAGAAAAGACTTTAATTAGTTCCACAAATATTTTTTTTTTTTGTTATATAATAAACAACGCAGAGTAGAACAGAGAAACCAATCAACAGGTCAAACAAAAAATGGTTAATTAATTAAAAAAAAAAGAGAAGGGAAATAGCTTCAAATTAATGAAATCGTAAAAATATTTGTTTTATTATTTGAAAAACGTTTCTCTCTCGTCGAACTCTTTTGAAAAGTGTAAAAACTACAATCATTGTAAGAAAATCGCAAATATTCTGCAGAGAATCTTGATTAGCTTGAAAATACGTAAAAATTTTTACATTTCGCAAGGCATTTTGTCAATTTAACACGTGAGGGTTGTTTGCTAAAAATCGTGTAACACTGAGGTAAATATTTCCGAAATTTCAATTTGATGTGTGGCTTGAACTTTTGCTTCTATCCCATTACATGGTTGCTATCTGAATATTCATAATTACATAATGTCCACTTTCACTGCTTTCTGTTTATTGCAAATTACTCTTGCGATTTCTACGATCAGTAGGGTCCGATAAGCGGCCAGATACGTTCGGCGCTTAGCTTTTGCGCCCGTACAGACAGAATCCTTTAGATTTGTAGAGTTATATGTAGGTGATAAAATAAGTTGCCCCCTCCCTCCATGGCACCCCATGACGACCTTGTAAAAAGTGGGTATACCATTCACAAGAAACTGTGGTCGAAAGAAAGGCCCATTTAGCACTTCTAATTACTGCTTAGCATCCACCACGGGTTGTACCTAACTGCCAGGTCTCCGTCATTTGCACGCCAACATTCCGTAAGAATTGGAAAATGCTTAGTCATTCTTTGTAGGAATGCTGACAACCATTTTTCCCATAGTTGGGGCGTTCGGTATTACACCCGGCATGTAGCCACCTTTGCATTTGAGTATATTTCATTTATGCATTGCGTATAATGTGTAATTTTGAATATTACTTGGGGATATTAAATAAAAAATGTTTATATCGCGCTTACCATGAGCGCACTGACTTCAGTGATTTCGTCAAATGGTCCCACTTGGAAAAGCAGATTCGCTTGTATCACATTCAAAATCGTTAAATGATTGATTTTGACATCTTGTTCTTGTTTACAAGTAAACATTTTGTTTAAACATAAAACTAGATTTCGTTTTTTAATTAAAATCGACCTTTAAAGCCACAATACAAGTGAAAATACATTGGTTTGGCAGTATACCAATTTCCAATGCTGCCCAATCAAGTGTTGTAGACGCCAAGACCATCTGACTCATTGAAGGATTAGGATTTGAATTTGTTGCGTGTTAAATCGGATGAAGTTATTAAATTAAAGTCCGAAATCACTGGAATCACGTTCAAGAAACATTGGAATACTTATTACAGGTTTAAGGCATATTTTGGCGGGTTAAAAAAATTTGTAAACATTTCCATTCGACATACAATCTGAAGTTGGAAACTTTGAAACTGAAGCGCCTTTTTTTTTATTTGGTGAGATATGAAAATATAATGAAACCTGATTGCAATAATCAATGACTGCAGTGATATAAAATGAACAAAGTTATATAATAAATAGTTTTTCAATATTAAATATATCAACAATTGCTTTATAGTTATGTTTATGCAATAACACATTGTACACATCAATGTACACTAGAAGACAAAACGCATCTTATTTTACGATCGAGTACGAAAATGTAATTCATATCAATGATATTATTGAGAAAAAGTTTCCAATAAAATTCGTAGTCGGCCTGAAGCCATTTGTAGTCTTCTACTTATGAGTTGTTGTTATTGCGTATCTGCAGCATGCTTTTAGGAAAACTGGTATAGCGGCTTTAAAGAAAATTGGTTAGCGCAACTAGGTTTGTATTTTGATGGGTGAATGTAAATGTTTTGAAATTCTTGTAGGGAAGTAAATTCTAAAAGATCGAAAATCTTCAAACGCGGTGCGGTTTCCTATAATTTTTTGCTCGCTTCTCTTTTTAAAAAAGTTTCTCTTTGAGTGGTAGACTAAATTATTTTATTCAAAACGTTTATATATAGATATCTAGAAAAACTATGTAAATAAAGGATTTATGAAGGAATCAGAAATATTGTAACATTGGAATGTGTGTTCTACCAGAAATCACTAATGGAAGTATAATACGTTTTCCCTCAGTTTATGTCGCAGTCAGAGTCTGCATCGTACTAGCTCAAGGGTGGGAAACTTTTGCTCATCAGTGAGTCAAAAATTTAATTTTGATATCACGGCAGGGGCCAGCATAAGGCGCGACTAATAGCTGCGCAAGTGAGCTGGTAATGAAACAGATATGATATAATCCACTTGCAGCAATTTGGATTACTTGAAAGTTTAAACGGGCCAGCGGTTGCCTATGCGTGATATAGGCCCCAAGACATCATAAAATACTAACTTGTTCCAAAAGGTGAGATATGGGGCCTGTTGACGAAAATGATAGTCAAAGACGGGCTTAATGGATCGTGTTGCGAACAGTAATATTGGAAAGATATTTTCTTCACGATTGGTAAGCCATCGAGCACAGATAATTTGCTAACAAAGTAGAACAACTTTCTACGTGTATCAATCTTTCCCAGACCTTAAGAATTATTTAGGGGATATTAGTATTTAGGATGCTGTTAGTGTAAACTAATAGCATTCCTTGTTATAGAGCAAGGAAATGACGACCAATTTGATGCAGCTATTTGACTACGCACTGTAAGCTTTTGTATGAGTTTTTTATGCCTTGCTTTTGAATTTATTTTCCATATATCTACCTCCCATATATTTTTACTCTTATATATGTAATAGGATCGTTAAATGGTAAAAATACATTTTTCTAAATATTTATTTCATGTGATTGGCAAATATTCATCAATAGATTTATTTATGTATTATTGATTTTCTAGAAATAAATAGATTTTTATTAGGAAAAATCCCAGCTTTTTTGATATATATATACATATATATATGTATGTGCATTTATGTATGTAAATGCATTAGAAAACTTAACAAAAATATGATGATATCAAAATAAGCATTTAAATACACAACAATACCAAACAACCAAAACTAAAATGAAAACTCATTGAAAATAGTGAAAACTGTTTTCATGTGCGAATCATGAAAATTTCAATCAATTTCGTAAATATGTTTTTTGTATCTCACATACTTGCTTGCATAAATACGTGCACTTTAATTTTGATTATGTATGTGTGTATGTATTAATCATATAGAAAATTGTTAAAATTTTATAAATCATTGCAAAGCATATGCATCATGTATAACGTTAGCTAAGTAAGTTATGCTTTTAAATACGACGTATGCGTGTCTGTGTGGGAGCGTGCATGTGGGTACAAAATATTTACTATTACTTATATGAATTGTTATATTGTATTATGAGTCTATTGCACTAATAAATTGTGTTCTCGTTTGGAAAAATAAACTGCAAATAATATGGATTTATGCCAAAAATTTGTTTAGAAACCATCATCATACACATTTATATTAGTAAATGAAATTTCTCTTTAAAGCTATTAGTAGGACGTATATTATTATATTAATATAGATTTAATTTTCGAAAATTTATTGTGTGAAATTTTTCAAATTTTACCGAAAAAATGTTGGAAATTTGTGAAACAATTCAACCAAGTCATAGATGGGCAAATTAACTTTGTCAATGCATTTGCAACTGACAAGACTTCTGAAGTGTTTGATACGTTTTCTTTATTTTTCATTATTCGCTCGGGGAATGTCTCCTCCTACAAGTGTGTGATACTGGCTGAAGGAGGAATAAAAAGCCAAAGTATTTATACGCGTTTGATTAGGAAGTAGAAACATACGCAAAGATGGATGTACCAGACGACTGCTAACACATTATTCCAAAGGCAGGCAGTACGGGTGAAGTATGAGGACTCACGGTGCTGTTTTGTGCGTTTTGCGAAGTATTTCAGGGAGAGCGGAGGGCATTACTAGGAAAGTGGACTCGAAAATTCGACATAGCTGCTAGTTTTGATGCTGCAGATCTGTCCTTCAGCTCGACGCTTGTTAAGCTTAAGAAACTGTAAGGAACAGTTACATTTACAGTCGCATTTCTTTCTTAACATTATCTTGAAGTTCTGCAGTGATTAGCATAAGACAAGACTTAAGGGTTGGGATCCAACTCACCCGAAACAGCCGGGGGAGTTAGCTAAATCAATTGTTGTCCATCCCAGGAGCGAACGAAAGCGTGAGGTGCACGGAATTACTGCGGAAGTTGAAAAATCTGAAAACAAAGAAAACGAAGTACCCAGATAAATGAATGGAACCAGTGCATGGAATGGAAACAGAAAAGATTCCAGTGCAATTCGAAAGTAGAAACAATGCAAACAAAAATTTTAAATCAAAAACAATTGGGTGGGTAGGGATATAGAATTGAAGTCAATAACGACAAGAACTCGAGTGTACCGCAGGAATAAAGCAAGGGCTCCTTACTTGGAAACTGTATCCAAGTATGGCGGTATACAGCAGATTTGCTTGACAGGAGGTGCAAAATCCATCTCTTCTGTAGTAAGAAAGAAAGATGTAGCGTACACTACTTTCTTTGGTTAGCCTATACGAATGTTGGTAACGATTCCGGGTTGTTAGATCGGTGTGAGCAAGAAAAAGGCAATTTCAAGTGATGCAATAGAATCGCGAAGCTGATACCAAAAGAGCGCTAAAGACGATCAATGGATCGCATTGCTTGAGTAATTTCGCTCATAATAACAACTCACCTCGAATATAAAATTAAAATAAAATCTTTCCTTAAGGAATTCCAACTTTTTAATAAATTTATTATTGAATAGGGTTAGCTGCTTTCTTATGTCCCTTTTCATGTGTATTAACGTTCGTACACGATCTTATCCCCTTTTACCCTTCCGCAGTAAATTAAAGCGTAATATAACTTTGGATTGTTGTGTGAGCTTTGAAAAAGCGTCCAACTCGGTGATAGGCTTGCCTGCTCTGTGTGAATCAATGAATAGTACCTAAGTGCGAATGTTGCACTATAATCTCCTAAATGTGGGGGAAAACATGGTTCGTTCTTTGCCGAAAGTGCTACAATTTTCTTATTTACATTCGTTCTATTTACATTTCGCACTCTGTTTTATATACTACTCGCTTAAACTCTAGACAAATCTTTCATTTTGTATTTGTATGTGTCTGCTGGTCATTGTGCCAGAGATGAGTCTGCCAAGTTTTTGGGAGGCTTTCGGTTAATAGCACTAAATGTACGCAGTTATTTAGTCAGTCATTTAGTCATCTCTATGTCAATACATCAATGTGACATCATCAAGTAAATTAAAGAAACATCAAAGTAAATTCTGTTGAATCTCAAGAGTACACAAGGCCGCATGGTTGATTAGACAGTGTGACCGAAAGTAAAAATGAATAAATGAAATGAGAGCGATGAAAATAAAATATACTTAAAGTACGAAAGAAAGAAAAGTTAGTAATAAAATAACAAAATTTTCAAAAAGAAGAAAAAAGAATGAATAAAAAAAATCCAAAATTTGCCGTCACCTGGTCGTGCGACATATCACATTATATTATTGCTGCGAAGCAATTGGTCGGTCGGGGTTTGGTCCAGTAACAGAGGTTAACACTGACGAGGGGACAAAAAACTAAATTGGTTTCAGTCATACGACATATCATCATCGACATCCATAGTTAAGAAAAAAGCTATCGATATTAAAGTCAATGATGTTGTGCAATAGCCCCCCGATAAATATCTAACTAACCACCTGTCGTCTGAGCACTCATTCATTGTATGTGATTTCATATGTAAGCTAGGCATTGTTATTGGTGTGAGATTTTTGCTTCTGTCCGTGTTGTTGCTGTTGTTCTTATTGCTGCTGCATTAAAAGTGAAAGCAAAACGTATACAATGGTCACAGACATTATCCAACTGAGGTAATGAATTTTGAATCAACCCTAACTATAGCAAATAAAGTTTCGTTTCATTACGACCATCGTCATTGTCATCATCATCACCATCATCATCATCATTATTATCAACGTCATCATTACGATGGCCTACAACCTCAGTATGCCATCATCAATAATGATACCAACTTGAAAACCATTGAAGTGTCCATCACTCACATAAACGTAAGTAATTTGAAAACGGCAGCGCTGATGTTAGGCATGTCTCTTTCCCGATCTGTCCCTCTGTCTCTTGCTCCTTTTCCGCTGGTGGGTATTGTTTAAAGTTTTGCTTGGCAATTTGTTTAGAAGCTACCAAAATTGTAGCAAACATTGCTAATGTTTATATTACAACTATGCACATATACCGGTGGCACATGCATACATATATTTATATGTGTACATGTTTGTGTTAAGGTCTATATTTGTTTATGCTGCAGACATTTTATCTGTTCACCGTCTGGATAGACATTGTCAATGATTGACATTTTATAGCAAATGACAGCCTAATCCCAACAGGCTAACAGCTAGCATTGGATTGGGTTAGAATTATGTCCGTCCGCCTACCTGTTTGTCCGTCTAACTAACTTTTAACATTTTGTGCAAAGTGTTGACCATAACGTTGTACGTGACTTATTTGCTATGCAACATTTTGAAACAGTAACAGCAGTAATATATTTCATGCCAACAAACATAAAATGTTGGTCTAGCCTACCAACAGGCATTTCAGTAGAAATCTCATACATACAGGAGGCATACAGAGAGAGAAAGAAAGAAAGGTAGAGACAGGAAGAAATGAAAAGAGTTAGGGATATGTGTTTATGTATGTATATATAAATATACATATATGTAAGAATACGTACGTGTTTGAAATGAATTTACCTCTAACGTGGAATATTGAAGTCATTAATATTTGAAAGGTATTAGATATGCAACATTAATGTTGATGTATCATCTAGCAAAAAAGAAAAACCAATTAAGATAGAAAGAGAGGTGAGTAGGAAAATTGTGATAAACAATGAAAATTGAAATTTAATTTTTTACTTTATGTAAATGCATGAAACATGATGGGATGCCATCGTGTTTCCCCTTTTCTCTCCTCTTTGTTATTTGAAATGAAAAAGAAAAAGTTCTGATACCTTTTCATCATCATCGTTATTATTCCATGGTAGGATAATTATCAAAATTTGTTTAATTAAAATTTTACGAGAAAAGTTTTCTTCCTAACTTTTTTCCCTTTTTTTCATCAGCCGAGGGTATCACAAAATTGCGTTTTACCTGAAGAAATCACACACAATGCAACAGTAGATGTAAACTTCAAAATATATGACAGTGTCAGGTCATTCATAAAATTATTATTATATTATTGTATTTTTGAGGTTTTCACTGATTAGTTACATAACGAATTTGCTCTTATTTTAGACGACAGATGCCCGACAATGAAGTTGGCAAAACGACAAAGTTTCCCGTGCCAACCGCCAACTCATAGACGCTGTCATCCGTTTTGTTTAATTATGTTAATTATTGAGTTTAGTTTAAAAAAGTTTCTTTTACTTTTGTCTGTGTGTATCTGCGTATGAACAGAAGTAGAAGTGTTGGCAAACCATTTGTTTTTAGTACGATTTATAACGACCAATAGCGGTAAAATCTGCATATTTTTTATAGCAAAAACGTGTTAATAATTTAATGAACTAATGAAGTAATTGTTTCAATATACGCAAGAAATTATTTCAATCACAATTTGTACTTTTAGCTGCATATTTCGGTTAATTAACGGACGGTGTATTTGCTAAGGATAATAAACGCAGCTAGTTGGGACTCTTTATGTATATAGACTATAAACATGTAGTAAAAGTTAAGTAATCTAGTAACTAATCAGCAGTACCCAAGGTCTACGTTATAATCAATAGCTGTATAGAGGCAAGCATTCATGCTTTCGTGTTTAGACACTAAATGAACTATTTTGTTGTCCGAGGCATTTACTGCCACTATGATCAAAATGTTATATAATAGACCGCATAAAATCCGATTTACATGGCCGAATGCTGCTTCTTACGGCTATTGCATGCATGCCTGTATGCTTTGCGTACATGTGTTCCTATTTAGTGTTTGCATAATTTCTGCTGTATTTTCGAAAGCGCTAAGTATGTAAATACAAAAATAATTATTAGTACTTTGCACACATATAATTAGTGATTGGTTCGTTGTCACGGGATCATCAGTATTTCGTTCGGTGTATTCAACATAAGAGCCATCACCAGTTCCCAATGTGTTTCTACGTCCAATACTACATTTGTTTACCTTCATATAAGATCATCTTTGTTTTTCAGTGTGATCCTAAACCAGTCTATCGGTTGTAGAAATGAAACATTCTCTTATTCCCTAATAATATTTGGCAAAATCCTCCTATTCACTGTTGACAGCACTGTTCGCACTACATCACTATGCTAAGAATATATCAAACTATCAATATCAGTATAAATTGACACAGGAAAGTGAAGTCCAACTTGGCCAAAAAGGAATTTTGTTCTTCGTAGATGATCATATTTAGTAATTTCATTATTAACAAAGCAAAGATAAGGCACCAAAATGTACAAAGTTTTTTGCGGACTCAATAAAAGGTGAGCGCTAGATCTAAATGATCGTATTTTCGCTTTCCTACATCTGTCTTCCAATGGGCTTATGCCACGCAATTGTGTGGGAACAGCCAGAACCTCTATTATGGAAATAGCTCGAAAATATTAAAATAATCAAAGGACTATTCGTCTTATCGATAATATCTAATCGATTGTTAGTAATAAAACCAAACAAATTACCTGAGTATTCCATATTTGAAATACATAATTCGAAGCCTTTCTTCGAAATATCTTGTCAGGCTGAATAATCATGTAAAGAAAATGACGATGTTTCTTCCATTAAGATAAAAAAAATTTATAAGCCAACATATACCACATCCTTCTATCTAGAACTTTATTTTCGTTTCTTATATTATTTTAATGAATTTTCGCAGTTTTGTTGTAAAGTGTCCATCTTCTCTGTTTAATCATCGTATCCGCATTGTGATATTGATGCTATTTTCTTCACCTTACTTAACATATTCTTATAGTTTTTTTGGATACGCATTTCCTCACGTACAGTAAAAGTTTTAATGACATCCAAAAATTGGCAGTCAATTTATTTTAACATTACTTGTGATACCCGACATATGCTTAGAAATATTTTATAACGGTAGCCATAATATGATCAAATTATTGTACTAATGATCGTTGTTACTAAGAAAGTTTAACACTAGCAATGAGATTGCAGTAAGACCAGGAAAACATCACCATATGGCGTTCGCATCTCTATCAGCTGATATATTTTGGCAAACAAAATAGGGGAGAAAAAATAAATGTTGTGAAGTTTTAACCGTAAAGAAGGAACACATTTTTTGGTTGCTAAAAAATGAACTCTTAATTTTTAGTTTTAGTTCCCGTGACAAGTTCCATTCTGCTCTCAACTTCTGCTTATCGGCACTCACTTTAGACGGCTTCGAAATGAATGTCAAATAATTAGTAGGTGATTAAGGGATTACTTTTTCTTTTAGAATTTCTTTGAGAATTGTGCAATATTCTGAGGGGGACGGAACTCTCAATGACGCTTTAAGAAATGCTTTCACAATTTGTCAACATATGCGCTGCCCTCGTATTTTATGTTGTCCTGATTGTTATTAGTTTTCTCAGTATTTCGTGTAACGTTGACTAATAGTTTGTCAATGCTCCGACATTGTTATTGTTATCCGTTGATATGTACTATTTTAATGACATACCAACTTGATGTTGTTGTCATTATCATAGCCGTTCCTCCATGTTGTATAAGTTATAATGCGATTTTTTTTTTTTAGAGGGCTTTGATCGGCTTTAATTTTAACAAGTTATGCGCACAGGCAGGAAAAGTCGTGTAATTAATCGTTGCAATGTTTGTCTTTCGACTGACTACATATTGGGTTAGCAAGAAAGCATATTTTTAGTAATCGATTATAGAAAACCATGTGTTTATTGAGGACGACTCAACTATTAGTATTAGAATGGTTTCTTTATGTGATTACTCCCTTCTACAAGGTAAGGATTGTTAATAGTGAAACAATTTAATGGTTTTTTGTTACCTCGTATGTGAACGTTATTAGTTGAAGCATCTATCATAACAATAAATAGCCTCAAAGAATCTTCTTGCCATTAATTTTGTATGCCTGCTTCCTACGAACCACATAAATGACTTAGAATGAAGACGATAAAAGTTTGAGTTGTGCAAGGGGAAAAAAATTTCTCATATACGTTTTTAATAGATAGTTGACGAACACTATAGCTTACTTGGAAGGAGATGCCCGTTTCTGCTCAGAGTCGTCCTCATCTCACACTTTCTAAAATTCATATGTATTTTGAGAACCTGTTGCATGAAAAAATAGCGATCCGATGGCATTCGGTTTAATTTCTTGCCCAAAAACGTCTGCCAAGAAGCAGTAAAACACTACTTAAAATTATGGAAGCTATATATATAAATCAACGATTTTATTGCTCATTAGTAAGCCGAAACTACTTTTTTGCAACCCTCAATATTATAATAAATGATTTCAATATAATCCTTGTGGTAATATTTGAGGTATGTGAAAGAGTATGCGAAATATTTCATAAAATTTTGAATTGCTTTTAATGAGACTTCACATGAATTTGTTGAATGGTTATTGGAAATTTCTGTAAACAGTTTATTAATCTACGATTTCCAAAATACCAATTTACCGTGTAGTAAATTTTGGAGAGAAATAAAAATTAGGTTTTTACTACAATTGATTTACTAAATTCTTTTCACGCTTTTACAGTTCCTGGTGATGTCCGCGATGACGCCGAAGTAATCGAGGGACATCGACATGATGACGATTTTGACGATTTCAAAGGCGTTATAGATACGGGTGTCGGCTATACATTCCTTCGACCAAATCCGCAAGCAACAGCCTTTAATTTCGGTTTCTACGACTCATTCGAAGGTAAGCATTAAAGAACACTTTAATCGTAGCTCATTTTCAATTAAGTTTGTGAAAGAAATTACATATGGAAATCATCATCGTCGTCATTGCTAGCATCAGGCAGCTCGCTAAAGATGCACACTTGCTGATATGAACGTGTGTTTACACCTTTATGAAACTTTTCTTAATTATGTGAGTGCATCGAGTGCGTGTAAATTTAACGAAATGACCATTACATGGCTTGTTTGCCTATTTGTCTGTTTGTCTCTCTGTCGACTGCGTTCGGTTGTACAATAAAATGCGAATTAATTAAAATTTTATGTTGCGTAAAATTATCACCTCACAACATGTGCTTGTTGTTGTTGGTATACGTTTATAAATGAGTGCAATACATGTTATGAACCAGATAGATACCTATGTATGTATGTATTGTATACGTTTGCCTTGCATATGTGACATTATGTCGTTGACATGCCAACAAGTTGTCTGCGTTTTATCGTGATTTCATATATTATTCGTTTTAATAAGTTGATATTGTACGCAGATACTCTCGTCAGTGTAGAGTTGATTTTATTTACAATAACTATTATGGGAAATCAATTATTACGATAGATAGATTCACCAGAGAAATTCTTATATTATTAAATCTCTACTTTGCTGTTCTTATTATAAATGCATAAAAAAGTGCATAAATATAATAAATGTCGAAGCAACACAAGAGAATAATTTAATGATGTTATTAAAAATATCAAACAAAATGAAAAAAAAGTGGGGTTTAATTATAAATGACTGCTATGTTAACATAATGAATACATTTTCAGCAGATCATCATATAGGCGATAAAATATAAAAGCTTTCCATATAGTAAAAAAAAAAGAGGAGATTATTTTCTTTAATTAGTAAAGATGTATTCTACCTTTTGTTGCCGGTCATTCCTGTTCATCTGGACATTAAGTCATGTTAAAAAGTTTAAATGTCTTTAAATAAATTGTTTGCTTGTCTTCACCAAATTCCAAGAATACCATTGTTATCATTTATTCTGAAAAAGAAGATTTTAAATTCTTTGCAAATTAAAACGACAAAGAAGTAAGAACATTGTAGTAGAGCAAGGCCGATTACTAAATACCGCACACCACTTCGCACAATTTTTCATTTTTTTTCTAGATAAAATGCCAACAATGATGCCCCCTTCTTATGTGAAGGCGTCCTTTTCATGCAAACCCTAGGGCCAATATTGAGAAGGTGGCTCAAAATGTAATAGGGTTCGTTCTTTAGCTAAGACACACTTCATTATGTCAAGTTCGACTTTGAAAGTTGCGACGCGTATTTGAAATATAAAAGTAGATAGGCACACATCAAACGGGAAGACGGACAAACAACTTGATTAAGAAGTCAATTCTGAAACGACTGGTATATAATGTCTTAGATGTATCACGCTGTTACATACGTATATAAATAAATTAATATATCCTATGCAATAAGTAGGGTAAAAGCAGTGGTTTTCTTAATCAAATCGTGGGGAAAGTCTATTAGATTATTTGGACAGTCACTTCATTTTCTTTTCCAGCAGAAGATTTAGTTCACAGGCAAGTTTACATTTAAGCCGCACTGTCTTTTCATATCAAATGATTGTGGGAAAAATGTTGTTTGATTTTACGCAAAAGTTTTCGTCGAAAGCAGCAATTTCAGCACACTTTACCTCTATTACTAGCAAAGAGATAAAAATGGTTTTCAAGCAAGACAAAAATTATTGAATTCATATGGAGGCGATGAGGCGGTTTGCAAAATTTCGTTTCAGCGGTTTTGCATCACGTCTTGAAAGGTCGGGTCGGATAAAGACGAAATAAAGCCAGTAATTGGTATTAACCTCCTTCAATGAGATTTTAATTCTGTTGAATTCTACTGTTTTTGATAATATATTTTTATTTATTATTTTCGTTGAGATATCTTGACAAATTCACTATATTGACATTTTTTGGGCTAAGGAAGACCGAGAAAGCCGACAAAAAGTGTCAAATAAAAGTATTTTGGCGTGTGGATGGATAACTTTTCGGTAGTCTCCCCTACGAAAAGTAAGCTTTTATATCAGAAAATGATTTAATTTGTAGTGTTTTATAGTGAAAGTTGACTGTACTAAACACTTGGACACCGTAGGGCTATTTTTGGAGCCTATCACAGCTGGAGTCAAGGCAATTGTTGTCAAATCTCAGACCGGCATTGCTTTGACTGGCATCAAGTTTCATTGACGCCAGAAGGTCCCCATTAACACAACTGCCATTGACTCTCCAATCACTGAGCAGAAAGTAATGTATTGATAGCCACTACAGAGAAGCAAAGAGTAGTGTTTTACAACAAATCCCTATGACCTAAGTAGACATTATTATACAGTTGGTATTTTCAAAATTGATTGGCAACAAGATTTGTTTTCTTTTTTTTCAATGTTTTTGCATAAAAAAAAGAAAATGTAATTAAATATATTTGAAAAACTTGAACCACAGTAAGAGAGATAATAAATCTTGGCTAATGTTTTGCATAAGCATTGTTCTTCTGTTGTTCTCTTGTTCTTATCTGAAGTTAAGTATTGTAATATGAAAGTTTGCAAACAAATTTTGCAAAGAAATTGAGTTTTCATACAGTTATTAAATTAAACACTTAACATCATAGATATTCTGTTCCCTAAAGTGCATTTAGAAAACTGCACAAGCATAGAAAATCTCACATACAGTAACCTATTGTTATGTAAAAAGTTTAAAATGCGTATAAGGGGATAAACAAAAATTACTAACGATAAGAAATTTTTATTAAAAAGTTTCTCAAAAATTTCCGATAATTTTTTCAGTATTTTTATAAAAACATTTCCCTTAACGAACAATGTTTCAATTTAAATCGTTTTAAAATTTCTTTCATTCTACCATTTCCTAGATATGCCTGCGTAAATAAGGCAACAAACATATATTACTTAATTTCACATATTAAGTGTGTTTTACCTTGAAATTGTTCGCAATAAGGTTTCATTTCGTTTTTGTTTTTTCCTTCCTTAACGATATTCTTTTTCTTTTTTTTTCAATGCATGTTAAAATACAGTTAAAAAAAGTTTTCGATTCTCTTTGCTTTTTATTTCACCTTTGAACGAAACCATGAAATCGAGTATGTATGCCAATGTGGTATTTATTGCATACCAAGTAATTGAGGCTAATGTTAACATAGTCTTATTTAAATGAGAATTCGTTTTAGTTTTCCAAGCGAACGAACACTTTATTCTATTCACACTACTCTCATTATATGCGTTTTCTATCACACCTTTTTTCTAGTTCTAAACCAATTGTTTAATTAAGCGTTATTTTTTTTAAGCTTAATTGCTAAGCCTATTTTCGAAATGAATAATTACTGCAATTCCGCACCATTATGCTAATTGAAAATGAAAACAATAAACAGTAGAAGGGGGAAGAAGAGTATTTGCAAAATTCTACGAAAACTCGCATTTTTGCATTTTTTTTTTAAACCGCAAAGAAGGAATTGTTATATAAAGAGAATGGTTATATAAAATGAAATAAAGTTTGTTTCCTTAACAACAAGGTATGAAAGGCATTTAAAGAATTCATTCATAACATTCACTCAACTTTAGCTGCTTTTGGCGGCTATCTAGGAGATTAAAACGGACACCTTAAAATGGACTTGAGCCCACGAGTTGCAATTAATTACTTTATAACTTTTACGGTTTTGCCAAGAGGATGCGACGTATGACAGTGCGTAAAGAATTTTGCAAGAAATATCGCATAACCGATTTATATCAAGAAAGATCGCGCAAAATTGTTTGATTTCACACCAGTGCTCCTTTCTTTTTCTCTTGCACTTCTTAAAAAGGTCTTGAAAAATTCTCAAATAAGATATTTGATCTCATTGTGCCTCAATTTTTGTATATACGAACATAAGGTCAGTTTTCGAGAAGATTCATCTCATGGCTTCGGCCAAAGAAAATCCCACAATGGTTTTTTATGTAATATTATTATACCCTGCATCAATTTATATAATAAAAGGAGGGTCTATCTCAAATTTTCCTGGGTGTTGTATACATCCGCACAAACTTAACATATATACTATTCTTTCCACAAGTGATGTAAAGTATAAAAATTGTTTGTTTTTTTGAATGTGTATGTAGTATTAACAATCGTAGTTGACCGAAATTGACTCCATCGAGCAAGTTAGTATTAACATTCGTATTCTCTTCCATTCCTTTTATAGAAATCGAAATTATGCACACATTACCTCATCTAAGTTATACCTGGGCTCTCCAATTTAGCATCGACCGCTTGTCGGCCAGTCAGTCAGCGAGTTTGAAAAACCACTTACAAACCAATTTCTAACTGCCAGATCAGTTATCAGCTCTTCACCGTATACGCTGTATATTTTTTCAGCTTTTGCCTTAACGCTTTTGCTTTGATAAATTCCCAAAGTATTACATGTCGAATATGCACTTTTTGACTCTCCATTTCGGAGGTTTAGAAAAACAGTTGAATATGTAACGTACACCACATAAAACAGTTGACGGAAGACTAACTGAATCTTTATCTATATAATGAGAACCAAAACTCGTTTGTTTCGCTGACTTATATTGGGTAAATACGAACTATAGATTCTCTACCCACCTGCATCGGAAATTATTTATGACTCGACCTAATTTTCTCTCCTTTTCTAAAATGCCGTGTTGATATTAAGATCGAATGTATTTATTTTGTTTTATTATTTCAGATATTTTGCGTCGTATCAAGGAGGCCTTGTCGAGTCCTGTCGTTTATTCAACCCATGATGAGGATTCCGATGAAATTGTCTATCATATGAAAAGGAATCCAATAAAAATGAATACGACCTCAACCGTCAAGGTATATATTGCGTAAATATATTTATAACCATCAAGTCTTTTATAATTGCTGTTGTCATGGTTGTTGTTGCAAAAATGTTGAAACTTTTAATCTAAATTTATTCATATTGCAGGTAATTGATGGCCATAAAGTCGAAATCAACGATACACAATACAATAACAAAAATAGTCATTTCCGTGTTCGCGTAATAAACATACGACCAGTTGATGATGACACGAAAGTTGGCGAAGCTAACGATACTGTTAAGACCGTAACATCGGGTCCAGATACCATTAAGAATCGTTCCAACGTTACTTCACGCGGCTCTGAGGAAGAGTCAGATGAACGTCGTGAGCCTTTGGAGAAGAAACCGCAAGATAATGAAATACATGGTAACATCGATAGCAACGAGGTAAAATTGTAAAATATATGTATATATATATACAAAATGCGAAAAAAAACAAAGAAGAATAAAGAAAAATTAGATGTAGAAGATCGAGAGCCGCCTTGTAATAATAATACATATAACCAAACTAAATTTTTTAACCTTTTGGAATGGAATGGCAACTGTTTTTGAATTTTTTGTAACTTTATTTTTTAGAGAAAATTGTAAACTCTTTCCCTTTCTTAATTTTACTTATTTTGTATGCATTATGCATCTAATATAAATATATATACTACTTATATAATACCCATTATCTATATAAACATACATTTATATACATTTATACATTACGTATTCACATTTATATGAATTGCTGCTATTAATCAAACGAAAACCTTAAATCTTTAAAATGTACAGATATGTGGGCATTGCGTTAGTTTTTGATTGGCTTTTTTACTATACACACACTATGTTTGTTCTTATGATTGTTCTATATTTTTCTATAATTCATATTGAAATAATTTAACAAATACTTGTTTTTATATATAACTATAGCAAAAGGATTTTTCCTGAGTGATTGATTGAATAGCTTTTTAATTATCTTTCAAAAAATGTTTTAATTAATAAAAAATTTGTTATTTGTACTAACTCTAATCCAATTTATTTTTAAAAAGAAACTTTTTTATATTATTATCTTTTCTCTTATTTCATCACTCATTCTACTCAAAACAAAGAGAGATAATTTTAAATAAAGAATATGTATAATAAATAAAACTTTGTAAATATGCTTCAAATAATTAATTAAATTTAATAACTAACAATGTATTCAGAATCTAACGAGAAGATCTCTCGTTAAGAGTGGACAGTTCTTTTATGAAATCGGTCTATACAGGATACTTTCTTCAATGCCTTAATATTTGCTTTGCTTCCTTGATTACCTAGCATCCAGATAATAACATATACGGCTCTTACTAACCTTTGCAAAATCGTGCAAAAAAAAGGAAAAAAAATGAATAAAATAATTTTCATATAAGTTTGGCAAAAATTTGTTGTTTTCGCTCTTCACCTGTAAAACCCTGTAAAAGAAACAAGTGGGAGAACTACTGTTGTGCTAAGCCGAACCTGTCATTCTCAACGACAAAGTCTAAAGTAGTAAAAGTAGAATCAGAAGTACAGTAGTTACTGTTGGTAGTCGCGGTTTTTACCTACTAGATTGTTCAGGCGGCTTGGTATCATAAGGTGCTTAATGAGTGATGTAGAATCTCTTTCTAAGGCGACCACTATCAGGGAATGTAAGCGCCTTAAATGTAGGCCTAACCATCAAGCTTTAAAGTAGAAGAAAAGAAGCTGTCGTAGCTGGTGGTAGGAGCTATTTTCTACATAATCTCCTGTACATCAGCGATCATAGCGTTGACTCGATAATTTAATTTAATAATAATTTAATTCTGGTCGTATTCTATACAAAGTATATCAAATCCTTGTAGATCTAATGTGCATTCCACAAATCAATTAATATTTATTGAGAGGGCGTAAGAGACGCCTATAGTATGGTCTTTAAAATGACAGACAAAACTTGCTGAAACTTGCTGAAACTAATGGGAAGAATATAATCTACAAACACTAGAATCATTTTCTGTATAGTCCAGTCTATGACTATGTTCATGACTTGACGTTTTGTATGTGTTTTGATAGCCTACTTTTAATCCGCCTTAAGGCGTTGTAAATCTAGATTTACAACGAGGACATAGGGAGAAAAATGTAAACTTATTTGTGGTCTAAGAAATGCATTTTTATGTGCTTTTCATTATAGTGTTCGGTTTAAATCGTGCGGCGATGACTATGTGTAAAATCCCTTCACCGTTGGCGTATCACGAATTTTTATATGTGGCAATCTTCGAAAATTTCGCCCACTTACGTCACTCTAACCTTTCAATAATACCCAGTAAGTGTACGAGAGTTGTCATCAAGACATTTAATAGACCGCCTTTGGTTCCTTGTTTGGTCTTAACAATGCCCATCAATTTTATGGGATTCTTAAAGAGTAGGTCACGAGACGACAAACCGTTTGACAAAGTTAGTGTAGTTACATTTTTTCAGAGATGAGCATTGCTACGAGTATGTAATAATAAAGTTATGTAAAATATTGGAAAAATTGCTTTGTATTGAACTCTTTGAGAATATTTTAATAAATTAGTGCAGCGCAGCTTGAGTTTTCAATATTTTAGTTTTAAGAGCAATAAACCCATTGTTTTTTTTTTTGGTAAAAAGTTGTTTGGCAAGTGAATAGAAAATTAGATTAACATGAGCACAAGAACAAAGTTTCCATAACAAGGTACAAAGACTTTTAAAAATGAATTCAAGCATATGATTAAAGTTACGGAAAGCATGTCGGCTTAAGAGAAACAATCATTATAGACATATTTGCCCTTTCGATGTTGCGTTTTCGAAAATGAATGAATTGAGAAATGAATTAAAGCCACATACAACATACGTGTTCTAGTTTAGGTAGTGTGTAGTGACTGTCCATCGTAGTTGTGAGCGTGCGTGTGCGCGCGAATTGTAAGAGTTCCAACGTAAATAGAAGGACAATTGTTCCATGATACTAACGTAGTCATCTCGTATAAGGACTACACGCTTTGAAATACGTATACAATTTAAGAAATACGTCTATAAGTAAGTGCGCCTTGGTTTTGATCATCCAAAACTTTTCCTTTAGCTGTCAAAAATTTTTCTTTCATGCTATATATAAATATGCATATGAAACTCCATCCTGTTTTTTTATCGCGACATTGACATTACATTTGCTTCACTCGTTAAATAAAGTGAGTAATTATGTTATTCGCACTAAGCTTTTAATATATTGAATGGTGCGAAAAATTACTTGCTTTCAACAACAGGTGGTATGAGTGATGTTAATCTAGAAAGTACAAGTATACGTCTCTGTACATTTTATTTGTTTCAGTTTTGTTTTAATTCTTTCTTTGCATTGAAACAATAAACTCTATGCATATGCATGAGCACCGTGACTCGTAATGGTTGCAATATAAAAACTTTACTCTGATTCTCTCCCTCTCTCTCTCTCTCTATTTGTCTTTCAATCTTTCGGATAAAATTTTCATTATATCCCCGCTGCTTTTTGCTCATTTTCGTGCACAGTTTGAAACCAATTTCGAATTAAAAAACTTTACGTTTTTTATACCCAGCACTAGGGTATGAAGGCATATTAATTTTGTTGTTAGGTTTATCCAGGTTTTATAATGCATATATAGCTTTGGCTATTATACGATTTCAAGTTGATTTAGTTTGATACTCGTCTGCTGATTGCTTCCTCTTCCTTAGTGGAATTCGCTAGTGCAGTTCTCGAGGATAAGTTTATAATCATATATGTAAACTAGAATTTCTAGTTGGTTTCTTTCGAAAATTTTCTGAATGTTAGCATGCCTTCGTCGGAGCTTTTAAAATTTGTAGAAAACAATCGGGTTCCCGTTTACAAAGAACGGACCTGCAGGATATCAAAGAATCGCATTAACGTGATATACAATTTAAAAACAATTTTTTTCTCTTGTGCTATTTATTTATTATGCAATCATCGTTGTCCTCGTCATCACTCTACAGGCAATATTTAAGACATGAAAATTAGTTAATGTACATAATTGTAGGGAAGTAAACAAAAATAAAAGAAATTTTTTTTCTATATTTTGATTATATGAAAAGGTTTTAAACCCGAAAAGGAGCATTGGATTTTTTTCTTATATCTTCCCCCTTTTTGTTATAAGTCTCTCCCGTAAAGAGTTTTTTATCTAACATATTATGTATAAACAAAGTGGTTTTAAGTTATTCAATTTTAAAACATTAATGAAATGCAGGAGAAATGCACTTACTTCGTCAAGTATTTGGTATGTAAATGAAAAATTCGAAAGCTCTGCCGTTGTTTCATCGAGCATACTCTTCATTCATTGCGACAGCTTCAAAACAGTGCATTAAATAAATAAAAAATTTAAAGTAATTAAATGTTTGTTAAAGTTTCTTTTGGTCGAAATGGAATAAAATAATTTCTAAAGTGGGTTTCATTTCGACTTTAGCGATCAATTGGTAACAAGTAAGAAAATTGTATTTGCCTAATACTAATACTAATACTGGCATATTTCTCACTTTAATTATTGAACCCGTTGACAGGTAGACAGTCGGATAACGGAGAAAGGGATGGACCAGAATGTATGACTGAAATGAAATAAACCTTAGCCTGATCGCATGTGCATATCTATGTTCTCTAAAGTATTTTAGTAGTCCCTCGCTCGAGGGAGGCATTGCGGATCTTCTTACGAAAACGAGAAAATTGAGTAGCACAGCCACTCATTAGATGAAAGACGAGTTGCACATTATGTACGTGGATTCTGCATCGTAATTTTGTGGTTTGAAAGATGACCACACCAGATGGGGTAATAATGAACTTCCTGGACAGCCCAAAAATGTAATCCTTGATGAGTACTTCACTGAACTTATCGTCGCCTTATGATTAGCGAAATGGCATAAGCCATTATGTTTCTCGCACATTGAATTAAAAATTACGTATGAGAAAGATAATCTCATGTTAGCCGCCCACACTGGTCATATTGGAAAAAATGACGTGAGCTTTGGCGTTAAGTAATTATTACAGATGAAACTTGGGTACGTCAACACATTTAATGAGGAGAAAGTGCACTTAAAACGGTAGACAAGGGAAGAAGAACGGCTCAAAAACAGGTCTTTTCGGCTGGAAAAGTGATGGCAACTGCCATCGCTAGCTATTTAAAGGAAACACCACCACGGGAGCATATTTCCCATCAATATTTAACAAGCTGAAGACACAAACAAACCGGCCAAATTCGCAGAAAATGCGTCCAAAAGTTGGCGGCCCAAGAAAATGAGAAGAAGTTTCAACCAAAGCTTGGCGGTCAATAAAAACTCAAAAATTTTCGAAAGCAATTTACTGAAAAACATTTTAAGTCTTATTTATCCTCATAGTACGGCTTAGATTCACTTCACTTTAGTCTCGTCTTGGAATAGGTCTTGGAGATACTCTTCAACTGAAGCAGTCTCTCATTAACTGCTCGGCCAGTTTATCATTTTATTCATGGCTTTTAAATAGCTGTAATAATTTAAGCCAAACTATAGTTCAGTCTGTGCAAATCTTTTCAAATTTAAGCTTAAGGATAGAGTTTATCTCGAAACTGAAAAGATTTTTGTCCCAATACTTGTCGAAGCCATTGCAATTTTAGAGTATTTGATGAGCGGATTCGAACGACTATAGAAAGTTTACTTGTTGTACTATATACCTCAATTTTCTGCTCCACAAATATGTGCACGTCAACATGACGTGCTAATTAAGTTAATGTATATCAAAGGCATACATACATAGTACGTTATACACGAACATTCTGAAATGAATCGATTTATTTCCCATTCATCTGAATTGAATGAAAATTACTCGATATACAATTTCAAAAGATTGAAGTTAACTTTTGCACACAAAACCAATCTATAAATGGTTGAAAAAAAGTAAAATAAACAAAAGCAACAAAAAAAAAAAAAAGTTGTTGAAAGTTCTTATGGAAAATTAGAAAAAATTCTTTTCCAACTTTAATGAGATGAGCAAAATTAATGGTAATTATGTAATTGCATTAAATTATGGTATATAATGAATAAATGTTTGCAAATAAATGCATTTTTTCAAGTTTTAGAAAAAAAATTACATATCTCGTGTATGAAGAGAAAAAAAAGAAACAAAAAAGAAAGAGGAAAAAACGTGATATGCTCATAAAATAAAAGTCACTTGTGTGGTCGTTAGAATAATATTTAAATGGCGCTTATGAATATTTTTTTTTGTCATTTGCGTATTTTTTTTTTCAATATAATTTATCGATAAAGAATAAGAATTATACTTGTTTTGTTATAATGTCAGTAACGCTCAAAAGTCGTAGTTTCTTCACCTTGACCAGCACAAGCTTCTGAATAAATTTATGTACAGCTACATGTTCGTTTGTCTCTTCGCCCATCTTATCCATCATCCACAATTTGTAAGCTTTTCGCTAAGGCTAAGAGTTTCGCCCCTGTATTCTTAGCTAAACTTTACAGGACAGGAGCGGATATATAAGCGATCCGTTTAAAAGAGCTCAGAAGAGGAACAAATCAAAGACCGATAAGCGAAATTGCCAATAGCTTCTATAGTTTTCTATCCATAGGAAATATCGATCTAAATTCCGTTACTTTCTTCTTCTTCCTCTGTTTGCTCTTAATATAGGAAACGTTTAAGGACTTGGCTTATTAGCCCGAATTGATGGGTATTCAAGATTCGCATTTAGGTTGCTTTGTTTCTTTGCTTTATCGCGAAAAAAATTGTTAATATGATTACACAAGTTGCATTATTCCCACATGTTTAATTCACAACATAATTAGTTGCGCTCTTTTTTCATAAGTATTTAATATTTTTTCCGACAATATGTCGTTTTTTATCGACACATTCTAATTTATCGCTTACATGAATTTTTTTGTTCGAAGGCGCTCGAGTATTATTATAAAAAATATTACAAGAAATATTAATGGTTTAGGTTAAGCGGATTGTTATAGGATTGAGTTTATATAAAACTGCGTATAAATGTAAACTAATTAAGTTAAAGCTTAAAATACCTGAAGGAAAACTTGAAAAACTCAAGCTGTAATAGCACTCGGTGTTTGCCTAAGGGTAAAGTATCTGGATTTATTTCTTAACAAATAAAGACACTATGGTCACTGTATTTAATTAATATAATGGCTTTTCAAAATAAGTCGGAAGTGGTCGAAAAAGCGGTCCAATTCGAAACATTTTCTATAGTGTTCGGCTTGTATATGTCGTCGTACCAAATTTCATCAAAATATTTCAACAATTGCGACATGTAGGTTGAACACAGGAATACAAGATTGAAAGCGGATAGAAAAGCTTACGAGTACTTTCTGCATCTATCGGCATAGCAAAAGGCGGGTTTGCTTAATATATCCTTGTGTCACAAGTGGTGTAGGTTATAAAAAGTAACGGGTTTTTTATTAATTTTCAAATTAAAATCAATATGGGGATGTGGCCGCTTTCCCAAAACGCTTCTTTAGTTTTGCTTAACCTCTACTGCCGCATCGTAGTATAGTATACTATATAGAACAACACAGTTTTCATAAAATATAGCTCAAAGTGGAGTATGCATCGGACGGTGATTTTCAAAGGTAGCCTTTATTTTTGCGAAAAAAATCGTTTGAAACTCGACGTCACATTCCAAAAATTTTAACTTACCGAAAAATTTGCACGGTGCTGACTAAAGAAATCTATTTTGAAATCATAGCCAAAATTTCAAAAGAAGTGAAGCGAGAAAGTGATACTATTTCGGGATGCATGCGACTAAGGTTCCAATTGTTGGTTTTGCCTTTAACCATACAGTTGTCTTGATTGTGTTAGAATTCTGTCCATCATTGACTGCGTTTTGTACCCTTGCCAAGGTCTCAAAAACCCGGTAATGCGTTTCTACGATAGTGTACGAAAATTCTCTTCGTTTTTTTTTATATATCAAATAGATTTGTTGGGTGGACAGCATACTATGGACAGAGGTGCAAATGAAATGAAAGACGTATAAGCAAACTGAATAGAGAATTCCAGAGACTGGATGGAATGACTAGCTGGAATAATGAAAACGATCATTTTTGATTTTCTTTTATTATCTCATTTAATGCTGGGAACGCTATTACGACATATCAGTTATTGTCAAATTTCTTCTTCTTTTTTTTTATATGTATTTAAAATTTAATTAAGATATCCTACCCTGCTGTAGTTTTTTAGGTTTTGTTGAAATTGAATTTAATTTTTTTATTCATAATAATTTTGTTGCTCATTTTTATAAATATTTTTATTAATACTAATTAAGTTTCTAAAGGGCTATTGAAGGAGGAAGTGTTCTCATAATATTTACATACATTTTTTGCAACTTTGTATATTTTGACTTGAATAGTAATGAAAATTTGTTTATGAATTTTATTATTCTTTTTTACATCATGTAGTTTTTACTATATATACGTAAATATATATATGTATTTATATATATGGTTAGGGAACGGAATTTCATAGAAAGAATTGGCAGGATTATGGTCGAGCACGCCATTGGACACCCTATGCCACTTCACGTAATACAGTTATACACTCATTTTTGTAATATGACGCCAAAGATTACATATTATTTTCATGCAAAGACATACTTTTCCTGAAAGCCCACGTATTGGAGAATGCTCAAAGCCTCACATGACCTGATTCTAATTTAACAAACTTAATTTACTTGCGCCGTAAAAAACTAAACTTTCTGTTCATACAAGTACTTACTTTTCATGGTCACCCCCCTATATGCTAGGGTCTGAAAAATAGACTCCATGTGATTTAAATTTCATTTCCTCTTTTAATCGATGCCATTGACTAATTTTCGTCATAAAATATGAAAAATTAAACCTTTTTCTGAAAGGCTTACTATTCATGAGAAAACTTATATGGGGTGGGATCCAGGAAATAGACGCAAGTTGTTCAAATTTGGTTCACTTAATTTTTATGTTAAATTACTGTTATGAACAAATTTTCATCATAACAGATTAATAGTTGGACCTATTTGGCATGTAAAGGTTTACATTTTCTGAGAACCCCTCTATGTGGTGGTATCCAAATAGTAGACCTACATGGTCCAAATTTGGTAAGCTTGATTTCTATTATGAATCAATTTTCACTATGAAATATTCAAAATTATAACTTTTTACCATACAAATATACAATTTTTGTAGGAACGGTTGCTTATGTAAGGAGGGTTTTAAAGATTCAAAGTTTTCGCAACAATTTAGAATGCCGAAATACTATTGCTCAGCGACCCTTGTTGAGAAATTTTGAAAGTTGCAAATTTTCCGAACCGAAATTATCTTAAAATTTGCGACTTGCGGCTTTAGCACAAACATACATGGATAGACATCAGGCGGACGGACTGATTCAGAATCATTTTCTGAATCGTTCGTTAAAAAACGGTGAGTTTATTTTAAACCCTTCTAGATGTTACATACGTCCGCGCAAACTTTTTATACTCCGCACCACAAAAAGTGCAGGTTATAATTAATAGATAAATATACGTATATTGGAGGCATTCGATTTCTCCGCGCACTTGGGCGCTTACGGCTAAATAAGTTAACAAATCGTGTAAAAGTGGTGGAAAATAAAACGGTCTCTGATTTTTATGGTTCTTATATATAGCCTTG
Source organism: Glossina pallidipes (assembly GCA_000688715.1). Classification (NCBI taxonomy): domain Eukaryota; kingdom Metazoa; phylum Arthropoda; class Insecta; order Diptera; family Glossinidae; genus Glossina; species Glossina pallidipes. The sequence continues at coordinate 81,957 of JMRQ01002017.1, read as the reverse complement.
AAAAAGAGCTTTTATGATACTTTTTGGGGATAGAAGCAACGATAATGTAATAATAAAAATTGGCGAGGTTAATAAGTGCATGTTAAAGGATATTAAAATCAAAAATATATCTGAAAATTTAGAAATGGCAACATAAGAGCCATTCTTCCGAGACACTATTAACTGAGTGCCCGTACAAAGACAAAGAATTATATTCAGAAAATTCATTTTTTGACCATTTAAAATTACAATACAAAAAAACGTGTAAGCTGTGGGTGCGTGTTTTGCACCCACCAACTTAATCATTTACACATATATTACATAATATTGGGCGAATGTAACGGGTGTTTTCCATTAGTGTCCACATAGTACAGAACAGGGATGGGAAACTTTTTTCACCAATGGGTCAGTTTTTACTGGTATATCACGCCGGTGAGTTTCTGATCTAATTTTAGGGGTTAACAAAACATGAAACTTAAAATTTGTAGCGAGTATATTTATTGTTATAATGTAACAAAACATATTATACCAACTTCAAAATAACGGCTTAACTGTTTAACTTTTATATTTGTAAATAAATATGTCAACGTCCAACTATTATTGAAAACAGCTGCATTCTGCATCAATTTTCAGTCTGCTATAGAACACATATTATTAGTAACGAGGAAAAAGCTGTTTTCTTTCATTTTGAAAACAGAGCTATTCTCTTGCATGCGAGTCCTTTGATCGATTTGGCCCATCTTCAATATGTATCTGTCAAGTTTAAAGACGATATTTTAATATTCCCGACGATATTTTAATGTTCGTGGAAGTTATTATTTTCGAAAAATATTAAAAATTGGCAACAAGCAGCTCCACTGGCGACGTGTGTTCGATTGAATATTTGATTGGCTTGCTTTTATTTACTTATTCATGAAATGTATTTGTTGTATTTTTTATAGTTATTTAGAGGATAGTAAGTTTGTGTAGAACTTTTTTCGTCTACAGCAATAAGTGCAGGAATTTTATTAATTTAACTTATTATTCATTATTATCTGTCCAGTTTTGCTTGCCACTATGCATATTTTGTAGAATCCCTGGATGGGTGTGTGTATAACAGAGTCAAATTTCAATTTCGATTTTTCAAATATAACTTCTTTCTGAGAAACTTAGCCTTCTCTTTCGGCTTCATAACGGCATTTTTTTTTTTTGAATGCAGTCGTCTCACTATTATACTATGTAGAGACTTAGGGATAGAGAAGTCGTCAGGCAGGAATTGTTTAGTAGATTGAAAATCGTACGTGTGTGCAGATCCACAAAACCTTTGCTATATAAAAACAAGTAAAAAGCACTATAGTGGACGACGGTATATCGTCAAATACCCTACGCCACGCTATAGGTGTTCATAAAATGTAACCGAAGTAGTCGAAGTTCGTCTTTGGGCCAAAACATGTATCAATTTTCATGAAACCATCTGAAAAGGTGCGACCTGTAGGTTGAACACAACAGAACAACAGAAGCAGACAAGCTTAGACCGATTCAGAATCACTTACTAGCAATATAACAAAAGGTGGGTCTATCTCAAGGCTTTCTGGACATTGCATAAGTTCTTATAAACTTGTTATAGCCTTGTACCACAAGTAGTGCATGAGAAATAGGAGGAAGAGAATTATTTTGGAAAAAACATATGATTGTTGTTAAATATTCAACGTGCATTTATTATTATAGTTCAATATGATAAGAGATTTTGCATACAGCGACTAATTGAAACAAATTATTTACTTTTGCAATTCTTTCCTTTTTTTCTTATTTTTATGTAAAACTGTTATTTCATTAAAATTAATTATTGCAAAATTAATGTTTTTCTGTTGTAATATTGATTTCGAAGCTTTATTCTGAATTCTGAATAAATTTAATTAAAATTCATTTACACAAATTTTCATAAAATAAATCATTTATTATCAATACACATATATGAATGTTAATGAGCAACGGACAAGCAAATGTAATCGCATTATAGGATATTTTTTTGGAAAACATTTTTGTTTCATGCCCTTAAGTTGGTTATAAAATCATTATTATTACTAGACTTTGCTGTAGAAAGTTGTGGTCAGTGATAGAAACTTCGGGCTTGTAATTAAAACTTTCGAAGTATTTGTTATGAACTCGTTAAAGCCAAGGCTATGAAAGCCAGCGAAATGCGTACAGAAAAATTGATCGAAATGGGTCCATAAAAATGTGCTTACAAAACTAAAGCTTCTTCTAAAAGTTGTTTCTGGTGGATAGTGACGCAACTTATGAAATAGTTATAACCAATTTGAACCACGTTAAGGGTTTTTCCAGGTTTCAAGAACTCGAACGTGAATTGCGCCCACTGTCGCCTTTCTAAGTGCTTGCAATTCGTTGCATTGTACTTGCTCTATTTTAATAATGTTTATGTGCGTCTGCTGATGTACTTTAACAACGGGCAAGGTTTGGCCTGTGTATATGTATATGCACTTACGTTACGTTACGTTCTATTTTTCTTATTTCTCACAAAATACAAATTTATTTGATTTCATGTCCGATATCTTAATAATACATGTTCTTCTGTTTTGTTCTTCGATTGAAAATTTCATAGGCATAATGTAAAGACAACGAAATGTATGCGTGACAAGGCGATTCAAACTTCCCGACTAAAAAGCAAGTTTGTTTTTCCTAACTTATTGTTATCTAGCAATTGCAAGTTGTTAATCCGCCGCCAACTTTAACTCTTCTTTCTTTAGGAGCTACCACTTTATCGTACTAAAATAGGATTACCCGATCAGCCCTTAACTCAAAATGGTAAATAAGATGTAGGATTTAGTAACGTGGTTTGATATGGACAAATGCATTGCTTGGAGCACTTTATGCAGGGAATGGGTATATTTAACGAACTTAGCTATGCCAATAAAACACAAAAATGCAAAGACTTGCACGGGATGATGACGATAGCAATTTCGGGATAAAACATCTTCTGTAGAAACCAATTACATTAGCTTAGCTTCTAGAATTTTTTGGAAAAACTGGCGACACTTATGAAATTTTGATAGTTTATAACATTAGTTGAGGATGGCCAATATTTGTGCAGGTACTGCAGGATCATGCATGCAATAAGAACAGGAGGAATTTGAGAAATTTGTTTGAACCACAGTATTGAGGAATGCATATGAAATTTTAAATGTTTTAGTGGTTGATATAAAAAAAACATTTGCTTGCAATATACCGCGACATTTTCCAGAATTTCCCTAAGGAGAGTACATTCATTACTTAATATAAAATTTAAAATAGATTCAGCTGGGTTTGTCCGGTCTTCACTATGCTGCAAAAATTAAGGGCCACAAAACTAAAAGTTATGTTTCCTATGATGTCCTTATTATGAAAATAAGCGTGATCAATCCTAAAATACATCATAAACTCTAAAGAATAAGAAACTACAAAATTATTTTGATAGGAATTCATAATTCGCCAGATAAATTCATTAGCATAAGCTTTCAAGAGACCGTTCAAAAATTTAGTGCAAAAGATTCCCGAAAGACCAATTGAAAGAATGATATGTAAAGAAAAACCTTTGAGATTTTTGTATTTTATCGCATGTATCGAGTGATCAAACTTCCAGTTCATTAATTCATATTCAGACTAAAATGTCCCGAAAGTTTGAAAACAACTAAAGCTAATTCTGTTATTAGCCTCAAATTATTTAAACTTTTTAAATTCAATATTTGCTTCAAACGATGAGTATTCAAGATTCGCTACTTGGAGTACGTAATCCTCTTGCTTGCCATACTCTTAGATTGCTAAAGCTTTGTTGTCTAGCTTTTCTGTCTTTAAGTTTAATATATTAATTCATTTTTTCTTCTCTCTTGCTAAAAGTAAATTAAATTTAAGAGCGGATTTTGTAAAGAGATTTAATACACTTTTCTAAATCTAGTTTAATTAAGCTTTAACTAGAAGCGTCAGACTAACCGGTATGATGGAGGAGAACATATAAAATGTATTTGCTTCATGTAAACATAGTCAGTAAGTGAAGATCATTTTAACCGATTGCATGGTATAAATAAAGATAGATATCGCATGTAAGTTTTAAAACCAAAGTTAACAAAAAAGAATAAAACCATTAATATGAAATAAAATGCCGTTGAACTCATTAGTAAAATTAACTTACTTTCAATTTAAAATAATAATTTTCCCTTTTTTTACGCACTTTTCTATTACATTTAATTGCACATGTTGCACCTGTTGTTCACCTTTGTACACATTCACCGCATATTGTCTGCATCTGTGTGTGTACAATAAAACAGCAAAAATATCAAAAGCTAGTTGATTACAGCACCCAATATCCTGAGAACAATAATAAAAATACGATGTTGCCTGTAAGTAATGATGATAATGCTGAAGACTTAAATGCTGCATTTGTTGCAGACAATAGTATTGAACATTTAACTGACAGCGATGCTAGCGACAGCGGAAACGGAAACAAAGAATTTGAAAGCAATATTTCTAAAGAAAAGTTCGACAAAGTTGAGGAGATAAGTGAGATTAATGAGAACACGGAAGTAAGCGATAACTTAAATGAATCGTTGACTAATGCCGATGAAGAGCATAATTTAACCAAACGCAAGGATACAGAATTAGACAGTGCAGATGACGGCGAAGAAGAAGAAGAAGACGAAGAAAAAGATTCAGGCGATGTTAGTGACGCTTATCAACCAATGAGTAAAAAGCTTATTAAACATGCTCAACGTTATGGACAACGGCGTGAGGATATGTCTTCTTCATCGGACGATGAAACGAGTGAACTCATTGAAATGCATCCAGACTTTGATGCCGAATGGGGAGATTTGAAAGCAGACACTGACAAAGACAGTAATAATCTTAGTAATGATATCGATGTCCATTTTAAACCTTTTGATTTGTCACACGACATTGCGGTTAATGACATTGCCGCTGCTCAAGTTGATTTTCCTCTTAATCCCGATGCCGAATTTATAGATGTGTTTGGAGTTCCGCACTCAATTAACAGTATGCCAAAATTTGAAAAATTATCATTAAATTATCCTTCTACGGCTTATGAGACACCATCCTCATCGAACATACAGACGCAAGTTATGAAATAAGCGCGTAAGGAAAAAATTTTGTCTTGAAAGAGACTGCAATTAATGCATCATAAAGCAGCATATTTTATGTATCACGTGTTCTTATATAACTAGATAAAGATTCTCTGAAACACAAACAAACGTTATGTGTACGTAAACTTTACGAATCTATAGACGTCATTTATATATTTTGTTAATTGAATTGTTGTTGGTATGATTCACCATAACAACTTTTGTAAATATGAATGAAATTTAACTGCATTATATGACTTAAATTTAAACTAATGAAATCATATATTATTTTATTTATTTATTTATTTATCTATTTATTTATGTAATTTTAGTTTACCTATCAATTTTCATTAGTATTATGAATACTTAGCCTTTTAATTATTTTAATCAATAATAGACTGTCAGTAGATCTTAATTTGCATAAATGATGAAACCATTTTAATGTAAAATTAAATAATAAATAAAAGTGAAAATTAAGTTTTTCTTAAAAGTTTTTCTTTTTCTTTAAAAGTAAAGAAAACAACTTGGAATACTTTTAGAGGGTTTGGAATTGAAAATTCAATTTTAAACTTTCCATTTTGTTTAATTCTCTTTAGGAAATTTGTTTCCGTACACTACGACGTATTTCAAGACTCATCTGGAGACACACCTTGCTTGATAAAACAAAATTCATGCTTTCTTATAAGAGTTCTAATTACTTAGACTCCGTCTTTTGATCATTACCGGCATACAGTCTCAGTAAGTTAAGGATTGAATATCATTTGAAAAATCGAAGTCAGCCTACACAACTTATAACATTTCTTTGCCGATAGGACACCAAAGTAGTAAGAACAGAAAAGGAGAAATAGGAACTGCAAGTGTAAATTTTGTAATACAGGAGCCCTTTTCAAAGATTAGCCCTGTCTCCACCTTAATAGTTAGCCCTAGGCGTAAGACTTTTATTTCCAATCAAGTTCAGTTATTGAAAAAAAAGTCGGGTTTTCATTAGCAATTTCGCCGGACTCATTTTTCTTTACTTCAGTACGTCTTCTCCTCTGCAACACCATATCCATCTCTGCTTGTCCATAACTAAATTATTGAACCAAGCTATTGTTGTTCGCCGCGCATTCGTTACTCAAACGCCTCCATAACTTATCTCAAAAATGGTCATATTTTTTCTCAAAAAATGGAATTAACAAAGGTTCAACTGACGAGATCATATTGACGAATACAGAAATTCTTACGTCATTTCAAAATTATTTTGTAAAATAAGCAAAAAAAAAAAAACTATGATGACTGTTCCTGTAAGCTAATTATAAATAAGATAATAAACGTAGTATCCAACAATCTTACGATCAATCTGACTCAGCTGAAAATTTTATGAATCATTTATAACTATCACGTTCTTTGTTATAAGGCATAAACCTTTTCTGATATGCGTGGCAAAATTGTGTTGTGTATTTTATTGTTTATGTTCACGCACGTAACATAGGAGCACGTAAAACTATATTAAGTCGAAGATAATTATAATCGCCTTGGTATGACTACCTACATAATTGATCGGCCTCTATCAACATACAAGAAATGCAAGGCAGTTTATTGTTTTGAAAGCGAGTCAATTAGTTTTTTTAGTTTTGGGTTGCCATACCTTCGGCCGTCAATGCAACGAATTTATTGTCATTGAGGGCTATGACTCGGCTTCGTCCCGTCAAGTTGCCACTAATGTAGTTTTTTGAAAAAGTACTGTTTACTTTAGAACGCACCTGCTACTTTTGTTTTTGGTGCAGGACATACAAATGAAATGCTTCTTAGTGCCTGAATCCGTTTGAATGTTTGTACGGTTGTATATATACCACCTTGGCAGGCTTAGGGTAGGCTCATCTTTCATTTCATTTGGTAAGTGGAATTAAACTTGTCCGTCCCTCAGTCTACTGAAATTTTATCGAATTGGTTCAATTTTACGATTTTTTAGACCAAAGGCTTCATATGGAAACAAAGACTAATTATATATTTTACACCCCCTATAATACAAGGGTGTATTAAGTTTATATGGATGTGCAGAATGGCCAGAAGGACTTGAGATAGACCCATCTTTTATCATAAACTTGTCTGTGTGTCTGGTCATTCTACCATATCTTAATGAAATTTGGTCTACGGCCGTGCTCTGGCCCAATGCAAATGCTATTAGAAATGGTTCGGATCGGATAACTTTTTTGGATCACTTGCCTGACCGAACAAAACGAAATGGTGTGGGATGTAAGGTGAGCCGTGATCAACTACAGCATCTTTACTCGTTTTTCAAATAAATAAATGCGAATCTCATCTATAAAATACAAGGAGTCTCAAGAAGGATTTTGTGTCTCTTAATTACATACACATTTATATTATAACACTTAGCTTTATTTCTTTAAAAAAAATTGTTCACATATTTTGTTGTTATTTACTTTTCTTATCGCTCTTAGAGGGTGTGTCAACCTTTTACCCCTTCTACGTATTTCACTCCTTCCTATACATCCTGTAGGATATAAAAAATGATATGAAATATTTGTTTAATTGTACAGTGAAGGGGAAGTCTAGTAAGAAGCTAAGCCGATTTGTCAGTAATTTTACGGTTGAAGTATTCTTCGTTTGTGCTCATATTTTATACATTCCTTGCTAATCCCCTAATTAAAATGTTGCCTTCTATGCCCTTTTCTGTCATACATGCATACATGAACGTATTATGCATTTGTATGATTGCATTTACAGAGAATTTTGAGATGCGTAGATAAAAACAAACGTAAATTTATTTCATTATTATTTCGCATGAAAATTCTTTTTAATTTTTACTACATTCTAAATGATTTATTGTCGTACAATTATATTGAAATGTTAAGTTAAATGTGAAGGTTAGAATTCTTGGTATGAACGGCTGTGTTTGCGCAAATTTGTTATAACAAAGAAAGGGAAAGGATGCATATTATTGGTGTACTTATTTTTTAATTTTTCTATTCATTTATTTATGCTGAAATGAGTCTGCATGAAGAGTAACCGACTATCTAGGAAACAAAATTGTAAATATGACAAACACATCCATGAAGCTTTTCCTGCCGACGCAGTTGACAAGTGGCGAAAATATTAACATCAATGCGCAGAATATTTCCCACGTAAAGAGCGGATTAGCATGCAAATCTTAGAATAAAAAAGTGCTTGTAAGAAAGTGTCTAAGTGGAACAATTGCGGAAAACAAAGTGAGTCGAACCAGGAGAGTTGAATCGTAACAGTCAAACGACCGAGACAAGAAGTTGCAAAATCCTGCATATAATTTGTGAATCGATCTCCTAAGAATTGTGTATAAAATCTACGTTAGCCTAAAAGTCACAATGCTGTGATACGAACTGAAAATAAAGAGAAAAACTTAATGCGTAGTAAGGCCAGTATGGTTGGAGTTCACGTATCAAGGATAATTTTCACCTTTAATAAGGTACGTCGATGCTTACTTTCTCATAATCCTTCAAGCCATAAAAATTAAGAAACAAAACCAGTCTCATATCTTCTTCGTTCTACTCCAAAGATTAAAAGAAACTTTTAAAGTAACATAACAATACATCAGCGTGTTTGCTGTACCTATCACGGAAGGATAGAGGTTACAATCATTTTGTCAAAACAGTTGCAGCACTCACACGGAGGCTTCACACTCCCCAGTGTATACATATGAATTTTTGATTATCATCACATTTTCAATTGAATTACGCATATTCGCAGGTGTAATGTTTGTTGTGAACAAAAAAGAAGCTATCAGCTTCACAAACATTGGAAGTTTTTGTACACAGATTTGTATTGATAGTATGCCAAATCGGTCGAAGGACATATCTAGAGTAATTTTTCTATATTTTGTTAGAAAAGTAGAAATTATTCTCAAATGCAGAATACAAAGTTTTGTTTACGCGTTTGCAAGTGTGAACTGATGAGTATCTAACATTCGTTGCAAGGTGGTTTTTTTTGTTTTTTCTCTCTGTTTGTTTATGTTAAGCATTAAGTTAAGCAGCTTAAAAAGCATAAACGTAGACAGTATTTTAAAATGCAAAAATATATTTGTTTATTGTTATGATCGGAACGTCGCTTTTGAAAGGATTGAATTTACGGGGTGAAGGAATATCATATTGAGTTGAATCAGTTAAGAAAACGTATAACGGGAAATTTAATCGCATAAAGCTATTTTGTATTATATTTTTATTAGAAGCACTTTCCATCCATCATGTTAAGTGTGTAAAATTAAAATGCAATTTAATTATAATGCGTATCTGATCAGGCGAAAGCATGAATAATTCATTCTTCTTCTTTTTTCTTTTTTTTTTTCTTATATGACATACTGTTAACCATAATTAATTATCCTACTATTTTAATATTTATATAAATGAAAGCCTTTTTTTTCCTGGAATAGCAAATAATTAATAAATAAAACACATAATCCGACTTAATTAAAAATTTACCAAATGGAATAGTCTGTGGGAAAAAAAATCCATAGCAAATAAAAAACAATACGTACGAACACACACAGATATGTTTTTAATTCAAGAAAATCAAATAGACAATAATAAAAAGTAATTGAAAACAAATGTAAACATGTGTTTATTTGTGAAGAAAAGGAGGAACAAGTTTTTATTCCCTTTTGAACCAGAGCCAATCTCCTCTAAGCTTGTGCCTGTGATTTGCCCTTTAACATCTTGATGAGCAAATAAACACTGGCTTTTTAAGTGTTTCCATTAGTGCAACGGGATATCCTTTCGAAGGATATTATAGTTGAGCAAGGCCGACAATTAGATATTAGTTTGTCAGAACACGTCAAATTTCATCAAAATATCTCATAAATTGCTACCTATAGATTGGATACAAAAATACATAGACAGACATCAGACGGGAAGACAAACTGACAACCTCAGGTCGTTTCAGAAAATGGATCAGAATAAAAGATGGATCTATCTTAAGGCCTTCTGGATGCTATGTACGTCAACACAAACTTCATATACCCTGCACCACAAATAGTTTATGGTTTCAAAATATATGCACATTTATGTTTTCATTAGCCTTAGTTCAAATCGAAAATTTTGTATTTTGTGCAAGCTTTAAAATGATAAATTTCAGCCCACAGCCTTAAATACCTACCAATAGTTCCAAATCCTTCGGCGTACCTTACATCACATGTAGCAATTGTATATTAAGCTTGTGCAAATGTGCACAATGCCAAGAGAGATTTAAAATACACTCAGCTTTTATTATATCAATTGATTCTCTAGAGATTGATTTCCTAAGGATTTGAACATAGTGCCTGTCTATTTGTCTTGCCTCTTGCAATCAGATCTCAAAATAAGATGAAGTGGTACGTATTTACGAGTAGTGCATTTAAGCGGTTAACAACCTGAACAGATTTACATTGTGCCTTAGTGCAGCCAGGTACTACGTTAAACAAGTAAAACGTATAGTTTGCAATGCATCACTGAAGTGAAATCATATGATTCGAAAAGCTAACCATATGATTAAATATAGTTTATATAAAAATATCGATAAAGATCGCAATTAATACAACGAAAACTTTTCCTAAAAGCTGAATTTTGTTTTTGCTATAATTAATTGTACGACATGTAGCAATACTTAATATTGTTTGATGCTTGAAACATTAAGCATATGATCTTTTTTTACTTATCAAAGAAAATTAAAAATTTTATATCTACTTTGCGTTGCTGCACGCGATGCGAGCAATCGAGTCATACTTTGACATTTGAGTGCATAATGCACGATATGAACGCATTTTTTTTTGTTCATCGCTTTAGGTCGACTTTGTCTTTACCGCAAAACAGTTGTCTTTATGTAAACAAAGTAAAGTCAAGATTAAAATTTCAAGGACAATATGATTTTTAAAGTAAATGAAAAAATTGCAGTCAAGTAAACACGACCATCAATAGCCCTCCACTATTTCACCAAACAGAATCGTTCACTTATTGGGCGATACACTGACGAATGGATGTGTGACGACGGGACGCTATTCAAAATGATTTGGAAGGCAGCATTTGTACAACAGAAAAAACACTTGTAACTTTTAATATTTCTACATAAAAGTTAGTAGGCAATGGTATCTTAGTATACAAAATAAATGTAAGAAATTTCAAGTGTATCGAGCCATCTTTGAATCCCCTGTTTTCACAAATTTATAGTGAAAATTGATCCAGAATAGTAATTTGGCATATATTTATTTGCAATGATGTGCTTGGCCCACATAGACGCAATCGCGCGTTCCCATGTAAAGGCCTTTTGAAAGTTAACTCTTGTTATAGCAGGAAGGTATAATTTTCCATATAAAATGTCTTTGATAAAATAATTAATTTTACCAAATTTGCGTCCCCTTTGATTTATTTGCGTTCTTTGCCATATATAAGTGTTACTCTGGAAAGAAAGCATTTCCATGGTACGGAGTACGATTATTACGAAAATAAATGAAATATTTTATTACCCCAAGTGGTGTAAGGTATGGAAAAGTCGATCTAACCCGACTTGTTGTTTATCACAATAAGTTTACAGAAAAAAAACTCACTTAAAAATTCATTGTCGAAGAAGTTTTTAAACCATTTTCTTCCATAAGCACATATCTCAATGGTGATTACAAAAAAACAGCATTTCCTTTTTCAGTTTCTAAGTCCGCCACTGAAACAAATAGGTGCACTAGTTGTATCAATCTGTTTGTAATATGCACATGTATTCGTAAGATACCGCTACGAGGAGAGTTTGTTCCTCTCATCTATCCGTCTTTCCATTTTAAGATTGAAGTTTCTATAACAACTTAGATCGGCCATTAAACTTTCGCACAAATATGATACAGGTTGTCTACCCACAACCACACTAACATTGATGGTATGTCCTGACATATTTGAAACGGTGATATTTGGACCACTTTCGGTCCACAATAATGAAAACGGGTGCAACATTTATGCTCATCAGCAGCTATGCAATGTACATAATATCTTTCGAAATTGCTGGCCATGTTACTTAAGTTGTCGAATGCTCAAAATATGTAACTTTTCTTTCAATTTCTATTATCATTTCGAGACTGTGTGTCTTGAGCTTACACGAATATTGTGTGTGTTTCATAAATAATTTGAAATGAGTTACAAATATCGAGACAAACTTAACATACTAAGCAGACTGGGTTATAAAAAGCTAAATGTAACGTAATGTCATGTGTAAATTGTACCATTTTAGTTTAAATTAATAAACATGTTTATGACAATGTTGTACAGGTACAAGCACACTTGTGTACCTTGCCATCTTTCCTTTCCTGCAATGCTCTCTAAAGTTTACATTCGCTCATGTCTATGTATTTGATTTGGAGTACATATTCGAATACACTTAAAACGGGTACACGTATGCAACATGTTTTTGTTGTTGCTTTAAATATTATCGAGTTTATGAAAAACATATAAATTTTATCTTTTTTTGTTTATTGTTTTCTGTTTTGTAGATACCATGACATGCAGGAAAATCAGTTTCATGTGTATGTATGTACGTGTGTGTGTTTGTGTCGAAAAAAAATGTAAAAAACATGAAAATATTGCATAAACAATTTATGTTTTGAAAGCTAACAGAACGGATATGAAAATGAAAAACAAAAATATATAAACAGAGAGAAAAAAAAAGAATTAAATAAATAAAAAATAATAGTAAAAAAAGGGGAAATATTTCCTACCCCCTAACTTTAATAGTAAGGGTTGTGGTTGGTGTTGTTGCCGCTGTTGAGGATTTAAAGGATTTGTTGTAATTCCTGCAAAATCCACACCTACAGATATATGTGTGTATACGTAAACACCATATTCGCCACATCCGCTGCGGTATATGTTCATAAATAAATGCATTTAAATAACTGAATATTTCCCCAACTCACCGACAATAAAGTTATTGTATATCTGGCAGCATGCGAGTTTTAAGCATTGATATTTTTATTAAAGTCTATATGTAATTTGTGAAATAAATAACAACGTAACGCAAGTCAGCCGACAGATATTCATACCCCTTTAGGTATAATCTGACTCAATATTATAATAAATGCCGTCCATCATCCTGTTTATTTTCTATCCACCTCCTCAGCACACTTTCTCACATACATTCATCACATTTAATGATTTGCACGCCTATGTATTTATTTATGATATTTATAGTTTTGTTTCGGTTGTAGTTTTTCTTTCCGCTTTGATATGTGACATAAACTTTTACATGGTCAATATAGAAAATAATTCGTATAAAAATGTCAATGTAATCCACGAGAGGAAAACTGCTGATAAAATAGAATTTAGTTCTTTGCCTTTACAAATATTATTAAATGTTACTCGTACACGCTATCGTATGCCATAGGCAAATAAGACCACATTATTAATTTTGCACGACTATTGAAATTAAATGTAAATCAAAGCAATATTTTAGCCATCTACGTGCGCAGTTTTAAAAACTTTTTTGTCACTTTTGAGAATACTGTCAGCTTTGGTTGTGGTTGAAAAACTGTCCGTTGAAGAAAATTTTTTCAAAGATCCAAAGTCCATAACCAATCCAGTAACCAAAAGAAGTATTCCTAAGGCAACAATCGCCTTTTTTTGGAAATGAAAATAATTGTCTAGGCATTTTGTTTTTCGACCCTACGCTGTTTGCGGTATGGAAATTGTGTGGATATTTGCAACATCTAGAAGGATTTACGAAAGACCCACCTTTTATTATACCTAAACTTGTCCGCCCGCCCGCCTGTCTTCTTTTCTTGTGTTCAACCTACTCTTTTTGCGATATTTTGATGCAAATTTAACACTCTGGTTTATTGCGGCCCAAGGACGAATGCTATTGAGAATGATTCAGATCGTACCATTTTTTCGATCACTTATCATATAACGGTTTTTTTTTAACAGTTGTTATATGAACAATTGTAGATTGTTGTAGGGTATTTAATTTGCAAATAATCTCTCTACTTATTTATGGATAGGAATCCACAAAACTGATCAAAGATGGCATTACAGCGACTACTACAAGGCGAATAGCTCTTCAATTGGTCGTTTTACGTGGTCAGAACACAGTGCTTTATCTCCTTTCGTGTTGTGTGCTAATCAGGATGGAACATTTTAAGCTCCTCTACATCAACAATTATGGTATATACGATTCTTAGCAGACAAAAGTATAAAAAATTGAAAAAAGGCAACCATGTTATATACAATACACATGTAGCTTGTATACCTAGTAGTATTTTACTAGTAAAACATCCGATTATGTATGAGCTTGTTCAAATTCATTTGCTGCCCAACTATAACCATTTTTAGATAGGCTAACACGTACACAGTGTCTTTGTTTAAGTTGATCTGCACGATGTCATCGTTCTGGAGAAGAAAGTCATTGGTAGAGAGCGTTCATGTGTTATTTTCGACTGTTGGTTGAGATGATATTTTCACCCTAATTAACTTAAGATAGGTATAATTCCAATGATATTCTGAATGTGCGTTAATCCGCAAAAATGTTTAATTTTACACAAGGTTTGTTTACGGTTTTTATTGTTGCACTGCACAGGATTCTAGGTACCTCCTCATGTTCAAATTAAATTTTAAGAAATTAAAAGAATTAAAGAAAAAATATATATGTTTTTAATACGATGCGACATCAATTTTTATACCACGTTTTCTTTTGTCGCAGAGAACACCCAGATGTGTAGTTTTGACTAAGTTTGTGTAGTTTGACAAAAAAAGTCCGATGTCTATTTTTAGCCTCATATATATAGTGAAATTATGAGTAACACCTTAGCTTCCAACGGGAGTTCTAGAAGGCATTGAGAAAAGTATCGGAAGTCCCCTACTTGCAGGCTCCTTTTTTTCTTTTTAACGTGGGTACGTGTTCACCTTGATTTTAACAACTCTGCGAGCAAATTCTCGTGTCACATGAACCAATAATATATATAAATAATTTTTAAAAATGAAAAGTTCTGAATCTGAGAAAAACATTCGTGAAATGCATACATGCTTTTCATCACTTAGGTCTCTTCACAAGTCAACAGCCTAATTAATGGACTTCACATATCATTTTTTATCCATATCTTTTTTATAACCAATCAATCACTCAGGGGATGATGGCGACCGTCGGAAAGAAGTTACAAGAGAGAAAGTGATGGGGAGTGGCCGAAGCCTAGTGGAGCCGTGCTCAATAGGCAAGTCTCTATCGATTTAACATTCTCTATAGCGACGACCAAATAACCCCACTGTACTAAGATTTCAAGCCGCGAACAAGGACTTGGCATTTGAGATTCTTATATACTCGACTACTCATGCAGAACACACGACAAACGTCGTATCAAAATAAACCCTTTTCGCAAAATGTGTATTTTGATACTACAATAAGCCTCGCTGTCATAAAGCCAATTATACAGCCATTCCATAGCTCAGTCAGAAACCACTCAATCGATTCAAAAGTTAGTACAGACTGAGGTTGAGGAACTATGCATAGGATTTAAGTGGGCCACGATCCATTATCGAATGTCGCACACCACCCTACAGTTATTCGTATAACGACTTTTCAAAAAAAAGGCATTCTAGGAGAAGTGGTCGAAGAAGTAGTCAAATTTGAAGCATTTTCAACGGTGCTCGTCCTTTGGACGAAACAGGTCCTTGTGTCAAATTTTATCAAAATATCACAAAAATTACAGTCTGTAAGTTGAACGCAAAAATGCAAGTCGAACAGACGGACGGAGCGGCTTATAATCATTACTGAATCGGTATATTAAAAAGTGGATCTATGCCAAGTCCTCGTCGGTGGTGCATATATTCGCGCAAATTTAAAATGTCCTCGTACAATATATGGATATAACAATATATGGACTGGGTATTATATTTTACGTTTAAACTTGTGTGGATAAAATAAACAAAAACAATAACATTTTAACTATGATTTTGATAAGAGAAAGAGAGGCACATCGCCGTAAGATTTATTATAAAAGCATGTGTAGGGATAAGGGTTAAGCAAGCACTTTTTATAATCTTTACTATTATACATTTAAGAGAAATAGAGTTACTATCAACCAATTTTAATATCTCTATATCGTAGAGACAACCTTAGTAGTATTTCGATATATTCATTTTTGATTTATTTTTCCGCAATACTGACCAATGGATCTACGCTAAGTGATTTGATTTCTGGCATCACTTTGATCATCATCAATATGTTTGTATACCTTTTATTGACCTTCTAATGTTCGCTCATCTTTCGGTGAAATAGAAATTCCCTTTGACTGTTAGAAAATGCATCAAGTTTTTCATTTGAAAAGCGCCAGTCATTTTGAGTCGGCGAAGTTTAAAACAATTGGAAGCCTTTTTTTTTACACATCACTGTATTCTAACGTCAGCCATTAAATTGAATTTCTCCATTTCGTATTGCAAGAGAGTGTCATTATTTTTTATGATAACAATTGAAATTATGCGATATGCAAAAGAGGACACAACCAATATGCGTTAGCTGTGAATGTGATTATAGTTAAGTGTCGTTATAATATTTATGGTTAAATGCACAAATTTTTTAACAATGACAGTTCGTTTGCTTCGTTTTTTATTTTCAATTTTATTTTATTTCTTTTTTGTTCGCTAGAAAAATCTATTTAAGCTGATTTTATGTGCAAGGACAGCGGAGAATGTCATAATTTGGATTATTAAATGCAATCGAAACAGATGTGTTTTTGTTAAAATAGAACAAAATGAGCGTGAACTGTGAAAATTGAATAAAATTTATTTAAAATTAATTTCATATTGCTATTCGACATCCTCTCTTGTCCTTTCTTTATTCTCTTGCACTTTTTTACCCAATAAAATAAGAATAGGAAGTGTTTTTTTTCCATTTTTTTATTATTATCAGCTGGACAAAGATCTGTAGAAACGTACTTAACATATATATATACACATATATATATATATATATATATATGTATATATATTGTTCTTATCAAAACAGTCGACCACATAATCATAGGAAAACTTTGAACTTTTTTTTTTTTTGCACTTGTTTCAGCAAAACATTTAAGAAGTGTCAAACTGCAAACATATTTCAACACTTAATCCTCTAGCTAAAAAAAAACAAAAAAAAAAAAAAATAGAAACAGAAACAGAAAAGCGCAAACCAGTTGTACGCCAAGCTAGGAAAGAAAGTTTTTACAACTTTTTATTCGAACTAAAGCGTTAAAAATTAGACAAGAAACACTGCATTATAGGAGTAAGACGGAGACATAAACAAAAGTGTAAAGACAATTGAGAAACTGGGACGAGACGCAACCAATTAATTCATTTGCATGCTAAATACATACAGCATAGTAATCTTAAATAGATATCGTACAGCGGACAAAAAGAAAAAGACTAACTTGTTCACTCTGCTCAACCGTACAATACAACAAAAACTGAGAGAATCCTTAAGTTTGTTTTAAAACTTTCACAAAAAAAGGACTCATTACTGAAATCCTTAAGGAAAAAGGAATAAGCAATGTGTACAAAACATTCACAATTACTTAGTTGATACTTTGCCGAACAAAAAAAAAAAAAAAGAAGCAAACATTTATAAGTACAATGGAATATGAAGAGACAAATGCCGAGCGCTTATGCAGAGAGCGTCTTGAAATGACTTTGGTTAAGTTTTTGTCTGAATGTAAAACCCCTTCTTCTTTTCTTTTTTTTTTTGAAACAACAATTGCGACATCATCAGCATTAGAAGAATATTTTATATGCAATTGCGGACATAATCGTTTTTTAATTGGTAAAAATTTTTCACTTTTTATATTTTTGACTTTCATAAATATTTGTTTAGGTTTAATGAGTAATAGAACATAAACTAATGGGGCAAACGTAATCCTCATAATCTTTTCCTGATGATCTAATGTGAAATTGAAATGAAATTTACAATAATTTCACTTTCGTTTTTTTTATTGAATTTATGAGAATATTTTTCACAATATTTTTATTTCACATTTTATTAAATTTTGGAATTTCATATTGTACCTGGCTTACGTATTTCAAACTGTTAGATATATATTTCAAAAGAATATTTTTTTTGGTCTAAAAGCAACTTAACACAATGGTTTAAGCATATGAAACTACATGTGCAACGTACGTTTTATGAAGTTTGTGGGGTAAGTATATTTGCAGCTTTAATTTGGCGTTGTGACCGATCACCGAATGTGTTCAAATATTGCGAAACATATTCAAGCGGATTTGGCGGCAGATGTTTCTCCTTTTGAATACAACTTTTTCAACCCGCATTCCGATTTTTATGGCCTGTCACTTCTCTCTCTGATCGCATTATGTGATCAGCTTTGAATGAACCGATCAAGTTTTTGTGACTCTGTATCAAATTCGATATTAAGGAATAATAGTTACAATAAAACTCCCCAATATCAATTTTTTATAAAACATATTGATTAAGTCACGCAAACCATAAAACAAAACACTTATGAGATGTCATGTGTCCGTAGTGTCGCTCAGAATACGAAATTTATACAACTTTAGAACTCTATAAGCAGCGACTAAAAATATGCATAAGAACTGTTAGATAGAATCATAAAAATAAATTATATAAAATAAATTTTGGTTTAAGTGAACTGAAAAGGTGCGACGTTTAAAAAAAAACCGATTTCGTACATGTTAAAACCCTAGCTTTCGTATACAGTCACTTAAAAATGGCTGATGTAAAATTCATTTTCCACTTTATGGTTCACGTAAATAAGAGCTTTTTTCAGTCTACTAATGATCCTTCTACTCTCCAAGCCCTGCTACTTAGCTGTTAGGAAAAAATTAATCCTTTATGCTTTATGTAATTTAGAGGTAACACATTTTGCTCTTACGACGTTGCCTTATATGTTTACTAAACCGAACGCTTGAAAAAGGCCCTTCGGGAAGCCTCATATAGATGCGGTCTTTTTCAAATTCGAAGAGAGGGCAGTACATGCCTAATTACGGTGTATATGAACTTTGATTTAATTAGAAGGAGAGGTTTATAACTAGGAATCCTGGAATACCAGGAGATAACGCTGTAACTTAAGCCAGTGTTACGATTATATGAAGAGAGAGTTGATGCAACAGTTGACTAGAGCGGTGATAGGATAGGAGGATATCTGCGTAAACTCCGGAGCGCATCTGAATAAGATTTATCTCTGAAAGACTGCAGTAATTTGTTATTTCTTTAAGCTTAAGTAATATTGAAGAGGAAAAGTTAACGTCTTTCAAATTTGGTTCTACCACAAAGAAGTAATGCTGGATTGTGCTTAAAATTTTTTTCATCTCAAATGGCATTTCGCATTTACGAAATTATTCATTGCGCTCAAAATAGCTTTAATGCGGCAGTTCTATGCTATGTTCGTAACCTCGTAAAATCGATTTTTCCCAGGGGGCTCTTGTAGCGAACTGGCTAAACCAATAAAAAAACATAAACATTTGCTTACCCAATGAGCACTTTTCCTTTAACACCCTATTTCTGAAAACTCGCTCTTTAAGTAAAGCATATCGACCAATCGTCCACAGATCGTTTTCGACGATAAAAATTTTATGTGTTTTGTGGATCCGGTCCGGACACATGCAAGTAACGACGATAATATTAGAAGAAAAGGAGTACTGTGATCAGGATTCACACAAGCTCGCTATCTCTTGTATGAGTTTCTTGTTTAGTGTTTTGATTGCTTCATTACAGACGGTCATCCATAAGGATTGGAGCTAATAAAAAGTCACTTCGGCTAGAGATACCCTTGAGAATTTTTATTAAAAACCCTTGAACTCAGAGCAAACAAAAGAGTCATTCAGTCAGCCTCTTGTGGGATTAGATCTAATAACCCAGCTAAAGGAGATTCATATAAAATATATATGTATTCGTTTGCGACGCTAAGTATCCAAGATCCGTTTTCAACTGAAAGTCGCTTTTTTATTTATTTTTTTTTGTCTGGTGAAGTTTTTTTCTTTTTTGTGTTTTTTTATTATTTAACTAACTCATAATTTATCCAGCAAATATTTTTGTTATAAATAAACACATAAAACAACAGCAACAATAAGACAAAGAGCTTTTCATGGATGTTTTCTTGTCGATGTGAAGATGAATTTTTACAGCTGTTGTTGTTTTTGTTGTTCTTAAGGCATATTTACGTTAGAGCTCTTATAATAAATTTGATTTTTTCATCAAACATTTTCATAAAAAATATAAAATAAAACCAAATAAAATATAGTTCACTGTCTATGCATACGGCTGCTCAACTTCCGGCAAACTTGAGAAACTTTTTTTCTCTTCTTGCAGTTATATTATATTGCTTGCGGCTTATGTGCCCCGTTTTTGTATGCAAATGGCGGGAATGAGTATGAGTGTGTGCGTTATTGCACTTATTCTAAGGATATGCTATTTGAGTTAAGAACATATATATATCTTCCTGATATTTTATTGGATTTATATATATATACATGTATATATGTATGTATTTATGCATGCATGTTTGTTTATACATGTATATATGTGTGTGTATATTCTTCGATTTGTTTTAAATGCATTTGTTAGTTTCCTTTTGATATAAAGATAAAAGAAGAAGAAAAATAAGATATAAAAAGTAAGAGAGAGAAAGTTAGCCTTAGTCTGTGGCTGTAACTATGCAAGCCATCTTCCCTAACAAATCCTAGATTATAGTTCGTGTGCTTTAAGTGTCGGTATGTGCTTGTGCATGCAAGTGTGCGTTTCCATGTGTTATGGTAACATTTTATCCCTAAAGTTATAAATCAAAATGTCTGCAGTTGTGAACAATTCAAACGCTGGCGTTAACACATGAAATATGCAAAATTTTAACCTTTGCTATCCTTAACGCTTTTTTATTTTTCTCGTCTGTTTTTTTTATTTTATTATATTTCCGCCGTGTTGCATTTGAATGTTGAACGTATACTGATTGTACTTTAAGTGCAACCATTGCGTTAACGTTACCCTATGAGCATATGGATGTATGTGTGTGCACATTTGTAGCTTGCTGGTTTGTTAAATCCGCCACAATTCTAACCGTTTAAATCTGCTTCACATCGTGCAGTTCCTTCCTTTTTTCACTTTTATAAACGGATTTTTGTTTCTTCTCTTGCTTGTACATGAATTTCACATTATTTTAGTATAAAACAATCTTTTATTTCTTCTTTATAAATATGAAAAAAATAAAATAAAATAAAATAAAAAAAAATGTTTACATACATATAATATAAAGCACACACATTGTTTTCCACTCTAACCTTGCCCGGCAGACATTTGTTTCGCCACCGTGCGTGTGTAAGTATAAATTGGAAAACAATATTTTTCCATTTCTTTTTTTATTTGTATTAGTGTAGGTAGTTTTTGTTTTCCTTACGATCGTTTTTATTAGCATTAAATGTATTTTATAAGTTTTATTTGTTTGTTTGATATAATACTAAGTAAACTATAAAATATATAATAAAAAGTAATTTTTGCTTTTATTTTGTTAAAATTTGTAGAAAGTAAATTTATTTTATTACCATGTACATATAATGTACATGGTAATAAAATAATAATATATATGTAATATATATATATATATGAATATGCTTGTACTGTTAAGCAAAACCGAATTTTAATAATCTTGTCGAGTATTGAATTTTTAATTAATTTGAACGCGTGAAACAAGCAGCCTGAAGGCTGTGATTACTTACTGAAGGTGTCAAGTAAATGAACGAGTACGCTAAAAGCTAATTAGAAGGAAAGGATGTAGGGGTTTTGAATTAAAGAATTTTTTCTTAATTTTAGTTTGATTGTGAAAATAAATAATTTATTATGTTCTTTTTTTTTTACAAACGCGCATAAGGGAAACTTAAAAACTCTAAGAAGAAATTACTTAAAATTTCAAAATCTTTAAACGGATAAAACAATATATGACAAATTGCAGAATATCTGCATATATCCCCGTGGAAGCTCAATATGTGCATTACGTCGAACCCAACCTCCGCAATGAAGCAGAATTTAAATCTAGTTTGGACTTTCTATCACGAAATCTTTCTTGCTTCATAGCCAGATATCTACTGTATACTAGTAGATCTTTAACATATGATACTCAATGGTAAATAGCGAATTACACTTACCAGATAGCACTTTTATAATAAACGAGACACCTAACCCAGCTGCGTCTGCTCTTCAAGCTAGGAAAGTGAATAAGCTTAAGACGACTCTCATAAGGAAGCAGTGGTACTGCCGGGCTCCATCTCAGAAGCCTAACAAGTGCGGTAAATCAGCTCTTACTAATACAAGAATCATTAAATTCGTACGACCAACGTTTAATAAACCCCAGCACGGCTTTCGGTTTGTTAACGAAGGCTCGGACCTGCAACCTAAAACACAATTTAGCATCGAGTATAAGCCCCAAATCTATAAGGTTTGAAACACCTTATGAGTATCTATATAACAGTTCATAGCCAGAGAAAGTCTCCTCTAAATGTTAATTGCTTGCACTTTTTTAAGTTAAGCGCTATGTTATCACATTTACGTCAACCATAGAGTTCGGAGAGGTTAGAACGCAGACGTTTGTTCTTCTCCCAGGTGCTGAAAGAGCAAAATAACCTAACGTCGTCCGCAAACATTAGTTTATAAGGACGTCGAACGGAGGATTGTAAGTCGTTAACAAATAAATTAAAAAGTAGCGCAACCTAATAGATTGCCCTTGTGGAACCCCAGATATGACTTGTATAGATCCTGACTTACAAGAACCAAACAACGCAAGCTGTGTGCTACCAATTAGATAAGATGTAAACTACGCAACTAAATTAGTAGGAACACCTATGCAGTACAATTTATGTAAGAGGACTTTATGATCAACCGTATAAACAACATAAGTTTGGTTGCCCATTAATCTCTCTGTTATGAATTGTCCATAGTTAGACTATCGTTAAAAAGTTCGTTTTTTTCAGTTTAATATATAACAACAAGTACATGGGCACACTTTCACATGCACGAAGAAGCCTAGGTTTACCGCATGTCGCAAGCGGGTTCCTCAAAGAGAGTGTTAATGAACTCACGTTTCCACATATTCAACTGAAGAAATCGTAAAAATGAAAAGCGGAGGTTGAAGCGCCTAAATTTATGCGTCAACAGCCAAAACACAATGTTGCTTATACAACGTGGCGGGATAAAAGTGTGTTACTTCCTCTAAAAAATTATATTTGTACACCCATTGTTGAAACTATCGCGTTAGTCACAAACAATATCCGTAGTCTCCTAAGTTAAGTAATATTTAATATCTTCAAATACTTCATTAAAATCATCTTTAAATTAGTGGTCACATTTTTCCAGGTTAAGACTTTCATCACCCTCTTCGATCATATTTAGAACGATAAACATTGATGATTCAATGATTCGTTATTAACTTGCCAGATTTGCTTATTCATCATTAGAAATTAATGAAATGTTGTTAGCAAGTCGAATAAGAAAAGAAAGGACAGTATGTACGAAACGGACCGTTCAGAGTTGGAGTTGGGTCAAGATAACGTACAAGTGTCCGTTCGAAGAAAATTTTTTGATTTATAATAAAATGCCGTGTTCTCATCGTAGTCCAACGTTATTTTTTTTTTATTAACGAAAATCTTAAAGTATAAGAAAAATAACCGCTTCGGATGATGTTTCTTCATTTTTATTGTGCTATCCTTCCAACCATAACAATTTAGTGTAGAGAAGAAAAGGGTGTTCTTACTATAAATGAAACAAATTAGTTCTCAGGATAAGTGGAAAAAAACAATTTTTCTAGTGGTAGACGAAAATGGTCAGTTCTAAGTATAGGCGGGATATAGGGTATGATATCAAGGTAGATCAGTGAGAAGCGTTTTCAGGATATACTTGTCGTTTGAGTTGTAAGCATAAGGAGAGGATTTGGAAAGAGCTGTGGAGTTTCAAATCATGTTTGCGAAAGAATATCTTAAATAAGTATGAGATGTGCATGAATGAGAAGCAGATGCAATAGACAAGGGACGAAGAAAGCCGGTGGCTTACGGCAAGGCAGCCTATTTGCGTGAGTTGTAGGTATCTGTAGGAGACTACGTTAAAACTGGATATAAATTAATTTTTTTTTTTTTTTTATTATATAATATTAACTTTTATTTATTTAAGAGTTTCTTTTTGCATATAAATCGATGCTTGGTTTTGTTCCCCCCTTTTTACGTTAAACAATACATAAATAATATTTTTTACACCATAGAAACATTAACTATTATTATTAATATTTTAAATTAATTTTTAGCTAATTTAACAGTTTTTTTTTTTTTTTTTTATTACCATCACCCAGATGGTGAACAACGCTTAAATGCTATAAAATTTGTTTTATAATAAACATAATAAAGCAAATATGTGTAAATTAAGTTTAAGTACCAGTAATTGGAATAAAAAGCTAAATTAAATATCATGACATAATAACGAAAGTAAAAGGAAAAAAAAAGGCAAAGAGATTTTAAAAACCAAAAATCAAAAGTTAAAAAAAATATAAACATGTTTTTGTTTTTCCTATTTTTTTTTCCTAAAAGAGATTAGATTTTTAATCTTAGGTTTTCGTGTTTCTTGTTGATTCATATTTTATTTGAATACAGACTTTTTTCTTTTTTGCTACTTTGTAAAGGTTAGAAGGACATTACATTATTTTCTTTGTAGTAACTTTTTAAATTATTTTTTGCTTCTTTTTTTTTGCTTTAATTATAACTAAAAATATTTTCACTGAATGTAATAAAAGTTATTTTCAGTTAATTATTGTTTTTTTTTTTTTTTTTCATTTGTAGAATGTTAAAATATTTCCATTTAGCATTTAATTTTTTATGAAAATAAATGTTTGTGTTTACAACCAAAAAAAAAAAAAAAAATTTGCGTTTGTGTTACTATCGAAAATATGGAAATTTATGTGAACTAACAATAGTATAATTGCACAGTATTTGACGCATAATTATTGCGTCCGCTTTCTAACAATGAAGATATACTGAGTTTCTCGTTGCTGTTGCAACATCCAAAGGTTATCATCATAGATATCAGAAAGTGTTCATAATATTGGGTGACGAGATTCTAAGATAATTTACTACATATGTCCGTCCATCCGTTCGTACGTCTACGTTCAGCTTTTGGTAAGTCCAATCTTAAGAAAGTTAGTATAAACAGATTCCAGCCGGTGTTTAACGTGAGCATCTGCCGGCAATAACCGACATGCCCGAAGGAATAGCTTAATCCCAATTGAAGGGGGTCCTATTACTTCTGAGGTAAGCGTCGTGCCCATCGCTGTTTAATGGTGCCAGGAAACTTGGGAGTAATGACAGTTATAACGATTTTCCCGAAGGGCCGTACCCAGCAGTCAGGCAAGAAGACATTCCTCCCGATAGTATGATGGGAAGTGCAGGAGCAATCCTATTTTGGGCCACATGACCCATGTCGACACCCACATTTTTATGAGTTGTCGTTCTGTAGATTTACGCGATGCTTCTTGTGTTACCTTACTGCATGCAGCCGGAACCACACCGAACTTTGGGATATGCACTCATCCCGGAAGGCCAGTTAGCAGGTCAGTATAGGCATTTAAAAGTCGGCCAAAATATTTTTAGTTTGAAAATATAGATCAAGATTGACATTTCATGGGATCTAGACGCTGTATCTGAAAGAGTTGACAGACGGCTTACAGAAAAACAAGAGAAAGCTAAGACTTTAAATTATTACGGACATGTTAAGAGTAATGTTAAGATTTCGTCCTCCATGCAATTATGTATTAACTTTAAAGTCGATCCGTTCACCACATCGCCGATAGTAAAACAACATTAATATTAATAAAAGTACACGCGTCCCTTGCTTAACACGGAACTTCTCAAGTACGACTTCGATACACAGTATAAAATTTGCGGTTATTACACCACTGTTTCGATACCACACGATTTCAAAAAATGGAATTTCTGTTTTTTATACCCATCAGCGGAGGATGATGAAGGGTATATTTATTTTTTGCGCCAAACGCAAGCATCAAATTCTGAATCCGTCTGTCCGTCTATGTAATGCCTGTTATAAACATTCTCGTAGCCGCAAAAATTAAGTTATCAATAAAGGTATTGAAGGTCCTTGCACGCAGATACTGAAAATGGACAAAATTGGTCAAAGGATACGCCCCCAGCGCCACGTAAACTGAGGAAACTTCTGTTTTTTAGAAAGAATAAAAAATTGGTTTTTCATTTATTACTCATAAACTGCAACGGATAAATCTACAAAAATTTGAACGCATTTTCTATCGGCCATGCTGTAGTACCTATAGAAAAATGAAAATAATTGACCACGCCCGCCTACTATAATAATGTATCAAAGTTGAATTTTTTTCAATGTCTTTATGTGTGTGCCTCTTCCCGAACGTTGTGCGTTGTGAGACGGTGAATAAAAAAGATCTGTAAAAAGCGCGATCTTATAGCGTGCATTTGTTGAAATGCGAAGGGTGGCCTATGTTCACAGCGATAAGTAAATAACAGGAATGCATTGCTTAATCCTGTAGATCAATAAGGTAAAAGAATCTTTTGCGAGAAAAAAAGACGTGATTCGGCTAATTTGTACGTGCCCCTGATTAGAAACGATTCTTTATCACATTGATTCATTCCCAAGTTTCCACGAGACAATCAAGACCAAAATGATGTGATTTTCTGAATTAAAAGCTCGTTTTATTATCTCGCGCCAAGAAGTTTGCCATTAACCTAAACACTCCATGAATTTTCCATTTACCTTGGCGCGTCACCGAACTATAAAATGAATCAAATAACTTCGCTAACATTTCAGTTATATATTATCTTGATAGCTGACAAGGCATAAGCATAGTTCATAACGATTTAACGCTTCACTTGTCTCACATATACTTGTTCACCAGATAATATTTACCAGAAGCAGACGCACAATTCATCATAAAGGCTATACCTTACACTTGGTGTACTTGCCTAGAGTAGCACGTGTCAGGATCGTTTGAAAGTTTAGTGCACAAATTTAATCGGTCGAACAACTAACAAGTCCATAATTTATCAAATACTTTGCAATTTTACAACGTACGCTTGACGTGGTGTATGCAAGGGCAGGATAAAAGTTCAGTAACCAAATATTACTGATCGATCATGCTTGCTTACAATTAATTTTAACATACATAAAACTTATATATATATGGTGTAGAGCTGGTGGGTATCCGAATTTCAAAGTAATTTTATTTAATTATTTTTTTTTAAATCATTTTAACTTAACTATTTGGCTTAAGACTTTTTAACAAAAAGTTCCAATTTTAAGAAAATTTTTTTCTTAAATGGACCATTGTTTTTTTTCCTTTAAATGTATATTAAAAAAATATTTATATTAGAAATGTTTTTTCTTTGGTTGTTTTATTACATTTTCGGTTTTTCTTTTAAAAATATTTTGTTTGCTTTGTTTATTGTTGTTTCTCGGGTTTTTCTTCTTTTTTTTTTTTTTTTGGTCCTCTAGTTATTCTTTCTCATTGATTCCATGTCGACTAAAGGCACTCTATTCACATTTTCAGTTTCAGTTCAGTAAGGTTTAGCAGCATCCTTTGAACGTTTCAGTTGTACTTTTAAACGTTTAGTGCCGATTTGAAAGCCATGCATAGCCTGTATAGCAGCGCTGGCCGAATGTGGATTATCGTACGAAACAAAACCGAAACATTTCGATAAATTTGTTTGCTTATCAATAAATACTTTGGCCGACAAAATATTACCAAACGGTAGAAATGTTGAGGCGAGATCGGTATCGGTAAATTCCTGAGGTAGATGGTATATGAAAAGATTACTGCCTTCGGGTCCTGAAAGGGAAGTGAATATGAAATTATTAAATTGAACAAAAAAATAGAAAAATCTCTTTCCTTTTGCTACTAACCTTCGATTTGTTTGCCTGCTACTCCAGCTGCGGCTGCTTGTAATGCTTGAGCTGTTAAGGGCGCAGTTGCGTAGGCACCATTGGTTAAAGAATTAAGAGCTGTTGTTCCATAAGGTGAGGTCAAAGCGTCTGCACCAGGCCCTTAAGAAGAGGAAGGAAAGGATATCAGAAATTTTTTTCAATGAATCTTAGAATGCATTGAAAATGAAACTTGAGAAAAAGCTTTCTTGAAATAGTACCATTTTTTATCATTCATATCAGGCCAGTTGAGACGTTTTAAGCAAGTATAAACTAACGATACACGCTAATACATGCGCACATGTAACGCAACAACAGAAAGAAATTTTAAATGAAAAGGAAAATAAACAAACCGTATTGTACATCCTTTGTGTGCATAGCTTCAATTTAAAAATTGTCAAAAAAGTATCGGAAGTTAACTTAAAAGCAAACGAAAACGGCAGAGCAATCACGAAATTAGTTAGTATGCACTCGCTGCCGATTCGATTAGTGTGTAAGATCCGTTCTAGCTAAAATCATGGTGCAAAGCTTTTATCTTAGCTTTTATATTTCAAATAAAATGAGTGAAAATGCAGGAAAACTCCTACGATAATGATGTTCTATCAAAAGCTGTAGTACATAAGGGCTACAATTACGAAAAGATAATACTACAGCGAATGAAGACCTACATTAGTACGGCTGAAGATCATTTTAATTTTTTCATCTTCCAATATGTAAACTATGATTCGTTAAATATTAATCCTAAGGCTAACATGACGTCTTTCATGCCGTTTAAATTCGTTCATTTCTCCAAACATAATATTTTTTGATTTTAAATTACATAAAACAAAGAAAACCTTCGAAAAATAAGAAAAAATTAATAGAAGTTCTGCATAAAGTTTGGTTCTGTTTATGACTCGTAAAACAATTATCAAATGCGATACTACACTTACTGTTCTGAAATGGTTTAAACAATTCCGTAGTGCACCTCTATTCTAAATGTTTCCCTCGATTGTATGCTTACTGTCCAAGATATGAGATTTCTTTCTAACTGTGAGATTGTGAGACTCATCGCGGCAAAATTCGTTATAAAAACGAAAAAGATTAATTTTGTCATCTTGATTAACTCCAATTTTGCATATATTTTTTTTTTGTGAAAAGCAAAATTAAATTATCGAAAATTTTACGGTGCACATCAAAATAAACCTCAAAGCCTCATCGTGTATGGGATATGGTTAACCACCAGTTTTGAAAGCTAAACGTATCATGTGGTTCTTGTTTTGAGTCTAGCAAAGCTCTTACACTCCAGACTAAATTAGCCGGTAGTACTTTTCGATAAGCGATTTTATGGTCTTGTTAACGATGAATTAAGTTTTATTATCAACCTCCGTGTATTTTTTTGACAGCATGAATATATTGTGTATGTGCATGTGTTGTAGGGAAGCATGATTTTAATTGTTCACCGAGAAAACCCTTCTAATTATACAAATAATACAAGAGAGAATAATAATTTACACACTTGCGTCCATTTATAGATAAATATACCATTCAAGGGTGCATATGTATATAGACATGTGTTTACATGTATTCTGAGATAGCATATAAATATACATATATATATATATGTATATATATAACTTATAAACTGACCAACTGATGCATACTTGCTTTTTAGTTCATAGAGAAATGGAAGAGAGCTCGGGATGAATTATTTTATAATTTTACTAGTTTTCCAAAAAAGTTCTGTCGTTTTTTTCTTCTTTTTTTGTGTTTTTATTTTTCGTAATTTTTACGTTGTCTGGTTTTCTATTTATTTATGTATGCAGATGTGTGTTTGCCTGTGTGTGTGTGTGTGTGTATGTATGTGGGTTGTGCATGTTTGTAACGTAATTAAAATTTTATATGCTTTACAATGTAGTGCAATATCTGAAATAAAAATTGCTGGAACACAAAAGGATTTTTTATTTAAATTGGCATTCAGTTAAGCAACAATACAAAAGGTGTTGTTCCACCTATTTCCCATTGTTTAAGAGTATATATTATATATTTTAATCACAAATGCACAAACGCACGCTTAAGAATATGTTCTATGTTCTGTATCTTTCCCTTGTTTTGTTGGTTTTCTTTTATTTCAACTTTAGGTATTTGGCATTGTTGGTCTGAATTGAGCTGCGAAAAGTCTGAAAAACCATAACAAAGAGAGTATGCGAATAAAAATTATTGTTAACCGAATAAGTTACACAAGCAAGAAAGTTTTAAATCTCTTAAGAATGGTCTTAGAGCAGTTAAATCGGTTCATTTTACCCCCTAGATCAGATCTGAAATAACCATCAACTCAAGTAAGTCTATACATATGTTGCAGTGTTTTGCTCAGCAGTGAATGGGCCGCTTGGGACCATTTCACGCATACTTGTTACTACTTGTGCCATCCTTTGGGTTTTTTTACAAATTAACTTTAAATTCTTTTTCTTGTTATTATTATCCTACACTGCTTGTGGTACAGGGTATACAAAGGTAGTGCGGAGGTATGCAACATCTAGAAGGGCTTAAGATAGATGCACCTTTTATTATATCGATCTACGCTTGTCTGCCTATCCGAACGATGTCTGTCCATGTCTACTTGTGTTCAACCTACCCTTGACTCAAGAACGAACGGTATTGAAAATATTTCAGATCGGTCCACTTGTTTGACCATTCCCCATATACATTTATTTTAAAAGGTCGCTATGTGGAAAAAAATTGCAAATTTCAAATCTCAACAAAAGCCGCTATATGATGCTATTTCGGCATTCTAATTGGTGTGCAAACTTTGGATCGGATAGGGCAATTTTTTTAACCGTTTCTATGAAAACTTTTTATATGATAAAAAGAACTAATTAGCCCTTCAGAAGAAGCTTTAATTATTAATATTTTTTAACGAAAATGGGTCCCAATTTTCTAAAAAAAAAAAAAAAAATTAGCTGTAGGAAACTTGGATGGCATAGGTTTATTTTTAAGACCCCAACACATATCTATATATACATGGATTATCAGGGAGAGGAAGTCTTTATATGAAGAGAAAGTATAATTTCCAGTTTTTTATGACGGAAGTTGGAAAAGACTAAAATTTGTAGGATATAAATTAAGGTTGCTAAGTTTAGATGACGTCATCTGATCTTCTAGCCATCCTCCAATACCCGGGCTTTCACGAAAAGTACGAAAAGTGTGAGTAACTGTATTAAGCGAAGAGCTGGCCACGGCCTACCATAGAACATCCTACAGTTATTCCTACAACCACTTTTTAATTAAGATTTTATATTGAAAATAGTCGAAAAAGTAATGGGATCCGAATCAATTTCAATAGCGCTCGTTCTGGGACCGAAACATATCGGTGTACTAAAATTTCACCAAAGTATCTTAAAAATTTCGGCTTGTAGGTTGAACTCAAGAATACAAGACGGACAGACGGAGATACAGGAAAATGATTCTGAAACTTTATAATTTTAATTATAAATGCAAGTCATATTTTTGGACAAGAAAGTTTGCAGAGAGTGAAGGAATATAAAAAAATAAATAAAATTATAATTTTGTCTTCGAGCATTCATTCTAAATACATACAATTATAAATGTATACCATATTACCGGACGCACATAACATATCTTTAAGTAACTTAATATATTATGTTTATAGGTAATCCTTCAATGAATTCCATTTAATTCAAACCTTGAATGTGTGTCATATAATCAAATGAAAAAAGCGAAACCATGATTCCGGATAGAAAGGAAATTTTCGTTTATCGCCTAATAACTTTATGCACGCTTAACCGAACAAATCTTTACGATTTGCAGTTTATATATTCATTTGTTAACATTTTCTTTTTTTTCAAAAAAAAAAAAAGCCTTTGGAAACAATGTACAAAGAAATCTCTATTACACAAAAAAAAAAAAAAACAAAAAAATCATATTCAAAAGCAATTTCAATTTTTTATTCTATTTTCATTTGTATTTTCATTTTGTTATTTTGTTTTCCTTTTTTTTTATTTTCTATATGCCCTTAATATTGTACGCGTTTTCAATTTTATGCCCTGCCCTAAAAACTGTCGATGACAAAATCGTACCTATAGACATTTTACACTTGTCGCAGTATATTTATGTAAGCGTTCTAAACAAACAAAAAAAAACATTTTTTTTCTAATACTAGAAAATTCTGCTTACAATTTCGCTGGATTGTTATAGATTTTCTATGTTTTTTGTTACCGCTCGTTATTGTAATGCCTGTCGTTCGTGAGAGTTGATATCGTTTTGTGCGTTTGTGTGTGTGTGCGTATGTCCTCTTAAAAAACAAAATATATAAAAAATAAAAACCATTGAAAATGGTATTCTATTGTGTTTTACTTCCGACAAAGTTCACAGCGTACAATATGTTCACGTTGTGTTGAGTGCTGGATAGAGATTTTTGCATGAATTTCTATAAAATTCGTGTTCACATTGTTACTACTATTTCTCTTGTCATTATTGTTGTTGTTGTTGTTGTTGTCGTTATTATTATTATTGTTATTATTGTTGTTGTAGTATACCTTGAACGCGCCCCAAAAATATATAAACAAATGACTTTGTGATGCCAGCAATTTTTGTCATTTTTTCATATGCTTTTTATCTCATCTCTTATTTCCATTTATTGCATTCCATCCTATTCGTTTATTCCAATTTTTTCTTTCTTCTTCTTTTTTTGCTACTTTTCAGAGTAGTAGATTTTCATGTTTTATTATTTGTTTAAATGCGAAAAATTTCATATTAATTCTTTTTATTAAAGCGTTTCACTTCAATTATATGTGTGTGCACGCATGGATGTGTGCGTATGACTGTGTGTTTATTTGTGTGTTTATGTGTGCGTGTGTGTATGCGCTTATCATTCCTTCCGGAGATTATTGACTGTATGTTTTTCGGACTTTTTTCAAGTCATCTCTCCATCCGATAATAATATTTTGGTTTTTTCCTTTTCTCTCGTGTTTGCCTCTGCGTTATTTTAGCGAAAAAATATTTTATTGTCTATTGTGATGCTCTGCTCTTGTTGTTGCAATTATTATTGCTATGTTGCTATGTTATTTCGGTCGAAAGTTATAAGTTTTTATTGGTAATAAAATT
The DNA here is from genome assembly GCA_000688715.1 of Glossina pallidipes. Lineage (NCBI taxonomy): Eukaryota > Metazoa > Arthropoda > Insecta > Diptera > Glossinidae > Glossina > Glossina pallidipes. The sequence goes on along the minus strand of JMRQ01002017.1, from coordinate 48,874 downwards.
TTATGCAATAAATTTTATATTTTAATTAAATTTAAATATTTAGGAAGTGTTCCTAGGCTCACCCGTCTGCCCGTCTTTCGAGTCCTGCTTTTATTTAAATCAGAATAAAAATTGTTTATGTTCGTTTGTTAGCACATATTAATTGCAATTGAATTGAAGAAGAAAAACAATATGCAAATATTTGTTATTGTATTAGCTTTAAGGTAAATATTTAACAACTGACATTCTGACCAATATTGAGAGTCTCTTGTTAATCGCAATCGTTGCTGAGATAAAATTTTAGATTGAAAATATTTTTTTTCCTTTTTTAGTTTGGTTTTACTCAAGCTTATCAAAGGAATGTGCCTATGTTTATACTTCTTTCATGAATGTAGACTAAAAATAGCTGCAAATTTCAGTTTCCTATCGCAACTGCAGCGATCATGAGACTTTTAAAAGCAAGCCTGACGTCCGAGCGGACATAACTATAACGATTTCAAATTTCATTGATATTAGAGAATATTTGTTTTTTCTATAAAGCCTGATTCACATATCTGCGCCTGTTAATCTTGTATCGCGACTTTGTTAACATGACATGTTTTGGCTCAAGAACAAACCCCTTCATGTCCACATCCTATATAATTTTCTTCGCTTAAGAAGTCATTAAATAAAAACGAAAAGAAAAGCCAAAAAGTCGTGGAATACTTTACTCCAAATTTTTTGTATGTTAAATTTTTTGGAATGGATTGATCAAATGTTCTTTGGGATTTATAATGGAGAGCAGCAGTAAAAATTATAAGCTTTGATTTTTGCATGATAGTTGTTATTGATTTATTGATAATTCGATGATGCTGGTCCTTCTTGATTAGGAGCAATTCATGTTGTAGTAGTTGGTTCAGTACTGTTCATTGTGGAGTTAAGTCAAGAATATTAGTGTCGACCTATGGTTATGTAGGAATTATTGATTTGTAAAGAAAAGTTTGACAAAGAAACGTTTTACTAAGCAATGACACGTGCTTGCGTCTCATACAGTCTCTGATCTGTTTCAAGTAACACATAACAGCGACTCTAAAAACAAAATTCGCAGTGCTATGTTCAAACAGACAGATTGTACCGATGTTTTACGTCTGCACCTGGCGTGAAGTCTTAATCAGACAAGTTCTCTACAACCCTTGCCAATTAATATAGTTGAATTGGGCCCCCTCAGCCTTTCAAGACCATCCTGCAATAGAGAGGGTCTATCCCAAGCACTGGTTACCAGATTGAAAGTTCGGGTATTGTCCAAACCTTCCCTTTTGGATCGGGCGAGGCCTATCGAGCATGCACCCGCATTTGGGCATAACTATAGCCGCCACAAGTACTCTCCGAAGAACTGGACTCAGCGCTCAGGCCTCGCACATTGGTAAACCTGCTGAAAAACTCAAAACTGCGATTGGACATATCAGCTTTCACCGAACTTTCCACATGATATGACAGAATGCGAGCGTCCCCCCGAAGGATCTTGACAAGCACCAATCGGCTTTCAACAAATGCGGTCAGTTCTACCCGCCTAAGCAGAGCACTCGCGACCTTAAGTGAGCCGTCAACCCAAACCCTGTGGATTCCATAGTTCATAGCATGCTTTAGGATTGTAGGCATGCGCGTGTTACTATGTTCGTAATTTCACACTTGCATTTTGGATTTTCCATACTACCGGGGAAGTCACCACTATTACTCTCCCCCTTGGATTTGTTACACTAGGAGAAGTAATCAAGTCACCTCATGCCTGGCACCCATCACGCTACATTATCTTTAGATTTTTACAACATACTGGTTGTGTAAGTAAACCTCCTGAGTAACTGACTACGTGGTGGGAAAGTTCGCACGCAGACCACCTCCGACATTCGCGAAGACTCTCCAAGGAAAGCAATCTCGTCGTCGGGGAGATTCAGACAGACAATGAGGATTTCACAGACACTATTGCGTTATACGCAAAATCGCATTTGTAACTAATGTTACAAAATATAACCACATGACACAGGCCGCTGAAGTTTGCCTCTGAGTGTTGCAAACGTTTTGACAAAATGAATATACCCATCAGTCTTTGGTAATTGGTATAAAAATAAAGATATCATATATGTAGTCGTCTATTTTTGCATTGTCTATGCCTTGATAAAAAACACGATTGCACAATATGCCGCTTATTATATTCTGTTTTCCACGGACTTGCAAACGCAATTTAATCGCTTCCATTTGCACAGATTCTTGAAAAACTCACTTACATCATTACATGAAAGATGACGTAAATATTTGATAAGCATCGAATCAGTTGAAATTTTTTGTATAATGGATCTAACAGCAGGTGTGGATAGAAAGGATGTGCCTCAGGGCAAACATGTTCGTGTAAATAAAATACTATTTCAAACAAAAAATACATAAATAAGTAAAAAATGTGTTTTTTTTTTTTTTGTAGAAAATAAATTAGTTAAATGTTTTCCGCATCACGAGCTATTTATTAAATATCTGCAGTTAATAAGAAGCATACCAGAAGAAACAATTGATTAACTCAAGCACGAAAAGAATTTAATTACTTACGCATTATGTATTATACAATAAAAGGTTAAAACAATTTTTGTTTTCTGTATACTTACACATTGCGGGAGCCGCGGCAGCAGTCAAGTGAGCTGTTAATGGAGTTGGAGCAGCTAAAGCTGCTATATGCTGCGTAGCTGAAAATTGCGCCATATGAGCATGATGTGCTTGGGCGGCTGACAACTGTTGCGTTGAGGGATGATGACTGTGCAACGAGTGAGTTATGTGCTGTTGATGATGATGATGATGATGATGATGATGATCCGCATGTGATTGTGTAGGAGCGCCATGATTAAACGTTGCCAATGTTACTAGATTTTGCATAGACATTGGAGTGGCCAATAGCCCGCCACTGTTGGCACTAGCACTGTTGTGGCCGTGGTTGTTGTTATTGCCCGCTGAGGTAACCGATAAAGTTGCAGCTGCGGTACTATGATCCGGTGGGAAATTTAGTCCTGATTTTTTTTCCATTTTTTTTTTTATTTATTTTTTTTTTTATTTTTATTATATTTGAAGGGAAATTGTGTTTTGTTTGATGGTTGTTTTTAAGGTTTGAGATACAGTTTTTTTTTTTTTTTGGTTTTTACATGACCACACAATTAAGTCAATCATAGACATACCAAAAAATGTTTTTGTTTTTGAACGAATATATAAAAAAACATAGAAGAAAACACACACCCAGTTGGATTATTTACATTTACGTATAATAATAATAATAAAAATTATACAAAAAATTTGTTGTTGTTTAACAATGAAATTAAATAAAAAAAAGAGAGGAGAAATAGAGATTAAGTCAAACGCGTACAGAGATATAAAAACATAAATACGTACAAAAATATATAAATAAAAATTGAAAAATAATAATACTAAAAAACAAAACAAATTGCAACACAAATTATTAAAAAAAAAAACAAAAAAAACAAAAGAAAAGTTACATAAAAGTCAAAAAGAAATAATAAAAAAATTTGGTTTTTTGGAAAAATGCAGTTAGATAACAAAATTTTAATTTACTGTTGAAGGAAGGTGAAGATTTCTTCTTATTTTTTTTTAAATTACATTTAAAGTCCTTAAAAAAACGAGCGAGCCGAAACGTACACAAGCACACATATGGAAAGGAAAATCCAAAAACACACATTCAATGCCTAAACATTCACTGGGCATGACATAGCATACAGAATAAATAGTTTAGATTATGTTCATTCAATAGCGTAGTAAGTTCACAACGGCGATAACGTTATAAATTGCATGGTAAGTGCGGTTAAAGATGTGCAATAGATTGAGAAGGTTTGGTGCTAAACGGATGGAAAAAATTTTGTATTCACTTCTATACCCTACACCACTTGTGTTCAGTTAAGTATATATGCACTTTGGACGGACTTGTGAAAGATCCCTTTTTTCGCAATCATATGAGCACGTTGATCTGCTTGTCTACCCGAAGGTTGTTCATGTATATTCGTTATCAAGTTACATGTAACAACATTCGACATTTGTTGATGAAAGACTTAGACCGTTCATGTTTTGGCCTAAGCACGAACGCTTTTGAAGAATGGCTTAAAAGGACAATTTTTATATCTACAAATAAATTTACGTTTTGGAAAAATCTTTATATGGCAAAAGTTTGTGATTTTAACATTTTTGTATAAAAATGGATGAATTTTACATTTACTATGTTTACTATGAGATTCGGATGGAACGGGCCACTTTTTCAAGCCCTGGATTCAAAGTAATTATTAGATATACAAATTTTTACTGGGAGTTTGTTTTTCTTATCTATTCTCTTTTAACGATTCTTATGAAGACAAAAGCTTTATAGGGGAACAGAGTTTGACTTCTGGTATTTTGTGACGAAAATGAAGAATTGTTTTAAATGAAGTCGTGTAGGGTATTTAACAGTCGCCCTTACCCGACTTTAATGTTTATTTAAATCGATTTGATTTTCAAGTTAGTTCTCTTCAATATTTCCCCTCATATTAATTTTTTTTTTTTTTTTTTTTGAATGACAAAATAACTGAATCTATATTGTAACAAAAATTAAACGGCTTAAATACGTATTGACTTACGCTTCATATATGTGCAAAAGTACACAAACATTCTCTCTCGTCACACACGCAAGTACACACACGCATATATCCACATAAACCAATTCTATAACTATTGCTAACAATGTAATAATCATTAATTTCATTTTTGACAGGCTACCATGTGCGTTGTACTTTTTTTCTTAATTCAATTCGGTCATTACAAAATGCAAATACTTTCCAGAATAACATTTGTCAAATTTTTACACTGATCATACAAGAAGAGATTATTCACAACAACGCATCGCAAGCTCTATTTGGCTGTTCGCGTTAACTTTAAAACTTCTAAAATCGATAACAATGAGATTGAAAGGTTATGTTTAGTGCAGCGGGTCTTAGGTTATTTGCGCGGATTAAACATAAAAATGGAAATAGTGCCTTTACAGTGGAAATATCCCCCGAATATGAAAATTCGAGACTAATTCTCATAGTTGTCTACATCCTATAAAAAATATAAATTCAATCTGTTATTCTTAGGTCTAATTAAAGGTCGCTAAACTAAAGGTTTAGTACCACCAGCTTAGGTTAAGCATGCACTGATAGGAGAAATTGCAATTATATATATATGTACATGTATATATATATAATTATATAGTTTTTTCTTCTTATCGGGTTAAGAATATTTCCAGAGCAAATTTAGGATCCAATAATAGGTAAAAGAGAAATTTCGTAGTCTTTTCCAACGTGTAGTTTGAAGTCGTGTAATTTTGGTAATTTTAAATCCCACAACCTATACTACACCGTACGTGACGATCTATTCCAACTCCTTTTGGGTGCGCGTACAGCCGAAAAAGCTTAAGATAGCTTTGTACCGCAAGTGGCGTAGACTATAGCAAGTTCGGTATTTCTTTGCGATATAAGTTAATAGTGAAAAATGGATTGAAGTGTTATATTAATTTTTATCTGCAGATCACTAACGGAATGAGCTCATGTCCTCTAAGAAGGGTGTGATACAAAGCATTGAAAAGTGGCTCCCAACTGACAGTAACATGCGAAAAAGATCTTGGCGGAGAATATATATGAGTGCGTAAACGAAAGCAAATGCCACATTGGCGTCACGTAGGGAAATAGTTATATTTCCTAGAATGACGACGGGGTCGTTATCCTGCGTTGGTCTAACCTGAGCGCGAAAGAGCGCGGCTAAGAAGTTTTCAAATAAAAAGTCATATATATATAAAAGGCAGCTCTACCTGCCAGACCTTCGTTTGTTTCGCGGTTGGCAGAATTCTTTGAATGTTATAACGCTGACTTCAAAAGAGGGATGTCTACGACAGAGGGCACACGCCTACAAAGTGGGTGTTAAAGCAACAGGTCGCTATTTTTGACGAAAGGTAATACATAGACATGTTTTGGCCTAAGGACGAATGCTATGCAAAATTGTTCGGATGGGACCTCTTTTTCCATCACTTCCCACATAACATTTTATTTTGAAATGCCGTTATTTTGTATTTCGTATCAAAAGAAGTGGTTTATAGTATTTTTTTTTTGATGCGCTGCGACCAACTATGGTGTTTCCACTTGTTTCCCTCTTTAAATTATAATTGTACTGGATTATAATTTTATTTTCGACAAAAATTTCCATAAATATATGCGTTCTTTTATATTTTATATTAAAATGACATCTAGGCAAGACTGGTGATTACCTAATTAGAGCGCCTTAGGTTTTCGCATATTTCGCCAAGTATTGACGAGCCACACTTCACTGAAAGTGAAAATATTTAAAATAAATGAAGAGAAGAATTTCTTTCTTCATTTCAAAGAGTTGACGCCTTCAACATTTTCTAGTCATAATCAGACGTAATTTCCTGTTTCATTCATATTGCGCTCTTCATCTTTTCTGGACAATAAAGGAAATATGAAAGAACAACATTCCCTTTTGACAAGGCAATGATGTCGGGTGTAAAAACATTTAAAATATTTCAAAGTTTAAAAGCATTTTTGTTGTTTTTATTATTTAACGCATGAATTTACATATTTAAGGAAAAAATGCGGAAACTTGGAAAGAATGCTAAATATAGAACCAAGTGTAAAGTAAAATAAAAAAAAAAAAAACAAAAAAAATGATGAAAAACTTTTTGATGTCACACCTATTTTAAAAAATGTTCTTTTTGCAAGAAGTAACGAAAAGAATACCCCTCAGGTATTTAAATGTCATACAATTTGGAAAGAACAGTAAGCGATAAATTAAATAAAAAAGAGAAAACCAACAGAGAATTCAATGTTTTCTCAGAAAAATTTGAAGAATAAGAAAAAAAAAAAGACAAAACATAACTAAATGATAAGAAAACAAGTGAGAAAATGATATTCGCTTTGGGCGAATCTTTGATACCCACCAGCCAGGCAAACGCGTTACAATTTAAAGAAATAAATGGCAGTGGATCGAAAACGTGTTCATAATTATTCCTATAGCAAATATTTATGTGAATTTAAAAGCCGCTTCTAGGGTTTAAGTTATAGGATTTGCTTATTGCGTGTTTGGTTCTAGCTAAAGCGTGCGAATTTTCTAAGTTGATTTACGGCACAAAAGGCAGACAGACGGAATGGCGTACAGGGCAATATATTTAAATCTTCTCCGAATCTAACGTTGGTCAAAGATTTAACTATCTTAGGGGGACATCTGGTTAGTATTTTCAGACTTCATTAATAAAAATTAAATATTAATGGAAGTCAACGTTGATTGGTAAGCTAATGCGTAATATATTTCTAAGAAGTCTTTGGAATTTTAAAATCAAAACATCAAAAAAAGAAAATTATGTTTACCTAGCATTACTTCAAATCTTCCGCGGTTTAGATTTAGTTATGACGTACAATTTCAATAAATCTCGTTGAAAACGAACTTAATAATGCCGTAAGAGTATATATCAAAATTTTCGCATACTTTGCACCTAATCACGCCTTTTTGTTTTTAATATGATCAGATAGAAAGGAAGAGAGAGATGGCCATAGCCTAATGGGTGTGTGCACAATCGGGAAGTCTTATGTTTTACCGACTAAACACTCACTATAGCTGCGACTAAAGTAAAATCTACCGCACTTGAGATTTGAATCCGCGAACACTGACTTAGTAGTCGCCGTTCCTACCTACACAGTTACTCATGCAGACATGTTTTCTGTCTGAATGAAACAGTTCTATAACTTTGCATACTTCTTGGCGTAAAGTGACATCCAGGCTGATTGCATATTTTTTGACATAAAACAACGTTCAGAAAGCTGAATAACTTGTACGTTACCAGCTTACACCCCTTCAAGAGCAAGCATTTCTTTATTTGATAACTTTTCAGGTGGCTTTAAAGGTCGAGGTAGCTTTGCCTTGTCGTGCTGTGACTTGTATGCGCCCGCACCTGGTACAGCAGTGCCATGTCAGGGCAAAAACCTCAATAATTCGAAGATTATTCATAGCTTTTTTTATACTTTTTATTAATTTAAAAATATTTAACTTTCCGTGTTTTTGTTTCTTTTTCCAGGGCAACTAACTTGCATTAACCACATTTTTCATCTTATATAAAGTTACGATAAACTCATACGGAGTGAGAAAGAGAGGGAGAGCTTTTGTTAACAAAATCCTCATTTACTTTTCTTGGTTATTTAATAAACGTGCATAACACGCACTCTTGCTTCCACGCATACTTATATAAGAATGTGTACTGCTTATAAGCATACCTATTTCAAAGTAAGGCAAAAAATACGGAAAATTTCGTTGAACAAAAATGCTAGTAAAACAAAAAGTAGAAAAAAAAGAAATGCCGGCAAGTTTTCTACGGGCACTTTGCTTTCAAGATGAATTAAAAGATTTTTACCGAGTGCCCCTATGTGCATGCACGCAAACATTTGCACTTTGATGCCGAAAAATAAACTTATAACTTTACTTGTATGCGTACGCGTTTGAAACTTTTAAAAGGCAAACTTAACATAAACAATACCGTAGAACTTAAACTAATACTTTTTTTTTATATACATTAGGGCAAAGCTTCAAAAAAAATTAACGGTACCTATAAAATTCCGTTTCACAGGTTACACTTACATGCCTGCGCCAGAAAGCCGACAACAAGCATGTTGTTAAAAACTCTATACTCTCGTGTACATATCTTTTCTTGTAAACCTATGTGTATGTGTAAAAAAACACTGTGCGGAAATTTTTGCGAACAAAAGAAGACCCAGAAAAATGCTATGGAAAAAAAACATTTTATATAGTTAAACTGAAAGAAAGATAAAACGAAGCGCAAACAACTCCCGCTAAAAGGTAAACATACATAAACACTTGTAAACTTGTATAAAATATTCGCATATGCATCTACTGCTGTCCACACTTACGCCAATGAAGCAAAGCTACACATCAAAGACTGAAGGTATATTAGAACCGCTATCTCGTATGTATTAAACTTTCATCGTAGACTCCACGGAAAATTATATGCACATATTTATGTGAACTCCGAAAACGAAGAGGTGGACAGTTGAAAGTTGAAGAACATTGAAAGTGTTACTCTCAAAAGCGTGGTTCTAGTTCAATAAACTTTTGATAACCGATTATATATAAAGAACTTAGTTAATATCCAGAATTAAATTTAAAGTCCGTTTTAAGTACATCAAGCAAACCCTGACATCATTTTCTTAATTCAAAATCGAGCAAATGTCTTATGTTTAATAGGTATACAAAGTTCGGTTTGATGCAAAATCCTTTCCCTGACTAAATGTTCGTTGAAAATCATCCGCATACTTATATAGTACCACAATCTGTATATATTAAGATTTTTTACAGTTAAAAAATCAACTCAAAAGAAAAGCGATATTACAGTCAGTTTGGCTCTTTTGACGGGTAACGAATATTTGCAAGAAAACAAAGAAAAAAGCTGCAAAGTAAACCTGATGAGTGCGGTGTAAAGCTATCTTCAAGGTATCAGTTAGAATGTATCAAAATTAAAATAAAACAAGTAAACAAGTTGTATTAACTTTATGTAGACTTTGGGGCGCCCATCATAAGATTTTTCTACCCCAAGAATTTGATAAAAAAAACCCCTGTTTCTTCGTTCACTTTACCACACGGGTATTCTGGTGCTTATTTGAAATTAAAAATACAGATAAAATGAACCGCTAACTTTCGGTGTTAAGAAAAAGAAGCTTTTTGCAACCAGCCAAGCACTAAAGTTATTTTCGAAAACATTGTAATGAAAAGTTTTTATAAGCCCTTAGCGCAAACAGTAAGAAAAAAAAGAGGTATCCGCCAGAGTGGTCGACTGCGCAAAGAATCTCGAGTTATAGCTCATTGGTTAAGTTTCGAGTGTGGTAGAGTTTTCAGTAGAGCCGATAGCTTTAGATGGATCCTAGTCCTTTAAGTCTTTAGTCTCAGAATTTATTTACTTGCCAAAAGAAAATTATTCGCCGTGTCTATTATATTCATTTTGCCATTTACCCCCTTTTTAGGCAGATGATATTCCTTCATGTGAGGAATGTACGAAGTAGTTTTAGACATTCCGTCTTGTGTGCGTTATGATAAGTAAGCATAAAATCTCAAAAAAGTGAAAAAAATTAAATTTAATCACTTGTAACTTTTTGTGAGCAGGGCGGTTTTTTCCATTTTTGCGCATAAAGAGTAGAATGTTTCGTAAAGTAAATGTGGCTTTTGCGAGCTTCTGCTCTGACCAATTTGGCCCATTTTCACAAATTTCCAATGCTTCTACCAAATTTAACAAACTTCACACAGACGGACAGACATGGCTTAGTCGGTTCAGAATATTTCGCTGATCAAGAACGTGTGCACATTATAGCGTCGCTGAAGCTTTCTTTTTGGGTGTTGCATATATTCTGAAAAAAAAAAACAAAATGAGTATACCCTCATCCTTCAGGATATAATAAAAGAAAAAATATTGGGAAATGTCAATTTCTCCCTTAAGTCGGTATAGAGCATCTGCAGAATAACGAGTAAACAACGATGAGTATACCTTTCTTTGATAGGTGAAGGGGATTTTTTTTTTTTAATGGAAGCTAAAAACAATGAGCTTTTCTTAAATCTACATTATAATCAACCATATTCACTTTTAAAAAATATTTTAGATAACACGACTCTCGCCTTCGCTGTCTATCTCTCGCAATATGTTCATTCGTCTGTTGACTAAGCAATTAAAGCATGGACTCTAGTAGTAGGCAATATTGTAGCATGCGAGGGGAATTTAGTAAATCGTCAAAGAGAAATTCATTTAAAAATTCATATTTCTGTATATTTATATTATGAATTCCATTTGAAAATGTACACAAATGCAATATTCATAAAATGTCTATATATCTTGTATTATATACATTCATTTATCAGCTATCACCTGTTGATAACTAACAATGTAAATATTTGCATATTCACCTAAAAAAAAAAAAGGAAAAAGTAAAGTAAAAATTGAATATGTGCCCGGAAAAATATTTGATATATTGAAATATGTATTTATGCAGATATCTCTATTTATGGGGTGTCTACATGCATGAACACTTGCTTTAAGTGTAAATATTTATCATTGATTTCATAACACTTGTTATCAAAAAAAATATATATATATTTTTTTCTTATTTTTACTTTCATTTATTTGTAGCTACATTTGTCAAAGTTGGACAAATTCAACTAAATTTGTTATTTATAAACTAAGCTAGAAAAATTTTAAGGGTAGTGAGTGAGTAACTTTCAAATTTGAGAGCATAAGATTTGATGTATAATGTAGAATTTCATTAACTATAAGATTTTCTTTATATGCCAATCTATTGACGCCAGTACTTAAGCCTCCGTGGCGCAATCGGCTAGCGCGTTCGGCTGTTAACCGAAAGGTTGGTGGTTCGAGCCCACCCGGGGGCGCATCGGCCATGTGTTTGTCTTTTTATTATCAGATCATTATTAATAAATAATAATATAAATTGGGAAGAGCAAACTCCTAGTAGGGATTCGGACAAATAAATCCACAAGAGTTTTTCCTGGCGATTTCTTATAAAGTGTAAAAGTAACATTATTTTTGAAAACTATTTAAAGGTCGTAAGACCAACCTCACCGGAACATATTTAATTTAGGGGTCTCTACGACAGGCAATACAGCCGATCCACGTTTGGAGCTAAGAAGAGAAAAATCAATTTGTAGCTGATGAAACACATGGCCCACTTTAAAAATATAAATTTTTTTATAATTAAAATTGCAATTATTTGTTAATAAATAACATTTAAATACTAGCGATAACTAGCTTAATACTTAGCGAAAACTGTTTTCCTGACCTTCCTTTAACTGCAAATAATCGTAGCATTATCTCTGTGGAGACGTTACCAGAATTCATATGTCGTAGGTAAAATACTAACGTTCCTGGAAATCAACTGACATATTCATATTTAATAAATTCGTATCCGTATATACTAACATTTCTGTTGTTAAACTTTATATAATAGAGCGTTATGTAAGAAGCCTTTTCATATTTAATATGTTTATTTTAATATTTTTGAGATTAGGCTCATACTACTGGGCAGTGGACTTAGCAAAGACGAGATTTTGTTTGCGGTTTTTAAGAGAACCTTTTACAATGAAATTATTTACAGAAATCTGTATTGTCGACTTCTTGTTCCGATTGCAAAGATTCAACTCCCCTTGTTGTCAGCAAATTCCCTGCTCAGTAAGCTTGTGAAAGGTAGTCGCTAATATCACACTTAATCCCGATATTTTTTTAATCCTTGTATCTATGGATCTATTTTGCACAATTGTGGAGAACACTGTTCTTGACGACTTCAATTTTCAATCGACGAAACGCTTTTCTTCAAAATATGAGAACGAATGTTTAATAGTTTCGATGCGTTGTTTGATTTGAATTTAAACATCCCGATGGCAACCAATTTGCGAAGTACAGCACTTTTTGAAATATCGACTATGTCTTCTACGCACTTATTATCGATGTTTAACGTCTGCACCTGGCGTGAAGCCTTAATCAGACGAGTTTCTCTAGAACCCTTGGCAATATAATTGGACTTGGGCACCCCTCAACCTTGCAATACAATCCTGCAAGAGAGGGGCCTTTCCCAAGCACTGGTTATCAGAGTTCGGGAATGGTTCAAATGTTCTCCAGGTGTCACACCTGCTGCACTCAAAAGTGTGATTGAACTCATCAGCTTCATCAACGTTTCTACATGGTATGTCAGAATGCAAGCGTCCCTCCGAAAACTCTTTGCAAGCACCAATCGGCATTAAAACAATGCGGTCACATGTACCCGTCTAAGCAGGGTAATCGTGACCTTGCGACCGGGCAATGCTTTAGAATTATCGCCTTGCACGTGTCATTATGTTCGTAATTTCACACTTGCATTTTGAATTATCCATACTTCCGTGGAAGCCATTCCTTCTACTTCCCCCCTTGAATTTATTGTAAAAGGAGAAATAATCACCCCAGCTCACGCCAGGTCACCATCACACTACACTATCTTTAGCTTTTCTACAGCCTACGGGTTGTATATTAGACCTCTTGAATAGCTGGCTACGTGGTAAGGAAGTTTGCACGCAGACGAACCCCGACATCCTGGAAAACTCTCCAAGGAAAGGAATCCCGTCGCCAACGAAAGAGGCGATGGGCAAGCGGGATTTACTAGATAAAGACCGTTTTTACACAATAACTGGGATTTGTTAGCGTAAATCACGCATTTCGTTAGAACATTTAAACGACTGTTAAAAAACAAAAATGTTGTTTGAGATAAGGGCAAGACATTGCAGGAAAACCTAAAAAAACATATAATAAAATGACGCTGATGCCTAAGGGAAAGGTTATTTTTCCTATGACTTCGAAGGACTCAGATGGTTTTAGACAATTATGACTGAAATCTCCAAAATTAACCATTTATGGAAAATTTTTGCATTTTGTTGTATGACCGCCTTTGTCACTCCAAGTACGACTTACGCTTGAAAAGCGGGAGTTATGCCTTCATTTACATCAAACTTAAACTTTACTTTCTCTCAAATAAAGACTTATTGCAATTTTCAACTAAACTGTTCCATTTCCTTCAATCATATATTCACACAAACATTAAACAAAAAAACCACAAAACACTCAGAGTAACCTATATTAGAAATAACAAACACACAAAACAAGCAGAAACAACAATTTTAACAAACGCGGGTTTAGGCAAGCTAATAACAATAGTAATAATAATAATAACAACACTAAGTCTTAAAAAAGGAACGAGAAAATTTATGTAATTACAAGTGATTGGATTCTGTTTGTTTAAAAGGTTTATGGAAAAAACAGGAATTTTTTTTTTTTTTATATTTGAAGATAAGGAAAAATAAAATCACACGATTCGTTGATAGAGGAGACTTTTACAAACTAAGACTTATTTAAAAAATAAAGTTTTTTTCTGTCCATTGCGCTTACCTTGTAAATAATGGGCCGGCTGCAAGCCGAAAGCTTGTAGTTGTTGAAATAGTTGCAACTGGGCAGCAGCTGATGACGGAGCCATTAGAGAATCGGCTGTCGTTATATATGATGAAGCGTGTGAGGGATTGGCTGCACTATTGCCAGGTGGCGGCGCCAGCATATTAGGTGTAACAGCTGTCAAGGTGCCACCTGTGGTGGGTAATAAAGTTGCAGTGCCGCTAGCTGTAGCTGTTGGCACTGTGGGCGGCGAAGCGGCTACGGCAGCCAAAGCAGCCATGGTGGGATTAGTACGTGTAGCGGCGGCCGAAATTTGTGTTGGCACCAAAGGCGTGGCAGGACTTATGGCCGTCCCCGGTACAGCTGAGGTTAAGTTTCCCAAAACCGATGTAGCGGTGGGTGTATTTAAAGCAGTAATACCGCACAAGCCATGCAGTTGTTGCAATTTCTTTTGGTCCTTTTCCTTTTGCGTATCCGCGAATTTCACCACCAACGGGGCCGAACAGCCTTCCATTGTTTGGCTATGATGCAAAGTCTGGAAAAATTAAATGGCTTTTATTTCACTTTCTTAAATTTTTGAAGTCATTTTTAACGTAATTAAAAAAGATTTTTCTTTTTCGTTGCATACTCTCAACCCCAAATGCTTCCATTTCCCAAATGTCATTCCGTTTAGATTGTGTTATTTATTTAAATATATACACACGAGAAGTAAACCTGCATATTCATCTTGTTATGCATAAACACAGCAACTATCTACCATAAGAATACTATAGTACAGCATTATACGTATGCAGTGCCTATTATGCTTGCGTTTCGGTGTGTAACAAAAGTTCGCGCTGTTATCATTACTGTCGTTATTCTTTTTCTGATGTTGGTTTTCGGTCTTGTTTTGCTGCTATATTGTATGCAATTTTATTTGTCGGAAATTTGTAATTCTAGTTGTTTCCTGTGCAATCTTCATGCAACCATTTGTGGTGGTTGACTATTTCCGCTTTCACTAGATGTTCTTCTCTTCTGGGACTTGTCTTATACATTATATGGCATTGTATAAATATTTTGTGTGTTTGTAAATCATTTGTATTGTGGCTTTAGGAAGTAACCACAAGGTAATACTTACATATACGTTTATGTTAATACATTATAAGATATTTAGACAAACGTTTCAAATATATAATTAAATATAGGCCCCATTTTTCTTCACCTTTAACGGAAACGCTTCTTTTAAGAAATATGCATTGAAAACAATAATTGAGAAACGGAATTAGAAGTATAGTTATTACACTTACTGGCAATATAAGAAATAAAAATTGAACTTTTGAGCTGAAGCGCTAAAGCTTTTTTGGAAAAATTTTCTATTCTCGAGGAGGGTATATAAAAAAGATGGCGTTATATGCTTGAAAATGTTAATAAAGATCGTAGATTTATTTGATCTAGTGAACGTAACTGAACTTAAAATTAAAATTTTTCCCGCTCTGTGTCCACTGTCCTTTCATTTAACGTATAGTAAGGGTTCGGTCAACAAACCGTTTATATTGAGTTGTTCGGAAAGCCAATACGTTTTTTGTTTCTTTGTCGATAAAAACGAAAGACGATTTGCTTATGGTATATAAATATTTTATCATGAACCGCCAGATCCGATTAATTCAACCTGTTAGTGATCTCACGAGTTGTTATTCGTCATTTTGTACCAATTACTGACTTCATTTTTCTTTCGCCAAGTTCAACTCGTCTTCGGGAGCATCAAAAGTGTAAAATATGCTGAGAATGTTGGTTTTCACTTTATATATTTGAAAGGACAGCAACCAAAAACTAATGCGTAGAATCAGTCGAACTTTTTCACAAGCAAGCTTTGTAATATCAGCTTTCAAAATATATAATGATTAAGTGTGGAGTAAGGAAAAGCGAATCTACTTTCCGAACAACCTTATAGTATACCCTACAAAAAAAAAAATATATATATATATATACATACACATGGCGGAACGCCTTTCAGTGATTCTATGTTCGGTTTACCCTTGTTTGCCATAGATCATCCCCTTCGCGCGAATGAGACCATGTTCCACGTAACTTCTTTTATTGTTTCGATGAGAATTTTAGTAACAATTTTCATGCCTTAGTAGAACACATTTTTAAAATTGGAGAGACATTTCATTGAATTAACCTGCACTTTAACATAGATTCGATTGACGTAAATGGCGCCAGACAAAAAATAGAAAGAACGATAAAGCGATAGACATTATGAGCTCAAAATTTGCCGTAAATGGTACCCAACTATCGCCGCAAAGCAAACGAAGCTGAACTAAATTATATTAAAAAAATATATATATCACTGATCAGATTAGTACTTTACCTTAATCGCTGCAATCGCATGTTGTTTGGTATCGAATGTTACAAATGCGCAACCTTTACTTTGGCCATTTTGATCTCTTAAAACAGTGCATTCCTCAATTGTGCCATGACCCGTAAACAGTTGCCGAACGTCGGCCTCATTGTATTTTTTATTTAACATACCAACGAATAGTTTACGTTCTGTAAATAAATAGAACGAATACGAAATTTAAAAAAAAAATATGGTTAAGTTTGCATAAACGTATATATATGTATAAAAAGAGAGTTTTCAAGAGCTTACATATGACAAGGGAGCAGAAAAGAAAAGTATATTTTGCTCGCGAATTGTTGGCAGAAAAATTTCAGTGCGTTAACAAATGCTTTAAATGAGTAGCATGAAAAATGTTGCCAATTGCTCCAGCAACTGTGGCAAATAGTTTCACACACATATAACCATGCAATACATTCAATAACCACAGACAACATACTGCATACGTACATAAACGAATGCTGCTTTTAACGGAGTGGTGTGAGATAGGTATGTAGGTAGGTAGGTAGGTAGGCAGGTTGGCAGGCAGGCAGGCAGTCAGGCAGTTGAATACTATGTCAGACAATCAGGCAAGCAAGCAATTTATGATTGTTTGTTCGTTTGTTTTCTTCTACATACCCATTATGGGGGTATTTTCGCTTTTCGTTTATTCATTACTTAAATGAAAAACTTACTGAATAACCGACTGTCCAAGTGGTTGCATGGGTAAATGTGTACATATCACGTAACATGATATATACACACTCTGACTATTGATGGATGGTTGACTCCATACATGGCCACTAGAATTATGCACAACTACCTACTTTTGCACTACCACAGTACTAACTCTCCATAATTCCGATGCTTTCTTGACTGTATGAGCGTTTGCATTGTATGCTGTTTTCATTTCTTCCACTACAGTGAAAGTTCTATGATTATTATTTTTTTTTTTGAAATGTGTAACAACGCAAAATGTTGCAGTGAAATGAGCGTAATAAAAGTGGTATTAAAAAGTTTGCTTAACAACAATAATAACAATAACATTGAAACAGCACAACATCAACAACATTTCAACCATTATATATAAAATCAAAGTTATTTCTTTTTTACACATAACTATGCAACATTGAACATTTTTATGGACTCCTAAAAGGCGACAATACTTTGCAACCTTTTATATTTCGTTGATAACAAATTGTAAAGAAATAATCAAAGTGAGTCTCTTTAGTCATTAAAAGTTTACGAAACAATTCCTAACTTTGGTCATCTGATGCTATCTTTCCGAACCTCGTAATTTTTTTTTATTTTTTTACGAGAAAGTTTATACAAAGCTTGTAGAAGTATTCATATGTCGCTTTGAACTTGCTTTTATAAACTTTTAAGTTTTGTTAATTGCTTAACTTGTTCATTGTTGCTTGTCAGTGTTTTGTAGGTGAATTTCACATTATTTTCACGGCTACATAAGTTTCATTAGCAAGTTTTACTCGCTCATATTATAATTGCGCGCATTACACTTTGCAAATAGTGTGGCTGTACATGTGTGTGTTTGGTGATATTTATTTAATTCCCTTTAAACGTGTTGTTTGTTAGTTGAGGTACAAGGGATTTAAAAAAAAAAAAAATCCGTAATAAAAAGTGTATTTTAAATATTTGAACTTTTCGCCTGTAGAGACTTGAGCTTGGATTTACAGTAAATACGCGAAATAAAAAACATAAAAATTGAAAATTAAATAAAAATAATGTTGCCAATGATGATGATAGTAATTAGTGGCATTTCAGACGGGATAAGTAAAAGACATTTCATTTGGATTAAATATTATGCAAAAAGTTATCGGTCTTTGGCACACATAACCTAAATTCTTTTACTTAATCTATTCAAATCGTCTGATCATCTTTTGATCATCATTTCATGTCCATCATCTTTATCAAAAGTAGCAGTGCTAAGCATGAGCTAATATTTTTAGCTCTTCTTCTTAATAGAATATTATTCTTTTATAATTTAATCCGCAAAAGGGGTATGGAAAACTTAAAAAATTTTTGTTTATACATGCGCTTCTAAAGACAAAAAAAGAATGAAAAATAAAATTGGGAACGAAATTTTTAAAAATCAGTCTTTTTAACAGTTACCAAAATCTTGTATATGCGGCATACTGTTGCGTTGAAAAAGTAAGACCAGTTTAATTGCATCTTTTTTTTTACCTATTTATTATTCTAAATCCATTTTGTCGCTTTCAAAGTAGCTCGCCTCACATACTATACCCTTATGCCAATGTTTTTTCCAATCCTCGTAACAGTTGTTATATTCGGTTTCAGGGACGGTCTTCGAAGCTTTCTGCAATTCAGCTTGCACATCTTCAACCGTGTCAAAACATAGTCCCCGGAGTGGTATTTTGAGTTTAGGAACCAGCCAGCAATCACAAGGGGTTAAATCAAGTGAATACCGTAGTTCTAGAACAACATGGGTTACATTTTTAATGAGTTGGTCTCGAAGAACCAACGTAATATGAGGTGGCGCATTATAGTGATCCAAAATTTTTTGCGAGTAGCTTAACGCAAAAGTAGCACTCAAATAATATTCCTTGCTACCAGTTTGGCCCGGCGGAAAGAATTCATAGTGCACAATACTACGATAATCGAAGAAAACTGTTAATATCGTCTTGATTGTTGAGCAAATTTGGCGCGGTTTTCCCTTTTTTGCCTGACCTTTTGCACGATATTCGCTCGATTGATCGGTTGTTTCCGAGATCCAAGTCTCATCTCTCTAGTGTGTTTCATCAACGATTGACAGTCAAAAATCACCTTCTTACGCGACGCTCTTTTACAAAGAATTTGATTATTTTTGGCGCCAATCGAAATTTGACGCCAAAATTTGTTTATTTATTTATTGTTTATATGTTTTCTAGATAAATTTACAAAGTATGGATTTAAAGGCTTAGAGATAGCTTAGATTGTATGCGAAGCCGTATTGAAAACTCTGACTTGTTAATTGCGATCCTTTACCGCCTTGGCTACTCAAGCGGATAAAGGACCAAAACAACCTTTAAAATGTTGTTTACTGAATCATCTGAAATACCAACAGCGCCGGCAAGTTTAGACGACAGTTTTTGAGCACCCAATCTTTGATTTATTTGACGTGACTGTCATGGGTAGAATTTAATGATCGTTCGAGACGTTTAAAACCAAGCGCAAGGGGAACACTAATGACGCTTATGTTGTGAAATTTGACACAGATATCTGTCACAGAATATTTCTGATCTGCGATATACGATTGGTGTCACTTTTTGAACACAGTATTACATGAGCGTTCGAGACAATACTAATAGTATTATGATGCTATTCGTTGTACGCGCCCTTCGACTGTTCTATTCATATGCAAATATCTGATGAAGAATCCAGCTTACCCGTTTTCTAAAGTTTGAAAGATGTCTAATTTCGAAATTACTCAACTGTCTTTAAAATAGTCGTTATCTAAGCATATAATTTCCAATGTACGCTTAAGTTTCTTAAGGAGATAAAAACACTTTGCTTCGTCAAGATGATTTTAAGATAAAAGCTATTGTTCTACTTCTAAGTTTTATCCATTGCGAGCTGTTAATATTCAAAATTTGTAAATTTTTATTAAAATTTTCTTTGGATAATTTGTTAATGAGAAAATTGTTTTAAATAATTTGTTTCACAAATTATTAATAAAGTTGTGCCGTAACATTTGTTTTGCGTCGTAAATCGTATTCTAAACTATTTGCTAATTTTAATTAAATTTCTAACCAAAGACAATTGCTTACACACATGCGTTTATATTAATGAATTTACAGGTATTATTCATTTAACAATTTTCTCTTATCATACTTAGTTGTGCAGCTACTTATTAACGTTTATCTTAAACAATTTCAATACACAAATAAAATTAATAAAAAAAAAAAAGACAAAAACAGAAAAAGAGGAAAGGAGGAAGATTTTCCATACGTTATCAAGAAGGCAAACATTTACTTTGCTAACTACATAATTTCAAAGCACAACACCAGTTTGAAGATTTCAGACAGACTTATTCAAAGGAATCATGTATCTCGCATGCATAGATATCTTTTCTCAACTATTTGATATGATGTGTGCGTAAATAATTTCACATGTGTGTAGATATGTTGAAAGCAATGAAGATTTGAAACTCTTTATTTGTTTATCTTTCTATATTGAAAATATGGGAATGTATTCTTGTACAAGATTATTTAGATTACGTCCCATGTAACTTATGTAATTTCTTATATATAAGCATACAAATTATTAGAGTGTATACGTATACAAAACTTTTTACTCTTTGTCATCACTTTACCAGATATTATTTAAAGTGTATTAAACATATTATCATACAGTTAAGTATGCCTTGAGTTGTTTGTGTCTGGGGATGTTATTGCTTACTGACAATCAAATAAATCTTGTTAATTAGTAAAAGATTTTTTATCTTAATAAATTCTTCAAACTATTCAATTTATTTTAAGTTTTTATTTTTTTTCTTCTTAATTCGTACTTATTTAACAATGGAATAATCAAATCAGTGTTTGAGTAAATATCACAATACCTGTCAATAACAGAAAACACTAAAGGCGCTCCAATTATGTAGATATCCATTTGTTTACTTCCATTTGTAACTACATATGAAGGCTATCATTTGCCAACAACAAATAAACGAACAGATGTTGATCAAATGAGATATTTTGAAAGTTTTGTATTAATATACACATGCAATAATGACTTCAGTATAATAATCTAAAAAGCTTAAACGGATAAGCCTAAGGTGAATTACATAAGTCTTTAAACATATGTAAATATATATACGTATGTAGAAATTAGTTTCAAACTTATCGTAAATAAGATTTTAATGGGTTTTAAACGAATTTCTTGATTCTTACATTTTTAAAGTGAGAGAAAATGTAAAAACAAAAAAAAAATTCTCTTCTTACGTGCGATAATAATTTTAAGCAAATTTTTTACACGACTGCAAATATAAGTACATAAGCGCTAATTCACTTGAAAAATCGCGTTAATGAAAAGTTTTCGAGTAATCAACAGCATTGTTTATGTCATATTTTTGCATGTGAGTTGCAAATTGTGCAGAAAAATTTTCTCCCGTAGTACGTAATAATAAGAATTGTGTGCGTTGATTTTAGAAACTTGTGTTTATTTCAAGTGCGACGATGTAATATCTAAAATTTAGAACTTTTTTTTGTATTATTCGGTCCGGGTAAAGCGGGTCGCGACCTAAATCGTGGGTACGATTTCGCATGCCGTCGTTTTTCTTAAAATGTAGCAAACGATACGAGGAGTGAAAATTGGAACTTTGCACGGATTATGCATTCTTAAGTTATAATTTATAGAAGTTTAAGTGAGATTTAAAACCTGGCATTTGGTTTTAATAAAAATTAATTTTTTACAAACAGCTTAAGCTGTATACTACCGGGAATGGAGTAATATTTTGCTTATCCTAAACTTCCTTCCATCTTCTCTTTATTAACCCGAGCCGTTGCATACATGTTTCAAGTTAAATTTGTTTTTAATTTGCTAAAAAAGTCTAAGGGAAAGTATGAAATACACCGAAAGCCAAAACGGAAATGAATATGAAAACCAGCAAGTACACGTAAGTAATTGTTTAATAATTTTTATTTGATTGTATTTATTATGGTAGATTAGATAGTATCTGCAATATTTAAAAAAACACCTTATTCTCAAATGTACAGAATGTGATTTATAATGATTAAAACGCACCTCATCTTCTTGAAGCGACAGTTAAATCAATCAAAACCTCCCTCTGAGATCTGACATTATTTTGCGCACTCTCGTCAATTTGTACTGATTACAATCGTTCCGGTTAAAGGGTTGCGATTGAATGTCTTGTAAAATAATTCAAATATGATATGGAAGTGAGGGGCTAACAAGTCACAATATGTTGTGGAAGTGTAGGAAGTGAAGATATTGTGATGTGGTCGTGTTTAGCAACTAGCAATTGATCAGTTTGAGGTATAAATTTTACAAATAAATTGCCAGAATTCGCAGCAGCGAAGAAGAGAATTGAACACTATCCGTAAACGTTCTTTCTGCGTCTGAGTATTGTGTTGAATATTTCGGAGTAAAAATTTTACTTAAAAAGAACAAACCTTTTTTCTTATTAGGTTAACGTATTACTCGATTAAAAATATGCTTTTTGAAGTTGCTTACCGAGGCATGTTTTTGGGCATGCTATCATTACTCCAACCTATCTGTGGATATGGCTAGGATACGTAGAACACTAATTTTTATTATTTGTTTCTTGCATATTGTTATGATGTTTCTGATGCGGTGACGAATCCAACGTATAATATTTTCCGGTAGAAAAATATAGAAAATAATAGAGCAACAAATTTTTATTTCGTAAAAAAATGTAAATAAGGAAAGCTTTCAAGTTTTAAATAAACATTGTTACGTAATAATTAATTTAAAAACATAAGAAGATTATTGCTTCACATATTCTCATGTCATCACAAGCAAGTCTTGGGCAAAACAACAAATTTTATTAGATATCATGCCAGGGGATGTTATACTGCATTTATTGAACAATTTGTAACGCGTCGGAGCTTACATCAGAGACTCTGTAAAGTATTCGTATGGTTAAAAACTTGGGTTTGTTGTTGATTTACTTGTACATGCTGAGCCGCTTGTGCGTCCATTTGTCACCTGTGCGATTGGACTTCGTAAGCAGTGTACATGTCCGTCTGAACTTTTTGTTTGAAATTCTTGATGTCCAGACATAGTATGAACCTCATATATATAAATTTGAAATTGTTTAAACAATGACTCCTCTCTTTAAGTTATAAGAAGTGAAACTTTCCATGCTTAGTGTTCGATTAACTCGGTCACAGTAACGAAAAAACCATTAACTAAAATATACTTCCAACAAAAGAGTATATACCGCTCAATCCTATGATCCAGATTAAACTCGCATTAGCAATTGTCAGAAGTGAAGGGTGAAAATAGTCGCGATAAGCTTTACAATAAGCAAGAAATTTATTTAGATTATTTAGATGCCGTCATGTATCCAAGAGTCGCATTTTCAAAATTATGCTTTTCTTTTCCTAAACTTCAAGAAAAAATACTACATTTTTTCAATGATTAAAAAATAGGAAACTAAATTAATTAAAGTGAACTGTAGTTCTATCAGTTCAGTGTTCTATGCTCCAAGGCTCAACTTTTTTAAGTTAAGAAGAAAATCTCTAAAATATAAGAATTTTTCTAAATTGCTTAATAATAGTTTTATGGAAATATGTACATTTCACATATACATATATATTGCCTTGGCAAAAAAGAAATTCCAGTCAACCAATGACGAAAGAGGCATGGTGAGAGATAGAAAGAAATAGTGTGAGAGAGAGAGAGAGGGAGAGGAATATTTATTAAAATTTTCCTATGCGTGTTAGGTTGGAAAGAATGCAATTTCATTTCGCGTTTTTCTAGTTTTCAATTTTTAATCCTTTCTAATTGACGAAGAGAGAAAAAAATCATTTTTAGTTTTATTGTTTTCTCTATTTGAGATGAAGTCATGTTTAGCGATCGCATTTGATCGCATTTGGTTTTTGAACCAGTGTAAGGACAAGTTTCCCGAACCGTTTAGTTTATTAGGAACGCCGAAGCATTTCTAAATTCTCTAGCTAACCTGACTTTGTTGTCTCCTTTACTATATTGGAATTTATTTCCGACCATATTAATTTGCATTTTCAAGTGGTTGAGTTTACTTGTGCTATGGTATTGTTAGCAACCGGATAGAAAGGACAAATGTAAACACTTGTAATAAATGGAAAAACAATTGCATACATTTTAAGTACATTCATATATCCATTTATGCACATCTTCTTATGTAAGATTTAATAAAAATTTATTTTAGAGATTAAAAGGAATTCGATAAATGGTAGACAATATCAAAAATTTTCTTCTTTGGGCAATCTATGCAAATTCAAACAAGAAAATCTGTGTAATATTGTAAGGATTTAGATATTTTTACTTACTTTTTCAGTGTATGTAAAGTAACCATACAAAACGGAAACGGAAACAATTTTACATTACAACATAAGACGTCTTTGAATGTGAGTTAGCAGTGCGTTTCCTAACATTCGTTCACTTCTACGGGATAATAGTAAGCTTTTGTCATAGAAAATTACTGTAAATGCTTTACTAAGATGTCAGAGTAAAAAAATGAGAACAAAATGAAAAAAAAAAAAAAAATAAATAAAGCTACAGACTATTGTTAAATATAATGTTATAGTTTTTTTCTTTTTTTAAACCTCCCTTCTTTTCTTCAAATCGGTTTTTTAATTAAAGCAATTTTTTTTAACTTTAAAACACTTAGATCGGTCTCTGCCTGCCCAGACGTCACTAATATTATAATTTTTTAATAAAACAATTTTGTTTTCTTGGAATATATTCATTTAGGATATAAAAAATTTAAAATAAGTTGATAGCAAAAACTGGTCGATTTAAATGTTTCAGTTTATTCTACGACACCATATTTTACTTAATTAACCAAATCTCTTTCCGTCCTCGATTTTAACTGATAGGGAAACATTTTTTTGAATGCATTTTCGAATGTTGTTTTCTAATTCTAAGTTGGTAAATATTTACTGGTCTCGATTTTTTCACACATAATCCTAAAAAATAATGAATTACTCAAAGACTGTCAACATATATAAACGTGAAGCAAGAAATACTTGGGAATTTTCATATTTTTAGAAGTAATGTGTTTGAAAAATATAGGCAAATTTTTTGTGTCCTAAAACTTATTGAAACACTTTAGGCGGGCAAGCTCGAGCTTTAAATGTCGTGCATTGCTTTGCTTAATTTAGTTCTTTATCTATTTTGGCCCTCCATACCAAAAATTAGAACTTTTTAACATATCCCACCTTGCTAGAAGGCTAGGAGTCGTCTGCTTGCAGGCTTCTCTAGTAAGCACTGCGCTCAAGATTTAACAAACAGGTTTGTGTGTTATTGTGGGGGCTGGGGAAGCCTTTATATGAATTTGTTCCGGGTGCATGCTGGGTTGATATAAACTTCTTGTACATTAAAAATTTTAAGCGGTCGATAATGCTAATGCCTTGCAGTTTAAAATTTCGTTTAAGAGAATACAAGTTGACCCCTCACCCTATATCACAGGTGCTTGTTAGTAGTACAAACAAGTATATATACATAAACCACGTAGCTTTCGATGGGAGCGGTATATATGTATATATATCGCGTGTGCTCTGTACGATTCTTCGGGGAAGACTAAGCACAGTTCGGCGAACACAGCGCGTTAGGCCCGACTATTGGGTACGGTCCTTTGGAGAGTATTCGTGATGGTTGTGGTTATTCATTAAATAATTAGAGGTGCAGATAGGATCCGACTTGTCCAGAGGGACCCTTCATATCGGGAACTCTAGTCTTTGTGTAGGCCTTCTCCCTTGCAGGGCTGTCTTGCAAGCTGGGGAGAGCCGGAAATCGCTCGTAAATTAAGCGATAACCCTGCTCGTCTGATTAAGCTATTCAAGCTGGTGCCGACGTTAAACCGTAGAGGCATCTTATTATAATATAAAAGTTTTGTTCTCGTAACAACACTGACTGAAAATAGCCTCAGATTAAATTATATATTAAGTCCCGGAGGAAAATAAAAGAAACATTGTGTTAGCTGAAGGAATGTGGGGTATTTAAGGGGGTCCTTGCGTGACTAAAATGTTTTTTCTGTTTTCATATGAAAGCATTTCCAAAATAAGAACTTATAAGGAGAGTCGTTGTAAAAACGGTCCGATTCATTCCAAATTTAATAGAGTTGTTTGTGCGAAGTTTCGTCGAAATATACCGAAAATTGCAATTGGTATGTATGTGTACAAGAAATACAAAGGCAGATAAGCACGCTTAAATCGATCCAGAAAATTGTTGCTGGGTATAGTTGAAACTACTTTCGACGCATAAACTTTGCATACTTTTATCGTAAACGGTGCAACATGTACAAATTATAGTCGCCTTAGCCTTTTTAATTTAGTGTGCTTAATACACGGCTCTGTGCATATTCTTTTTCGCATATTTTCAACTTTTAATTATTGCCTTTAAACCATTATTTTGAAAAAGAATATTTCATTAATCCTTTAAACTGACTAAATTTTGCAGTTGTTCCATAAATTATTATAGGGTACCGTGCGTAGACCTTACCTCGAATTGACATAGCAGATATAACAGATATAATATTATTATTTGGCAGCAGAGACAGTAGTTTTCCAAGCATAGTTCAAAGAAGAACAATCTGTAATAAATTGATTGGTTCGTTTGGTTTTGTCAGCACTTTTATCTTTACGAAGCTCGGGAAAAGTGTGCTGAATGCATGCACGGTGAACTTGATTCAAAAGTGAAGTCGCATAATTTTATTCAATAATTTTCTTTTTACATAATTTCATATTATTGTCAAATATTTTGTTTAATTATCTCCTAACGAATCTTACTTTACTAAAAAGTATGTTGATTTTCATTTTTTTCTGTTTTTTTTTTAGTTATTGGATGAACTTGTTAAGAAGTTCATTATAAAAATCCTTCATTACTGTAGGTATCTCAAGGAAAATGTAGAACATTTTTTACGTTTTGTCAAAAACTGTAACTTTCGTTAATAAAGTTTCTGGTTTTTTTCTTCTTCCTTTGTGCCTCTTGATGTATGTACAAAATATAATTTTAAATTACTCTAATTGGCCGTTACTTTCGTACTTGGTGGCTCTGTGCCTTAATCCTGCAGAACTTCAACACATAGCATATATGTATATGTATGTATGTATGTATGTATGTATGTATGTATGTGTTTATATATATATATAAGCTCTCTGACGAGGATATAAATGTATATTTATACGTACACATGCATACATTCATGTGTGTATATCCGAACACAAGCAGAGATCCTTGTGTCTCTATTAAAATTCATCTGAATGGCTTCATTTTGATAATAATTCTCATTATAGAATTATAACCTCTTTTGTATGACATTTGAACTTACTTTACGGTCTTCATTCTCTCTCTCTCTTTCTTTCTTTCTTTCTATACGTATGCGTACGTGTATGCGTACTTTTGTAAATTGTTACACTCGGTATGGTATGTGCAATTATATTTAATTTGTCTCTTATTATTCAGCCTTCATACAACATGCACTGTGTATTTGCGTGCGTTTGTATTTGTGTTTGTGTGTGCATATGAATTTATATCTTTTTTAACGTTTTTTTTTTTTCTCTACTGAACATGTGTTGACATTATAGGACCACCACCACCACCACCATCACCACCACTACCACTGTATAGCGAAAAATATGGTCGCATAACATTCCATTTAAAACGCCCATTAAAATGATTCTTTTTTTTCCACTGTCTTGCCTATCCAGACATTTCCTGTAAGCCACACATAGCGTACATAACTTTATAATATAAATGTTTTTCATGATTTCATGACTTCTTCTGCATCTTTTACTATTGCTATACTTATTTGTTTTTGCTTTTTTCAATTTTAACAAAATTTAAATGTTTGTCTCTGCATCATAAATTGCCGCATTTTACGTGTACACGTACATATTTATGCTCACTTTCTTATTTTTGTTCTTGTGCTCTAACCGACCTATATACATGTACATCCGTAGTCGCTGCCTTATTTGTTCATATGATGATTATTTTATTTCTTTCTTTTTATTATTTTTTGGTTTTTTAGTTACTATTCCTTTACTAGACCCCTCAATGCATGTAACACAGTAGCGTAATTGCATAGAAGAAATTTACATTTGTTTTGAGGCGTATTTTAGATACCTTTCATCTGAATCGGATATTGAAAAACCGCAACACTTTTTACTTTCTTTTTACTTTAGGCTTTCCTAACTCCTTTAAAAACTGCTTTTTGTTAGTTTTTATTTCAAACGATCAGTCAAATAATATTAACAAACGTTTGGATCAGACGGAACGACAGATGGATGCATGCAAGGATTTGGCTTACGCCTTGTCAGTCCTTTAGTAATTATGAGCATATTTATTGTATTTTTATTAATATCATAGGACTTGCAGGTCACGAAGAAATTTTGTTTCCTGTTGCTTAGGAGACATCTGTTGTAAATTCTAGTTAGAGAATACAAATTTGGACTACAGAATTTTATATTAAGTTTTGTTTACGACAAAGCTTCAACAAGCACAAAAGTGGCAGTAGGGAAGTAGGGAAGAGAGGAGCCAACGGATGGACATATAGACAGAGGAATGGAAGATCGAAATGAAAAGTTTAAATTGAATGAATGCCAAAGAAATAAATAAATAGGTACATATATATATATATGTGTGTATATATATATAACAGGTCCACAAATAATTTTCCTGCATTGAAATTTTTCGTTTTGTAAAATCTATACATTCAATTCTCCCGAATATCAGATATATTGACACGGAGCTTTACTCTATTTTTAACTGGGTTAAGTCGAGAATGGAGTGAAAATGCAGTTAGCCCCGAAACAGTTACAAAGTAGTTTACGAGATTTCGGGCAAAAATATTTTTGTCTTGCAAATAATGGAATTCGCATAGCAAAAGTAAACGCGGAAGTAAATTTCAACATAGGCTAGGAAGGTTTCGTAACTGCAGTGTATTTTCCAGATCTGTCTCCTCCTGATTGTCACTGGTTCAGATCGACGCAGTCATATTTCGCAGATCAGCGATTCATAGAAGCTGAAGATGTCCGAAAATGACCTCAAGAATATTTCGATCCGAAATCGACGAGGGCATCCGCAAGATACCCGATAAGTGAGTGAAGACCATCGGTAATAGTGGTAATTAGCTCGATTATTGAGCTTTCTAATAAGAATGTTTTGAATGTATTTGAATTTTATTTTATTTTTTCTTTTTATTTGTAAACCTAACATATAAAGATATATATATATATATGTGTTACACTGTATGGAACCAGAAGTTCCATTATAGATTTGTTATATATAAATAGATATATATGCTATATCAGACTCGTTGTCTTTACAACCGAAATAACAAATCTAGTATACCAGCAGCGCCCGTTGATTGGTATAAAAATTTTTTTTTTCTATTTCGCACAATCTAAAGAAAAAAACGGTGAAACATTCTCATAAAAATTTCTTGAATAATTTAATTTTTTGTTTCTTGCTGGAGTCAGTTTATCAGATTATATTAATTTATTTTTTTTTTTTTTTGTTTTTTTTTTGGTAATAGCAGCAATACTGTTTTAGCTTGTAAAAGTTAAAGAAACAGTGAAATTCTGTTAAATAGTGAGTGAAATCATGGAAAACCTGATTGAAATTTTTTTGGAAAGATTGTACATTCTATGTAACGGTCACCGAATATTGTATCGATTATATACTGCTGCTCTGTTCACTATTTAGGTTGTATTTAATAACGAAGCTTCTTCGAACATCATTGATCTCTTCATACCAGCATTCTCTTAATGTGTGTTAAACTGTGATTTGAATAAAGAAAGTGACTAAAAGGGTTTGTTGAGCGTTAAAAAGAGTTTTTAAATACTTCTTGGCTAAATTTGTCGCAACAAGTGAAAATGTTAATATATAGGTAAGGTTCGACAAAGGCAAAGCCATTTGCAATCTAGCAATCGACAATAGGTGATTCACTGTGGCAATAAACAAATCTACATGATAACGTATGCAGAGGTCACAAACAATCGCCTCCCTGTTTCTATTCGCACCGTCAAAGATGGGAGGCGTACCTTTCTTTTTTATCAAACCGTTTACAACACTGACAAGTGAACTTTAGCGAGATTTTATCAAGCGTACACATATGATCTTGATAAATATAAGATCTTAAATCGATGTGTGTACGTCCGTCCGTCCGTCTTTACAGATGTGTATGAAAAGCAACCTCCTCAGGACTTTATATTTTTGCTTATTACCCATAAGCTGTAATAGACGATATGATAAATATTTTCTCGCATGGAAAAATGGAAAAAGT
This sequence comes from Glossina pallidipes, assembly GCA_000688715.1. Classification (NCBI taxonomy): domain Eukaryota; kingdom Metazoa; phylum Arthropoda; class Insecta; order Diptera; family Glossinidae; genus Glossina; species Glossina pallidipes. Next base: position 18,535 of record JMRQ01002017.1, on the reverse strand, counting down.
CGCCCTCGACTATCCAGTGTTATAGAACATTGAAATTTCATTTTTATACCCTATACCATTCGTTGTGCGGACGTGTGCTACTTGAGATCGAACAATCTTTACTAAAGCAATTCTGAATCAATCTAAACTTGTCTGTCTGTCTAACCGCTTGTCTGATGCGTGTTCATATACTCTCCTGTTCAACCTGCCATTTTTGAGATGATGTAATGTGGTAAGCCGGCGCATTTTCGCCAAAGGGCAGACGCTATCAAGCATGGCTCGGATCTGATCACGTTTAATACGACTTAACGTACCACGCTTTATTCCGAAGACTACTTATAAGGATAACTATATTAAGCAAAGTGACGTAGTGTTTAATACTTAGCCGTGGCTCACTGGTTTGCTTATATGAGATCAAGGAAATGTGGATTAAAGATTCGGTTAAAAGCGAGTTTAAATTGTTAATTTTCTTTCATTTCTCCCCCATCACTAATATGAAAAAATTTGTTAAATGTAATCACCCTTAAAAGCAATCCTGTGTCATTTTCTAAACCCTTCTTTCCGATTATTCTAGTATTTCGGGAAAATATGGTTTTTCTGGTCTATTAAAAATCTAAGCACCAGACTTCGGTTTTCTGTTTAGAAAACTTTTGAATTTCTGGACTTTGAGAAATTTTAGTTATGAAAACTAAACATAAAATGTAGGAATTATTTTACTCACCGGTGGGAGATAACATATATGAAAGAGTAAACATATAGGAACGTTATGTATGCTCTGAGAGTCAACTTCTGTGTGACAACTACTTTAGGCACTTATAAATCGTATATCCGCCAAAAGTTTTTTTTTTGAAATTTTTACACCTAACTTTGGTAGAATTTCCAGCAATAGACGAGGGATAAATACTAGTAAACAGAAAGGGGTCATCTGTGAAATTCAAAGTATATTACGTACTATTGTTGGTATTTTTTTAACCGGGCAGTTGCATTTAATATTGCTGCTACTTCAACACCGGTTCACGCACCCGTAACGATTGTGCTTTAAAATGCTGTAAAATTTGAACGGCATGAGTATATGGTACAAATATACAAACGTTTATCTATATCCAGCCAAATATGCTCTCATAATGACAATAAAAGATAATGACATTTTGATTGGATAAAAAGAAAAGAAAAACACTATATACAACACAACATCATAAAAAAGAGTAGATAACAAGCATAGAGAGACAGACCGACGATGGCGAAGATAAAGGTACTGATTGGTTTTGGCATACGCGGATACTCGCTTGTATGTGTTTTGTACGCGTAAACTATATGACATGAAAAAAAAAGAAAAATCCCCTCGACAAATATATCCATAAACAAAAGCAGCTCTAGTGAGGGAAAAAAAAATTACCAAGCTTAGCTTGCTTGGCGTTGAATCAGAAACAAAAAAGGGGAAAGAAGGAAAAAAAGCAATGACGTGTGTCGTTGAAGTGTTTTTTAAGTCTGCGTGAGTAAAATTGGCGCCAATTGATTTTGTATGCTTATAACTAAACATATTGACCATACGAGTGGCTGTTTTACATGCACATATAAAAAGAATCAAGTGGCCAAAATGCAAAAATTAAAAAAAAAAAAAGAGAACAAAACTGAGTACGAATCTTTCAGACAACACGTGTTCTCGATGTGAATGCTGAAGCATGGAAATTTTTTTACATTAAGTGGAATACATCGACAACGGCTGACTACTATGTGCTTTCGTTTTTTTTTCGTGATGACAGGATATTCTAACAGAAGCCTCAAGCCATAAACGTGCCTATTATTGAAAACTAAGCAAAACAAGTATACCCATGCATTGCCATAAAAAATTATTTTGTATGTATGAAGATGTGTGAATTCAACAAACTATTATTGACTAGTTTCGAGCGAGCAATGTGAACACTTTTATATTTCATTGCAGTTTTAAAGACGTATAAGCCAAGCAGGCAAGCTCTGCTGGTGAGAATATTTATTGGAGTCTTTACACGTTGTATGCCAAATAAAAGATCTAGTAGTCTGCATATGATATGGGCCGTTGGATCGAAGGCGGATAAACACGACCAACCAAATAATTTTCCTCCAAGTATGGATATGGTGTAGAGACTCAAGGAAGCCAACTTGCGTTATATGTATGTCTTTAAAACAAAGAGGAGAACTCTTCGGATAATCCAATCCCAACTCTAAGTAAAAGCGCAAGGTGCCAGGTGCTTTCTCAGGATGTTTAACTTCAACACATAACGAAGGCATGCGACCCTCGAATCCTCTGATCCGCAGACCTGGCCGTATTAAGTTGAACATGCCTTTGAAGGACTTCATAACATTGCCGTTTACAATTCGGACGGAAAATCGTGGAATAGTACTTTGGTGATGTGGTGAATATTTGGAAACATTCTGAGAGCGTTACACACGATGAAATTGTGGTTTCTGGAGATTAGTGGTTATAAAAATTTAGCGAACCCATGCGTTAATCCCTCTTGGGTTAGTTCGGCCTGGCGTCTATGACAACAGTCACAACGATATAAGAAATGTGCTGACAAAAAATTGCAATTTTTTACGGCGACTATAAAATAAACTATAAGCTTTTTCTGTCTCTTTACATGTCAGATTTGTTTCGGAAGTTTTCAAGTTCTGAATAAAAGCAAATCTCTAACCTATTCTACTTGCGAGAAGAGGGTGGTTCGGTATAATAAATAAAGTAATAGTAGTGAGATAGTTCACCTCTCGTATCTCGCCCATCGTACCTCAAGCATGAAACTGAGTTTGTAAAATGGACCCAGTGTTGGCCTTAATGAGCAAATAGATTATTGCACAAGTTTAGTAGGAAATTGACGCTTTCGATGCTTTCCATAAAATTTTTGAAGAAAATCAATTTAATTTATAAATGAAAGATTGAAAGCTTGATTGAAAGTCGTTTTCAGCTAGTTGCCAATGAAAATATATATTGGATATGTATTTATGTGTATGTGTGAGCGTAAAAGAAAACAGAAATGTTCAACGTGAGAGTTAAATGTGCTGATGACTCTTTAGGACAACGCATACAAAGCAATTCGAGCGTTCACGTACCATGATAACGTTTTTATTTAGTTTTTCATTTTTCGGCACTGTTGTTCCGTTTCTTGCTCTTTGCGATTCTAGCAAATTTAAGTGTTGATATTAGGGTCGACATAATGTTGCAAGTACCAACCATTGGGAAGTTTTTTCTTCTATTTTTTCCACAAAAATAAGTTCAGAGTACAAGAAGCAACAAGAAAAGGCCTTTTGGCAAATACGACATATAGACAGACAGACAGGCGAAGAGATAGAGGAATGGAAAAACATAAACCCAAACTTTATATGGAGAAAATCGAAGTTGTGAAAAGAACTAAGCAAAAAAATTTTGTACGGCACATTGCCAAAATTGTGATAAGCAAACTATGAAAATGAATTTCCTGGATGTGCTTCAATTACTTACTTAAAGGGGTTTGATATTCAATGCATATTTCCTTGAAACTCTTAACATATTCAACAAATCAATTTTACATTTTTTTTAATCTTTTTGCTACTTCTGCTTGTTAAACGTAGGGAGGAAAAAGAACAAATCATTGATGCATGCAATTATGTATAACGGAAATGTGTACTTTTGTATATGAATTGCTTTGAATGTCTGTTTTTCTTTTCTATAAAATTTTTCTTTTTTTTAAAAATTTTATTATTAAGTTGAGAAAAAAATAAAAACTACAATATAAACTGAAGTCTCCTTTTATGAACAAAGAAGAAAAGCGAAGAAAAAACCTAAGGTACTTTTTTTTTTATCGTTTATTTTCTTTTTGTGACTGCTTACGGTCCCTAAGTTGTTTGTAAATCTATCTCTTTCTAATTCATTTAAGCTATTTGTTACACTGTTGGTTAAACTCTTGATTTATCTTACTTGGCTTAACTTTTCATAGAGTTTCGATTTGAGCACTTAACTTATACCGAGCAGTGATGCTTGATATTCTCCTTTCCAGAGTTACTTACGTTATTATGCATTTTGTTTCACCCCAACGTAGACATTGATTAAATGAAGTGTAGTAGGCCTGTGGTATAAAAAATTTTTCATTCATTTCCTTTTTCTTTTTTTTTTTTTTTTTTTTCAATTCTTGCTATCATTACTTTGTGTCCTTGATTGTGTTTGAGTGGTGGTTTTGCTAATAACTTCAAGTGCTTTTAAATGCATTTCAAATGAATGACCGACTGCTCTTGAGAAAAACTTGTTGTTGCCTTAGACTTATAATGTAACTATTCCTTGTTGTTGTTGTTTTTTGATCTTATTGCGGTGTCTATTATGGAGATGAAGGCCTAAAGAAATAAGTTAAATAAAGTGCATGCTTCACTAAAATAAATTCATTTGTCATCCGAAAAGTATACTAGAGTTCTTTTTGAATGAATACAAAACCTTAAGAAATTAAAACAAAAATATCCCAATGAACAATTTATGAAAACTACAAGAGTGTTCGCAGGTAAGTCGTCTGTCGATTTAATTGTTTTTCTTTGGAATAAAGCGAAAAGAGATTTTGCATTCAAGATATGTTAGTTGCAATTTATATCCAACGACTTTGAAAAATGGGTAGCGCTGCTTAGTTTTTGAATTCCTGCTTCCATCAGTATTCATTATATGTGCGAGGTAAATAAGTGAAATTAGTTCTCCTCATTTAGCGTGAAATGTCAAAAAATGTGAAATAAAGTTGCTGTTCTTGTAGAGCACCTTTATAATATAAGCTAGCGTTGACGAAGCGTTTCTTATCATACGTTGTAGTACTGGCGATGCGGGATATATTAAGTTTGGAGGGATTTATGCAGAAACGTGTTTGAAGATAAATTTGAGTTTAAATAGCAAAGACGCCTTCCACCTGCCTTAACAGAGCTCTGTAAAGACACTAACAGAGCTCAGATTTCGGTTAAGGTAATTGGTAGGTATCTTGGCTAGTTAAACCGAATTTGCCTTCACACTCTTTGTGTAGCGTCTAGAAGGACTTAGGACAACATTTAGTACATCAATCGATTCTGAATAATTTTGTGAATCAATATTAAGCCACCTGTTTAACCGTTCCCTTATGTCGAGTGTCGTCCATATATTTTTCTGTTTAATTTACATGGTAGGCATTTTAAGAGATTGTCATCAAAGTTGGCATACGCACTTGTTTTGGTTCAAGGGCGCGTCCTATTGAAAATATTTTGGATCGGAGCACTTTACGACCACTATCCATGTGGAGCTTCCTTTTGAAAAAGCTATTATACGAAAAAATTTTCAATATTTGAATTTGTTCACAAAAATTTCTGCGTAATAGTTGGCATATCCCATATGACGGTTCCTATTAAAAATTAAGTTCGCATTCTAAGCTTTCATATTTCGCGGCAGAAACTGATCCGAAATAGAAGTAGATTCAGCTTAAACCCCATCCCACACAAGAACTTCTATGAAAAGTATATCTTCGTATAAAAGCCCCAGGCAATTTCCAAGCAAAGTAGATGTGGGACTGTACAAGTTGCAGTGGTGTAGGATATCTGACGGTTGTGTTGAAAACTATAAGCTTTTCTCTTATTGTTTATGTAAATATATATATTTGCCGTTTGCAATGACGATAATTTGAATTTTTCTATCGAAATTTTCAGTGGCATTCGCTCTTGTGAGCATTGAACAATTTGCACGAAAAATGCATTTAATATAGCAATCGAATGTAATGCTTTTCAATGTATTCATTACATGTCCTCCTGCAATCGGCGTTTTCTTCCATTATTCCAATGTTATTTGCTTTAACCGCATCGACATTTGTACCAATTATGTCACAGCGTATACACGTCAAAGTTTGTTATTATTACTATTGTCATTGTATATACTTTTTTTTTTTTTTATTGTTTACAAGCAAATGTCGTAATAGTCTCAGTTGATTTCCGTGGCCACGGAAGCAGATCTACTATTACATATTTATAGTCAAATTATTCAACTTGGATGTTCATTTCTTATTAATGATAAAACTGAACGTTTATAACATGACTGCCTTTGACTGTAACAAACTTTTTTAAATATTTATTAAAAAAAAAAAAAAAATATTTCTCTTATTTTCCAACTTTGATAATAAAATATTCCATGAAAAGTAAAAAATATCGTCTTTCTTAAAAATTCATCTTGAATTGTATGTAATGCGAAAGGACCGTTGCTTTCTCTTAAACCAGCAACCTTGAACTATAGTAAAAACTGCCAAAAAGGGGCAAAAAAGAAAAGAATGTATTTATAAGCAGCATGAAGTAGGAAAATTTCAAACAAATGGAATTATTAAAGAAAGCAAAAAAAAGTTCTGTGTATGCGCACATATGTACCTAAATAGCATATATAAGTACAGTTGCCTTCATATGCATATCTTCGTATACAAATATTTTCATATATACGTATGTATATATTTATGTGCATATGTATATATTCGTATACATACATATATATATATATGTATGTATGTATGTATATTTTTACATGTACATACATCTGGGGTTTTTAGTTTGGATAGAATGCAATCTTAGAGAAAATTGGGTCACATATGTATGTAAACAGTACCAAAAGCCATAAAATTTTTTTCTTTTTTGGGTTTTTCATTACGAAATAGCGAAAATGGTTAAAATCTGTCAGCTTTTTCATTGCATTGACCTGCTAAGAAACTTTTTATAACTTTGTTCTTTTGTACAAAAAGTTTTTTTTGCAAAGAGTATAAAATGAATTATTCAAAATCTTAAGATGAAGAAAAATTCTCACTATGATTTTATGGTAGGAAAATTTCCCTTGATATCTATATATATATATATATATATATACCTGCTTAAGTAGGCTGATCAAACTTTATGCACTTCTTTTTGAGACTTTGTTTTAAATATCATACTCCCTTTTTTACGAGATTGAGAATGTGAAGTGAGGTATGAAAAAACGCTGTTCACGTTTTCTCTTATGCGACAGAGAATGAGTCCCTTCTTTCTTCTCTTTCGAGCAGCATTCTGTTTTTGCTAACCATTTTAATATAATCAATAACTACTCATACTCAATGAGCCATTTGATATTGACGAAAATCACGTTTGGTTACATTATGCACTTTCTTTTGCACGATTTCCATAAGAGCTTGAATATCACGTTAAAGTGTCTTCAAAAATGTACGCGTACAATAAACATGCTTTCACTTATGACGTTATAATTCGATTTCCATTGGCTTTCATGAACTTTCACCACCACAAAATTTCTTGCCTTTAGGAAGGATCTATTACAAGGAGTGTGAAAATATGTCGCGTATAAACTTGTTGAAGTCTGTGCAGCTTTTTACTTTGCGTGAACACCTATTATCGGAGAACATCATTCTCTGTCTGTGATGAAGGACCTAAATTTTAGCTGGGATCACTTTTATATTGCTGAACATACTCCGCATAGCCAAAAATGAAAATTTATTTCAATGACTCTATAGAAAATGTAATGGCGAGAGTGACGAAGATAAGTAAAACAGATAAGGAAAGTATATTCGGTCGCGACCGAATTTTTTGTAACCATAATCGTTATACTAAAAAAGCCATAAGAAAAACATAATTTTCATGCTCTATAATATGAAGTGGGCATAGCTGATTTTTTCTATTTGAAAAATACAAATTTTTGTCGTATTGTGAGCCTGTCCTTTGCAAAGTTTAGGTCAATTCCAAATTTTTTTGCAAATTTGTAGGCGATATACAAAATTTTGAAGCGTCTTATGAAAACAATTAAATTTTAATACACTATAATATTGGGTAGGCGCGATGAATTTTTTCCATTTTTGTACACAAATGTACAGCAGTGCCCATAGAGTATGCGTGCAAATTTTCGCGCCTTTATTTGCTATAACTTATGAGTAATGAGGAAAAAATCAATTTTTCATTCTCTTTGGAAAACAGAGGTGTTCCCACCTTATGTATGATAAGATTCAAAACGTTTACATAGAACACAAAATAGGTTAAGCAATTCATAGTTTGATATACATTGACTAAGATGTATGAAGCGACAATTCTGAGATGGACGGATAGAAATACTCAACTTAGTTTCATTTCACAAGGCTGGTGAATTTGTAACACTATTTATCAGCTTTACTAAGAAGGTGATGCCTAAAATGAACCCACGTTTCTTAAGCGAGGGTAAAGTAAGCCGCAGTAGTCTGTTCTCACATGCTCGTAACAAAAGTCGACATTCCCATGGCAAATACCTTAGCGCTAAAGGTAAGAATTGTTTTACTCTACGAACATAGGACGGACGCGTGTTCAAGCAACGATATATAAATTTTTTTTACGTAGTATAGGTCCTGAAATCATTTCGATCCGTGTTTTATGAAGTCAAGTTTTATTTATGAAGTGCTTACTCCGTAAATTAAGCTGGAGCTTGTTGTCGAATAGTATTTCAAGATAGAATAACTTTACTACGTTCTGCAGTTTATGTTACTCGATGAAGTATCCTCTAGTGAGTAACCTCCTTATTGAGACTAATAGTTTATTTGCCTTCATTTAAATTTATTGTTAACAAATTGATTGAGGACCCTATAGCCATCGATAAATGTTCACAATTGAAAGGGGAGGGATCACTTTTACAACATCTGCACACATCACGATGCGGGACGATTCAATCACATGCGGAATACATGTATTGAGAACGTCTTCATGGTGAAGATGAGAAATTTAAACTTTATTCGCTTCGATATATTCTCCAAGCGATTTTCGTTCTTCTCAATCGCATAAATTGAATTTTCTTTAAAACGATGTAAAAAATTATTTGTTATAGTGAATATATGAGATTTATGAACATATTTTTTGTGGCGTTTCTTTCTGCGGTTCCCATCTACCGTGCGAAGATAGGTTCACCTATATCTTCTGTCTCACTAATTAAGGCTTCTAGAGTAGGGTATAATAAATGTCTTGTATTTTTTTGCTTCCTTTTTTATTATCAATTCGATTCCAGTCGATGGCTTGGCATATTATTAAAAAATCCTCTACTAAGCTACAAAAGTTTCATGGTTTAATCGAAACCACAAAGTTAGGATAACACAATAAAGCTGCGTATATGTTTTCCGTATCACGCACACATATAATAGATTAAAGAATCTTCACAAAACGAAATATATAAAGATACACATGCACTATGTACAAAGAGATGTATATTATTGTGATTTGGTAAGACATACGCACAGACACATACGCAACCGCAAACAAATTTTGGGTGATGAATACGAACCTAAATATTTTGGTTTTACATGTGTTTAGATTGAAGCCGAGCTGAAAAAGAGGCGAGAGTAAGAAAATTCTTTGAATTATATAAAACGTAGCACATTACGTCACGTAGTGTCATGTCATCGCATACATCAGGCATCACAGGGAAACAAAACTGTCACGTCATCTTGTTGTCTCAAAGTGTTGCATATAAAATAGGCAACAGCAAAATACACGCGTACACACACCGTTACTGGAATTATTTCCTTTCTAAACATTCAACGATTTTGAAAGGAAGTTGAAGAAAATGAATAAATCCTATACACACATGCAGACACACACACACACACACTTATATATATATATATATATATATATACTTTATTTAATCATATACATATATATATATATACGTACATTATATACATATGTAGCGCACGCATGCACAGACGCGCGGCGAAAACGGAAATGGCAACTACTTCGGTATAAATGATGTTATATAGTGTAGTAAGTGAACGAAAAGACTTTTTCACAAATGTTTCAAAATTCTGAATGTGTGCAATTTTGAAGAAAATTTTTGTATTCCTCAGGAAATGTTATATTCACCGACATGCATATATATATGTATATATATATATATGTACCTGTACGGCCAGGTATGTATATGTATGTAAAGCGAAATAATAGCAAAGTTAAAAAATATTTGACTGACATACTGACAGTCAAAAAGACAGACAGACAATTTAGTTTAGTTTACGTTTTAGTTGAGTAAAAGTCTTCTAGATCGCGTACTACGTACATATTCTTCGTGTTGTAGATTTCTATTTGACACCGAGGATGTTGAAAATTTTATTCTTTTGTGTTTTGGTTTAGATAAACCTTTTCCTTACCACGAAAGCAAAATGAAAGCAACAATAAGTTAAAATCCATTTGATTGTCATTAGCGGCACTCATGAGGCGTTTGTTGTTCACAATGTTTTCTTTTGCTTTCATTGTGATTTAATACGTTTTAACTGCATAATCTGCAAATATTTGGTTGTGTGACAAGCAAGAAAATGTACGTTTGACTGACAGTTGTTATATCCATTACCAGAAAGTAAAGATGACAAGAAATTCTTTTTTGCCATTAGTAGGCTTCAAAAGCCGAGAAACTAATATTTAGATAAACTAGCATGTTCTACAGTCAATTAAAAACAAATTAGAGATGAATTAAAAATAAATGTAAATCAAAATTTAATGATCTAATTGTGGCCATATTGGCAAACCGTTTCGACTCACATTTGGATAGTAGTAGAACAGTCGGCGTTTTTTCATAGTTGTTTCAGTCCCTTCTATATTGTTTGTGCCGAATTTCTGCCCTCTATTTCCACGTCCGCGACTGACCTAATTTCACAAAGAAGTGGATCAAAATGATTGCTTTTGGTATAACTTGAGATTTGTTTGAAAACAAGAAATTTGTGATTATCTAGAAAAGGTTTTCAAATTGAGCTCAAACGCCAGACCAAAAGCAAGAATGACGTGCAAAATCATTGATATTCAAGCAATTAACGATTTGCAGAAAGTAGTTAAAACGTAGCTCAAGTTAAAATATTTGACATCTCTCACGTATGAAAAAATTCAGGTGATAAAAAATGTATAAATTGCAGTTATTTAAATTAAAAAAAAGTGTTAGTGAATTCGTGCATTACGAAGTTGTGCCATTCAATATCGCAGCATAACAACTTTCGAGATCGTGCTGTGAAGCTTTTTAAAGGATTCATTAATACAAAGTAGAAAAAGTGTTAACGCACTTAATGTATTAACTAGAAATGGTTTTTTCTGATTACCGCTCCATTCTGAGCAAAGCCTCCACAAAAAACCTGGTGTGATTTGTAGACACATTTCGTTCCGTTTCGTTTCCAGAAAAACAAGAATTTTTATGCTAATAGAAAGGTAGAAGAGGAGTGTAAGTAACCGACCGCGAACCGTTTCAGTAAAGTATGGCGTACATTCATTTTACTAAACTTTCAATTTTGCTAAACAATTTCCAAAAGCTAAAATCGGTTTTGATATCCCCAACATCTGCTCAGGAAAAATCATTAAAAATACTCGAAAATTTGGAAGCTTCTCTTCTTAAACCCTAAGAAGAATTTCACACTGCCTTTAAAGGCATATATCACTCAAAAGGTGGAAGTAGGTGGAAGGAGGTGGAAGAAACACAGAAGAAAAAATAATCGAACAACAGCATTCGAGGGAATTATTAAGCATATACTTAAATATGAAAAAAAGAGAAATATTAGGAAATGGCAGCAAAGGCGCCATTTCCGCGATACACGCAACGTAACTGGCGAAAATCTGAATACAAAAAAAAAAAAAAAAACCACATAATCTCTATGTCTGCAACTATAGATGTACGTAAGGAATTACAAAAATATCGGTTTTCGTGTCATTTGAATGAACACGTTCTATTTTCAAAAAATGCTTAACTTAAATTACCAAAGATTCCTTACATGTACTTAGAGCGGTGTTTTAACGATATTCTTAAAAAAATACGAATGGAATTTGAATGAAAAAAAAGTTTTTATGTTAGTAAAAGAATTGGTTATCTGAAAAATACAAAGGGGGCATGCCCCTTAAGCTTACGTTCTTCCAGCATCGTAGGAATGGCCGTCTTATGCCGAGAAAAGAGAAAAAAGCAACAAAAACGCCTTTTTTTTTGTTTTTCAAATATCCTCGGAGTAGCAATGACATTATACATGGAAAACTCTCCATGCAATTAAGTGTAACAGGCATCGTACATGCAAACAAGAATAGCAACCCAGAAAAATGACAACAGCATAAAACAATTTGCAATTTGATTGTCGTAAAAATTTATAACGAAAAAGAGTAAAACATGGCTTTAATCAATTAAAAATTCGAAACATGTTCTTACGTCACTACCATTACCAATGAATATCGCAATTTATAAACGAACATATATCTACAGATAGATGCACACACATTCATATTACTAATAACATATCCGTGTTTATCGGTACATTGTTCTATTTATGGATATTGTAATAAAATCCGCCCTCTTTTTGTCTACTGTCAGTTTATTTAGCCATTTGAACGTAAATAATTCGTATACTCGTTTGTAATTTAACTATAAATACAGTGAAATGTAAAAACAGGCAAACAGGGAGACAGGTATGTAAATGTGCATAACTTTGCAAATATTCACACACACACACACATACGTCCATCTACTCGAAATTATTAAAACTTACCAAACCCATCAATTTCATATAAAATATTTGCAAGTATGTAAAATGATTCTTGCTGAACGTTACAAATGTATTTTTAGGCTACGATACATGCACGTGTATGTATATATAAGCGATTTAGTATCGTATGCAAAAGTTCTACAATATTTCAAAATAATTCATACTATGGTGCACAAAAATCAGAAAAAAAAAAACAAAACATACAAATACATGTAAGCGCATAAACATATGCACACATTGGCAACATGGTATGTATTTTTGTGTTATCTGTTTGACACTATAGTACCATAGTAGCGGTAAACAATTGATTATGTATTCTGAATGTTGGATTGTCGCGACAAAATTTAATTCGGTTCTTATGGGACCAACAAGCTGAACATTGAGCAAATGCACAATAGGCCACATGTTTATAATATGTGCGTATGTGTTCGTGTATACGTGTAAGTGTACGTATCGATCAATACCCTCAATTTGGTCATGTATTGTTTATACAAATTCATACAGCTTTACATGTGAATACGCTGTACGAAGGCACGTACTATACATGTATGCGTATGTCGATAGATTTGTAGAGAGATTTGTATAGACACTCTAGCATTAAGTTAATAATGTAAGCACGTACAATAAGCCTAGTGGAGCGAATAAGAGTATTGGAAAAAGAAAAAAAAAAAACACTGAACAGCACTAACAATAACAATAAACAGAAGAATTGCTGTTTTTGTATGGAAATTATAAAACAAGCAGACGAATAAGTGGATAGAAAGTTTACCTATTCAGAACGGAACGAAAATTGTCAAAGTTCACAAAATTAGCCGACACGCAAGAGTTTATATTTTTCTCTTCATTAGAGGAAAGGGGGAGGCAGCAAAACTATATTAACTTTCTAACCTTATGTGGTAAACTCTGAAGTACAACTAAAAAATTTTTTTAAACAGTGTTAAGAAGAAGGACAAACTTTGAAATGAGATTGGTTTTGTATGGGCCGAAGGATAAATCGCAGGGTTTGTCTGAATAATGTTTATTCACTATCCAATAACTGATAACAAGATAGAAAAGCCCAGGTTATGAAAATAGATCCAAATTGCTTATGTTTTGAAAACGAAAACACTGTTGAGTTGAGAAATTTCAAACGCACTTATACATACAATAATCGAAAATGCGAACCTGCTTAGTTTTCCATTCTAATGATCTTGATGATTTTGATGATATTTGAAACTATTCAAACGATTTTATTACAGTGGAGTATAAAGGAAACTATTTCGAATTTGAGCACTACTCTCAAATATGATTTTTGTAAAATATTGTTACACTACGCACTGAGTATGTTAAATACATGCCGACTCAAAACAGACCCATCTTTTATTATATGGAGCGATTTAGAATAATTTTCTAAAATTAAGTTAAGCTTGTCTGTCCGTATTTCTGCTTGAGTGTTTGTTTTGAGCCCGCAAATCGAAAATTTTGATGTTATTTTGACGGAATTTGTTACAATGATTTGTTTGGTTTCAAGGATCAAAGCTAATATAAAATGGAGTGGACCAAACCATTTCTGCACGACCAATTCCCATATAACAACCGGCCTGAAAAAAATCGTCATATAAAAAAAATTTTAATTTTTAATATTTGTTTGCAAAAATCGCTACAAAGCAGTTTTTGGGTACATAGAGTAAATGCACAAAATTTGGATTCTTTAGGACCACTTTTTGAACATCCCTCCATATAAAAGTCTTTGCAAAAAATAAACATTTATGTGCTTACAAGATCGAGTTTTTAGAAATGTGTAATGAAAGTTGGTTCAGAAAAGCAGTTTCGCGTATAAACTTGCCACAATATGTTTGGATCACATAGTTTCATGGTTTGGAGTTGCGGGTCTTATAAGGTTCTCTTGAAAAGTGAGTCTTCATACGGTAAGAAAGTCCCATTTTGGATATTTTATGACGAAAAGCGATGAAGTTCTTGACAAAAAAAGTATCGTTACCAAACTTGGAGCCGCTTTTTGGGCCGCTATCACTTATGGGTTCCTATCAAAAGTACGCATTTCCAATTCCATGTACAATTTTTAGTGTTTTATGACCAGAATCCATGAAGTTTTGAATTAGGTAACGTAATATAGGGTTTTAAAAGTCGAATTTGCCTGACTATAAGACTTTTAGTGCTTTTGTGTTTAAGTGAATTGAGAAATAATCCAAAATGATGTAGTTTCTTACTGAAATTCATCTATTATTTGGAATTTGCTTCTGAGGAAGAGTCGGTATATTCTACAAAAATTAAGTTTTAGTTAACTGTAAGGAAAATTCTACCAAATGAAATAAAATAAAAAAAACGGGTCCATAATAATCTTATTTACGTGCAGCAAAGAGTATGCTTTAAACGAACTCAGCTGTAATTAATATTTATAATACAGAGATTTAAAGCTTTTCCAAGTAATTGAGTTGCAACTGACTGAAGTGAGCTTTACCTGTACACAATTTGTATAATTTTTTTTTGTTCCAAATTGAGCTGTGGCTGACTGTAAGGAGGAGCAGTGCCTAGTTGAAAAAAATGAAGAAAAATATTAGGGATCAGGGGTCGCAGACCGGATGAGTGCCCTTTTTTGTTAACGGTTAAGTACCACCTTTGAACATGAAGTTATGGGTCAGTTCCTTGAATTTAATCACGGAAGACAAATTGTGTACGAATGTTCGTACATTTGCTAAGGGACTTGCGATGCTGCAGCTTGCACAAAAATACCCCCATGGACATATTTCTGTAATTTTCTCTCTAAAATAAAACATTTGTATAAATTCATCAATACTTGAACATCCGACGAAAGTTTAAAGTATTTTGAAATTATTAATATTAACAAGTAAAAACACTATAGCGGAGCGCTGGTCGCATTACATGCCTTACATCATCCTATAGTCGTGTACGTGTAACGACTTTTCAAAGTAAGGCGTTATATAGGAAGTGGTCGAAAAAGTGATCTGATCCGAACCATTTTGAATAGCATTTGTCCTTGGGACAAAAGATGTCTTTGTACCAAATTTTATCAAACTATCTTTACTTTACTTATTACTACGTATATTCTTTGGCGTATTTGCATTAGGGATCATTTCAGATGATAACAAGAAATATAGAGGCGGAGTCTTGTATATCCCTTTACCATGCTGCATGTCGTTCGACCGATTTGGCTGATTTTTAATACCGGCCAGCTTGCAAGAATTTCTAAAGTTTTTATCAAACTCGCCGTCGCTATCTCCATTTTTGTGGCCAGGAGAGGAACAAAAACACACTTCGCAGGCGGACAGACATTGTTTGATTGAGTATACTTCCATACTTTAGTTGTGTGTATCGAAAGTTTAAACAAAATTCGTAACCCAATCTCATCCATTAATAAATGGCTAATAAGTGACTTTTTCAAGGACTTGAGTAGTCAGTGTATGTAAACCGAAATACTCTTGAGTTACACTGCTTTCGCAAGAAGATGTCTTTATTTGCATTTTATTTCACTTAACTCATTACACCCTACAACTCTTGTGGTGCACGGTATATTAAGTTTATGAGGACATATGTAACATGCAGAAGGTTAAATAGACCCAGCTTGTATTAGACCGATCGTTTCAGAAAATGATTCTGAGCGTGCCCCTCCGTCTGCTGTCCATGTAAATTTGTGTTTAAGCCACAGGTCGCAATTGTTGAGGTGTTTTAGTCAAATTTGGTACACTGACTTGCTTTGACATAGGGACGAACTCCATTGAAAAAAGTTTGGATTTGTCCCCTTTTTTGACCTCACTCCGTAAGGAGTTATTTTGAAAAAATTGCAATTTTCATAATGTTTCGATAAATGTCGCTCAGTAATAGTATTTCCACATTGTAAATTAATATGAAAAATTTCGTCCCATTGCGCATATTTTTTGAACCTTGTCTCGCATGACCGCCCCCACGGGAACTGAATCTTTTTTGTAATAAAAAGATACAATTTTTAATATTTCATGTTGATAATTATATCATAGCAGTCCATCGTTTTTACCGAATTTAGACCACGTAGATCTATTTTTTGGATAACACCGCATGTAAGGAGTATCCTTACATTTCCCTATGCCTTTTACCGAAAATAATGTGTAATTTTTGGGGTATTGTACTAAAACGAGTAAATAACGGTATTAAACGAAGCGGTGTAGGATATCTAGAAGTCGGCCTTGCCCGACCATAATATTTTCGTATATTTTTATTTTACTAACATATTTTACATTGCGTGCATATCTACATTAGCTCTTCCTTCCTCGTTTATCCAGTACAAAGCAGCATTGGGCTGCTGTAAAGGGTGTCTACAATTCGAAATGAAACGAAGTTATTGTGCCTTCATCAGTTGTATACTAAACTTGTAGAAAAAAAAAACAATTTATGGATTTTATTGAGCTTATATATATCCAAATTTGCTTTCCCCAATATGTGTGCATTAAATTTCACATGTTCTACATACATACAAACACATTTTAACGTACGTGGTTTACCGATGTGAAAGTTTCAATAAACTTTTTCACCTAGATAATACAAATAAAATTTAATAAATAAATAATGGATTTTCATGAGCGCGTATCTGCAAAAATAAAATAAAATACTTGTACACACAAATAACTATAGAGACTACCATTTTTGTGTACAACTTAAGTAGTTGGACATGTTTGTGGAAGCCTTAATCTTTCTTTCATGTAGGAAAATAATAAAGGCATCCACATAGCGGTGAAAAGAGCTTTATTCTATTACTAATTTTGGATTTAGTTCAATAAAAATTTTATAATATTACCCATTACCCAAGATAGAGTTGGAGACAAAAAATGTTAAATTCTAAGAACAAAGGCCAATGAAGGCTTTAAACATCTTATCAAACCATTTAGAAAACTCGTAGTTTAATATTAAAAGTTTTTCTAGTCAAAGTGGATTTATTCAATATATTTTATTCTAACTATTTTACTCTACTATTTTTACTCTCTCATTGCTAAAGTGATTTTCCTTAAGAACTTCAAAGTGTACCTCTACGAATTTATGAAATCCGACAACGAGTAGAAGGCAAATGGGGCTAAGCCTGAGATGTACAGACGATGTTACAATAATTGATAAGTGTAATCTTTTTCATTTCGCCATTATAAGCGCGACCGTCATTTTGAAATAGATTGCGTGGGGTGAATAGGTTCCCTTGATAAGTTGTATATAGATCATCGTTAATATTTAGATAGATCACCCACTCTTTCGTATGAAGCCAATCTAAACATATCATCAAAAATATCCCTTTCGTTGGACCCCTTTTTAGGTAAAACCACTGAACGGTTTTGTAGGAATTTTCATGTTTTCCTTTAAGTAATTAAAGCTTACCTCGCTTTAATTAGATATCCATAAGAGCAAAATTTGTTAGAGCGACTGAGCCGTTATAGAGAAGAACTGTAATTGCCGGCAAACAAATAAACGTTTTAACCGTTACCCTAGAAGTTAAGTCAACTAAATATATTTTTCCGTTTCAAATATTTTGGTTAGCGCAAGATAAAACCAAGCCCCTGCGTCCGCCCATGTACTATTCACGGTCTCACGAATTGAGACAAAGCATTTATTATTAGTGAGTAGTGACAGAAAAAAGCTAAAATAGGCGTGCTTTTCCCAATGTCGTGATCATAATGAACAACTTTAGATATTGAAAGTCAACATAAATATATATCAAGTCTATCTTAAAGTTCTCTTTCCCAATGGTCAGCAAAATATGATTACAAAAATCTCTGTGTTGTGAGTTATACGTTTGGCAACTCTGATAAATACTCCCTGCTGCTCTGGTTTATGTATAACCGTTTACGTTTGCCAACCTTAGCTCATTGCCTGTGTTAGCAATGAACCGTACCAGGTATTTTAATTGTATTTTGGTTAAATTAGTTCGGCAAATTTAATTTTTTGATAATAAAAACGTTCCCTACATCATCATATGTATTACTTATAACTCTTGCTGCCGATTTTGATTTTTCTGGGACCGTACCTGTTATGTTTCGTTTTGCTGCTTTGGCGTTTGGATAGAAATCATTTGTTCAAGTTGCTGCCGAACAACTAACACCCCT